>OY720051.1:2890877-3504892 GCA_963082485.1 Eudonia mercurella
TGAAGACCTATCCATAGATACTCCACACGTATGGGTTTGATGAAAAAAAACTAAGTATGGGGAACCCCAAAAAATGGAAAATTTATTGTTTTTTTTTCTATTTTTGTGTGAAAATCTTAATGCGGTTCACAGAATACATCTACTTACCAAGTTTCAACAGTATAGTTCTTATAGTTTCGGAAAAAAGTGGCTGTGACATACGGACGAACAGACAGACAGACATGACGAATCCATAAGGGTTCCGTTTTTTGCCATTTGGCTACGGAACCCTAAAAAGAACACATTTTATACAATAAATATTTACAATTCCACAAAAAAAACTGCCAAGTTCAGGGTTAAATAGATAGATAGATAAAACTCTTTATTGCACACACACACACACACAGATAAGTAAAAACACAACAAAAATTTTATAATAGGGTGGGCAAAGGCGGTCTTATCGCTCAAAGCGATCTCTTCCAGACAACCTTTGAGGTATAAGACAACTAAAAGGAAAATAAAAGGCAGTAATGCACTAGTACAAAGCAAAATAATAATAAAAAATAAAAATATTCATTAATTAAATATACACATTAGTATATATATATATATATATATATATATATATATATATATATATATATATATATATATATATATATAACTTATATAAATACACATATATATTACAATAAATAATACAAAAAGGTTAAAGTATCAATACTGGTGCCAGTACCACCCTACTTAGGAATAATTCTTACGGTCGTCTAAACATCATTATTATAGTCTTTATCCTTATTTTCCTTGAAATATAACAGGAAAATTGCTACTTAACCGCATGAGCTCACAACATAGACGTTTGTGGGCATATCCATTGTCATTCCTACAAAATATAAGAACGTGTATTATTGAATTTTATATCGCCGTTTTATGCGTGGGTTTACAGAAGTAAATATCTATACTTCTATCCTACCAATATTATAAACGCGAAAGTTTGTAAGTATGGATGGATGTTTGTTACTCTTTCACGTAAAAACTACTGAATGGATTTGGATGAAATTTTGCATACAGATAGTTTATAACCTGGATTAACACGTAGGACAGTTTTTATCCCGATATTCTCACGGGAATGAATGGGAAACTGTCAAAGCGGTACGAAGTCCGCCGGGTCTATTAGTATCTATATAAATCTTCTGTGCGTGTGTATGTTGAACTCCTTATAAACGGCTGGACTGATTTAGATGCAATTTTCTGTGTGTGTTCAAGTAGATTCGAGAATGGTTTAAATTTACAATAATAATTAGACCCGGTAGGTGGTGCTGCTATATAGGGGTCCATCATGGGATACGGGTGTTTTTAAGCGGACGAATGATTTGTTTGTTTTGTTGTCATTGAAACTGTCAAAGCGGTACGAAGTAGGTACTACTATATAAATATGTAGGCTTTGTCTGTGCATGCAATTTTAACAAATTTTGGAAATAAATATTCGTTTTATGACTCAATGACACCAATTATACAATTTTTGAAATTGTTGTCTGTAGAGAAGCCAATGGTAGGTAGAATGCCACATTGAGGAAAGTCAAAGGGAAGATCTTCCTCCGAGCTGGGTGGTATAGCTCGGGGACCGAGGTCCTACGGATGTTAGGTGGAGGTGCTATATATAGCGAAGGACATGGTGAAACTTCGCTACCGCGATGCAGGCTTCCCATACTATTTCATCGTCGTAGTATGGCGACGTCGTTGAACTTCATTTCAAATTAGTGTAGGTGGATTTCACCAACATCCAATTTATACGAGAATAGCTATCCCAGTATAACTTTAGGTACTCTTATGATTTAATCTACGGCTAACTTTGCTTTCATTTCACCAATTAATCTATGGGTAAGTTACTCTCGCATAGTTACTCCGTGACGATGAACGAATGAAACGAACGAAAATATTAATCACAAAGCAAAAAAGTACATTCATACCATGCCTGAACAAATGGCGCTGCGTGTGTTTAATTAACCAGGGTAATATTGTCTGCTTGACGTTTTGAAAAACTTCAAGCATCAAGCAAACTTCTGTTGTGTTTATTGTTTGTTGACAGAGAATATTGTTGACCAATAAAAGTTGTCATTGGCAAAATACATCTCAACTACAAGAGATGTGTAAGCCACTTTAAAAAAAAAGCAATAAGAAGTCATGAATAGCGTTATTCATTAATACGTACCAGCACGTAAATACAACAAGCGCATACAACTCATCTACCTATTTGTTGCATACTCCATTCAGACGATACTCAATTTTTGTCAGAAAATTATACACAGACGCTTTTGACAAACGGAATCTTATATGGCGAAGTTGTAGTCGTCGTTATCTTTAAAGTACTATGTTTAAACCATGTTGGGCGAGGGCTAAAATAATCTTCATCGTCATTAGTCAATAAATTGATTCAAACGTAACGACATTTTGTTAGGTTACCTATAAAATTTGTCTGTGGCAGTTATTGTGACGCAACTTAATCTACGAAAAAATGGCTCCACACACTAGGCGACACGCGACTGCGACAGCTCGGCGACTAGACGCGACGACAGTTTTCATATGTTTTGTTCAAAGCTCCGCACACTTAGCGTCAGTCGCAGAATCGCGACGACAAGTTAGGGGAGTCGTTCGAAACTGACGACTTTCGTCGTGTGTGTGCGTGCTCTACGCGACTTGACGCGGCGACTAGACGCAGCGACAAGTCGTCCAGTGTGTGGAGCCATTAACTGCTTACTCTGCCGAAATCAGCGGTATAAGAAGTTAGTTACTCTAAATTTATCCTAGGGTTAATCGTTGGTGAAATTAAAAGTTCGTTTACTCTCGAGTAAAAACGAGCACTACCACCAACCAAACCGATTACACAAATATTTATCTCCCGCTCTTAATCGAACCCGGGACCTCTGGGTCTACACCGGTGGTCTTAACCACTAAACCATAGAGGCGGTTAAGAGCTTACCTTCTGTTGGTCTCTATTTTGTGGCTTTACTACGTCTAGTTGTATGACGTACGATTTCTCAACAAATTACTGTTTGTTTACATAGTTTATTACGTCATTATATCTATATACATATAATGACTTGTCCTGACTGATTCATCATCGCCGAGTCGAAGCGCTGGAGCTAATTAGATGAAATTTGGACGGTAGGTTAATTGAGTGACGTAACCAGCCACTAAGAAAGGATTTTACGGAAATCATACCCTAAAGGGGTCAAATAGGGAGGGGTGAAAGTTTGTATGAAAGTTCGTCAGTTTTAAAGTAAAATACATGAAAATTGGTATTTGGCTTTTTAAAAAGAAATAAAGAATGACGTGTTTCAGGAATTTTGTTTATTTTCCTTTAGAGGAGTAAAAAAGGGAAGGTTTTTTTTGGGTAAATTGTTATTTTTAAAGTATTATCTATAAAAATTAATAATTTCATCGATCTATAGATTTTTCGATCAAAGTAAAGAATGTCGTGTTTTTGCATTTTTCGAAAAATCTTCCCTAGAGGGGTGAAATAAGGGTGGAAAGTTTGCATGGAAATCTGTCTGTGAAATTATGAAGTGTTTCAGGATTTTTGGAAAATTTTCCCTTAAGTAGGGGATGACAAAACGGACCAAAATTACTTATACAGAGTGATCTTTATTACGTTGTTTTGTGTTAGACACTTTTTACTAATTCTAGCTCGCATGGATGGGCTTTCTAATGATAAAAATTAAAATCTTAATATTAAAATGTCGTGACATTTAGTTGTCTAACTCTTATTACTTATTTCTTTAAGATAGATTACCTTTAATAACTTTGGCTTTTATTACGAATAAACAAGTCGTAAAGCCCACGTGTGCAAAGCCGCGAACAAAATCTAGTTAATAATATAATTAAATCTCATCTCGTTCCGGTCAACGGCTATTGAAGAGATAAGATAATGACCTCTATAGCTACCGTGAGGACGCTAATACAAATTATTTCCTTAATTAGAATCTTCTATTATTACTTACATTAATACGTGAAGTAGGAGGAGAACGATGGCGCAGTTTACGCGCCTGTTCTGCGATTGTTAATGTTAAGTAACTTTCGCAAAGTCCGGTCAACGGATGGGTGACCAAAAATGCATCATCTCCAGCTCCTCCGTGCTTCGCAAGACACGTAAAGCCGAGTTCATTAGCAGTCGTTAACAACCACCCATCCGCACTAGGCCCGCGTGGTGGTTGGGACGGCTCGTACCCCAGCAGTGGGAACATAAAATAAACTAGTGGGTCCACTAGTAATTATTAATAACGGAACTCGACGGCGCAGTGGTTAACGCGCCCGGCATGCGATTGCTAAGGTTAAGCCATTTATGTAAAGGCCGGTCATCGGATGGGTGACCAAATATTCATCCATAGGAAGGCTCGAGCCCCAGCATTGGGGACATAGAGTAAGCTGATGATGGTGATTAATAACGGGAGTATGGATGACTCGATGGTCGAATGGATAAGCGCTCAGACCAATATCCTGGACCTGCCCCCCAACCGCCTAACTCTTTCGCTTTCGATCGCTTTGAAGGCGAGGCCCTCGCCTCGCCTTCTTATATAATATCGAAATATAATATCAAATAATATCGAAAGCCTTTAATAGCTTTCGATATTGCTTTCATATTCCTTTCGAAATGACAAGATGACGCCTCCTCCTCGTCTCGCCTTCAAAGCGATCGAAAGCGAGAGAGTTAGGCGGTCGGTCCCCTGGGTTCGATTCCCAGGTCCTGCAAGTTTCGGTTCTTTCTATGCATGGCTGGGTTCACCAACCCGCATTTGGTAAGCGAGGTGATTGAGTCGGTACCCATCAAATTACAGAAAAAAAAACACAAATGAGAAATTGATTAAAATAAATGCGAAATGAAGTCAGATAAGAGACTCTTCACACTAGAGCATTTATTTATTTATTTATAGAAACCAACAGCTTATTACAATTTATACTTATTCTACTGACAATTACAATAAGTAAAGCCAATTACAGGTTTCTGCATTTACATTTTTTTTTAATTCTTTAGTAATGAAAAGGTTACCAATTTCTAACAAAATAAACTTTGCAAAAATTTTCCTAATCTAGAACTTAATTAAAAACTCATTTACTACGAAATTAGCCAGTCATTGAACGCTGCTATTTAAATGTGAAATTATTCTGAATATATAATCAATAATTATATAACTACAAATAAAATAAATAAAATAAATAAAAATAAAATAAAATAAAATGCGTTTATTTCGACCAACTTTGGATCATAGGTACAATATCAAATAATTCGAAATAAAAATGAAAATTACAAAATAAAAAATACAGAATAAAAATTACAAAATTAGATTAATTATTATACAATTAATTATTTATTAAACATACATAAACATTGTTTAATAAACACCACTTGATTACATTTTGTTTTTTTCTGCGTTTCTCTAGTATAGGCGTTTTTGTGAGCTTAGCACCGCTAGCTCTAAAAATTGTATCCCATCAACTCCAAGTTTATTTCTATCTCGTACTGCCATCTCCAAAAACGTACATAGAGCTTAAAATCCGATATTTTCAATAATTTTGAATTTCATACTTACAATATGGCCCATCAGCTCCAAAAATATAAAGATAGAGTTTGCAAAAAAGTGTTACCCTACCATCGGCCTAGACTCAAACGACCGAGTCATAATTTTTTGGTGTTTAGATTATAAATTAAACAAACGAAATATTGAGAAATCGTATTTAAGTATTTGTTAAAATCAGTATTTGTTTTAGTTAAGATTGAATTACAGTTAGACTGGACCTGCCACACTTTCACCCCGCGTAATGTTGCTAGCATGAGAGCGGTTTCCCACTTTTTAGGGGTAACGTCGTAACACCAGAGACAAACTATTTATCGGAAAATGTTTACAGATACATTTTTCAGCTTATTGTTTTAGTAATTTTAGAATAAAAAAAATTACTTAAAAATTGAGATGTAAAAATTTTATTTTACTTTTTATTTTTAAGTGCTAATTGCTGCTCTGAAGCTGAATTAAATATTTATAAAATATATATAGCCTTCTCGGTAGCATAGCGGTCAGTGCAGCCGCCCAGATTGCGGAAGACCCAGGTTCGATTCCTGGCTGGGTCGGGTGGGCGTTTAATTTTTTCACTGTATTTTATAAATATTTTATAAATATATGTAAAAATTTGCTAAGATTGCTTGGGTAAGATCCTTGAATGTTCGCATCACATTATTTAGTGAATAATTTAATTTTAAAATGGTTAAAACAATAATTTTTAAAACTGTGTGGCATTTTTCACCTTAACTGATGTTTAATTGGCGATCATGTGCATTGAATCGGGTGTTGGTAGTGTTGTAAAACTGGATTTTGGTTAAAGGTATCACATGCCTAAATGCGTAATAATAAGTTATGGACAAATACGGCAGGCTGGGTTAAAGCTACGGTGGTCCAACTGGTACGAGTATAAAAAATAGTGACTATTCTGAATAGGTGCTTACTTAAGGGTACTTACATATTATACAATTGTTAGATAACAGAAACTCGCTGGCTGACTTTATTCTTAGAATGTTTATTTTATAACGACACATACTGATCCTCTTAGTGGTTTGCTCACCGATCCCAAGACTAACATCTTAGGGCGAAGAGGCTCATTTTGTGTTTGATTCCACTCCCTAATTCCTATAATACACTCCCCCCCCTTTCACACTACACTCACACTATAAATACACCACACACACAAGCATTCTCACCACACACACACACACACTCACACAAACATACTTACACACTTAGGTACCTAACTTTTACTGATTTTGTAAAAATGTTTAAAATTTAATTTAATCTCTGTTACATTCGGAACGTTCTGATGCCTCTAAAATTTTTGGAGGTGGGCGCTAACAGCTGCGACACAGTTGAGAAACCATTGTGGCTGTTATCGTACACTCATTGTATTGTACTCGTACCCTGTATAAGTTCTGAATAAAATTTATTTATTAAAATTTATTTATTTATTTATTTATTATACAAAAAATTTGTAAAATTTTCTAAGTCAATTACAATAATAATATGAATAATAATAATAATGCAAATGGGTACCTTGACTTGGCTCACGAGTTGACCGCCATGTGGAATGTTGATTCGACGATCATTGTTCCGATTGTCGTTTCAGCCATCGGTCTGATAGCGAAGAGCCTCGACTAACACCTTAACAGGCTCTCGCTTGATGGTTGGATCAAGGGTCAGATTCAGAAAGCAGTACTGCTTGACACGGCACGTATTGTCAGGAGGTACCTCACTCTGCAGCCCTGACCACCGGTAGCTTGGGCCCTGCCCCGCTGCTGGTGGTACTCTAGGATTAGGATTTTATAACGTTTCATTGTTTTTATATTAACATATTGTAAAAATCTAGTTTTAAGAAAGAAAATAAATAAAGGAGATAATAATAAAAATTTATTTCATTTTTAGGTAAAACAAATTCAGGAATTAAATAAATACACTTTGAATACAGATAAAATGTGATCCCATCCTGTTTCTTTATAAGCCTAGCAGCATTTTTGCATGTAGGAACGACGCAAAATGGCATTTTTACATTAAAATTGATACACATACATGACTTATTGACGCGCTATATGCAAAGGAGTGACGGGTCACAACCACTCTATATTAATTAAGAGTATTTTGTTTTTTTTCAGTTTTAAGCGCGCGGGCGGTTTCTGGTTTGTTCTGTATTCTGAGACATATAAATAACATTTTATAACTATTTATAAATTGCATCGTAGAGTCCGTCAAGTAATTAATAATAAAATTTTCCTTGGTTTTTTTTTTTTGAGATAGATTGCTGATTGCCTCAGACGGCATTTTCAGCTTCACCGGGCTTTTAAGGGGCGGCGAGGAACGTAAAGGGTCCCTCAAGCCGTGAGAAACGAATCACCTTCGGAGGTTTTCTAGAGGGAACGGCATCGCGCACTAGTGCGCGTCCCCCTGCCCTACTAGATTCTCCGAAGGATTCGGATCGGATCGGCGGAAGGGTTCGGATCTGGGGGTCGACCGCCTAACTCTCTCGCTTTCGATCGCTTTGAAGGCGAGGCGAGGAGGAGGCGTCATCTTGTCATTTCGAAAGCAATATGAAAGCAATATCGTAAGCTATAGGCTATAGCTTTCGATATTGTTCGATATAATATTTCGATATTATATTAGAAAGCGAGGCGAGGGCCTCGCTTTCAAAGCGATCGAAAGCGAGAGTGTTAGGCGGTTGGGGGGCGGATCGGTTGGTTTTGTTGCTAGCTCTACTGTACGTTGTCTGTAGTTACTGATATTAACGTCGTATTTATTACACAAATAAATAAAATCGTTTGCGAGTTGGTAGGGCAAGAAATAAAAGAATTTGGAGTTGGTGTGACGTACTGTATGGAGTTTTAAAATTTCGAGAACAATACATTTGGAGCTAGCGGACCAACAGATGAGGCTTATGGCGACTCACCAACCCACGCTAGTCTGTTTTTTATATATCTTACGGTTAAGCACTTGAGAGCACAAGAGAGAGAGAGAGAGAGAGAGAGAGAAAGAGATAGAAAGTGAGAAGGAGAGCAAAAGAGGAGCTCGATGGCGCAATGTTTAACGCGCCCAGTCTGCGAGTGCTGAGGTTAAGCAACTTTCGCAACGGCTCCTTTCGCAACCTTGGAAGGCACGTAAAGCCGTTGGTCCCGCTGCATTAGCAGTCGTTAACAACCACCAATCCGCACTGGGCCCGTGCTGGTTTATGGCCCGTTCTCCCCATCCATCCATAGGGAAGGCTCGTGCCCCAGCAGTGGGGACGTTGAGTTGGTGATGAAGCATTTAGCCTTCACCTCACCTGATGTTAAGAGGTGATAAGGTCGCAGTTGGAAGCACACTTCCCCCGAATCCTCAACTACTGAGGCACTGGCTGTCTTATAAATAAATAATAAATAAAAATAAATTTGTTTATTTCCATTAACAATTTTTAACGTTACAAACAATGGGTTGGAGCTTCTCTTTAAGCTTTAAGGCCTGTTTTGAGAAGCCCCGCTCCTCCTTAATGATTTTACATACATGCAAATTACTAAACAGTCACACAAGAGTAGCAAAAAGAATACAAAATATACAAACCAAGACTCATAATGTGTGTGTGTGTGTGTGTGTGTGTGTGTGTGTGTGTGTGTGTGTGTGTGTGTGTGGGTGTGTGTGTGTGTGTGTGTGTGTGTGTGTGTGTGTGGGGGTGTGTGTGTGTGTGTGTAAACGCACTTCACTCCGATTCCTCAACTACTGGTTCTCTGGCTATTTTATCTCTGGCTGCCGGAACACAACAATGCTACAAACATTGATGTTATGGCGACATATTTAGATTAGATGGTGGTAGCTAGCCAGGCGGACAAACAAGCTCTACCACCAGCCAAACCGAGTACACAAACATGTACCCGGGTCTAAACCGGTGGTCTGGACAACCGCTAGTGTGAAGGGCCTATAAAGGTGTCCACGTGGTGTGTTATCGACAGTTCGTTTATATTTTTTTTAATCATATAGATAGATCGCGTGGCTGGCCCGATGCCAAGCTTCAATCAAATTGTTCGTCGTATATCTTTAAGTCTCGATTTTATGACGCGTTGTTATAATGGCACAGATTATGCAAAATGGCCGATGGCGAATAATAGCGGGCATTTCGGGTAGGTTGTACTTACATACATAGGTAACAAACTTAAAGCTCATAATATTTCTAAAATCAATAAGTCGAAAGTCATAAATATTTATTGTTTTTTTTTAAAGATAAAGCCTTTAATGTTATTTATTATGTTCTTAAATGAACCTTGTAAGGGCGTAACTAAGTTTAACTATCTTATATTGACGATTAAGAAAATTTCACTAGCCGGATTCAAACCCGCACCCCATCCCATTACACGCCGGGTCAGGTGCTTTTTCAACACTTTTTCAAATTGTAACTTGTTTGCATATATAGGGAGTACCTACCTACTCCCTACAACCATAAACAGAAAACTTATATTAAATCTTTAATGAAAAGGGGTTACTTACGTCTGCCATATTGTTCAGTTGGTCGAAAATCATGGGTGTGTAAAGGTGTGTAACTCCCCGGAAATTTGAGTCAGATTTTCTAAGTAGTTTACGTAAATCCCCGTCAATTAAAAACTTTGTTTAAAATGGAGTTCACAAAACTTTGAAAATGTTTAAAAAAAGAAATTATAGTTAGGGTTATTTATTATAATTTACAAAATATTATAAGTAGGTAAATGATAAAGAGAAATTTGATAAAAGTGTTAACAAAAACTCCCGCACGAAAGCTTCGTGTTACACTGACTCGTGCAAGCTTCGTCAACACTATCCATTTCAGTTACGTTCGTAAGCCAAAGTGAGCCGCATCCGATGTCAATAACTACGTCATCGGCCATCGACATCTGATCTTGACATTTTTTCTTTTTTAATGGCTTCGAGCGGTTTGCGTTTTTGGCCAACGTCAAAGTTGGGAAAATAGGTAGGTAGTACATTCGACCATCGACATCCGATCTTGTTTCCTTTTTTCATAGCTTCCACGAATCTACAGCTTCATGAATAAGACTAAGACCCTCACAAAATAAGGAGACTGCAAAAAGTACCTAAGCTTCATACGAACGCGCTTGTGCAACGCAGATACACAACCTCCCTTCCCACGGATACGGAATCTCACAAGAGTTGCGCTCGGACTGTTCCGAGCTGTTCCAAGATCAGTGTCGGTGAATGGGGTCTATGTGTGAGTTGCTAGAGCGCGGTATGTATTAAGTTTACCTTCTGGGGTCTACTTTTTTTCCCTTTAGTTGATGGCTTCGTGCGATTAGCACATTTAGCTAGTGTTAAAGTAATTTTTGTAACAAGTAATACATAAATAAACAATATTTCTTTCCTGTATGATGATGGTGAATGATAATAGAAATGAGAAGTGAGAAATGATATACCCCCAACCCCTCGAGTATCTCAGTAAAGATGTTGGGCTTTACTAAGTCCTCGGGTGGACTTCTTGAGAGAATTCGAAAAATGACGTTGCACTGTTTTGTTTCATTTGCCAACACTTATGCACACTCGAACACTTAACGGTTAATAATCCACCATTATTTCACATCAATATTCGACATAATACAAATTTTAGAAAATAAAACAAAACCGCAGACATGACTCTTCACTTTACAGCCAAGAAGTCCTCTCAGAATAATAACTTAGTTATTGTTCTGAGAGTCTCCTTAATAGGATGTGACATTGTGTTCTTGACACATTTTGTCTTTTTAATGGCTTCGATCGGTTTGCTAATTTGGCCAATTTCAATGGTGGGCAGATACTTTTAAAATAATATGTAGTTTCTTTGCTTAATAATAAAAGATGATAATGAGTAACAATACATTATGTTTAACGATGAATAGATATTCGCCCTTGAGTTTTAGTTAAAATGAGACTCGGAGCTCTCACGCGGACTTCTTGAGATAAATTCAAAGTTACATTGCACCGTTTTGTTTCATCTGCCAACACTCATGCACGTTCACGAACACTAAACGGTTAATGATCTACCATTAATAACATTGTTTCAGAGATTAATTTTTAATGATACCTAGTACAGTCGGCGGCAGATCTACCTACACAAAACTGTCAATTTTCTACAATCAATCTTGAACTTTATTGTATAGTCATAAGGATCAATATTCATTGGAGAAATTTGACAGATTTGGGTAGTTTGATCTGCCGTCGTGTGTACATACACAAATGTAGAAAATTAAATAATACCTGCTGCAAATACGACTCTTCATTTTCACGCCAAGGAGCCTAATGAGAGTTTTTTTTAAATATATTAACGGGTAAGCGCAGTGCCTTGCCTTGGTGAGATCACCTGATGTTAAGTGATGATAAGGCCAATGATGGAAGCGCACTTCACCCGGAAACCTCAACTAGTCAGGCACTGGCTATCTTATTTCTAGCTGCCGGAACACAACAATGCTACAAACATTGATGTTATGGCGACATATTTAGATGAGACGGTGGTAGCTAGTCAGGCGGACAAACAAGCCCTACCACCAACCAAACCGAGTACACAAAGATGTACCTCCCGCTGGGAATCGAACCCGGGACCTCTGGGTCTAAACCGGTGGTCTTAGCCACTAGACCACAGAGGCGGTTTGTTTACTATCCGTATTCATTCGATTGCGTTTACGAAAACGAAAATTTGTATGGCATAGAAGCAGCGCCTCCTGACGACATACGAGAAGAGTTCAAATTTTGCTATACAAATTCTCGTTTTCGTTACGAACATTTAATGTTCGTAAACGAAACTCGCGCTTGGCACTCGAACACGTGAACGAAAACGAGAATTTGTATAGCAAAATATGAACTCTTCTCGTATGTCGTCAGGAGGTTAAAATTTTTAACTCTTTTTTTAGAGAGTTTTCCTGATTGCCTCAGACGGCTTTTTCAGGGGCTTTTGTAGGGGCGGCAAGAAACTTAAAGGGGGTTACTCAAGCCGAGTGAAACGAAACACCTACATGCGTAGCGGTCATACAGTAAAATTTGTTATTTTGTTGTTACGTCTTGACGACGTAATCGAGAATTTGATTGTCAAAATATTAAATCTGTTCAAATGTTTAACCTTTACAACCATTTACATAAAGTTGAAAGTCTATTGAGGAAATGTGACAGTTCTAGATAGGTTTATCTGCAGGCGTGTGTACAAAATTCGTACTCAGTACATCAAGTAAGTACCAGCTGATCCGTGGCGTGGTTAACTGTCAGTCAACAAGCTAATACTGTTGGGTAACGACTGACAGCCGCCGCTGTTTTACCGGTCATAATAACACTGATGTTATGGTTGTACTGAATTAGCGATAGTAAATTTAGGGCACAGAATAAGGAGATTGCAGAATGTAAGCTTTTGATGTGTAACATCTTTCCGCTCGTTTTCTGTATAAGCAATTTGTGGGAGCGATTTCGTGAAATGGGACGGAAGTATGTGTAACAGTGTAACAGGAAGTCGGGGAAGCGCGCGCCATTTTGTAAATTTAAAAACGATATTATGAACATGACATATTATTATTATGTGTGACATATTGTGTCATTTGACTGTCAAAGGTCATTTTGATATGTCAAATGTCTTCTAATGAGTATTTACTGCATTTATTTTATAGTGATAAAATGATGTAATAAATAATATATGACCCATTTTTTCAGAATATAATGTTAAAATTGCTTATTACTAAGGTGAGATGTCAAATGTTACGTATCATATGCGACTTCTGTAAGTTTTTTTTAACCAAGGGGAAAATATGAATATTCATATCGTTTTAGTTTAATATTCATATCGTTTAATAGATCATATTGCTTTAATTAATAATGATGTTACTAAGAACATATTTCAACTCATAACGTCGTTGTTCAGAATAGCTTACTTTATAACAGACAATTATCATAATTTTCCAAAATTAGTTTCTGGCGCTTCGCCGACCGCTGCCGCGGCACGCTCGCTTCGCTCGCTCGGCTCGCGCGTTGTTGGGGTCACAGTTCTAACCTAACCTAACCCACTATTTTAAAAGAATGACTGTTACCTATCCCGTTTCATTTACACTTATGATTAAAATCTATAAGAAAATGAATATATTAGTATAAAACAAATGTATGAATATAGACATTATGATTTTCAATATTAGGGATAAACACATTTATAAATATTATAGTTATTTATTCGAATGATTATGAGTTTCGATCATTAGTACTTATAAACAAATATATTAAAACAAATATTAGTAAAAACTAAGTGTATAATTAGTGATATTATGATAGGTATCATGCATGCAATGCAATGACCGATAATTGACCGATTACAATTTATAAAGTGTAAATCGGACACGTAACGCGGCGTGAGTCGCCGCTCGAATCATCACCTTGAGCGACAAACTCGTGGTTAACAAGCTCCTCGCCTTCCTGCAGCAGAAGTTGGACGTGATGGACGAAGTGAGTGCGGTGCAGATCTGCAAGTCCAGCTTCAGCGAAAGGGACATATCTGCTGCCAAGAAGCTTCTGTTTGGGTTGCTAAACAAAAGCGACCAGATGGTGTTTCATCGACGTGACGGGACGCCAAAGAGCCTGCAGGAAATTACTTCGTTGCTAAAAGAGATCGACCCAGACGACGTGCCAACGTTTGTGGCGAGGGACCTGAACAAGCTCCCCCCCGTCACGTTCGACCACGCCGACGTAACCATCCTGATAAAGGACATCGTGACCCTGAAGGCGGGCTTGGCGGATGTGATGGTGAATTACGAGGCATTACAGAATATGAGTGAGTTGCGCATGGAAGTAGATAGTTTGCGCGCAGCACTCGCATTAACTAGGTCAGTCGTCGATGACTCAAACATCAATACGGGGCGCGGTGCATTCGTCAACGCGCCGCGGCTGAGTTGCGAGTCAGCATTTTCGACGCCGGCCTCGTCGTCACCCCCGCGCGGGCGTGGGCACCACGCTGCGCCCTGCCGTCGCCAGCCCCCCGCGTCCTGCAGTCACCTGGCCACCGCCCCGCAGCCCGCTGTCGCTCCGCCGACCGCCCGCCCCGCGCCTACGCTCGTGGTGCCGCGGGTTACCACGGCCACAAAACCATCGAAGCCCCGAAACTACCCTGTGTTGCCGCATCCAACAAGGATGCTCAGAGAGTGCCAGAGCGCACCATCAAGGATCAGGATGACGAAGGTTTTGTGAAGGTTCAAATGAAGAGGGCGCACCGACAGCAGCCGAACCAGAACCGTTGTGGTACCGCACTGACAGGTCCTCAGTCCCTGTTGCGAGCTGCGACGCCGACCACGCCGATGTATCTGTCGCGCCTACACCACACCATCACCGTGCAGGACGTGATAGAATACATCAAGACGAAGACAAACTTCCTTCTGAGGGTGGAGCTGCTGGAGTCGCGACACAATGTCAGCTTCAAGGCATTTGTGGTGCGAGTCCCGACAGCCAAGCTGGTCGACATCTTCATGAGGGAGGACTTCTGGCCAGCTAACACCACCGGACCAGCATTATAATGTGCTTAAATTCTAACATAGCTATAAGTTTTATTTACTAATAATAATTATTATATTGGTATGTATATGTTAGTTGATGATAGGAGTTAAAAAGTTATGTAAGACAATGCGCACCCTTCATGCACACTCACGAACACTTAACGGTTAATAATCCACCATTATTTCACATTAATATTCGACATAACACAAATTTTAGAAAATAAAACTAAACCGCAGACATGACACTTCACTTTCCCGCCAAGAAGTCCTCTCAATATTTTGAGGTGTGAGGTTATTACGATTACGTAGCTCAAGCACAGCATATAGCTAGCTTACTTTCTGCTATATCCTGATATTGTGGAACGTAGTTCAGATCAAAGACTCCCTTCCTACTTCCGTGTAAGGATGTTGACGAGAACAAATTGTATTTTACAACAACAACTCAATTAATTTTTGAAGTGTTGGCAACCGATCGGATAGATAACAGATGTACATAAGTCTGACATATGATGGCTCCCGCTCACGACCTTTTTGGTAGGACCGATTTTTTTCGCCGAGGTGACCGATTTTGTGTATAGGACGTATGCGTTGTTTAATTTTACCGATTTTACCGATATAGTTACCGATTATCGGACATGGGCGAGGGCTCTGATGCTCTGTAGTGGTGCCTAGTGTAAGTTTTCAAAATTCAAAATCATTTAATCAGTTTCGGCAACTAATTAGCTCTTATGAATGTCACTATGCCATCGGTTCGTAAGTCTACAGGGCGAGAGACCTTGTACTGAGAAGAACTGGCGAGAAACTCAGTAAGGGCATTTCTTTTCTCTCTTACAGTGTCATACTCTAATATTAATACGTGAAGCAAAAACTTTGTACCCCTTTTTACGAAAATTGCGCGGACGGAGGAGTATGAAATTTCGCACACTTTTAGTTTAGATTACAGAATGTTAATATTTTCTTTTAATTATGCATAAAAAATACATTAAATCAATGAAACAAACATTACACACACTACCATGTATTTGTACACACACGCATTTATACACTTTTCAAAAGTTTTAAAAATGGAAGAGAAGCAACCGATATCTGTCAAAGCCAATCCAAACTCACATTCTATCTTTTTAAATTTTTCATTGCTTAGGATTAGGATACAATCCGTGCAGCCTTAATAAAATTACGGTCGAATTTCGACCACTGCGCGACCACTAGTGTTTGGAAATGCCCAACACGTAAAAAAGTAATTAAATAATTAAAAATGTCTAAGTGAGCAAATTACATCAGAGGTCTAATTTCAATTTCCACGTTGTCATACAGCGTTCCTAGTATGAGTTTTGTTTACCGTATTCATTCGAAACGTGTACGAAAACGCAAATAGTATGGCATCGAAGCAGCGCCTCCTAGCGACATACAAGAGAGTTAAAGTTTTGCCATACAAATTCTCGTTTTCGTTAAGAGCGTTTACGCAGCACACTAGCGCCGCCAATGAAAAAAAAAATCTAATTAAGACGTTACAGCTAAAAAACGGCCACTTTTAACTATAACGCCGTATTTAACGAAACCATAACATGTCAGATGTTCATTAGGTGACGTAAAAGTGCTAAATTACTTCATTCAAATAGTTTGTTGAGCATAATTTGATTTTCTATCTCTAATTACTAGATATGTTTTTTTTTTCATTGGCGGCGCTAGTGTGCTGCGTAAACGCTCTTAACGTGATCGAATGGCGATTGATCGATTGAATGGCTGCTTGCTATACCCGTAATCCGGTACCAAGTTGCCATTATTGAAATAACTTTACTTAATTTTTACTCTTTATTTTTAAGTGCTAATTGCTGCACTGCGAAAAAATAATTCATCATCATCATCATCATCATCTCAGCCAAAAAGACGTCCACTGCTGGACAAAGGCCTCCCTCAAGGATAAATAATTTTGAGGGGAATTTGCCATAATCGCCACGCTTGGCAGGCGGGTTGGCGATCGCAGTAAGGTGAGAATAATCACAGAGAGACGCTGCTGCCTATCCTCTGGAATGGTCCCATAGTCGCCTTCTACGACACCCACGGGAAGAGATGGGGTGGTGCAATTCTTTATCTCCGGCACGACACGGGGTGTGAAATAATTATTAATTAATTATTTATCAATATTTAATTCGGCTTCAGTGCAGCAATTAGCACTTAAAAATAAAAAGTAAAATTTACTATAGCGTTGTGTCATCAAATTTTCAAATATTTCATCTGTAAAGATGAATTAGCATAGCCATCGGTTGCAATAACCGTTGGATAGATAGCTGACACTCTGCCGCTAAAAAGCAGTCAAAAAATGCAGTGCTTACGTCAGCCTTCCCGGTAGCGTAATGGTCAGTGCAGCCGCCCGGATTGCGGAAGACCCAGGTTCGATTCCTGGCTGGGTCGGGTAGGCATTTAATTTTTTCACTGTATTTTATAAATATTTATAGCGTTACTTACCGCTACTTATAGTGGGAATTTCGTAACGGTATTAAGCCCTGCCCAGGTGGGTTACTCTTGAAACACAATTGCAATAATCAATTTCCAATCCCAAATCTAAAAAATTCAAATGGCACTCTTAAAAGCGATAATAGCGTCACATTGGATTTAACTTGCTTGGAAATTCAGTGAACAAATTATTATCGAGAGGGGGCGTTCCGAAATAGCGAAACTTATCCCAATATCGATACATATTAATCGCATTGGAATTGCATTGAGATTGAGTTTGCGTCAAGAGTAGCCTACCTGAAGTGATAGACAACCCTATGATTGATGCATCGATTTACGCGCGCAAACGTCGGCCGACGGGCGATAGTAAACTCTACACGTCATTTATGACCCGATCTGGTTTTAACTTTAACATCGGTCAAACTGAATTCTTCTTGTTATTCCAAATTCAAAATTCAAAATAATTTATTCAGACTACAAATAGCTCTTATGAACGTCACTATGCCATCGGTTCGTAAGTCTACTCTAGGCGATACCTTGTACTGAGAAGAACCGGCAAGAAACTCAGCAAGTGTCAAGCTCTTTTCTCCCTTACATCGTCAAAAATATTGAAAAATGCCCTATCTATAAAAATACACTTTCCGTCACAAATAAACACACAAAACTTTTACTTATCTGGTGTGTGTGTGTGTGTGTGTGTGTGTGTGTGAGGGTGTGTGTGTGTGTGTGTGGGTGGGTGGGTGTATGTGTGTGTGTGCGTGCGTGCGGGGGTGCGTGCGTGTGTGTGTGTGTGTGTGCAATAAAGAGTTTTATCTATCTATCTAAGTTTGCAAAAATTACATCAGATAGGCTACTCTTGACTCAAACTCAATCTCAATACAATTCCAATGCGATTAATATGTATCGATATTGGGATAAGTTTCGCTGTTTCGGAACGCCCCATCTCGATAATAATTTGTTCACTCAATTTCAACGCAATTTAATTCCAATGTAGCGCTATTATCGCTTTTAAGAGTGCCATTTGAATTTTTTAGATTTGGGATTGGAAATTGATTATTGCAATTGTGTTTCAAGAGTAACCCACCAGGTAGGTACCAATTTCAATTTTCACAATGACATACTTAATATGAAACTGTAAGGGCCTTATAATATAAACAGAATATAGATAGAAGGATAATGATAATAAATAACAATGGACTTTAACGGTGTTGTGTCAAAGTCTATTGTTATTTGCACGTCTTGAGTGAATTCTGTATCGAGTTCGGCGGTGATTTTGTTTCAGAATCGCACGGCAGGTCATTTTATGACCCCACTGCTGGGGCACGAGCCTTCCCTATAGGTATAGATGGAAAGGGAGAACGGGTCATAATCCAAACATCACCACGCGGGTGCCGTCATGCAATTTTAGTTCATCAATCGTTCGCTTGTGGCGCTATCGTAGCGCTCTACGTTCGGTAATACAAATATGTGTTTTGGAAGCGATAAATTGCAAAGCGTTGCGATTGCGACTGTCACTCAAAGATCGGTTATAAGCATGCCGCTTAACTTTCGCGATCGCTACACGATTCTCACTCCAAATATAGCATACTATTTTTGGATACAGATGTTTTCAGGGCGTTGACCTGTCAGTAAAATTACCTCAGCAATCAGCTGACTATATAATATACGTAATGTGAAAAGTTCGATGGCGATGTGATAAGCAAGCTCGGTCAATGATTGCTGAAGTCAGCAACTTTCACTTGGATCTTTGGATAAGTGACCAAAAATGTATCATTTCGAACTCCTCCGTGCTTCGGAAGGCACGTAAAGCCGTTGGTCCCGGCTGCATTAGCAGTCGTTAACAACCACCGCACCGCACTGATGTGCAAGATGTGGCCGAGATATCCAACTTTTCTTTTCTTAACGGTCTACAGTAATTCACGACTCTTGCCAACGCGCTGGAGAACTCTGATGTTGGAATCTTTCTCCGTCCAGCTAATTCGTAGCATTCTTCGGTAGCACCACACTTCAGAGGACTCTAGGAACCTCTGTGTATCTGCTTTTAGAGTCCAAGCCTCGCTAACATACATGATACAACACTACACTGGCAAAAGATAAAATGTACTTATTGTAATTAAATAAATAAATGTTTCCCACACTCACACCAATTATCTAGCCCCAAGAAAAGCTTCCTTAAGAAACTCGTTATATGGTTAACTAGACAACGGATAAACATACATAATATACTTAAATACATACTTATTATACATAGGAAACACCCAGACCCGAAACAATATAGAAAAACAGGTATTTCTAAATTGATCCGACCGGGGATCGAACCCGGGACCTCAGAGATGGCGACACCATGTAAACCGGTGTGCCACTCGAACAAGGAGGTCGTCATCGTCAATTATATATATACCCTTATAGCTGAAATGTTCATAATAATATTCTATCAAGCGTTACGGGCTACGGCAAACTTTAACAAAATTATAGAACGAATTATTAATATGTAATTTCCCAGCAAATTTGCTAAAAAGACCTTACACCGTACGTGTTAAAGCTGGAACTCCTGTGACAACGTGCTTGAGCTAGTGTTTTAATATTACATGACATTGCACGCCGGTAAGCCCTTTAAAGTTTGGCTGTGGGAGTAGGGGTGCGGTATGTCCGGTTACCCAGATTTGTCTTAGGCGTCGTCCGCCTTTTTGTTTACTGTCCGGTCTTGAAAGACCTTAATATATTATGTGAAATGAATATGAAATTCATAATAGGTTACGGCATGGACACGAGGAGGAGGTCAGGATAAATTGGCTCAGGTAACCACTTACCATCAGCCGGGCCGTTTATATAATTACCAATTTAAAAGGGGAAAAAATATAAGTTTGTCAGCACACATATCCAAGCGCGTTTTACTACTTTATGTCCGGGTTTATTGATTCCATAGATGACAACCCTAATCGCAAGCAGTATGGAGTATCGATTTTGTCATTAGCACTAAAAAATTCACAGATTTCGCAGTCCCCACAAGAATCGGAGCATTGAAAATGAATACAACAATTTACGAAAAAAAAAAACATTTTATTTTAAATAATACAATTCCAACTTGAATGCACTTCTCGCCTGCATCCACATCTTCTAACACCATTACCATGACGATCGGTCAATAATCAAAGAAGCTACACCCGTTTTTCTACAATACCAAATCTAAAGGGACCACCTACAGGTCACAATTATTAACCGATTTTCAAAATTTTTTCACCATTTTGTGGCTAAACTAACCCTAAGACTCTTTTTTTCATTTTTTCTTAAGTCGGTTTTTTTTTGAAATTTTTACAATTTAGTATACAAACACCCCCCAAAAAACCCGATTTTTTTACATTTTTCAAAGTTCAAAAAAAAGTTTCCAGCCGATTTTCAAAATTCAAACGCTCACACGTGTCTCGATAAATTCCTCAACTTTTGGTATTATTTCCATCTCGTTTCTCCCAAAATCCTCGGAGCTATGACCAAAAATACGTCTCAAGCGATTTGCATCTGATAACCATTTTCAATGGTAAAAATAATTGAATTTAGAAAGTAGGTAAAAGTCCGGGCGGGTTTTCTCTGCGTCCGGGTTTCCTTTGATTGATTCCATAGATGACAGCCCTATTCCAAAGTAGTATGTGGTAATACAGCGTATCGATTTTGTCATTAGCACTAGGTACCTATTACGTATATTATGCGGTCGAAGGTGGCCTTTACATAGTAGCTATTATGTATTATATCGTGTAGATGATTTTACTTTAAGGCTTGTTTCAAACGTACCACAACCACAACACCACGCGTTAATTGATATGAAAATTAATAGTTGAACTTTCACGGGCCACATTTTGAAGTCATTATTGACCGCGTGACACCGACTACATTGCAGCCACGTCGCAACCACAACCCAACCACCACGAGCTAGCCGGAGTTTTTTTTTGGAGAGAGATTGCTGATTGCCTCAGACGGCATTTTCAGCTTCACCGGGCTTGTGCCGTGTGATACGAATCACCTTCGGAGGTTTTCTAGAGAGAACGGCATCGCGCACTAGTGCGCGTCCCCGTGCCCTACTAGATTCTCCAAAGGGTTTGGATCGGATCGGGGAGCGGAACCACCCGAGGGCGCCTCTAAAGGCTCGGATCTCGGCTCGGGTAGACCGGGCCGTGGAGGAGGAGAGAAGCGCCCAGGTACATGTTTGTACCTGGTTATAGAGCGCGTGTGAACCGGTTCTTAGTACCCTTGTTCTACGAGTACGGTGTCTTGGACCTAAACTAGTGTGCATGTTTAGTGTATTCTGTAAATGTGTAGTGTAATTTAGAGGATCGGGCGGGGGCTAGCCGGAGTCTAACTGTCTGTACGCTACGCAACCACATCGACCACTAACGACAACGCAAGGTCCATATTTTGGCACAACGCAACCGCAAAAAGCTGTAGCGACACATTCACACATACACGTAACGTTACCACAACTTGACAACCTTTCGTCGCGACGACGACGGTGTGGTGTGGATGTGGTACGAGTGAAACAAGCTTAAGTAGCAATACGTACGGGCGAGCAAAATGAAATCATATTTCTAACTAGCCTAGGGGACATGGGACGTTTGCGTGATGCAATCCCCTGTAGAAGTCTAGAAACCCTCTGTCCTTGTTTTTAGGGTTCCGTAGCCAAATGGCAAAAAACGGAACCCTTATGGGTTCGTCATGTCTGCTGTCTGTCTGTCCGTCCGTATGTCGCAGCCACTTTTTTCCGAAACTATAAGAACTATATGTCGAAACTTGGTAAGTAGATGTATTCTGTGGACCGCATTAAGGTTTTTACACAAAAATAGAAAAAAAAAACAATAAATATTGGGGGTTCTCCATACTTAGAATTGAAACTCAAATTTTTTTTTTCATCAAACCCATAGGTCTTCAAAAATGATATTGTGGTTTCTAATATCATTTTTTTTCTAAACTGAATAGTTTACGCGAGAGACACTTCCAAAGTGGTAAAATGTGTGTGTCCCCCCCTGTAACTTCTAAAATAAGAGAATGATAAAACTAAAAAAAATATATGATGTACATTACCATGCAAACTTCCACCGAAAGTTGGTTTGAACGGGATCTAGTAAGTAGTTTTTTTTTAATAGGTACGTCATAAAGTACGGAACCCTTCGTGCGCGAGTCCGACTCGCACTTGGCCGGTTTTTTTTTTCAAATTGAGGAACCCTTTGCTTTTCAAATTGTAATTTGTTCGCAACAAAATTTGCCTATATACCTCATCATCGTCAGCTCATATACGTCCCCACTGCAAGGGCACGAGCTTTCCCTATGGATGGATAGGGAGAGCGGGCCATAAACCAGCACGCGGGCCCAGTGCGGATTGGTGGTTGTTAACGACCGTTAATGCAGCCAGGACCAACCGCTTTACGTGCCTTCCGAAGCACGGAGGAGCTTTAGATGATACATTTTTGGTCACCCATCCGATGACCGGCCTTTGCGAAAGTTGCTTAACCTCAGCACTCGCAGACCAGGCGCGTTAACCACTGCGCCATCGAGCTCCTCAATATAATAATTTAATAATAATTAACCAACTTGGTAATACATGGATCTCACAACTTTTTACGGTAGAAGAACTGAATTGCGAGACTTGGTTTTTTTTACATGTTTGTTTTTGATGGCATCTCATTTCTTTTTGTAGATCGTCCTACTTTTTTTCCTATCCAGAACCATCTACACCTATTATTCCATTATATTATACATAAACAGGTACACTGATTCATTAACTGCAAATGTAACTTTGTAATCCTATACATTTTTAAGGGATTACAAAGTTATTTATGCAGTTGGTGTATCTAGAAAACTGGACCGAAATTGCAAAATATTTTAGTTTTCCTCTGATTTAAAATTTGAAGCTTCTATGTCTGCTTAAAGTGCCTTAGAGTTTTGATGATCGGTCAGTCAGTCAGTAAGTGAGTGACAAAATTAAGAATCTTTGACTAAAAAAAAAAAAAAAAAAAGTCAAATCTTTGACTAGTTATAATTCTGAAACTACTGGTTCAAATTGAATGAAATTTTAAATATACCGTGTTTATACAATGCCTGAGGAGCTCGATGGCGCAGTGGTTAACGCGCCCGGTCTGCGAGTGCTGAGGTTAAGCAACTTTCGCAAAGGCCGGTCACCGGATGGGTGACCAAAATTTATTATCTCAAGCTCCTCCGTGCTTCGGAAGGCACGTTAAGCCGTTGGTCCCGGCCGCATTAGCAGTCGTTAACAACCACCAATCTGCACTGGGCCCGCGTGGTGGCTTATGGCCCGTTCTCCCTATCCATCCATAGGGAAGGCTCGTGCCCCAGCAGTGGGGACATAAAATGAGCTGATGATGATACAATGCCTGCTTGGTTACTGAAAATTCAGATTTCTAGTTATATCCACAACGAAGTTATAGGGAGTCGAAAATGGCCTGAAGTGTTTCGAGAAAAGGATGGTACGGCCGTGCCGCTATTTTGCTCGACTTGGCGGGGGCACTGCCGTGCCCCAGATATACATAATACACGAATTGCTCGTAAGGTATAAGATAGATTAATAACTTAGAGAACTCATGTTAACTTGTACAAATAAAATAAACTATAGGTCTGTTTATTAACATTTTGAAACTGTATGACAAGCATTTTAGAATGCCTCGGTACTTGAATGGTAGGTAATCAATCACTGTTTATAGCTAAGGAAGGATAGACTTTAAAACGATTTTCGATTATGATTGATTGATTGATTGTATGACCGTTTGTTTTCTAATACATAAATAAAATGTATATTATACTAGTACTTTACCGCATTTTTTTTAATATAGCCTATATTAGTCAGCGCTAAAATAGCATTCTAATGGTGAAAGAATTTTTTAAATCGGTCCAGTAGTTTTTGAGTTTATTCGTTGCAAACATACATACATACAAAAATACGAATCTTTCCTCTTTATAATATATTATAACAGACACATTATATATGAGTGCGTTTTTTTGTTTTGCTGATTCTCTCAACTCATCTCTCGATTTCTCTGATTCATCATCAATCATTTTCAGCGTTACCGGACTTTTTTTGGGGGCCCAGTGCCGTGGTGGTTCTTAACGACTGCCGGGGCCAACGGCTTTTCTTTTCGTGCCTTTCGAAGCACGCTAGCGGAGCTAAAGAACATACATTTATTGGTCACCCATTCGATGACGGGACCGGCCTTTGCGTACTGCCTTACCCCAGCACTCGCAGACCGGGCGCGTTAACCATTGCACCATCGCGCGCGCATATAGTAAACATTAAATCAAAAAATAATTTAATTACAAAAAAATATCTATAATTTTAATCTAAGCTCCTCAGATAAATAGTTCTTTATTTATTATAAAGAACTTGCTGTTGGTTTGTCCATAATAATATATAAGGTCACATTTTATCAACTGCAAATATTTTGAGGATAAATTCAACAACATATATATAACTATTTTTATGAAAACTATATATATACGTATATATACTATATATACGTATATATATACTATATATATACTATATATATACGTATAAAAATTTAATATTCTTAAATTTTTATACGCTGGTTTTCAAGAAAAACGCCAAAAGACATTAAGATTAACAAGAAAAATAAAGCACTTACGGTAGTTTTAATTCAAAGGAGCCGAAACAGAAAGGCCGTAATGCCTTCACCGCTTACACGTGCCCTAGTTTCATTCAAAAAAGCCGACAGAGAGGCCGCTCTTACAAATATTACAATTTTTGTGTCAGTAAAAGTAAAAAAAAAAACTATCCTGAATTTGTTCTTAAATGCTACGGCCTCATTTCTCTGATATAATTAGATGTTTTGTCAAAATATTTGCAGTTGATAAAAAGTGCCCTTATATTTATGTCCGTGACTGTACTCTCTTCGGTCTCGCGGCTTGCTCGGCTATCCTATCTCTATACATGGCTGGCTCTTGAAGGAGATATGAAATTCTTTCGGCAACCGTCCAAGAGAAAAGTGGATGCGGAAATAGGTACTTATTATAGTATTGCATTTTTTTTGAGACAGTTTGCTGATTGTCACTAGCCATTTCAGATTCACCGGGCTTGTTTGGGGGCGGCGAGAAACTTAAAGGGTTCCCCAAGCCGTGTGAAACGAATCGCAGTCAGAGGTGTTCTAAAGGGAAGGGCATCACGCACTAGTGCGTGTCCCCGTGCCCTACTATCTCCGAAGGGTTCGGGAATTGTATTATATGACATTGGAGTAATATGTAAGTAGTTATGATTATTTACATATAACCAGTAGGAGGTCGATGGCGCAGTGGTTAACGCGCCCGGTCTGCGAGTGCTGAGGTTAAGCAACTTTCGCAAAGGCCGGTCATCGGATGGGTGACCAAAAATGTATCATCTCGAGCTCCTCCGTGCTTCGGAAGGCTCGTAAAGCCGTTGGTCCCGGCTGCATTAGCAGTCGTTAACAACCACCAATCCGCACTGGGCCCGCGTGGTGGTTTATGGCCCGTTCTCCTTATCCATCCACAGGGAAGGCTCGTGCCCCAGCAGTGGGGACATAAAAATGAGCTGATGATGATGATGACATATAACTAACTGACGGACTTCATACCGCTTTGACAGTTAACGTTTCCATGACAACAAAACAATCAAATCATTCGTCCGCTTAAAACACCCGTATCTCATGATTAACCCCTATAGCAGCGCCACCTACCGGGTCCAATTGTAAATCTAAACCATTCTCGAATCCATTTGAACACATTCAGAAAATTTCATCCAAATCGATCCAGCCGTTTAGAAGGAGTTCAATAACATACACACGCACAGAAGATTTTTACATATAAAGACGCAAATATTGTTGCGAACAAATTACAATTTGAAAAAAGACAAAGTGTTAAAAAAAATCCACGAGCGGGTTTCGAACCCGCACCCCATGACATGCCGGGTCAGGTGCGCTACCAACTATGCTATCGTAGCATAACACTTTGTCTTTTTCAAAATGTAAGTAGGTAGTTGTTTTGTGACCACCGTTAAACAACCATTCCTTTAAAAAAACATTATCTTATGTATTAACGCTTGATGAAAAATCATTTTATCTACCATTTTAAGCACATTGCGAGTAGAAAGACGACCTCCTTGGTAGAGTGGCTTGCACACCGGTTTTCATGGTGTCGCTATCTCTGAGGTCCCGGGTTCGATCCCCGGTCGGATCAATTTAGAAATACCTGTTTTTCTATATTGTTTCGGGTCTGGGTGTTTCCTATGTATAATAAGTATGTATTTAAGTATATTAAGTATGTTTATCCGTTTTCTAGTTAACCATATAACGAGTTTCTTAAGGAAGCTTTTCTTGGGGCTAGATAATTGGTGTGAGTGTGGGAAACATTTATTATTATTTATTTATTTTATTTAAGATAAAATGTATGTAAGCTAAGGTATGCGTAATACAATACATTGTGTAATTTACATTGATAAGTCAAGCAGTGGCTGATGATGACATAAAGTAATGTTGACTTTGAATTTCTCTTTGAAAATAATACAGATCGCTATAAGCTTACGTTTTGTAACAAAATACCACTGAAAGGTCATGTATGGGTCTGGGTGTCGCATTAAGCGTAAGGGAAGCATTTATGGGAGAACGCGTTTATATAATGTAACATAGTAAAAACATACAACTCATAGTCATAAAATAAGGAGACACAAAGAAGGTCAGCTTAATCTTTTCAGTACCAGCCTACCTTCATTGAGAAGGCAACTTAGTAAAGGCTTCGTCATATATTTTTTTTATTTTTTTTATTTAGTTGATGGCTTCGTGCGATTAGCACATTTAGCCAGTGTCAAAGTAATTTTTCTTACAAGTAATACATAAATAAACAATATTTCTTTCCTGTATGATGATGATGAATGATAATAGAAATGAGATGTGAGAAATGATATACCCCCCAACCCCTCGAGTATCTTAGTAATGATGGTGGGGCTTTACTAAGTCCTCGGGCGGACTTCTTGAGAGAATTTGAAAAGTGACGTTGCACTGTTTTGTTTCATTTGCCAACACTCATGCACACTCAAACACTTAACGGTTAATAATCCACCATTATTTCACATTAATATTCAACATAACACAATTTTAGAAAATAAAACAAAACAGCAGACATGACTCTTCACTTTCCCGCCAAGAAGTCTTTCTTCATAAATTAAATTATTTAGTACTAGCTGACCCGGCGGACTTCGTACCGCTTTGACAGTTTCTGTAATTGAGTTAAATATCTAGTCATTGGTTTCCATGACAACAAAACAAACAAATCATTTTGTATTGGAAAATTAAATTGTCGTTTTTAGCATTTTATTTAAAAAAAAAATAATTTAGCCTATGTTACTCAGCGCTAATGTAGCATTCTAATAGTGAAAGAATTTTTCAAATCGGTCCAGTAGTTTTTGAGTTTATTCGTTGCAAACATACATACTTACATACATACATACATACATACATACATACATACAAAAATACAAAGGTTTCCTCTTTATAATATTATTAGTATTAGTATAGATGTAAATAAGGATTTTTAAAAAATCGATGCTTTTTTTTTTGTATAAGATTAAATACAATTTAATATAGAGCACATGAGTAAATACCGGTTTACTCATGTGATTGTAACTAGCTTTTTTTTACAACAGAACTGTGCTTTAAGTTGCGAGTATTGCTCCTTTGTTATTTAGGTCGTTTCTAACATTGGAGACTTTTTAATGACTTTTCTGTTTTACTTTTATGTTTGTAGCTATTCATTTATTGCATACGTCAATAGTCTTCCTAAGTTAATAAAAAAATATTTTTTTTAATTTATTAACGCACACATAACGGGTCTTTCGTCGATTCATACCATGGTATGAAACGGCTAATACCTTTTTCAACCACCACGACCCGGTGAATCCGAGCTGAGGTCGTGGGGCCGAGGTCCTAGCCGTCAGAGGCGCCTTCGGGTTGTTCCGCTCCCGTTCCCCGAACCCCTCGGAGAATCTAGTAGGGCACGGGGACACGCACTAGTGCGTGATGCCGTTTCCCCTAGAAAACCTGTGACGGTACTTCGTTTCACACGGCTTTGACCCTTTAAGTTTCTCGCCGCCCGCCCCCAAAATAGCTCGGTGAATCTGAAAATGCCAGGTGGCAATCAGCTAACACTCTCAAAAAAAAAACATAACCTCACTTAACATCAGGTGAGATGAAGGCTGTACTTTAAAAAAAAGATCCCAAACCCGGGCGAAACGTCGAAAAATCCGAAACACACTCTACTAGAAATAAGTATAAGAAAAAGAGGCAGCTTGATTGAGACATACAAAATTCTCACTGGACATTATGATGTACATGGTTTACAAGAGCTCTTCAAGCATCTCCGTGGTCAGTGACCACTGGTCACCAGCTGAAGCTGTGCCGATCAGTGGCAAATCGAGATCCCAAGAAATATTTCTTACCCAACCGAATTGTCGCCGAGTGGAATAAGCTTCCTGAAGAAGTCATAAGCGCTCCGTCGAAAAATGCATTAAAAAACAGGTTGGATAAATTATCCGAATCACATGACGCACACGAATCAGCACATTGAGCTGCTAGTGTGTTCTCCCCCTAAATAGAAATAGAAATAGAAATAATCTTTATTAACATTGAAACTTACATACTTTTGACAAGTAAGTGACATATATAACGGGTTTACAAGAAAAGAGCGGAGCTCGATGGCGCAGTGGTTAACGCGCCCGGTCTGCGAGTGCTGAGGTTAAGCAACTTTCGCAAAGGCCGGTCATCGGATGGGTGACCAAAAATTTATCATCTTGAGCTCCTCCGTGCTTCGGAAGGCACGTAAAGCCGTTGGTCCCGGCTGCATTAGTAGTCGTTAACAACCACCAATCCGCACTGGGCCCGCGTGGTGGTTTATGGCCCGTTCTCCCTATCCATCCATAGGGAAGGCTCGTGCCCCAGCAGTGGGGACATAAAATGAGCTGATGATGATGATGATGAAGAAAAGAAGAATACATGCCAAAAGAACAAAGTTGCCAGCGGTTTCCACACTAGGACGAGCCTGACTTGTGGCAAACCCAACGTGAACATGATGCGAAGATTGAGATTAAACTAAATATTGAAATTAAAATAAAGGAAGTTAAAAGAATAATAATAATAATGAGAATAAAATGCTCGTGGTAACTCATGGATTGTGTGAGTGTGTATGTGTGTGTGTGTGTGTGTGTGTGTGTGTGTGTGTGTGTGAGGGTGTGTGCGAGTGTGTAAGGGTGTTTGTGTATGTGTGTGTGTGAGTGGTCTAATTATAATAATACTAGACCGGGGAACTGAACCCAGGCGCTCCGGTCCGGAAATAGGGCCGAGTGCTTTGCTTCTCAGCTCTCGGCTACAAGCGCTTCAAAGGGTAATAAATTTATTAGGGGGAACAGGACGAAATTGTCCCATTACGTGATCCGAATAAAAAAGTCATTATAGTCCCAAGTTTTTTTATTTTATTTTACGGAAAGCAATTAAGCCCGCTCGGGTTCGTACGAATTCGGGGGTCGTTGGCAAAGCTTTGAACATTGGAAAACCATTTTGTTTGAGCAATGAATTTAACTGGAAAGTTACTAAAAATACACCATTTTTTAATGTTACAAAATTTTGCTATTTATTTAGATCAGTCACTCAGATGAGAAGTTTTCAAAATGTATTATGTCCATATGTTTTTGATTTGCTCAGTATTGATCATGCTAGAGATAAGTGCATGTTTTAGATTATATTTTGCTCCTTGTCCACATACTTTGTGAATGTATATTAACTTAACTGTAACCTGTTATGTGTCTTTATAAATAAATGAACAAATAAGATTCGGTAACTTAACTTTTTAACAGCCGACTATTTTAAAGCGCGCCTTTCCTGGTCGCCGCCGGCAATTTTTGCCGATATTGTACGATTTATAAAATAAATACGGTGTAACGAATTTTTTTTATTCATTACACCGAGGTTACACGCAAATCACGTACCACGGACGTCATTTTAAAACAAACGCTAAAAAAGTTAATGCCGTACAGAGGACGTGATCAGCGTCCTAAGACGATCCTACCCGCCCGTACCCAGTACGTGATCGGCTGTTAAAGTGATAACCGTAGGTTTTGGGTATGTATTTTTTTAATTGTAATAAATAAAATTAAGTAAATTACATACACTGATTAGTTAAACAGTCAAAACTAGTATGGCATTTTAACAGCGCCTCCTGGCGACAATCAAGAAGAGTTAAAATTTTGTCACACTAATTCTCGTTTTCGTTAACGTGATCGAATAGCGAATGAATTCGCACTAGGCACCCTGACAGTGACAAAGACATTGGGTATCCGCCCTGATACATCCCCGGACTGAGTCCGTGTATCAAATTAGTTAATTTATATTTGATATAATAATAATATATATATATATATATGTCGGAGATGGAAACGGATTTTGTTGGAAAGCGTCGTCTCCGTCCGCCATTTTGTGCGTAGAATAGAGTCAGTGCGCACACGTCCGGCACAGTCGAGCTCCAGAAGTAAAGTGAGCGCGAGAGTGAGTTTCACAAACTAACGTTACCTCACTGACAAGTGACAGTGACAGATGTCATAGACTCACTATGCTCCCACTACTCGCTCGAACTACTGACTCAGGGATAATTTCATAATGCCAAGTCATTCTGCCAAGCTATTCAGCCTAGTATCGATAGATGCCGTTACTAGTCTATGAAATAACTCCGACACGGCCATTCTGACACTGCGCGCGTTCTCGAGCGCAGCAGTTCCGGAGCTCTTCTTTTAAGAGCAACTAGATTCAAATGCGAAAACATTAAAGCACGAAGTGCGGAGCTTCCAATGCGTAAGCGTTGAGGCACGAAGCGCGGAGCTTCCAACGCGTAAGCGTTGAAGCACAAAGCGTGGAGCTTTCAATGCGTAAACGTTGAAGCACAAAGCGCGGAGCTTCTAATGCTTAATCGTTGAAGCACGAAGCACGGAGCTTCCAATGCGAAAGCGTGACTGCATGAAGCGCGGAGCTTCCAATGCGAAAGCGTTGAAGCATGAAGCGCGGAGCTTCCAATACGAAAGCGCAACTGCATGAAGCGCGGAGCTTCCAATGCGAAAGCGTTGAAACATGAAGCGCGGAGCTTCCAATACGAAAGCGCGACTGCATGAAGCGCGGAGCTTCCAATGCGAAAGCGTTGAAGCATGAAGCGCGGAGCTTCCAATACAAAAGCGCGACTGCATGAAGCGCGGAGCTTCCAATGCGAAAGCGTTGAAGCATGAAGCGCGGAGCTTCCAATACGAAAGCGCGACTGCATGAAGCGCGGAGCTTCCAATGCAAAAGCGTTGAAGCATGAAGCGCGGAGCTTCCAAAACGAAAGCGCGACTGCATGAAGCGCGGAGCTTCCAATGCGAAAGCGTTGAAGCATGAAGCGCGGAGCTTCCAATACGAAAGCGCGACTGCATGAAGCGCGGAGCTTCCAATGCGAAAGCGTTGAAACATGAAGCGCGGAGCTTCCAATACGAAAGCGCGACTGCATGAAGCGCGGAGCTTCCAATGCGAAAGCGTTGAAGCATGAAGCGCGGAGCTTCCAATACGAAAGCGCGACTGCATGAAGCGCGGAGCTTCCAATGCGAAAGCGTTGAAGCATGAAGCGCGGAGCTTCCAATACGAAAGCGCGACTGCATGAAGCGCGGAGCTTCCAATGCGAAAGCGTTGAAGCATGAAGCGCGGAGCTTCCAATACGAAAGCGCGACTGCATGAAGCGCGGAGCTTCCAATGCGAAAGACAGCAGATATTAAAGGCGATAAAAGTATTGTATGATCACGGCCATCCTGATTGAAACACGTCCTCGTGTTTTTCTCTTTATCAAAAGATAGCCAAGCACAGTATTTCCCGTTCGGTCTATCCTGACCAAACATTAATTGACTCTTACATTTAGCTCCACAGTAGGCACTATAATAGGCTCTACAGTAAACTCTGCAGTAAGCCTCACAGTAGGCCCTACATAAAGCTCTACATAAGTCTACATAAGCCTCTACATAAGTCTCTACATAAGTCTTTACATAAGTCTCTACATAAGTCTCTACACAAGTCTCTACACAAGTCTCTACATAAGTCTCTACATAAGACTCTACATAAGTCTCTACATAAGTCTCTACATAAGACTTTACATAAGACTTTACATAAGACTCTACATGAGACTACATAAGACTCTACATAAGACTCCACATAAGACTCTACATAAGACTCTACATAAGTCTCTACATAAGTCTCTACATAAGTCTCTACATAAGTCTCTACATAAGTCTCTACATAAGTCTCTACATAAGTCTCTACATAAGACTCTACATAAGACTCTACATAAGTCTCTACATAAGTCTCTACATAAGACTTTACATAAGACTCTACATGAGACTACATAAGACTCTACATAAGACTCTACATAAGTCTCTACATAAGTCTCTACATAAGTCTCTAACTTATTTAAAACTGAAAACTAAACCTTTTCGATTTAGAAAGATAACAAATCAAATGTAACATAACAAAAGAAAAGGTAACTAGACAATCCAAATCCAAACTAGATAACCAGGTAACCAGGGCCATTAACCATTCGTTGCACAAATCAAAAGTCACTATTTACAAGCTATGTAAGCTTTAAAATCACCTCGAGTTACCCCTCCAATGCCACGGCTCTCACAGCCGAACAGCGATCCCAGTCGCTTACGCGTGTCCATCTCAGTGGAACCCTGCGCACGTCTGCATCACCCTCTGACTACACACTACTGTCCTGATAGACCATGACCTCCGCCAAGAGCTAAACACGCACCGCGCACCCATGGACTACTTGAGTTTCCTCAATAGACACCGGTTTCTACCGGGCTACGACTATGTAATAGCTACTGGTATGGTCGACACTTGTTACGGCCATTAGAGCACTAACTCGAGTTCACACAACAACTTTACTCATTATCAATCGGGTCACAATGTACCTCCACCTCAACTTCGACTGGTACATGACCTTCTGGCATCCCTGTTAATCTATAGTGTGTGTATTTGTAAGTTCGCTTAGAATTTAATGCTTTCAACGTATCATAATCATGAGCTACCTCCATCAGGTACCCGCACACAGCTCATCATTTAATAAACTACTGACTCTCTCTAACAAACCCTCATGTCTATGGGGTACTAAACGTAAGTTCTAGTGAGTCTACTTCTAATGCCGCAGTTATAAAAAACGAGTCTCTAAATTTATTATCTAACTTGGTCTTGTTTCGTTCACTATTTTTAACCAAGACAAAATCACCTGTAATAAACTTGTCTAACTGTAATAACCAACAGTACAGTACTAATAACATTAGATTGTCCAGTAACTCATTGTCACTTCGGTAAGTAAACGTTTTCCTCTGGCTATTTGACTTTTTTATCATAGAAATTTCTAAGCATTATAAAATAATCATACTGAATCATGAAAACATCACCAGAAACATTCAGCGTCCAGCAGAGTTGCCGATGCAGCACAGGTCTGTTTACCCGATGACGCTGGTTCACGTTGCTCGCCATGCTGCCGGTGTCTGTGTCGCTGCTGCCGGTTGCACCGCAGTTGCTAGTAGCGCCCTTCCCCGTGCCCCGCAGTGATGGTATGAGCGCGTGGGCACATGTTTGCAAAAGGATCCGTGCCTCTAAATATGGAGAATGTAGCAATCCATACGTCGACTGTAGCTACGCACGCGTATAAACTCCGGTAATGAATCTCCTCATGTGCTTTCTGAACATCAAGTAACGCCATCCAATTCTGATTTTGCTGTTCCAACATCCGTTGTCATTTACGATAAAACTTGGCATCGTTTTCTTCTAGTTGTTCGCGTCGATTACATCCGTAGAGCAAAGGTTACATCCCACTTCTGATGTCGGAGATGGAAACGGATTTTGTTGGAAAGCGTCGTCTCCGTCCGCCATTTTGTGCGTAGAATAGAGTCAGTGCGCACACGTCCGGCACAGTCGAGCTCCAGAAGTAAAGTGAGCGCGAGAGTGAGTTTCACAAACTAACGTTACCTCACTGACAAGTGACAGTGACAGATGTCATAGACTCACTATGCTCCCACTACTCGCTCGAACTACTGACTCAGGGATAATTTCATAATGCCAAGTCATTCTGCCAAGCTATTCAGCCTAGTATCGATAGATGCCGTTACTAGTCTATGAAATAACTCCGACATATATATATGATGAATGATAATATAATAATATTTCAATTTTAATGTAATAATCTATGTGTTTTGATATTTGGGGTTTTAATTTAATTTTTGAAAATAACTATGAACAAATTGATGTATGTTTACTTATATAGTTATAAGTAATATATTCACGAACAGTTTACTTTGTTGTCTAAATTATGAATATAAATAACTAAATAAATAAGTAAATAAATTAATAAATTCGCCGTGTCTTGTACACCAAGCATTCTGCCCACAGATCAAAAAGCCTCAGTAAATTTAAGTTGTTTTAAAATTAAATTAAAAAGATGGCTTATAGATAAGGCGTTCTACGGTTTGACTGAATATTTCGGTACAAAAACAACATAGCGGCTGTTTCTGTGTAACATGTACCTACCTACTAAAAATTGCATGCCTGACTAGGGTAAGTTGTTTGTTCCCATTATAATGCTCAACACCTGCTATGTATCTTACAAAATTTTATGGCAATAAAAAATTATCTTATCTTATCTTATCTTATCTTATATAATATTATCTTATCTTATCTTATCTTATCTTATCTTATCTTAACAGGAAACGGGTTTCCAAAACTTCCAAGCATATTCATTGCCGTCGTTGGTGTGCTGGGCACGCTATCGCTTGTCGATTATAGCCGACTCTTGCGGTCAAAAGGCTAGACCAACTATAATGATAATATTAATAATGGTCTGCCGATTTCTCTCCCTCGCGTGCTCTGTCCCCGGCCGAATTGTGCCATTGCCGGACTTAACCGCCTAAAGCGAGAGGTTTTTGTCCCATAAATAATAATAATAATGGTCATCTCTACCACCGGCGTAGTGCCAAATCTCTGTGGTCTAGTGGTTAAGACCACCGGTTTAGACCCATAGGTCCCGGGTTCGAATCCCAGCGGTGGTTAGGTACATCTTTGTGTGCTCGGTTTGGTTGGTGGTAGGGCTTGTTTGTCCGCCTGGCTAGCTACCGCCATCTTATCTAAATATGTCGGCATAATATCAATGTTTGTAGTATTGTTGTGTTCCGGCAGCTACAGATAAGATAGGCAGTGCCTCACTAGTTGAGGATCCCGGGTGAAGTGCGCTTCCATCATTGGCCTTATCATCATTTAACATCAGGTAAGATTAAGGCACTGTGCTTACCCGTATAAAAAATACAGAAAGCCACTTCTTAATACCTGCCAAATTGTGAGGAAATTCATGCAACTTTCAAAATTTTTTCGCCATTTTGTAGCAAAACTAATGCCCTAGAACCCTTATTTTTTCTATTTTTCTTAAGTCGCTTTTTTTTCTGAAATATATACAGTTTAGTATACAAACAGCCCCAAAAAACCCGATTTTTTTTACATTTTTCAAAATTCCAAAAAAAAATTCCAGCAGATTTTTTTAATTCAAACGCTCACACGTGTCTCGATAAATTCCTCAACTCTTGGTACTACTTCCATCCCGATTCTCCCAAAATCCTCGAAGCTATGGCCAAAAATACGTCTCAGGCGATTTGCATCTGATAACCATTTTCAATGGTAAAAAAAATTTTGTTACAAAGTCTTCGATCAACAATATTCGAAGTACCAAAGTCTTACAATTCTAGCGGCCTCTGCACTAAGACAAGCTCGACACGTAGCAGCCAGACAAAATTTACATAGCCATTTATTTTAGGGGACACACAGTTCAATCATTGACGTTAAAACTACTGTTAAATAATTAATTTTCTTTTTACATTGTAAAAACGCAATAAATCTAGTAAATTAATAACAAATTCATGAATAAAAATAGTTCGATGGCGGATGGATAATGAAATTTATTAGACCTACTTAGACATACTTAGACCACCAATCACCACTGGGCCCGCGTGGTGGTTTATGACCCGTTCTCCCCATTCTGGAAGACTCGAGCCCCAGCGGTGGGGACATAAAATGAGCTGATGATGATGATGATAATAACATAATTAGAAATAATTGTACAAATAAACCAAATGTGACAAATACCGACAAACATTGCAATTTTAATAAGTAACAATTATTATGATCTAATAGCTATTCTTTGCTATATTTTTTTTCTTTTCTTTAGTTGATGGCTTCGTGCGAATTGCACATTTAGCCAGTGTCAAAGTAATTTTCCTTACAAGTAATACTTATATGACAATATTTCTTTCCTGTATGATGATGATGAATGATAATAGAAATGAGAAGTGAGAAATGATATACCCCCAAACACTCGAGTATCTCAGTAAAGATGTGGGGCTTTACTAACTCCTCGGGCGGACTTCTTGAGAGAATTTGAAAAGTGACGTTGCACTGTTTTGTTTCGTTTGCCAACACATGCACACTCACGAACACTTAACGGTTAATAATCCACCATTATTTCACATTAATATTCGACATAACACAAATTTTAGAAAATAAAACAAAACCGCAGACATTAACTCTTCACTGTCCCGCCAAGAAGTCCAGCAATAATATTATTACTTAGTTAGAAGCTGCGAAGATAGTAACGTATCATACGGTATGTTGATTTCTGACGTATGCAAATAAGCCATCTCGTCAGTATAGCCGAAACCACTCCAAAGAGAATCCCTATTTGCCCAAACCACACGTCGTTCAAACCACAACATAAGGAGACTGCAGAATGCAAGCTTCGAACAAACGCGCTCCAGCAACGCACGCATAGACAACTTCATTATTAAGGGTGCGCCATCCAAAAAATGACAAAAATGCAGTCACGGTTAAGTGGATATAATTGAAAATACTATCGAATTAAATAAACAAAATATATATTTAGTATCAAAAGAAACGTGTTTACAGTTAGTCCGATCCATAAATTCATAACACACAATAGTTTTTTCTACAATATCATTTAAAGTTGGGCAAAAATCATGAAAGCGAGTCGCCGGCGGGCGTTTAGTTGATATCTTATAGTTTATCTAAATTATTGTACCTCTGTTTTTTTTCTAAACAATCACCAATGGTCTAAACTACAAATCGTCCGTTTCACATTTTCGATTTATCGAGCGGTTTTTTAAATTATTATTTTTCAAATACAAAATTAGTATCGCCGCGCTGCATCAAATAAATATGGACGAAGACATTTCAAATAAAATATATGACACTTGTCACTTACGGACGGCACACCCTTAACCTGTCCTGCTACAAAACTGTCATATCCGCTACTTTCCTACCTGATGTACAGTCGGCGGCAGAACAACCTACACAAATTTATCAAATTTCTACAATCAATTTTGAATTTTATTGTTTGATTATAAGAATCAATATTCATTGGAGAAATTTGACAGATTTAGGTAGGTTCATTTGCCGCCGTTTGTACTATTATGTATTCTATGCCTGAGACTACTACGAGTACCTATTATGTTTATGTAGGTTTATTTATTTATATTAATAAGGTATATTTATCGTTATTATTATTTTTGCTTAATTTATAAAATACGCACTATTCTAATATGTTTTAATAGTTTCACCTCTGATCTTACAGTTTATTAGCTCTCTCCATCCGACTTGTTGTCTGGTAGAAATCGCTTCAAAGCGATAAGACCGCCAAATTGGAACTTTGTAAGTTATTTATATTTGTGTTAACGGGTAAGCACAGTGCCTTGATCTCACCTGATGTTAATAGATGATAAGGCCAATGATGGAAGCGCACTTCGCCCGGGATCCTCAACTAGTGAGGCACTGGCTATCTTATCTCAAGCTGCCGAAACACAACTATGCTACAAACAAACATTGATTTAACGGCGACATATTTAGATGAGATAATGGTAGCTACCCAGCCGGACATACGAGCCCTACCACCAACCAAACCGAGTACACAAACATGTACCTCCCGCTGGGAATCGAACCCGGGACCTCGGGGTCTAAACCGGTGGTCTTAGTCACTAGACCACAGAGGCGGTTATAACAGCATGATCATGTTTATGTTTCATAGAGTTGCAATAAAAGTATTATCTATCTATTTATCTATCTCTCACGGACGGAACCCCGCATCAGCTGCGGTCGGGCTGTTGCGAGATCCGTGTTCGTGAGAGGTTCTATGTGTGCGTTGCTCGAGCGCAGTATACAGGTTGACTTTTTTATCACCGTCCAAACCTTCTGAGATGACTCCTGTACAAACGAACAACTCTTACTATTGTACCAACTCCCTAACTTGAAAAAAATAAAATAAAATATTGTTTTCTAAAGTATACGCGAACACTACACATTGAAATGAGTCTCCCTGTGACCACGGACCTGCAAAAGGTTCGAAACGTCAAGATAAACATTAAAATAAAATAAATAAATATAAATGCGTCCCACACTCACACCAATTATCTAGCCCCAAGAAAAGCTTCCTTAAGAAACTCGTTATATGGTTAACTAGACAACGGATAAACATACTTAATATACTTAAATACATACATTAAAAAGTAATGTGTAAAATAAACGCGAGTAGATCCGTAAGATGTTGTTTTATTTAGCGGTTTCATACAAAACATCAATATTCATTCGACCAAAATGTATGGAACAGCTGAATATTATTTTCCAGTTAGGGAGTTGGTCCAATAGTAAGAGTTGTTCGTTTGTATTACGGGAGTCATCTCAGAAGGCTTGGACGGTGATAAAAAAGTCAACCTGTAACTATGAAGCTTACCTTCTGCAATCTCCTTATTTTGTGTCCAAGCGCTATTTGTAGGCGGACCTAGGTACAGTCACGAGCATACTCGTAAATAAATAAAAACATTTATTTTTTCTCTCATATGGGAATCCTTACGTCTAGTTTTAAAAAAAACCGTATTACAGTACACCAGTGCCCTACTCCGCGGAAGTTTTGTGGTATAATCATATTTTTACAATCTTTTACTATCTACAGTACTGTGTAAATACATGTAGAAATAATAGTGACTGTAAAGTGAGTGTGACAAAATAAATAAATAAAAATAAATATATATTTATAAAATACAGTGAAAAAATTAAACGCCCACCCGACCCAGCCAGGATTCGAACCTGGGTCTTCCGCAATCCGGGCGGCTGCACTGACCGCTGTGCTACCGGGAAGGCTGACGTAAGCGCTGAATTTTGTCACTGCTTTTTAATTTTTGAGTGCTTATTGCGGCACAGTGCCATCTATCCAAAGGTTATTGCAACCGATGGCTATGCAGATCCATCTTTGCAGATGAAATACCACAAATTTGATAACACAACGCTATAATAAATTTTACTTTTTATTTTTTATTTTTAAGTGCTAAATGCTGCACTAAAGGTAAATTAGATATTTATAAAATATTTATAAAATACAGTGAAAAAATTAAACGCCCACTCGACCCTCTTGACTTTCAAAGTAAAAAGTGTTGAATAATTTCGGCGGGCTGGTTAGAACTACGATAGCTCAATTGGAAGAGCACCTGACCCGGAATGTCAGAAGGGTGCAGGTTCAAATCCTGCTCGTGGAAATTTTTTTGAAGTGAAAACTTCTTTAGCGGCGTTGTGCACTTTTTTTGGAATGGGTAAAAAATGTTAAACTCGCGTCAGGACACGTGACCTGATCGAAAATTCGTAAGACGGATGGAGAGTAGACAGCTAGCGCGGCGTAATATAAATTTTTAATATAACTTAATATAACTTTTTAATGTAATATAAATTGTCATGTTTGTGTACGATAGCCCAATAAATAAATATTGAATTCTACCACATAAATGAGAGGAGCTCGATGGCGCAGTGGTTAACGCGCCCGGTCTGCGAGTGCTGAGGTTAAGCAGCTTTCGCAAAGGCCGGTCATCGGATGGGTGACCAAAAATTTATCATCTCGAGCTCCTCCGTGCTTCGGAAGGCACGTTAAGCCGTTGGTCCCGGCTGCATTAACAGTCGTTAACAACCACCAATCCGCACTGGGCCCGCGTGGTGGTTTATGGCCCGTTCTCCCTATCCATCCATAGGGAAGGCTCGTGCCCCAGCAGTGGGGACATAAATGAGCTGATGATGAAATGAGAGTACTTTTATACTGATAATTAAAGCAATTCGTGCAAAATTATTAATATAACTTTTTAATGTAATATAAATTGTCATGTTTGTGTACGATAGCACAATAAATAAATATTGTATTCTACCACATAAATGAGAGTACTTTTATACTGATAATTAAAGCAATTTGTGCAAAATTATTCCCTAACCATTCCAAAATATCAAAAATGCACAACGTTAATATTCAAGTTTTCACTTCTGCCGGCACTCCCAGAGTGCAACCCGTCGTTTTTTTTTACATGTTGTGGTTGTCTTTTATATTTTGTGTATTTATTTGTAATAGAAAGTGTCCTGCTATGATAGGGCATTTTCCAATATTTTTGACGCTGTAAGGGAGAAAAGCGCTTGACACTTGCTGAGTTTCTTGCCGGTTCTACTCAGCACAAGAACTTCCGCCCTGTGTAGACATAGTGACATTCATCTTCTATCTAACTCACTAAACTCACATTCTATCTTTTATAATTTTTCATTGCATAAAATATGATCCGTGCAGCCTTAATAAAATTACGGTCGAATTTCGACCACTGTGCGACCACTAGTTATTATTATTATTTCTGACAGTACAACCGCACGAGGACAACTTGTCCATAATATTTAAGGTGACACGTTTAGTACGCGACTGTATTCACCCGACCGTAATATTATTATGAAGTCCTCATATCTTTTTACGTGCTCCCATCCCTTAAGGATCTTTGTGACCTTTACATGGCAAAATATACGGATAGAATGATCGATGTGCCATACGTGACTGACATAAACGGTGCGGCTCGTGTTATTTATGAGGGCGAAGGGTGGAATCTGCCCTAATTTTTATTTAAAAGAATTGGTTTAGATGAATAAAAATGGTTTGGTGTTTATATATTAGGTTAGGTTAGGTTATTGAAACGCATGACAGTTTTTGCTATAAACTGCTAAAGCATAATCTAAGGGGGTCAAATAGAGGGTAAGAGTTCGTATGAAAGTCCGTCAGTTTTTAAGTAAAATACATGAACATTTGTATTTGGCTTTTTGAAAAGAAATAAAGATTTTTTTTTAATTTATTTAATTATAAGCCACACATAACAGAGTTACAACAGAAAATACAATTAAATAAACAAGGACACAGTAACATTGGTATGCTGTAACTCCACGGGCATGTGCAGACAACATGTAAAGCGATACCACAATAATTAATAAAAATTAACATAATTCACAAAAAAAAATACCTATAAAATAAAAACTATAAATTAAAAACACAAACATATAAATAATGTTGAATTGAAACAAAATATTAAGAATAAAATGTTAATAAAAAGTAAAAATTAAAATAAAATAAAATCAAACAAAATTAAATATAGAAAGACAACATTTATAAAATTATGTATAGCGGTGAAAATAATAATAATAATAATGAAATAAATAATAATGATATTTAAATATAAGTTAGTACCATAACATAATCATTTAATAATTAAATTTATAAAAGAAGGAGGCAAACGAACAGGCGGGTCACCTGATGGAAAGTAATCATCGCCGCCCATGGACAACCCGCAAAACCAGAGGAATCGCAGACGCGTTGCCGGCCTTAAATGACGTCTCAGGAATTTTGTTTATTTTCCTTGTAAGGAGTAAAAAAGGGAAGAAAGTTTTTTTGGGCAAATCGATATTTTCAAAGTAAGACGTATAAAAATGAATAATTTAATCAATCTTTAGATTTTTCAATAAAAATAAAGAATGACGTGTATTAGCATTTTTGGAAAAACCTCCCCTAAAGAGGTGAAATAGGGGTTTAAAGTTTGTATGGAAATCTGTCATTATAAAATAATAATAATAATAATAATAATAAACTTTATTTGCACACAAAAAAAACATATACTGACTAATTGATAAAAACATATAGTACAAAATAGGCGGCCTTATTGCTAACAAGCAATCTCTTCCAGGCAACCTTGGGCGAAAAATAATAAAACTAAGAAATAATAAAAATGGGTGCAAGTAAAAATAAACTAAATTATAATAATAATATCAAATAAAAAACATAGAAAAGGGAAATAAATATATTAAACAGAGTTTGTGCAATATAAATCATAAAATAAATAAACATAGCTAAGGTGTATTTAGAAAAGTTAAATCTTTCGGTATTTGGCCTGGTTAGAAATTATGAAGTGTTTCAGGATTATCCTTACAGACACTTATACTTTAAATAAGTTTAGCTTTTACTAAAAACAATTACAGGTCGTGTAGCCTATGTGAGCAAAGCCGCGAACAAATCCTAGTCTATTATATAAGCATTGTGAATTAAAAAATTCAAAATATTATATTTATTTTTGCTTGCCTTTGTTCGCAGTGTGATGCCTTACGCGGCGGGTAGCAGCTTTCAGTGGGACAAACTATCACCAGCCGAGTTCCAGCAGCTGCAGGAGTTAGCTTCGTGTAAGTATCACCATTTTATTCATCATCATCATCACCATTTCGGAACGTAAGCACTGCTGGGTAAAGGCTCCTAGATTAGTTAGTCTTAGGTCAATCTTATTTATTATATAACTAGCTGTGCCCCGCGGTTTCACCCGCGTTAATAGTCATAGTGTGATGTAATATAGCCTATAGCCTTCCTCAATAAATGGACTATTCAAACCAAAAAAATTTTTCAATTCGAACCAGTAGTTCCTGAGATTAGCGCGTTCAGCCAAACAAACAAACAAACTCTTTAGCTTTATAATATTAGTATAGATTAATAATATATAATTAGATGAGCTCGATGGCGCAGCGGCTAGCGCGTTCGGCTTGCGATCTTGCCCGCTTAGCAACTTTCGCAATGCCGGGTCGCCTGATGGGTGACCAATTAAAAAAACATCTCGAGCTCCTCCGTGCTTCGGAAGGCACGTTAAGCCGTTGGTCCCGGTTGTTGTCGTAAGATGACAGTCGTTAAACCCACCAACCCGCATTGGGCCAGCGTGGTGGATTATGGCCCAATATCCCCACGTGCTATTTATTGTTCACGTGGGAGGCCTGTGCCCAGCAGTGGGACGTTTATAGGCTGATGATGATAGATTAATTTATTTATTTATTAAGGACAACCTACAAATCTTACACGAACTAGGTTATTAGCTAAGTGCAGATTCGCTTACAGGTGGGTTACTCTTGAAACACAATTGCATTAATCAATTTCCAATCACAAATCTTAAAAACGACGACGATTTTCATATATTTTGTTCAACGCACACTTGGCGTCATTCGCAGAGTCGCGAAACTGACGCTCACAAATGTCGCACGACTGTCGTCTGTCTTTGCGACTAGACGCGGCTACTAGATGCAGCAACAAGTCGTCCAGTGTGCGGAGCCATTTTAAGTATAATAGCTCTCATAAAATTATTATTATTAGACAACATCACACACATTGTTCTGATCCCAAAGTAAATAGCTAAAGCACTCGTTTTATGGAAATCAGAAACAACGACGGTACCACAACCACCCAGACCCGACACAATATCGAAAAGTTCGTTTTCGACATTGACCTGACCGGGAATCGAACCCGGACCTCAGAGTTAGCGCTGCCCAAAGACCGGCGTGCAAGCAAATCGGCTATTGAGGTCATCGAATGTTAAGTAGCATTTTGTTCAGTTCAGGCAGTTAGGGATAAAATAGCCAGTGTCTAATGTTGCCGACAGCCTCATAAATTAGTTAGATTAATTAGATTAAATCGTTAAGTCTCGTAGATTAAGTAATTATATAGTAGGTATTTTGTTTGATTATTATGTTAAAATTAGGTTTGATTATTATGGATATAGGTATGTGATTTGTTATTCTAACTAGCGTAGGTTTCGTGCCAAAATCTGTTGAGACAAGTCGCAACTTGAATTAGCCAATCACAACAAAGTAAATTTAGTATGGAAATTTGTACCGGTCAGAGAATCACCTGTGACAACATGTCGCTAGTTGCCATACTTATAAATTGTACTAAAATAGCGCAGTTTGACTGCGAAAGCATTGTATTCGATTCAGTACGAGCTCTACTCTTCTCCTGTAAATACGCCGAATAAAGAAAATACAACCTTGAAGATTCTCTCTCTGCAAGTACCAGCGCCTACACCTGCACCTGAAGCCTACCACCTGCTACCTACTATACAGTCCACTGCCAACACCTATGTTCCCATTTACATCTGTTTCGTCTGCCTTCTTGGTCAATCTCTCTTCACTCATTCTTTCTGCATGACCAAAATATCTGAGCATCCCTTTCTCAATTTTTGTTACTACGTCTTCTGTCCCTTCGTCATCAGCTGATTTTATGTCCCCACTGCTGAGGCACGAGCCTTCGGATGAATAGGGAGAACGGGCCATAAACCACCACGCGGGCCCAGTGCGGATTGGTGGTTGAATCTAGCCCTTATTACATAATTTCTTACATGGTTGTACAGTGCTCAGTGCTTCTTTTTTCTTTATGTCTCTATCTGTCGGTATTCATCGCATTTCCGAATGCAACTATCTGCCTTTTAAATAGAGATTATAAAGAGGTAACGTTTCTGCTTAGGTTATAAAGCGTTTGGAATTATGTTTGTTTGTTTGTCGGGGCTAATCTCTGGAGCTACTAGCCTAATTCCGAAAATTCATTCACTGGTAGAATGATAAGATTCTTGCGGGTAACATAGGCTATATTTTATTTTGATAAAAAAAGTATTAATTTTTGTGTAGAAAAATACTAAATCAATGCGGATGAAGTTGTAGGCAAAGCTAGTGCTAGTAATAAATGAAAGGAGTTGTAACAACTCTATTTACTGATAGAAGTCCGACAAAAGCCGAAACACGTTTACCGAGAGACATTAAGAAAATAGATGTACTACTGTAAGTAAAGTATCGTAAAATAAACAGCCTGTAACTGTCCCACTGCTGGGCAAAGGCCTCCATCATTGAAATCAAGTCATCACTACAATTGATGGTTAATGGCTTCATCACCACGCTTGCCAAATGCGGGCTGGTGATCACAAACCCGGGTTATGCATCGAAAAATCAAATCGGGTATCGGGCCGAGCGCTCAAGCCATTGCAAATATTTCTACTAACTTGGTTATTGATCTATAATGACCTACTTTTATGTAAATGAGAATATCTAAAATGTTACATTCAGTTTTATTTTTCTTAATGCTACTTCTGGGACATCGGATATATTATAACAAACATTTCATGAGTCTCGAAAAGACTTCTTTATAATTTCTTCCCTCTCTTTCTCTGTGGTTATTTTTCAAAATATACAATATTGAACCACGATAGCACAGCCGGCAGTGCACCCGACCCAGCAATTATTCTGTGCCGGCATGACACTGTCTTTTTAGGGTTCCGTAGCCAAATGGCAAAAGGAACCCTTATGGATTCGTTATGTCTGTCTGTCTGTCTGTCCGTCCGTATGTCACAGCCACGTTTTTTCCGAAACTATAAGAAAATGTGTCGTCGTCGTCGTCGTCGTCCCCCGTAACTTCTAAAATAAGACAATGATAGAACTAAAAATAATATATGAGACTAATTAGAACTACTAATTATGAGATGACCAACACCTCAGTCTCCCTGTGACCACGGACCCTGCAAAGGATCCGAAACGTCAGGATAAACATTAAATAATGTAAAGTAAAATAAACGCGAGTAGATCCGTAAAAGTTGTTTCATTTAAATAATATATGATGTACATTACCATTCAAACTTCCAACGAAAATTGGTTTGAACGAGATCTAGTAAGTAGTTTTTTTAATACATCATAAAGTACGGAACCCTTCGTGCGCGAGTCCGACTCGCACTTGGCCGGTTTTTTTTCGAATTGCAATTCGTTCGCAACGGAATTTGCGTAAACTTACATATAACCATAATCATAAATAATACTTATACAAAATATAGAAAATAAACTCATTACGCAATTGCTATAGTAATAATACATATTTTTTAAACTTACTCTTTTCTCTTACACATTTTAACCTAATCTGCGACGTAATAACGACGCTTTACTAAAACTTATATCTATCTATAGGTACCTATTAAAACTATGACTGTCCGTCCAGAACACAATGCTTAAACCAGATGCTGTCTATTTATAGACAGAGACACAATATTTTAAACACCTATTTTACCATTGGTTTGTAGTACAAAGGTTTTAATCTTTCAACAGCTGCGCTCGGACTGTTTCGAGCTGTTCCTCTTTTTTTTTTTGATACGGAGTGTAAAATCTGCTAACAAACGCATCAGCGGGTTACAGGGGACCCGATGGCTGTCCGAAGATGACCAAGACTCTATTCCAGGGCTTTGGCCCTAGAGAAAGCGAGTCGAGGCCGACTCGGTAAAAACCACTCCGATGTCCTTTCGTCACCTTGGGACCAGCAAGCCGGCAATCATCGCGTCGCCCTCATCTGAGGAGGACACATCGAACGCCGGCATGGTGGGGCCTGACGGGGTCATGGGAACCCTTTCGGACACTTCCACAAAAGCTGTTCCTGATCCGAACCCGTGCGCAGCCAGAGGCCGTGTATGTATCAGGTCCTTACCTATGGAATTGACGTTTTGTATGAAGATTTTTTTATAAAATTATGTTTTTCATCCTAACGTTTTTTTAATTTTCTTAACATCTATTTTTGTTAACACTATATAGCAGACATTAAAAAGAGAAAAAATCAAGTCCCTTCAAAGCTACAACGAAACAAAAAGTCAATTCCGGGAAACAAAAAAGAAGTCAATTTAAAAAAAAATTGCACCATAAAGACACAAGATGAATAATCGTTGTTATTACTGAGCCTAAGTAACATATTCCTAATTAAAGGTTTTTAATAATATTAACAACCGGTATTGACTTTTGGAAGTAATACACTTATTAATAAGTGAGAAAAAAACGTCAATTTCATAGGTAAGGACCCAATACTAAGATAAGCTTCTAGGTCTTATTTTGTGGCACATAGACATGCAACTCGTTGTTTATGTGCGCCGTATATAGAGCATATAAGCCCTTTGGGACTTAATGTTATTATGAGGCATTGCGTGTCCTATTAGCCTCCACCGCCCCTATTGGGTTTATGCCTTTTCGTTATTATTTTTTATTACTATATCTGTATAATGCCTCGGTAGTTTAATGGCAGGAACGCTTGTATTGATTTCTGTAGTTTTGGGTTCAATTCAAGAGTATTTCGGATAATTCGTTTCGCATTTTTTTATAACCCAAAAATGCTTCTTTTTACCTCATCATCAGCTCATTTTATGACTCCACTGCTGGGGCACGAGCCTTCCCTATGGATGGAAAGGGAGAAAGCCACAAACCACCACGCGGGCCCAGTGAGGATTGGTGGTTGTTAACGACTGCTAATGCAGCCGGGACTAACGTCTTTACGTGCCTTCCGAAGCACGGAGGAGCTCGAGATGATAAATTTTTGATCACCCATCCGATGACCGGCATTACCGAAAGTTGCTTAACCTCAGCACTCGCAGACCGGGCGCGTTAACCACTGCGCCATCGAGCTCCTCTTTTTTACGTATGGTAAGTGATATAAGGCTAAAGGTGGAAGCGCACTTCACCCAGAAACCTCAACTACTGAGATTCTGACTATCTTATCTCTAAACTGTCGGAACATAACATTGCTACTAACTTCGTTGTTATAGCGGCATACTGTAAAAAAAAGATATAATTGTAGCTAGCCAGGCGGACTTAAAACAAGCCGTAACTACTACAATAACACGTACCTTTGCTTGGAATCAAACCCGAGACCATTAATGCAATAAGTTTAGTAATTAGGTCTCGCTAAAAGGACTCGAAACTCAGATCTCAGAACTCAGAACTCATATTGGTAGAAGTCTCGCGAGCTTCGTCAAAAAGGCTTTAGTCCAGTCTTTATGATTAAGACTTACAAGAGTCCTGAACAACATTGAACTTAACTATGGGCCTGACTATAAAGGTGAGTCTACATTAAGTAACACCCAACTTCACACGACCTTAAAGTTTATCCTGACACCCCCTACCAACCTTGCAGTTTTAAAGCTAAAGGTGTCAGACATCCTTGCGCAAGCACAAGGTACCATCTACATTAAGTAACAAGTTATATAACTTATTCCTTGACTGCTGGAGCACGAGCCTACCCTATGGATGAATAGGGAGAACGAGCCATAACCACCACGCGGGCCCAGTGCAGATTGGTGGTTGTTAACGACTGCTAATGCAGCCGGGACCAACGGCTTTACGTGCCTTCCGAAGCACGGAGGAGCTCGAGCTCCTCGCTTACTTATGTTGCATCACATAATTATGTTATTACCTATCCACCATCATCATCCTCATCATCAGCCTACACACGTCCACTGCTGGACATAAGCCTTTCCAAGTGCATGCCACGGAGCACGATCCGTTATGTTACCATAACATGTTAGAAAACTATAAGTGTTAGGCTGTTTGACACTTTACGTCTATTGAAATGAAACAACTTTTACGGATCTACTCGCGTTTCACAGATTCGTCCGTGGTCACAGAGAGACTGAGGTGTTTTGATAAACCACAAATACTCGCTAGAGAATAACGATTCATGGATGATACGCGAGGCTATTGAAATTAAAAAAACGTCCTAAGGGCTCTAAGCTCGAGGGAGATACTCGAGGGGTTGGGGGGTATATCATTTCTCACTTCTCATTTCTATTATCATTCATCATCATCATACAGAAAAGAAATACGTGTCATTGAGCTCAATCGGGTATTGGACCTCATATCTAAATGGGGCTCCAATAATCTTGTTGAGTTCAATGCCAAGAAAACACAGGTGTGTGCGTTCACGGCAAAAAAGTCACCATTCCTTCCCCTTCCAACTCTTCAGGGTACATCTCGAAGCCTGCAGAGCAGTATCAACATGCACGGTATGACGATTCGCTGCGATCTGAACCAAAGGGACTACATCGAAGCCGTGATCAAAACAGCCTCACGAAAACTCGGTATTCTGAACAGGGTGCGGTGATTCTTTACGCCTGACCAGTTGTGCCTTTTGTACAAGACACAGGTACGGTCTTGCGTGGAGTATTGCTCGCACATCTGGGACGGTTCCGCAAAGTACCTTCTCGATGCTTTGGACAGATTGCAGCGCCGGCGCCGCGCTGTACGCATTATCGGCAACGCAGAAGTCACAAATACTCTTAAAACTCTGCAATTGCGTAGAGATATTGCGTCACTCAGTGTGTTTTACCGCTTATACCACGGCGAGTGCTCTGAAGAACTCTTTGACCTAATCCCACCTTCTCCCTTCCTCCATAGGAGTACACGTGCTGCTCTCCGGAATCACCGCTTCACTGTCTCAAATATTCCATCGCGCACTAAGACATTTGGTGACTCGTTTTTTTGTCGTACCTCCAAAACATGGAATAGTTTGCCAGCACACGTTTTCCCCTCCTTCCTATGATATGGGGTCCTTCAAACGAGGCGTGAAGAGGCACCTTGTGGGCCGGCAAAGTGAGGATAACTGATGCTGCGTTGTTTTCACGCTGCACCAGTTGTCGTCGCATCTGGAATCCATATTCACTTAACATCAGGTGAATTGGAGTCATACGTATCCGTGCTACGTATAAAAAAAATATATTTATTTGTGCTAATCGCACGAAGCCATCAACTAAGAATAATAAAAAAATTCTATGCCAAAAATGAACCGACAGTCAATAATAAGTGTATATACGCCAATCTATTTTTATTACAATCACTAAAATAGCGTTCCCCGAAGCAATTTCAGTAAAGCAATTAGGGATAAGGGTCAAACCTCGTATACATTAACAAAATTAAATTGCCCCATATACGAGTATGTACCTACAATGTGTACTTATGTGTTGGAGAGTGAGCGTGTATGTAATTATGTTGAAGTAGCTCGACGACCAGGTTAACGCGCTTGGTTTGCGATTGCTAAAGTTAAGCAGCATTCTTAAAGGCCGGTTATAGGATGGGTGATCAATAATGTATTGTCTCGAGCTCCGTAGTGCTTTGGAAGGCACGTTAAGTCGTCGGTCCCGGCTGCATTAGCAGTCGTTAGCAACCACCGCACCGCACTGGGCCCGCGTGGTGGTTTATGAACCGTTCTCTCTTGTTTCCATCCATATGAAAAGCTCGTACGTACTCCAGCAGAGGAGACATAAAATGAGCTGATAATAATGATGATGAATCATAAGATAAGATAAGATGAAATAAATTTTAATTGCCATAAAATTGTGTAAAATACATAGCATTATGGAAACAAACAACTAACCCTAGTCGGGCATGCAATTTTTAGTAGGTAAGTACATGTTTCATAGAAACAGTCACTATGCTGTTTTTGTACCGAAATATTCAGTCAAACTGTAGAACGCCTTATCTATAAGCCATCTTTTAATTTAATTCTAAAACAGCTTCAATTTACTGAGGCTTTTTGATCTGTGGGCAGATAATTGAATATTTGGATAACAGTTTCATAGGCACTCTTGTGATACAGGGTATTATTAATACTATGGCCGCCCAGTGGTCAAAATTCGACCGTAATTTTATTAAGGCTGCACGGATTGTATCCTAAGCAATGAAAAATTAAAAAAGATAGAATGTGAGTTTGGACAAACATTAAAAACAATACATGTGTGTCAAATACATGGTAATGTGTGTAATGTTGTTTTTGTTGATTTAATGTATTTTTTATGCATAATTAAAAAAAAAATTTACATTCGGATAACCTTCTGTATATAAACTATAAGTGTGCAAAATTTCATACTCCTCCGTCCGCGCAATTTTCGTAAAAACGGGTACAAAGTTTTTGCTTCACGTATTAATATATAGATTTGGTAAAGACAAGTCATTATATCTCTTCCGCAAATTACAAATTAAATATTTCGTGTTTGTGTACCCATGACAAGCTCTCCAGCCAAGCTAGGCACTATAGTGACTATGAGTCTTGATTCGACTAGGACATAAAGATAAACTGTAATTATGATTTACAGCGTGGACAGATTATTAAAAAAGAAATCTATCAATCTTGATAGTTACAACTAAGCGGTTCTTCTCGGTAATATGTCTCAGGAACTACGTAGAAAATTTACTGTGTACAAAGCCATAATCAATACACTTTCAAATGCTTGTTTTTTTTTTATTGTGGCACGCCAAAATGGCCTCACCTTGCTGATGAAAAGCAGCCAGTGAAGCCCAAGAAGTGAAAGCGTTCATCACACCGCTACCACGCTGTGCCGAACGCTCACACTATGGCGGCCTGCATGAATGCCTGCCTAGGCCTGCCTTTTCCACGCTCCGCTTAAATAACCCGGAAGAAAAAGAGGAGGGAAACACGTGCGCATTCCACATACGGGCAGTTGGCAAAGGAACGCTTGTCCAAACTTTTTGGTACGTGTCTTGATGGTCAGCACGGTATGAGGGTACAACTGTAATAAAATGTTTTACAACATTAGCCCATACTAGTCGGAGACGTGAAAAGAATGTATTAGCTGCTTGCCTTCCTGTGCATATCGTAAGAGTCGACTAAGGGACATGAGTTCCAAGATGCTTGAGAGTTTCTTGCACTCATTCTTCTACACAGCTAAAAAATAGACGTTTGAATGGGTAGTAGGTAAAAAATTTATGGACGGTTCAAAAGCACTTTTATTAAGGGGGTGCAGCGCGGAATTTGAAAATTTACGTGTTTTCAAGTCACTGGTGCTAGGCGCTGAATAGGTCTTATGCATTAAAAGGACTAGTGTAGGTTAGCTTGATCCTTTCACAAGGTCATGGTTGTCTTGGAATTTGAAACAAATACCCAGAAACTGCATAAACGTTACGTAAAATAATGATATCTAAAAACTTATTTCTTCAGAAACTTTGTAAATATAGCACAAATGAAACAATGATCCGACATCAAAATGTTTGTATTGATATTCCGCAGGTCACTGTTTTCTTATTTTTCCATTAAAAACATTAATATGAAAATATTAAGACTTTTCTTATTTTTTAACCAAACGCCTATGATTTTACGAAAGTGTTTTGTATTGTATTGTATTGTATTATATTCAGCTGTCATGTACACAAAATTGAGGTCTTATATAAATGTGAATTTATAATATTATTATATAAAAGTGAACATTGCTCTAATTAAATCACCAGCCTACTCTGTACAGATATTAGTGTGCGTGCGTATTCTTGTCGTGCGCCGTTGTCACACCACTGCCACGCGCCGCTCGCTCGCTATCACAAAGAAACTTGAAACTCGCAGTTTTGCGTCCGCGCTGCACCCCCTTAAGTTTATTTGAATAAAAAATTTTGACTTTTGACTTTGACTTGTACGTCAAACGATCGGCTAGCAACCTGTCACTGATGAACTATTCCACCTCGAAGCCCTACTTTGATTATGCTATATGGTGTCGAGGTCACTAACGGCGAGTTTAGTTAAAATGATTATGATGATGTCTATCCCCTTTTAGGGGAAGGATATAAGAGTATATGTGTGTACAACTCTAGCGAAAACATTTCATGTTTGTTTTTCTTTTGCAGATTCAACAAGAAAGCTACAAGATGTGCTTAACGAATTCTGTGAGGTTAAAAAGCAGAGTCCCGACGGGGTGAGTAAAATAGAAGTAACAGGCAAATATAATTTTTCAACTAAAACTAACTGTTTTATGGAAACTGAAATCTGCACTTGAAATAAGCGACTCATTTGAAACTTTCGCAGCTGTCTGTTTGAAGTGACATTTTCAGTTGTAGCATAAATTGCTCGCTTTTGTTTGATAGATAGATAGATAATACTTTTATTGCAACTTTATAACATGAACAAAAATTTTAAAAGTTACAAAAACTGGACGGTCTTGTCGCTTTAGACGCTTCTAAACAACCAGTCGAATGGAGAGAATTAAACCACTCTAAATCGGCGGTGGAAACAATTTGTACATTTTACAGAAAATGTATGTGGTTTTCGTGCTACAAATAATAATTATAACAAAAATATAGTTAGCATAGTGAAGACAAAATCACTATAAAAACAAAGCGTCTTATCTTCATAGCTCGTTAAATATTTGTTTTAGAGTTTTCTTTCGGAAGTTTTTGTTGCGTGCGTTTACAAAGTAAATCTCTACTAAAATAAGAATAACAACATCATACAAGTTTCAAGATGTTTGTCAACATCATACATGAATGATTTAATATTGCTGTAATAGCGGTAAGCGGCCAATAACATATTATTCTATTTTATAGAAGATACGTCATATTAGGATAATTATAGCAAGAAAAAGTCACCTATCTCTTTTTGTGCCCTTTGAAATTCATTACGAATACATGCCGCGCCCGGGGAGACGCGGCGGTTATGTGAGACTGCCCCCTTATGTTATGGAGGGTTCTACCCACTAAAATACGGGAACAGTTTAGTTAGACCAACCATTACGAAAGTAAGCTTCTTTGCGACCGAGCCTATCACTATTAATCAACCCTGGAAATGAAAAAAGTGTAAGTGCCAAAAAAAATTATTCGTATTTTGTTTTGTCTAATTTGATGGAGATGTGTTATTTGAGTAATTGAGATGTTTTATTTTTGCTGCATGAAAACATTCAAAAATCCTAAAAGTAATGGAAATAAAAAATAAATGGTCTCTAATGGTCGGTGGTTCATCTAGACACGCGGAACCGTGTCAAGCCAAGCTTAAGCTAACAGAATTGGCGAGCAGCACCGTGTGTAATATTACACGAACCATGCGGAGACACTTTTGATCCCCTCATAACTCAGAAACTATTTCACATAAGCATGTCAAATTGAGCTCATATATTGAGACTTGCGAGATACATGTGCTCCAAATTTCATAAACACACCTCTAACGGTTTTTTATATATTAACATCCAAAAATCGACATTTTTATCACTAACTGACTGTCTGATCTATAGATAGATCAAAACTCTAACTCAGTTCCAGATGACCTAGAAAGTTCAAATTTGGCATCCAGATAGTAGGTAGTTGGGCGAATACAATGGAGTAAATCAGAAACTAGTAAATTTTTATTAATCCTTCTAATATTATAAACGCGAAAGTTTTGTAAGTATGGATGGATGGATCTTTGTTTCTCTTTCACGTAAAAACTACTGAATGGATTTTGATGAAATTCGGCATACAGATAGTTTATAACCTGGATGTTAATCCTGGATGTTAATGTGTTAACATAGGATAGTTTTTATCCCGATATTCCCACGGGAATGAATGGAAACTGTCAAAGTAGATGTTTGTTACTCTTTCACGTAAAAACTACTGAATGGATTTAGATGAAATTCGGCATACAGATAGATTATAACCTGGATTAACACATAGGATAGTTTTTATCCCGATATACCCACGGGAATTAATGGAAACTGTCACAGCGGTACGAAGTCCGCCGGGTTCACTAGTTAATTATATTTTTCAATTAATTGATTCTATTAGGAACACTTACTTATAGATGCCTGTAATATAAGAATCAGCAATCAAAATTGATGACAACTTGTCATTATGTGGATTTTAAGATCTTCTCGTGAATAAAATAACGAGTGAAATACCACCCTTAATTTTTTTTCAATCTAAACATATCAGTTTTTGTACTTTAACTTATAACTAAGAGTATATACGACTTTCGTATTTATAACGTTAATATTAACTGGAATTTAGTATTAATTATTATTTCAATAATAGCGCACATCAATAGTGTAAGATCATTACCTACTTAAAAATAATTAAATAATTTCTGTACAAAAAATAATGATATCCCCATCAAAAACATAAATGAGAAATGAGAACCAAGTTCAATATTATGATATATGCCTTGGTTGTTGACTTTAACGACAAAAAAAGTGAGATCTAAATGGGCGCCAAGTTCAGTGGTCAGTCCTGAAATTTATTTATAAAAAATATTTTATAACATCTTAAAGTATCATTTCTTCTTATAACTTAGGATATTTTATTGAAGCCTAAGGTCTAACTTGGCTAGGTTTCATATACGAGTTATATTATAGCCTTCGCAAGTTCTAAAGCTGTAAGTTCTTATTTTATTCTTTCGGAAATTTGGCTGGCTGGTAGAAACTAGCCTTCATAGGGCTCTTCCATGACTGTTTTAGTAGGTACTTAATAATATTTCGTATATGAGAACTAGTTATCCTAAGTTATAAGAAGAAATGATATTTTAAGTGCTTATAAAATATTTTATGTTGTTATAAATACATTTCAGGACTGACCATTGAACTTCGCTTCCATTTAGATCTCACTTCTTTTGTCGTTGAAGTCAACATCAAAAGCATATTATCATAATATTGAACTTGGCTCTCATTTCTCATTCATGTTTTTGATGGGATTATTTACACCACATTTTCTTTTGCTTTTTTTTTGTTGCTTAAACCCTCAGATCAATACAAGCTTAGACCCTTTTTTTCTTTATAGTATTCAACTGTCTGATGGTAAGATTTTACCTAGAATCCGACTGAATCACGACCACCCTAATACCTATTTTTGCCGCCAAACAGCATTGTTTTGCATTGCTGTGTCCCGGTTTGAAGGGTACTAAATTCAGAGTAAACACACACACGGGGTAAAGACTTATGGACGCATAAAAACTAAAGCTTTGAAGTCCATACATACGATTTAAGATCGATACACTTGGTGTTGCAAGCAGCCATAGGCTTTGGTGGCCGCTTTCCGTCAGGCGGGCCGTATGCTCGTTTGCTTGCTCTATAACAAAAAATACTTTAGATACAAATATTGTTTCAAATATATTTTAAATTCAGCAAAAAGTGTCGATCTCTTTTTACCACGAAACAGTTTATTAGTGATTCGCTATGTTTACAAGTTGCTTTTGGTACAATTTATTAAACTCTATTGTCAAAAACATACTGCTACAGTCTAGTCTATACTAATATTATAAAGCTGAAGAGTTTGTTTGTTTGTTTGTTTGTTTGTTTGAACGCGCTAATCTCAGGAACTACTGGTTCGAATTGAAAAATTCTTTTTGTGTTGAATAGTCCATTTATTGAGGAAGGCTATAGGCTATATTACATCACGCTATGACTAATAGGAGTGAAATAGTCGCTAATTAACGCGGGTGAAACCGCTGGGCACAGCTAGTCCAATAATATACAACGTGTAACAGAAAGGTGTGGTAAAAATGAAAAGATCCAAAGTGTATCCGATCTAGATCTTGTATGTGTTGTTACTCATCATCATCATCATCATCATCAGCTCATTTTTATGTCCCCACTGCTGGGGCACGAGCCTTCCGTATGGATGGATAGGGAGAACGGGCCATAAACCACCACGCGGGCCCAGTGCGGATTGGTGGTTGTTAACGACTGCTAATGCAGCCGGGACCAACGGCTTTACGTGCCTCCGAAGCACGGAGGAGCTCGAGATGATAAATTTTGGTCACCCATCCGATGACCGGCCTTTGCGAAAGTTGCTTAACCTCAGCACTCGCAGACCGGGCGCGTTAACCACTGCGCCATCGAGCTCCTCTCGTGTTGTTACTAAGACATTATTATTAACTTTAATTTGTCATGCAATTGTAAATTAAATATTTATTTTAGTCAAGTCATGCGCGTCAGGCGCATAAGCAAGCAGCAGTGATCGTAAATAAATAAAATAAATAAATAAATGTTTCCCACACTCACACCAATTATCTAGCCCCAAGAAAAGCTTCCTTAAGAAACTCGATAACTGGTTAACTAGACAACCGAACGGATAAACATACTTAATATACCTAAGTACATACTTATTATACATAGAGAACACCCAGACCCGAAACAATTTAGAAAAACAGGTGCTAAATGACTCTTAAATGAACCACAGAGGTTACTAATCCAAATATTTAATTAAAAATTGCATTATAAATTAAAGTTAATAATTATGTCCTAGTAACTCTGGATACAAGATCTAGAACGGATACACTTTGGAACTTTTCATTTTTACTACACCTCTCTGTTACACGTTGTATAACCTTGTACCTTATCAAAGTTATATTATACTAGCGACCCGTCCCTGGTTCGCACGGGTGGACATTTTATTTTTAATATAGCCTATGTTACTCAGCGCTAATGTAGCATTCTAATGGTGAAAGAATTTATGAAATCGGTCCAGTAGTTTTTGAGTTTATTCGTTGCAAACATGTATGTAACATACAAAAATACAAAGGTTTCCTCTTTATAGTATTAGTATAGATGTATTCCATGGCAACTATTAATACAATTCAGCGACAGGGCCCAATACTGTTGAGGCATAACTGTATCCGACTGTACCACGTCATCTAGCCATTCACTTCTTAATAGAAAGCAAGTCCATATCCAAGCTCCCTTCGAAAGATAAAAATAGCAAAAGTATCAACTGATAACGCGTGATAACGTCGAGAAAACCTTACTGGCGAAGGACACTCAATAGAGCTATGAGATACCACGCGACGTCATATCCGCCGTCTCCCTCTAGCTTACGTCACGGCAATCAATGATAACCTCCTCTCGAGCCCATTGAATTTCCATCCTTAAATGTTACGTATTAAGAACACTATGTCCTGAATCGGACTAGTGACGTCATGGTGTTACGATTCGAACACCGTGTATAAAACAATTTGAACTTTATCTCGTACTTTTGTGAGCCCAATATCGCTGCTCGTCTATATATAAGTTGTTTTGAAACGATCTTTAATTGGAGGCTACAAGAGGTTTGTTTTTACCCAATTACGTGGACGGAACGGTGGTATTGCGTTTTCACTTTCGCCGTGTTATTTAAATACTGTGTGGCTCATGCGGCGCCCGTTTCAGCTTCTGGTCCAAAGACCGATGACCGATCAGTCCCAGTACAACGCATATGTATTTTATTTGTCTATAGGTGTAACATGGTGGCTCGCAGGTTCCCTGCGATCGCGAAAATAACGCTGTTTAAAGCATATTGTTTGTACAGTCACGGGCAATGAAATATACAGGGTGTTATCGTTAAGTGTGTCCAGGCGATTATTCCGCAACTATTACTGATTGTTGCAGACTCTTTCAAAAACCTTTTTAATACTTTTTAAGTTCTTATTTTTTTTTTTTTATATTAATAAATAAATAAATAAATGTTTCCCACACTTACACCAATTATCTATCCCCAAGAAAAGCTTCCTTAAGAAACTCGTTATATGGTTAACTAGACAACGGATAAACATACTTAATATACATAAAGACATACTTATTATACATAGAAAACACCCAGACCCGAAACAATATAGAAAAACAGGTATTTCTAAATTGATCCGACCGGGGATCGAACCCGGGACCTCAGAGATGGCGACACCATGAAAACCGGTGTGCAAGCCACTCGACCAAGGAGGTCGTCTAACATAACTTAATATTGACATTTTTATAGATTTTTGCTTTTGTCTTTGGTTTTTTTTTGGCTGTCTTCTGTTGTGATTGGTATCGTGTGTGTAAAGTTAATATAATATAGAAAAAGTCCCACTTATTTCCTGTTTTTGATCATTTTAGTCCATTAGTTCCTCCCATTAATAGTTGTCGTTTTTTCTGATATTGAAAGTACCTACGTTACCTAATAAGTAAAATGACATCAATAACTTTTTTAAATCAAACGAGAAGTATCCAAAATTATGACATTAAACACTCCCAAACATTTAGTATGAGATTAGTAGAAAGGTTTTAGTTTCCGGGTCGTAGAGGTCCTAGCCTTAGAGGCGCCCTCGAGTTGTTCCGCTCCTGATCCAATCCAAACCCTTTAGAGAATCTTGTAGGGAACGAGGACACGCATTGGTGCGTGATGCCATTCCCTTTGACGGTGTTTCGTTTCGGCTTGAAGAACTCTTTGAGTTTCTCGCCGCACCCAAAAAAGTATGGTGACGCTGAAATGCCGCTAGAGGAAATCAGCAAATTCTCTCCAAGAAAGAAAAAAAGACCGCTTGGGGTCTGGGATATTTTAGCTAAACCCCTTTACACTCCAACTGTCATCATCTCAGTCAGAAGTCGTCCACTACTAGACAAAGGCCTTCCCCAAGGATCCCCCTTAAAGCAATTTGCCATAGTCGCCACGCTTGGCGAGTGGGTTGGCGATCGTGGTAAGGTAAGACACTGCTGCCCATCCTCTGGAATAGATCCTTAGGCTGCGTTTCCACCAGAGATGTGCGAGGTAGCTAAGCTGTGCGCGAGGTAAATATCCACCAATTGGAGAACTCCATTTTATCCTGGAAGGACAATGAAGAAATCCTATTGATGGATTTTTACCTCGCACACCGCTTAGCTACCTCGCACATCTCTGGTGGAAACGCAGCCTTAGTCAGTTTTTACAACACCCACGGAAAGAGATGGGTGTGCAATTCTTTAACCTTGGCACCACGCGGAGTGTACATACGTACCCCAACTGTACTTAATAAATTTTATATTTTTTGTATATAACGAATCCACTCGACATGATAATGTAATATTCGTTTATCAAACTGATTAAGCACTTCAGCTATAATCTGATTAGAGCTTCATATAGTTCTGGATTATTTGTGTGTATTGTTTCAATGAGGGGAAATAATGAGGATATTATATTGGGCAGGCCTTTTTTTTGCTTATTATTGCCGAACGGAAAGCGCTTTATCTCACCCGATAAGTTAGTAATTGTAACGATAATAGCGATGGTAGGAGTACACCCAGAATCCTCAACTAAAAATATAATCTGTTATTTAAAATTTTCTTAGAAAAGTTTTAGGATATGAAATTATGAAGAAAAATCAATAGGTTTCTTTTTTATTTTTTATTTAGGACAACCAACAAGGTTTGTATCAACACATTAACCCTTTAACTGGTATTGCATAATATATTTTTCACTGGTTTTTGAATCTATTGCAATTCCATAAGGTTCAAGTTATGGTGGCATCTATATTGTCTTTACCAGTGAAAATAAATACAACCGAAAACTTATGATTATGACAATAAAAATTCATTCACCCAAGAGTCCATGCCCAAAGGTAGCCACTAGCCGTACCATGTACCAATATTAGTCTAAGAACTTATTAACTACATTAAAATAAAAAATAGAAATTAAAATGCAAAATAACCCATAAATATTTTTTTTTAATATTTATTTATTAACAATACATTTATATCGCACTTAAGATACAATACTGTTGCAACTTAACATCTATATATTTGAGATTTTACTGTAAACTAATAACAGTAAAGTTTAATCTCAAATATTAGTATTATGTTAAGTTACAACAGTATTGTATTGGTAGTGCGATATGTACAAAATTGGTTTATTTATTTATTTAAGTACAACCAACAAAACAAACACCATGTACATTTATAAAACAACAGATATTGGGTTACATTCTAAGGCGCTGTCTTAATTAAAGGTTGCCACGACATGCTTAAACTAAAATAGACTTATTAGGAAGCGAACTATGCACACACTTATATAATCACACAAACAAACTACTTAAGAACTACAAGATTTAATAAGAGTTAATAGTATCTTAAAGCCTAAATTAGGTTTAACTAGATACTAGGTTCTCAGTATATAAATACAGAAAATCCCTAAAACAAATACAAAACAGGTATCTTCCAAATTAATTAATCGACCACGCGCGCACAGACAACGACATCACCGGCAACCATTGTCATTGAATAGTAAAATTAAATCCAGATGTGCGCCCGCGCCCGCGTATATAGGCTGCTCCAATTTAGAGGGGACTTTTTACTTCAGCATTTGCCAATGTACCCAGATCCCGATGCTTATTATCAGTGGGAAACTAAAAAAGGAGAATGTTAGAACGCAACAATATATAATTATATTAGGTTTTAACACACTATTCACGATTGAGAAATAATCGGCAATTTCATAGGTAAATACCTATTATTATAATATTTTTGCACATACAAATGATTCTGCAACAATGCTCATTGAAGTAGTAAGTAATTCTTATTTTAACATACATACTTATTATTCTTATTTGAACGCTTAAATATTTTATACTTTTTAAGTAGGTAATGTTTTACCACAATTATGTTAAACAACTAATTTGTACACAGTATTGGCAATAACTTTATTTTCTATATTATCTATTTCTTAGGATTTAATTAAGATTTAACTTTTTTTTTTAAGCGCTAATTGCTGCACTATAATGATTACAAAATATAGTGAAAAAATTAAATGCCTATCAAAATTACTATAGCGTTGTGTTATCTAATTTGTGGTATTTCATCTGTAAAGATGAATCTGCATAGCCATTGGTTGCAATAACCGTTGGATAGACATAGCACTGTGCCGCTAAAAAGCACTCAAAAATTAAAAAGCAGTGAAAAAAATCAGTGCTTACGTCAGCCTTCCCGGTAGCATAATGGTCAGTGCAGCCGCCCGGATTGCGTAAGACCCAGCTTTGATTCCTGGCTGGGTCGGGTAGGCATTTAATTTTTTCACTGTATTTAATAAATATTACAAATTTTATTAAGAAACCAAACCAAATCATCCCTTTTAAAAATATATGTAAAATCTGAACCATACAAAAATAATTATTATTTACATATAATTTTACGCAAATATTGTTGCGAAGATTATGATAAAGAACATCAAAATCATAGTCACCCCACAAAAGCAAAGAGTTATAAAGTCATATGCTTCGTCATCGGGGTAAATTGGATGCGACGTGATAATGAAATGCTAACGACGTAATAGGACCCTTAGGCTGAGCGTGGACGACCGCTCTTATCTGGTCACCGATTTGTGACCGCTTTTCTTATGTCACACACATACTCCATCTAAACGTTAAAGCACACCTATGGGTGTGCTTCGTGGAATACTTTAGGTGTGCTTCGTCTGGGTGTGCTTCGTTTGGGTGTGCTTCGTGGAATACCTCCTTCACCCATACACCAATAGAAAACACATACACACACCTACATACCATAAACACATACTTTGCGCATGCTTACTGTTTATCGTTTTATTTATTTACTGATTAATAGTGTATAGGGTATAGGATAGTTGGTCATATTTTGTTTTTGCTGTCTGAGGGTCCCCACCCTGGTGACCTGTAGCAATGGGTTTTACTTCTAAAACCTACTTCAGGCACCAGTCCTTTACATTTAGACTTCAATTGTTATATTGACTTACTTAGCTTTAGCATTAAGTACCTAAATTATGAAGGAAATAAATAATTTTGGATTTGAATTTGAATTATGTTTTCTTATAGTGGGGCGTATTAAGGTTTATCTCTCTCAGTAGCACTTTGATCCGTCGAGATCTTTTGAGCAACCGTTTTTCTTTTAGTAAGTCGCCGATTTGTGACAGTTTTTTGTTGGTCACCTATTTGTGACAACTTTTTACAAATAATTACTTCTTTGGTCATTTATTTGTGACTACTTTTAGGTCCAAATGATTGGAGTCCTGTCATTGGAATATACCTTTTCGGCTTTTATCGTTTGTGTACTTTTTTTTTCCTCCTGATTTATTTTTATTGTGTTGAATGGTACAGTCGATTTTAACTGTCGTTAGTAATATTAACACACTATCTATGATTATGGTAATAATAACGCAAAGTTTGTTGCGAACTAATTACAATTTGAAAAAAGACAGCGTTGAAAAATTTCCACGAGCGTTAACCCTCTCCGATCCAATCCGAACCCCTCGGAGAATCTAGTAGGGCATTCCCTCTAGAAAACCTCCGAAGGTGCTTCGTTACACACCGATTGAGAAACCCTTTATAAGGCAGTGGCATATAATAATGCCACCATATTTTGAACTTTCGCAAAAGCCTGTCATCAGATGGGTGACCAAAAATATATAGTTTCTAGGTCCTCCTCGGTTTCGGTGCTTCGGAAGGCATGTAAAGCTGTTGGTCCCGGCTTCATTAGAAGTCGTTAATAACCACCAATCCACACTGGGCCTGTGCTGGTTCATGGCCCGTTCTCCCTATCCATCCATAGGGAAGGCTCGTGGCCCAGCAGTTGGGACATAAAATGAGCTGATTTAAAATTGCTTAGATAAATACTTACTAGTGGTCGCCCAGTGGTCGAAATTCGACCGTAATTTTATTAAGGCTGCACGGATTGTATCCTAAGCAATGAAAAATGAAAAAAGATAAAATGTGAGTTTGGATTGGCATTGACAGATGTCGGCCGCATTAAAGACAAACAATACATGTGTGTAAAATACATATGCGTATGTGTCAAATACATGGTAGTGTGTGTAATGTTGTTTTTGTTGGTTTAATGTATTTTTTATGCATAATTTAAAAAAAAATATTAACATTCGGATAACCTTCTCTATGTAAACTGTAAGTGTGCGAAATTTCATACTCCTCCGTCCGCGCAATTTTCGTAAAAACGGGTACAAAGTTTTTGCTTCACGTATTAATATATAGATATTGTCTATCTAATGTTAAAAATGAAGGTGTTTTTTTATATTTACGGGTAAGCGCAGTGCCTTGATCTCACCTGATGTTAAGTGATGATAAGGCCATTTGGTGGAAGCTCACTTCACCCGGGATCCTCAACTAGTGAGGTACTGGCTATCTTATCTCTAGCTGCCGGAATACAACAATGCTACAAACATTGATGTTGTGGCGACATATTTAGATAAGATGGTGGTAGCTAGCCAGGCGGACAAACAAGCCCTACCACCAACCAAACCGAGTACACAAAGATGTACCCCCCGCTGGGAATCGAACCCGGGACATCTGGGTCTAAACCGGTGGTCTTAACCACTAGACCACAGAGGCGGTTAAAAGAGATAAAAAGGTTGGAAGAGCGGAGCCTCCTGTAACAGGCATTTTAGAATGCTTACCTATTACACTGAAAAAAAATATTTTCTACAATACTACCAGAATGTATAGTTGATCTTATTTTGTCTTTATTACAATATTTAAGTGACTATAACAGTTTTTTTAGTAACGTATGCTTTAAAATTATTTGTCGAAACAATTCGTATTGTAGACTTTACGGCGCTATTATAGTTAATGTGATATTGTAATGATTACATCCATATATAGTAGTAGGAACATACTGCTTTGTTTAGACATTACTATACTGAACAATTTGTAACCTTAACTAGATGAAATGTTGCAATAACAACTTTGCAGAGTAATAGATACCCACTAAATAAAATTTTACAGTATATTTAGTACCAAAAACGAAATGAAGTGTTCCGTCTACAATGCATTTCGTAAAGTCCGGGGGCCGCGGGGCCGGGCGGGGACCCCGCCCGGCCCCGCGGCCCCCGCGGGGTTGAATCGGCCATGTTTTTTTCATTCTGTCCAAGCCGATTTCGCAGCGCACAAGTCTGGTTGAAATTTTTTAATATAAGATTCTTATAATAAGAAAAGTGTGGCCCAGCAAGGGTATAATGAACGAAGACATAGTCAAAATCCTCACGGATTGGTCGCTAGAGGAGTACATCAACGTATTCAAAGGTAAGTAGGTACCTACATAACTCTTTATACTCCTGCTTATTTCTGAAGTATTTATTTCTCGTGTGGTATTAATTGATGAGCTTGAGTAATATTCAGTGCAACTAATAAGTAGGTATGTATGTAACTACCTAATTAACTTGTGTCTGAGGTCTATCTAGTGCCTGCCTATGTACCTACTTTACTAGGGTCACAGTGTTGGTAGGTAGGTATGGGGCCCACCCAGCGCATCACGCGGCTAGGTCGCCCGCCGCGGAGGTCGCCCGCCGCGGCCATTAATTCTTCATACTCGTGGTCTCTGACCGCTGGCCGCCTTGTTAGTACCTACGCGCACTTGCCTAAGTCACGGAAGAATTTAGTTGGCCGCGGCAACCTGCCCCCCAACCGCCTAACACTCGCTTTCGATCGCTTTGAAGGCGAGGCGAAGAGGAGGCGTCATCTTGTCATTTCGAAAGCAATATCAAAAGCTATAGGCTATAGCTTTCGATATTATTCGATATTATATTAGTAGGTAAGCGAGGCGAGGGCTTCGCTTTCAAAGCGATCGAAAGCGAGAGTGTTAGGCGGTTGGGGGGCTGTCCGCGGCGACCTGGCCGCGTAATGCGCTGGGGACATAAGCATCTAAGAACAGTACTCATGTAGTACGCTAAAAAGTACCTAGGTATACAGCCAACAAATGACTAGGTATTCATTTCATCATTTCAAAATTAATTGTAAGGTTTTTTTTTTCTTATAGAAAACAAAATAGATGCAGACACATTAAACCTCTTAGACCGGGACATGGTGGCTCAATTAATTACGCCTATAGGTGATAGGGCCAAATTTCAAAAAAATCTGTCTCTTTGGCAGAAGGTGTCTAATGACAGTTCATTATCCCTGGTAAGTGTTAATATCTTTTTAAATCAGGTATAAGTAATTACTAAACTCACAAAACATAAACTCCTACATAAAGGTACTTTTAAATTTTATCTTATGTACTCTCCCTACCTACCTGAGCAACAGAAAACTTATTTTCAGTCAAACTTTGCTCGTAGTTTGTAATACACACTTTTAAACTTCCGCGTTAATTCCGGTAATTATAAACTATATTAATAATTAATATTTTAACTATATTAATAAATAATTTATGCAAAGTAAAGGTAAAGTATGCCTTTACTAATGTTTAGAGTTGATCCCCGTTTAAATATTGTTGGCTAGTTTGCTCTGAACGGGTAGTAATAAAAATTATTGACAATTCAAAAGAGAAGAGTTTTAGGTATTACTATGTAAATTATCATATTTTATTTTTAACACATCTGTTTCTATTTTAGAAAATTATTGAATGTGAGGACTTTTTACAAAACTCCTCAAATGTGTCGTTTTTGAACGACAAACACAGAGCAAACAGTTGGAGTGAATTATATTTGTCTGATGAAGAAACAAGAAAGCAAAAAGGAAATATTTGTTCTGCTGCCACAACCGTCACAAGCATCAAAGATACAGATCAAACAACAGTTCTTCTTTCACCACTGTCTACATATTCAAGTTCCTATGCAAAGGAATTTAAAGTAAGTCTATTACCTACTCTGGTTGCACATACACCCTTAAGTATTTGGCCTTTTATTCCTTTAATCCCTTGAGAGAACTAGTGTATTCAAAGAACTTTTTGTATGGTACATATTGAGCAAATGCCTGGGCTTTCTTTCTTAGATAAACATTAATTAGTACAATAATAAACAGGAGGTTCGGGACAAAAAAATATCCTACAGAATGTGAACTTTTTGATTTTATAAATGGCTACATTCTTGTCCCCAGTTCCTGTAGGATTATGTAGGTTTCAGAATTACTTGAATTGAAATGAAATATATACATATATACATTTAGGTATATATTAAATGTCATATTCATACATGAAATGAATTATTTCCTGTGGTCTTTTAATTTGTTAGGTAGGTACCTATTTATTGCAAATGTGAGTTAAGAACCTTTTGTTTTCATTACAGCCCCTTCAGGATATACTCAATCAAAGCTTTGATGGCAGAAACATTTTAAAATTACATAAAGAAGAGGGAGTATTATCAAGTAACAGCCGCAGGAAGCTTTGTAACTTAATAATTCATCATTTGTTAGCAGATGATGTAAATATCAGAATACCTCATGAAACCCTATTTAAATATGCTCAAGAAATAAAAGGTATATTTGATAAAGAAAATGCTAGCACATATTATGTGCCATAATTGGTGGTCATATGTGCCATAATCAAAAGCTATAATTGGTGGTTTATTACTTTTATCAGGGCCATAATTAAATGAAGTAATTCTTTTATTTAATGTATCTAACGAAAATAATTTTAAATCATTTATATAAATATGAAGTAAAAGTACTAAATCGTATTTGCTATTTTGTACGCACAGGCAAAAGTGTTGAAAGAAGATAAAACTGAAGATGTTCAAGATAAACATATTTTGGAATCAAATGAAGGTAAATATACTTTATATAAAAAATATATATTCGGATGTTATGACGATGGTAGTTGTTGGTTTCAAAGTAAAAAGTAAATAGTGTTGAATAATTTCGGCGGGCTAGTTAGAACAACGATAGCTGAATTCGGAGAGCACCTGACCCGGTATGTCCGAAGGGTGCAGGTTCAAATCCTGCTTGAGAAAATTTTTTCAACATTTGTGTTTTTGTAATTTGTTCGCAACAAAATTTGCGTTAAAAAATTATATAAACAAAAACATTTTATACTTTATATAAATGAAATTGAAATAGGAAATGAACTTTTCTACATTGTCTCTAGTTTTGGTGGTTGTAGTACCATTCTTACTTCTGATTTCTATAACACAAATGATTTACCCCGGGATCAGAGTAATGTGATATTGTCCAACATTTATACTTGTTTAATTAAGTAATCAGTTAACAGACTAAAACTATAATGATGTAAACTTATATATGATAAACTTATTTTATTATTATTTTTAATATTACAGATTTAGAACAACATCTTCACTGGCTAAAAAATTCGACTGAACCTTGGGAATTAGTTGAAAAAAAATGGCAGATCACAACCACTTTCAGGACCACGAAATTAAACACAACTGATAAATCAGTAGCACAGTATTTCTCAGAATTCCCTGTGCTACAAAAGCCAGCCGGTTACCAGTTACTTCTCATAGACTTTAAACATCTTTACCCAGGGAAAGAAACCTTGATATATGAAAATTTTCCTGTCTTAAAACATAAGATACTAAGCTACGCAGAAAAAAAAGCTGATCGTGACCCTGCATTAAGAGAAATTATTCAAGTACAGAATACATATGGTTAGTATTTAATATTTATGGTAAATATTTTATGTTTGCCTCATGTCACTATTGTAAACAATTTATCTTAATATCAAATAATTATAACATCATCCTTTTGAGGGGATCTATGTAAATATTTTTTTCCATACATGTATCTGGTATTTTATACCCATAATAATATATAAAACACATTTATTTGCGTGCATGCATGTTTATTTTTACAACTCCCGTGTAATTATCATTCCATTTTCATTTTAAATTAAGTAGGTACCATAACACAGAAATTATGTTAAGAAGTTATTGTGTTTACAGATAAGGACGATGTAAGGGCTACTGAAGTAAACACATTAAGAGCATTGTTGACATTGCCACTGTTGTTGGGAAACCCACTAGCAAAAGGAAGAAAATCTAGCTGGCGACCATCAAAACAAGAAGCAAGTGAGGGATTTATTACTCACATCTGCACCTCAGCAGATCTACTCACTACCATTAAAAGAAGGAGAGATAAGTTCCAACAACATAATATTACTTTACAACCTTTTATTATTATGATAGGACGGGACTATATGAGCATTGAAAAATATTATGTGGTAATAAACGACACCTTCTATTTGCTGCACACAATTCTAGATGCTGTTGATGTATGTTTCAAATCAATCCAAGTTCTAAATTGTAGATATCCAATAGAATGTGTATCGACTTGGCAGTTTATCCAAAAAGGTGTGTATCAAATACAAACACCTTGGGACAAAAACTTTGTTTCTATTAATTCATTGTTATCTGATATTGGTATAGATATTTCATAATGCCAAACTGTTTTTTGTGTCGCTTAGTTTTACCAGATATCAAAAGTTTTTTTACTTCATATTTATATAAATGATTTAAAATTATTTTCGTTAGATACATTAAATAAAAGAATTACTTCATTTAATTATGGCCCTGATAAAAGTAATAAACCACCAATTATAGCTTTTGATCATTTCAAAAAAATAATATTAAAATGTCTGCTTCGGAAATGTTTTGTTTTATAAGATATTTTGGCCTTCTTATTGGGGATTTGATTCCGTCTAATGATTGCATATGGGATTTATTTGTACTATTAAGAAAAATCCTTGATATAGTTATGTCTACCACTATTCACAAGGACAGTTGTGATTTGCTGAAGTGTTTGGTTTCAGAACACCACAGGTTATATCTTTTGTATAGTAAAAAATCTTTAACTCCTAAATTTCATTTTTTAACCCATTACGACGAAATGTTGCGAAAATTTGGACCATTAGTTTCTATTTGGTCAATGCGGTATGAAGCAAAACACCGCATTTCTAAATTATGTGCTAATGTATCCAATAGTAGAAAAAATATTTGCAAAACATTGGCAATAAAACACCAATTACTATTAAATGAACCGTTTTTGAAAGGCAGTTTAGATGAGAAGATCAAATTAGGCCAGACAAAACTAGCAAATTTGGATATAGTAAAAAAAATAAAACAAAGCTTTAATTTAACGTATACTGGTGATGATATATTAGAAGTAAATTGGATTGATGTTAATGGGACCAAATACATTAGAAATATAACTATAACGGTGTTTTTAAATGAAGATGACCTTATGCCATTGTTTGCATTAATTGAGAAAATATATGTTGAAGTAAATCATAATAGCTATAAGGATATTATTTTTGAGTGTAGTTTATATAAAACTTTGTTTTTTAATGAAAGACTTTACGCTTACGAAGTTGAACAGACTGAAACTATTAGTTTTTATAAGTATGAGTCATTATTTAGCTACTTGCCAAATTGTGTATGTGTTACGCCTAATAATAGGACACATATTGTTGTTAGATAAAACTGATTGTTAATAATTCCGTTATTGTGATGATATTGTTTTATAATTAACCGCTAAGTGTTTAATTATAAGTCTTTATTTTAATAAAATACACCACCAAATCAAGTCAAACTGACTGACACTATTTGTTGTAATACAATGGACTGCTATATAATCTACTCGAACCATAGCATATGTTTCCTTAAAAGTTATCCATCAGACCCTTAACCATTTCATGTCATTCAAACAATACTATTAGTTTCAAACCTAATCAGGCTTGGTTTGAGTAGGTTTTTTTGCAGTCCAGTGCAGAATAATTATTTAGCTATGAAGTCAAGTGGATAATATACTTATTAGCTAATTCTCTTGTTAGCCCATGACTATATGACCAAAAACAACCATTTAATCCAAGATTCAAAATACTACCATAATAATTTAAAAAGTGAAAAATTTTAAAAAATATTGCACAAAATCGCTACGTCTTGCATAAGCATAGCGTTACGGTATTAATGCATTCTCTGACTCCGGGAATTAATGAGTTTGAATGATGAATGGAAGAAGTGACGATTTTCGTGCAATATTTTTAAAAAATTTACTTTTTTAATTATTATGGTAGCAATTTGAAACTTGTTTTAAATTATTGCTGTCGGTCTGCAGGTTTTGTCATTTTAATCCTTTGTAAAAATACTCGTGAATTCAAACATCTTTTTGTATGAAACCATCCCTGAAATCGTTAGAAAAAATTTTGCTGATCCGTATACGAAATATCATTTTCTTTCTAACGATTTCAAAGTTGATTTGATACAAAAGGTTGTTTTTTTTTATTAACATTTATTGTTTCTTTTTGATAAATTTACGTTGTAAACATTTTAAAAATAAGTACCATTGAACTCTCTTATACAGGATAAATTGCGCAAATTTTCTGGAGCGACTCAGAATCGGTAAGTAAACAACTTTCTCACAGTAACATGGGTAATCTGTCAAAAAATTTTGGACTTCCCATACTTTTAGCCTAATTTGTATGAAGTCTCAAAATTTTTGACATATTTTAACCCATGTTACTTTGAGAAAGTTGTTTACTTACCGATTCTGAGACGCTCCAGAAAATTTGCCCACTAGTAAAAAAAAATCCTGTACCTAATACATATTTTTGAATTTGACTGTACCAAATTGTACATGGGTTACGCTTACGCCTAAATAATAGGGTGTGCACATTGATGTTAATGTTATTATGAACATATCGTTATTGTTTTTATTACTTAATATTTAAATAAAAAGATGATTGTGATAAAATATTTTTTTTATTTCTATGTGGGTGGATTTCAAAAACTTTGCTTCTTTTTTGTCCCTTTCTTCCATCCACTACTTTTAATAGAAATAAAAAATATGTATGTGTGTTTACAAATGTTTTAATGAAATAGCTGAAAAGGATCTGTTTTTGTGCAGAGGTTATTCTTAATAAAACATAGAAATTTATCATTTAAATATTTTAAAATTTACTGTAATTATTTGTCCCAATTTTTACTAATTTGTGTTATATTTTTGTGTTACGTTGATTTTTAAAAATAGTAGTAACTGGGCTTACAAATATGGCAGCACAGGTAAGAAACACTGTCACCTTAGATGGCGTGGCCATCGGTGTATCGCGGCCATTTTGTATTCGGTTACAATTTGTGTTCTCGAGTGCTGTGACGAAAAAAAACATTTTTTGTAAGAAATACCGAACCACAGATCAGAAATTTGGTGAGTTTTAATCCATTTTGGTCTAACTATACGAATGATGTATTAGTTTTTCGATTTAATAGTGTATTCTGTCCTTTAACAACCAAATGTTTTAATGCCATAAACATATTTTAAATATTTGAAAACATGGTTTTATATTCATTTGTGTGACAACTGTGTGACGTTTTTGTGTAACATAACACAAATGATTTCATTTGTGTTACATAAAGATATGTTTACACTGCAAATTCCCTTATGTACTTATTTAAATATTTTATAGTATTTTAATCCCGTGATGTCACAGATTGCAAATTATACGCCTATCATTTATGCGCATATTAAAAGGCCCTTTTTTTTAGAGCAATCACTCAGAATGGAACCAACTGGCAGTGAATCTCAAGTGTGCCAAGAATTTTTAGTTGTACTACCGGCAGATAATTCACAATCACAGCTCCGAAGTGAAGCTTCTACACCAGACATTCTTGAGTGTGTTGGAACACAAACTAATAATTTAACTAAAAGTGTTTCCACACAAACAGACTGTAGCAACATAATTGTCGCTGCTGTTGAGGATATAGTTAGCAGTGTGTTTCCAACAAAATCAATAATGCAAAATAAGTTTGCTAAGGCTTTAAACGACTTGATTCCACTTGTTGCAAATAAAGTCAAGGAAAAATACGCCATAAATACTAATGAATAAATGTAAATGTCGCTGAGATACTACATTACTTTATTTTAAGTATGTTATGTTTATCTTACCATTACTAGATATGAAATGTATAGGATAGTAATCAATTAACTTTTATATTTATTAAGTTCATTGTTCAAGTTTCAGCTCCTATTCATTTTGTTCCAGAAATACAATAATGCCGCTATCAGCAGCAGAGAGGCAAAAAATATATAGAGATAAACTAAAAGCAAATAATCCAGATAAATGGAAACAAATGAAAGAAGAAAATGCTAGAAGAACGAAAATGAAGTATAAACGGATAGGAGAACTTTCAGAAGCTGAAAAAGAGTCTAGAAGAAAAGTTTGGAGAAAAACAAAGCAAAAGTATGATAAAGTCAAACCAGAAGTTAAAATGGAAATAAAAGATCGAAGCCGCAAGCACTACCAAAGAAAATATTCGACAAAATATAGAAGATTAAACAAAGAACTGAAAAATGCATTTAAGAAAATCAAATTAATGAAAAGAAAAAATGAAAGTTTGAGAAAGAAGCTTTATAGATACAAATTACTGCAAAACATTAGAGTAGACCAAGAAAACATTGATTTAGAGGAAAAAAATATTTACGAGGATGACAAATTAGAGTTTTCCCTGTTTTCTTATCCAAATTTGAAAACTGATTTCGTTATAAGACATCTGGAAATACCGTCACCCCAAAAAGAATTTGTGAGAAAAGAACTTCTGGAAAAGTATGTTTTCGAAGAGGCTATGAAAGTCCAGTACAAAATTGCAGACGTTAACGAGAAGAAAACACTAAAAAAAGTCATAAATAACGATATTGTCAAAAAACATAAAATGACAAACAAACTTAAAAAATTTATTGGATTAAAAGCTAAGGCTAGAATTTCTAATAAAGTCCCCGTTAAACATAATGCACTTGCAGAAAAAATAAAAGAATTTTTTTTACAAGATGATGTTAGTCTTGCTACAGCAGGGAAAAAGGAAACGAAAACTTATCAAAAAACCAAAATGCAAAGGCGGTATTTACTTGACCACATGAAAAATCTAAGATTTAAGTTCATTAAACAGACCGGAATACTAGTGTCATACACTACTTTCACCAGATATAAACCCTTTTTCGTTCTCATCCCAAACCTGTCAAACAGAGAAACTTGCGCATGTAAAAAACATGCCAATATTGAATTTAAATTCACAGTTTTAAAAAGATTCTCGGTCCTCAAGAAATTCAGCGACGTAAAAGATGTCGTGAAATCAGTGGTTTGTAATAGCAAAAGTAAACTTTGCATGTATTCTGAATGTGATATCTGCAAAGAGATACGTGTAGATTACGACTTTACAAAGACACATTTAAATGAAACCGTAACTTGGATAGAGTGGGTAACCAAAGAAATAACATACGTAAAGGGAGACCAAGAGAAAAAAACTAAAAAAGTACAAAAAGTGCCAATGACTGGCGAGTTAAAACAGTTGATATGTGCATTTGAAAACGAATTACAACAATTCAAAACTCACTATTTTAATATTTCACACCAGTACAATGCCTATAAATATTTGAAAGACAATTTATGCTGTAACGAAATGTTGATCCACTGCGATTTTTCCGAAAATTATACGACAAAGGGCCACACAGAAATTCAAGCAGCACACTTTGGAGCCTCCCACAATCAGATTTCTCTGCATACAAGTGTCATATACACTCAAAATAATGTTCTAAAATCATGTTGCACATTAAGCGATTCGGGTAAGCATACTCCAGAGGCAATATGGGCTCATTTGCTGCCAATTCTTACAGCCATTAGAGAAAAATCACCCGAAATTGACACCCTTCACGTTTATTCAGATGGCCCATCAAGTCAATACAGGCAGAAGAAAAATTTTTTTTTGTTTACCCATTTTACTAAAAAGTTGGGATTCTCAAAGGCGACTTGGAACTATTCTGAAGCGTCCCACGGCAAAGGAGCTGCAGATGGCGTAGGGGGCTCTATAAAAAGACTACTAGACCGTAAAGTTGCTCATGGACTAGATATACCGGATGCGGAATCTGCTTTCGATGTACTAAATGAAGGTTGCACAAAAGTTACTACATACTTGGTATCTGAGAAAGACATTGACAAAATCGAGGAACAAACAAAAGATGTAAACCTTATGCCCGTGCCGCAAACGTTCAAAATTCATCAAGTGATGGTAATGGCAACACAAGACACAAGTATTATTAATTATAGACAGTTAAGCTGTTTTTGCGGAGACGTAAACACGAAAGGGTTTTGTCAATGTTACAACACAAAAACGCATAAAATGTTAAAAGAAAAGAAATTAAGAAATAAACGTAAGGTTGTGTATTCGTCGTCAGAAGAAGAAACGGATAACAAAGTGGTTGTATTATCAAATGTCAAAGTTAATTTCAATAAGTCTGATTTGAATAAATTTTTAAAAAGAAATGACAGACACTACAATGTGTCTTCTGAAAATATAATAAAAGATTTCAAAGAACTATTGCCTCTGCCTATAGCAAAGACCAAAGTTGAAAAAATTATGTATCTCAGTGACTTTAATTTAACAGATAATGAGTCTGATTAATCATTATGTTGTTATATATTGTAAATGTAAGTTTATTAGTCTTTTAAAATAATAGTTGATAATTGTGTTAATTACATTATAATCCTAAGTATAAGTTGACGATTGTGATAATTACATTAAATTCTAAATAAAAGTTGATGATTGTGATAATTACATTATTAGCAAAGACCAAAGTTGAAAAAATTATGTATCTCAGTGACTTTAATTTAACAGATAATGAGTCTGATTAATCATTATGTTGTTATATATTGTAAAAGTAAGTTTATTAGTATTTTAAAATAATAGTTGATAATTGTGTTAATTACATTATAATCCTAAGTATAAGTTGACGATTGTGATAATTACATTAAATTCTAAATAAAAGTTGATGATTGTGATAATTACATTAAATTCTATACAAAAGTTGATGATTGTGATAATTACATTATTAGCAAAGACCAAAGTTGAAAAAATTATGTATCTCAGTGACTTTAATTTAACAGATAATGAGTCTGATTAATCATTATGTTGTTATATATTGTAAATGTAGGTTTATTAGTCTTTTAAAATAATAGTTGATAATTGTGTTAATTACATTATAATTTAGAATTTAATGTAATTATCACAATCATCAACTTATACTTAGGAGTATAAGTTGATGATTGTGATAATTACATTAAATTCTAAATAAAAGTTGATGATTGTGATAATTTCATTAAATTCTATATAAAAATTGATGATTGTGATAATTACATTATAAAAGTTGATTGTGATAATAAGCATTTATTTTATTTACCTTATGCATACGTCCTTACAATTCCTTTGTGTTATGTCACACAATAGTAACACAATTGAAATGAGCAAAGTTTTTGAAATCCACCCATGTAGGTACCTACTCTCTTTGACATTGCTAGCAGTATACCAATACTGAACGTAACTAAATATGTGCTTATTTTATATTATATCATTTATTAATAATGGGGCACATGCTTTGTTACGATCAGTACCTATATACTGATAACAATGTCAATAACCCCTACTGCATCTACCAACAGTATAGTAGGTGTAAGATGATATGTATAGTAGATGCTACATATAGGTATAGTAGGTACAACATATATTACAGTAGGTGCAAACTATCTGTACGGTAGGTGAAACAATGTGTATATTAGAATCGACGAGTCCTATATGTTGGTGTAACAGGTCTTTATAGTAGGTGAAACATTTTCATAGTAGTAGCAACGTTTCTGTAGTTAGCGCAACAAATATTTATGGTAACAAGTACTAAAACCAATGGACATACTACAAAATATATTGTAAATACTACCATAATATCATGTAGAGCCTAATGGAGGTTATGTAAATAAAACAAGAAATTTTTGTTGCAGACAACATATATTATAGTGTACTATACCATAACAAATTGTGTCGTAAACTATTTGTATCGTAGCAAAAACAATAACATTTAACTATAATTGTGTAGTAGACCTTACTAACCGTCAGGGTTGTCACATATAGCACTATAAAAATTGTACAGTGTACGAAAATTCTCGTTGGAGTAACAATTTTTTTTTTCAGTGTAGGATGGTCCCATTCACTGTTTATAGATAAGTAACCTTGATAGACTGCAATAAACGATTTTGATTTTGATTTTTGATTTGATTTTGAAATTCGTAGCGTTCTACGATGAAATAATGATCGATCTAATATGGAATATTACGAATATGTGTTTTGGTAGCGATACATTGTAAATTAAACATCGATAATAATGCTGCGGGCGTGTTAACTCCTTGATTTAAAGTTTTGATGTACAAATTCTCGTTTTCGATAACGTGAACGAATGACGAATGAAACTTGCACCGGTACATAAGACTACCACGAACTTTTATTTATTTATTTATTTATATATTGGCATACACAACAGGTAACAATCAAATAAAAGTCTTAGAGCATTAAACCAACATACAAGTAGAAGACAGGAATTACAATAGTTTAAAACTAGACCGAGACCCAAAAACGTGTACACACAGCATTATATAAAATTTTTGCGCAAACATACCTACTTGTCACCACGATAGAATTAAAAATTAATAAAAACAAACAATCTATTGAATCAAATTAAAATTAAAGACTATTAAAAACTAAATGTATAAATAAATCAAATTACAATAAATTAAATTACATTAAATTACAAAAAATTAAATTAAATTAAATTAAATTAAATTAAATGCCAAATTTCTTTTATAGACTTTGAACTCTATGTATATGGCATATGGTTGAATATTAATTTAAGAGATTTGACAGTTTTGGATAGGTAGGAGCCCGCTAAAGCCGCGTCAAAGAGCTCCTCCTAGTTTCGTCAACACTTACCTAATTATTTCATCTAAAAACAAATAAATGAACATACAGAGTGTGTGATAAGATAACGATGCGTCATGACGCAAACTGTAGATTCATTTTGTTAGCTTAGCACACAGAGTAAGGAGAGTGCAGAAAGTAAGCTTCATACATGCTGCTTTTTTTTTAGAGAAAGTTTACTGATTGCCACTGGGCATTTCTGTGATTTTTGTGCACCGAACAATAATAAAAACTATAATAATCAACTTTCCTACACTTACACAAATGAGCGATTTTCTGACAGCCCAAATTAAAAAATAAAAATTAGTTCAAAAAAAACTCGATAGATGGCGTTATAATAAAGCCGAGGGACACACATTTTACCACTTTGGAAGTGTCTCTCGCGTAAACTTTTCAGTTTAGAAATAAATGATATTAGAAACCTCAATATCATTTTTGAAGAAAAAATTTTTGAGTTTTAGTTCTAAGTATGGGGAACCCCCAAGATTTATTGTTTTTTTTTCTATTTTTGTGTGAAAATCTTAATGCGGTTCACAGAATACATCTACTTACCAAGTTTTAACAGACATGACGAATCCATAAGGGTTCCGCTTTTTGCCATTTGGCTACGGAACCCTAAAAAGTGAATTTGTTTGTTTGTTTGTGTGACGCGTAAACTATTTAACGATTTGTTTTTTTTGTTGTCATAGAAACTGTCAAATAAACGGTACGAAGTCCGCCGGGTCAGTTATAGGATAATAAAAAAGATCTAGGCTGACGCGGAGAATCTAAAAGCTTTTTATTATGACCTTACGGCACTTCTACGGCTCACACTCGCACGCACCCTTTACTCGTAACTGTACTAATAAAACCCATAGCTAGGGCAATGTTTATAGCCGACAAATGCGATTTCCATTGACCAGATACGTATTCACTATATAAAATCCGGGTTATTCCCAAAGTACTCCATTCTTTTGTTCTGAAAAGATAAAGGCGGGGACCGTAACGTACGCAGGAGCGGTGAAGTTAGGAGTTTAGGAGTGATTAGTGAGAGGAGTGATTAGGAGTGAAGTTAGGACAAAATTAGGAGAGTGCAGAAAGTATGGGTCATTTATACATACATTGCACACATAGACCCTCTCACTGATACGAAATCTTGCAACAGCTGCGTTCGGATTGTTCCGAGCTATTTTAATTAATTAATTTATATAAGGCGACGGGTAAGGCACACTAGCGCCGCTAATGGATATAATTTGATAACTGCTAAACTGGATTTTTTTCGAACATTGCGGACCTTCCGACACTAGGCAAACATCTATAATTGTGCACTACTTTTAGGTTTGTCTTTATATTCATTCGCTAACACCAAAAGTGGCCATTGTTTGTGAATAAATGCGATAGCCCGTTTTGTGAATAAACCACGCAACAAAAGTAGTGCACAATTATTAAATAAATACTATGGATACTTTACTGTTATCTGAAGGTACGTTTAAAAAAAGATCCGGTCCGTTTGTAATTGTCAAATTATCAATTGGTGGCGCCTTACCCTTCGCCTTAAAGACAGCTAGCAAGAAAATACACCAAAAGAATGCATTGATACACTTCAAAATTACAAGCTATAGTGTTGTCTTATTTATAAGCTGCCACGACATGTATTATATTACTATGCAACTAGAATACAAAAAACTAGGTTCAGAGGGAAACTGTGCGTTTTATAATGTATTATTTTTATTTTTAAATTGTTGTCTTCACCCTACCATGTTATTTCTGCACCAACCTATGGTTGACTGGTATAGAATGCCTCAGTCATGAAGTCCGCCATGTAATGTTGCAAAGGTTTTAAATAAATAAAAAAACAAATTCAACAAGATTATAAATCGAAATTCACAAAATATAAGTTTACAAGCTTTAAAAATGTTAATAACAAGCACAGAGTAAACCAACTAATATATTATTTTGTACAGAGTGAAATAATTTAACAAGTATTAACGAAATTAATAGAAAGCTAGTTAATAATGAATAGGACTTATTCCCGCCCGCTCCAAGATTTTGTTCCCAAGCGCTCCAAGAATAGCTAGTAGGCTAATAAAAAACAAGCAACTAAAAATAAAGTTATCAAGTAGGTACGGAGCAAAACAAATCTTGACAAGTACAAAGGGAAACAAGCTTTAACGAGTACAGAGTTAAATAAACTATAGCAGTATTCAACGAACTTTATTAAAAAGTTAAATATCAAGTACAAAAACTAGTGGGATAAATAAACTTAACCAATACTAATCGTCATAGGCAGAAGGCAAGTTTTTTTGTTTTTGTTGATGGCTTCGTGCCATTAGCACATTTAGCCAGTGTCAAAGTAATTTTTCTAACAAGTAATACGTAAATAAACAATATTTCTTTTTTGTATGATGATGATGAATGAGAATAGATATGAGAAATGAGAAATGATGTACCCCCCAACCCCTCGAGTATCTCAGTAAAGATGCGGGGCTTTACTAAGTCCTCGGGCGGACTTCTTGAGAGAATTTGAAAAGTGACGTTGCACTGTTTTGTTTCATTTGTCAACACTCATGCACACTCACGAACACTTAACGGTTAATAATCCACCATTATTTCACATTAATATTCGATATAACACAAATTTTCGAAAATAAAACAAAACTGCACACATGACTCTTCACTTTCCCGCCAAGCAGTAGGCAAGTTACACAACAGTGCTTATAAATTTGCATAAACAATTGTAATATTTTTAATTATTGAGCTTCATTGTTATTTATGTGTGCGTTGCTGGAGCCTGGTATGTATTAAACTTCTGGTTCTCCTTAGTAAATAGCCTATAACTGTCCCTCTGCTGGGCAAACGCCTCCATCATTGAAATCAAGTCATCACTACAATTGATGGGTATTGGCTTAATCACCACGCTTGCCAAATTCGGGTTGGTGATTACAAACCCGAGCGCCGTTATGCATCGAAAAATCCGAAACACACTTTGCCCGACCTGGGAATTGAACAAGGAACCTTCCGGTACCGGGCCAAGCTTTACCACTCTGCCACCGACGTGTTCTCCCTTTTTTTCTGGCAATACATTGATTCTCACTCTCTCAATTGGGTTGTTGACTGGTTAGTCAATAGAGATACTTTTTAGCAACTGTCAAAACGATTTTTTTATATAAATTGTATGAGAATGGAAGCTATGGCGTCATTATTATGTTCTGGCATCATCATCAGCTCATTTTATGTCCCCACTGCTGGAGCACGAGCCTTCCCTATGGATGGATAGGGAGAACGTGCCGTAAACCACCACGCGGGCCCAGTGCGATTTGGTGGTTGTTAACGACTGCTAATGCAGCCAGGACCACGGAGGAGCTCAAGATGATACATTTTTGGTCACCCATCCAAAGACCGGTCTTTGCGAAAGTTGCTTAACCTCAGCACTTGCAGACCGGGCGCGTTAACCACTGCACCATCGAGCTCCTCATGTTCTGGCAATTGAGTGTTTATTAATAACTTTTTAGTTATTTTAACTCATTAGTGACTTTACAAAAAGTCATGATTACGTCAAACAAAAAGTAGGTTAATGCTTCAAAACTGTTACGTTTCATTTATAAGTTTCATGTTTTGGAATTAAATATTATTGTCGCCAACAACCCTTTTATTTTTAGATTTAATCTTGCATCCTTTGACTGTGAAGTAGGATGCACTTACTTCACAGGAGTACTTTAAGAATAACCTTCCTTTCAGCTTATACTCATAATGCTGTCGTCTTTACGAAGAATGCAATAAGGTCTGACAGTAAGGTTTGGCTTACAAAGTAAAATAGTGTTGATTAACTTCGGCGGATTGGACAGCGGTTCCACGGTAGCATAGTTGGTAGCGCACGTGACCCGGCACGTCGAGGGGGTGCGGATTCGATTCGCGGTCGTGAATTTTTTTTAACGTTTTTTCCAAATTGTAATTTTTTTGCAACAACATTTTCGTAAAGTATATATCATCATCATCATCATCATTTCAGCCAAAAGACGTCCACTGCTGGACAAAGGCCTCCCCCAAGGATCTCCACAACGACCGGTTTTGTGCTGCTCACATCCTGCTTATTATATACTTTACCATAATCAGCAAACATCCTTACCTTACCCCATTCTTCGTTAGGACTGCAGAATACGAGAGAAAATGTTGTCCAACCTTCGGTGAAAAAAGAGGAACGCTAAGAAAAAGATAGATTCTTTATTGCTCACACACGAATGAATTTAAATTAGTTAAACAAAAACATAAAGCTAGTATATGGGCAAAGGTGGTCTTATCGCTACAAGCGATCTCTTCCAGACAACCTTTGGTTAGAGAATCTAAGAAAGAGATAGAGGAAGTGCGCTAACATTAAATAAATAAGTACAAATAATACCCTTACATACATACATACATACATACATACATACATACATACATACATACATACATACTACATACATACATATCTATTTAAATAAAAAATATATACTTATATTATTAGACATTTAAAAAAAAACTATAACAATATGTTACTAGCAGATGACTGTAGTAGTAAATGCTTGTGCAGTTTGGATTAAAAGGTTAAAAGTGATTTAGAATGACGGATTTCAGGCGGTAGTTGGTTCCAAAGGAACGTAGCTTTGACAGATGTGAAATTAAAATGATTTGAGTGATTTGAAAGATGTGCTTTTTACTCTCATATTATCTATACTAATATTATAAAGCTGAAGAGTTTGTTTGTTTGTTTGTTTGGTTGAACGCGCTAATCTCAGGAACTACTGGTTCGAATTGAAAAATTATTTTTGTGTTGAATAGTCCATTTATTAAGGAAGGCTATAGGTTATATTACATCACGCTACACTAAAGTAGCAATGAGTAATGTTGCAATAACGGGAAAATATTTTTTTGAGAGCTTTCCTTGCGTTCGCTGCATAGGTTGTTCGCTAATTAACGCGGGTGAAACCAGTGATGGGCAAAAAGTAATCAGATTAATGATTAAGAATTACGACTACAATTTGTAATCTTCAATCACGATTACAGATTACAGAAATTAATCAAAAATGTAATCATATCGGTGATTAATGATTATAAATCTGTAATCGTAATCTTGATTACTTTTATGATTGATTTGATTGATTAATAAAACCAACAGTCGGAACGTAAAAAAATAAAAGAACTTTATTTTTTTATCAGTCTCATACACTGTGCTTTTAGGATAATTATTTTACGCAAAAAATCTGCTGAATGGTAATTTTTCTGGTACTCTCACTTTCAAACTTAAAAAAATACTCGATCACGTACGATAAAAGAATTACGTCGTCTCGTATCGTCTCCTTGAGCTCGATTCGTTTGACTGATGCGCACTGAACAAAATGGCGCGTGTGCACTTGTCGACTATCGACAATGCGGACGCGGCGATTGGCTAGCCGGTGATCGTACAATACCCTGTCCTCCGCACCCTTACCGCGCGTCTTACGTAGTAGGTATAATTTATAGTACAATAAAGCCAACCACTCAACTTCTAGATGCATACCTACAAATTGTGATAATTAATGGCAAATTTCTAAACCATAATTCATATAAACTTAGTTAAGAATAATCATGTAATTTAGATTACTGATTACTGTAATCAAGATTAAAGATTATATGTTTAATCTTGATTAAAAGTAATCACGACTACTTTAATCTGATTAAAAGTAATCATGATTACTTTCAATCAGATTATTAATCTGATTAAAAAAGTAGTTGATTACGCCCAACTCTGGGTGAAACCGCGGGACCACAGCTTAAAAATATAAATAGAAAAAAATATTATTTGGTACAGTTGTAAGGCTTTGTACATTTTATTGATAAATCACAAATCTTTTATTAATATTCTATTTAATTACCCAACTAATCATTTTAATGGTTTCTCATATGACTAAAAGAACTGGAGAGTGACTGATCAGTGATTGAGTGATTATGAAAAAGGAGAATAATTGTGATCGACATTGAAATATCAAAAGCTGTACAATATCAAAAGTGATTGTGAATTAAATAAAGTGAAATTTATGCCAAAAGAAGTTTGATTTAGAGGTCATCTTACACAATACTAATAATACATTACAATACAATGATATCATTAATGATAAATTATTCAATATAATGATTTCATGAATGATGAATTATTTCATTTATAATATTATATATCCGTGGCTTACATTGAAAACTTTTCCTTGGAGTAAAACGGGAATAACCCTGAAATCCTTAGGGGAGGCATGCGAATCGCATCAGCGTGCTCTGAGCTTTATTGGTGCAGGAATAAAATCGGTTTTCCAGTGACGCGGTAGTCGACCTAGTGATATTTACGCGACCCGGATAAAGATATTGTTAAACGATGTGTTGGGTGTTGGGTGTCTGTGGACAAGGGATATTTGAAATCTGATCTGTAACGATGGTGGTAATCTTTAACTCCTGAGGTTCCACGTCTTCGTATATCTATTTAATCTCACATTACATCAGTGGCTCATTTTAATGTCCCCACTGCTGGGGCACAAGCCTTCCAATCATTCAATATTGTATGATTTGGGGTATGTTCCGATATGCACTGCGAGCACTGTAAGGTGTGACGTCAATTTAGTATACTGCGAAGCCGTTCCTTTATAGTTAGCTATACTGGTTCTGTTTAAAACGGAACGCAGTCCAGTATACTGTCATCCATGTCATTTCTGGACGCTGTTGATCACGTGATCAAAGCACTGAGAGCACCTTACCTCGAAAATGCCAGTGCTTACAGTACAAAAATTATGAGTAGAGAGCTCGATGGCGCAGTAGTTAACACGCCCGGTCTGCGAGTGCTGATGTGAAGCAACTTTCGCTAAGGCCGGTCATCGGATGGGTGACCAAAAATTTATCATCTCGAGCTCCTCCGTGCTTCGGAAGGCACGTAAAAACGTCGTTAAAACCACCAATCCGCACAAGCCCGCGTGGTGGTTTATTGCCCGTAATCCCTATCCATCCATAGGGAAGGCTCGTGCCCCAACAGCGGGGACATAAAATGAGCTGATGATGACTTATTAGGTAAATACTATAAACTAAGTAGTAATTACTACGAGTCAAAAAAATCGAAAAACTATAAGTAAGTGGCATTAAATCCAATCAAACTCATTGCCACACAAAAACAAGAAAAACTGGCAACACCCGGATGTTGGCCAGTACAATACTATTTGTTACCCCAAGATAAGGAAAAACAGCACTATTTAAAGAACATCTAATGTAAATGAATGGCCTCGTGCGGGGCTGCCCACAAATCTACATTAGAAAGTCTGGAGGGTCGTACGTCACTGTGGTGGTGGTGTAGTTTATTGGGGATCTGTACGCTTTAACAACAAATTAGTGGGAACAACAGGTCGAACCAGCGATAGCATCGTGTATTCGTGTTAAATCCATTAACCCCGTTAGGGGATGAATTTCAGTAAAATATGAAACACGTCTTCCATCAATTCTGTTAAAAAGGTTTATGCAAAATTTGAAGTAGATTGGACCAAGGAATCACATTGTTCCATACAAACTTTGTCCCCCTTTTTCACCTTCTTAGGGGTAGAATTTCGGAAAATCCTTTCTTATCGGATGCCTACGTCATACAAAGAACACACCCTCCAAGTTTCAGATCTTTACGATCAGCGGTTTAGGCTGTGCGTTGATCCGTCAGTCAGTCATTCAGGACAAAGCATTTTATGTACAGATTTTCTTTTTACGACAACCAACATGTTTTGTTTTTTTTTAAAGCCCGTCCAAGACGTAGCTATAATACAATATGTAAAAAAACCCTTTCCGATCCGTAAAGGTGTTATTAGGTATCGAGATTCAGCTCTATTTTCGTAATAATTTTAAAATAATAATAAGTAAAAAAAATTTACCCCAATAAAAATTCTATTAAACGACAAAACTTACATGGCAATACTTTTGTCGGCACTTTGGTAGGAAGACCTTTAGCGCCGCCGCCATTGATGAAAGGTGTGGTCACATTTATAAAATTTGCTAGATTTTAGGGTAATTTGAACAATTTTCGGTTCGAAAAACTTGCGTTTTAAATTACGATAACTTTTTTATTTCGCGATTTTTTTTAAAATTCTTATTTGTAACCCTTTGCGATCGGACAGGTTTATTTTTACATATTGTATATATTATAATTATAGCAAGACATAATATATTATCCATAGTTGTCTTCGAGCAACCACAGATGGAGCTTATATATTTTTATTACGTCACCAAACTATGTGAACAGATACAGCAAGACATTAGTATATATTATATGATTTAAGAAAAATGTGTTTTATTAATTAAAGTTGGAGTTGGCCTCCTTTGATCAACTTTTAAGGGTACCATAAGCCGTTTGATCGAGAAATGCTTAGAGGGTTTTTAGACTCGCAACTCGCAAGCGTGTCTCCGTGTCTTACTAGATTCTCCGAGGTTTTTGGATCGTATCGAAGAGTATGTGTGGCAGGCCGATCAAGTAAAGGTTGCATTTGACGGTCTCCTACCACCGGTGCCTGCCTAGCGCACCGTGTACTAGACAGTCACTACAGCTCCATGGACAGGCAGCAGAGTAAGAGATAGAGATAGGAGAGATAGAGAGAAAGATGGAGAGAGGGACATGGCGGCGGATTGTTAACGTGCTACCAATCCTAGAAACTTTATGCATAGAGTGAGTACGACAATTTTCTACGTGGTAAAAAAAATACTTCCCAGGAGGCAGTAGGTACAAATGCTTTCACACGTCCTAATGTTCGTAGCAGATATAGATATAACTTATGTATAGCAATGATCAATAACAATATGTATTACAAAAGTGAATTTGTTACCGGAATAAAAGATTTTAATCATCTGCATTAGAACGTAAACTTTGAATATTTTTTACTGAAGTAGTTTTTATTTATTATTGAAAATTACAACATTATAATCTGAGATTATAATAACCTAAAGTAACTAAAACTAATACAAAACTAAAATACGGCGTCAAAAAATTCCTCCGCGTCGCAGTCGACTGGTAAAGTAGCCAAGAGACTGGCGGCATTGCCACGTTGAATGGCAATGCTTAGTCTCTGGCCAAGGAAAAAGCCAGCCTTTGGGTCATGGGAAGTGTCATTAGAACTGAAAGAAATAAACTCCAAATTGTTTAAAATTAAATTAAAAATCTGGTTGATGGGAAAAGCCTTGTAAATAATTTAACAGAATATTTTGACCCATATTTCACGTAATGTTTATACTTTTTATAATTTGAATTGTTAATGTTAATTTAAGATTGCAATACCTGAAAAGGGTATTAGTTAAGTTTATAAGCCACCTATATTTTACCTAGAATAAGATCTCTATGTACACTTCATCAGCTCAGCCAAAAGACGTCCACTGCTGGACAAAGGCCTCCCCCAAGGATATGAGGGGTATTTGCCGTAATCGCCACGCTTGGCAGGCGGGTTGGCGATCGCAGTAGGTTTAGGGTAATCTCAAAGAGATGCTGCTGCCCATCCTCTGGAATGGTCCCTTAGTCGGCTTTTACGACACCCACGAGAAGAGATGGGATGGTGCAATTCTTTATCCCCGGCACCACACAGGGTTATGTACACTTAATAAGCAATAACAATTTAGATACTTAGTCCTTCTTAGTACCTACTTCCGATTAGAGCTGTGGTGGAGTTTCTTGCGCCCATTCTTCTCCGCAGCTAAAAAATAAACGTCCTGAATGGGTAGTAGATAAAAAAAAGTTTGGACCATTCAAAAGCGCTTTTCGTATGGTTTTTTTGAATAAAAAATATTTGACTTTGACTTTATCAGCAATGTATAGATAATGATGGTAAATATTTTGATTAGATACATATATTAAATCTTAGAAAAACTAGTTTTAATTTTTCAGTACAAATCGGCAATTTCATACTTTAAACTGTGCTTTAAACCCTTAATATAAGACAATAGCCAATAAAATAAAATAAATAAAATAAAAAATTGTTTATTTGTCTCAGACACAGTAAAATAGAATAAAAATACAACGCACATTGATCAACATAACTTGACGTTGAGACAAAAAGGTCTATGACTCAGTGGCTGCAGGGGACCCGCAGCCTCTGCTATTCTGCCATAACCAATAACAATGAAATAATTGGTGAGTATATTACTTATTTATAAAAGAAAAGTTTATTTATTTGTTTTAAAAAAGAGTTTGCTATTTCGTTGTATCAGCACAGAGTAATTTACTCATGTGGTATCAGCGGCATCAGCGCCATCTTGTTTAGCTAGTAGTAACTACCTATAAGTAAATTTGGGTGACTTAAATAATTTATGGGAGAATTCTGACGAACGACTTAAGCCGTTTGAAGCGAAGTTCTTTGATGGCTGCTAATTAATTTTGGAGGTCATTAAACGTAACGAGTTTTAACTAACGTAACTCGATCAAATAACGGAATTGTTTAATATAATTATTTAAGAACTGCCTCTTAGTTAACCTGTAAAAAGGTTTCTTTCGAATGTGGTTTACCAAAGCAAAAAATGTCCGAAAAAAATTTTTCATCTCAAAATTAGCAGAGAAAAAAAAACCGACTTATTTTTATTGTTTTTCTAAAATTATCTCTTCGAAAATAAAAGTGCATTACATTTTTCTTTACATTGTAATTTGTAACATATTGTTGATTGTTTTTTCTGCGCTTTCCGCCTTCAAGACAATACTGTACTTACTTACCTACCTACCAATTAAGTTTTTGCGTACGAAATGTGTAAAGACGATCTTAGTGTACGAATAAACCTTTCTGGTTTCTGTTGCACTAATAATTTGTAATATTGTGATAAGATTTGTTTAATAAATAAATAAAAAATAAAAAAAGATAGATTTTGGCTTACCACCCGCTTGTTGCGGCAGCCGCCAACTATAATGTTGGAGGCCTTCTACCACAAGACGGTACACATTAGACATCTTAAACACGTCGACCGACCCACAAGGCGCCTCTTCACGCCTCATTTGAAGGAATCAATCTCATAGGAAGGAGGGAAAACGTGTGCTGATAGACTATTCCATGGGTCGAAATGGCAGACCGCCGACTCATTTTGAGCGGACCGCGAAAACACTGCAACTTGCACTACAGAGTAGGGAAGACCGGGGGCAAAAGTAACACGAGTCAAAAGAAACAGTAGTGATATTATTGGGCATTCTGGCTCAAATCAACATATCGGCGGCGGTGCGAAGTGAAACGGCGCAACGCAATGAGCGGAGCGAACGCCGATGTGTTAATTTGAGCCAGAATCACAGATTACTTAATAGTTACTAAAGAATGCCCAATAATGTCATTACGGTTACTATTGACCCGTGTTACTCTTGGCCCCGGTCTCCCCTACGTAATTTAGTAAATATGTAATGGCTTGCACCAATTTTACTCCAAACTTTCAGACAGATAGTCCGCAACAAAAAATTACATTTTTCTCAATATCTAAAAATACCTTTGTTATTTTCGTAATTACATTTGTTTAGTAAATATTGTTTGCTATAAAATGTTGGGCGGACCGCGATGGTCATTTCATTTCTTAAAACGGACCCCGAGCGAAACTAATTGGTGTCCCATGGACCATTCTATCTTTTAGAAGTGCGGAGGAAAAAACGAATCACCCAATGTATTTGTTGACAAAGATGCACAGGCGGACTGAAAACAAGCCTTACCACCAATCAAACCGAGTACAATCTTGTACCTCGCTGGGAATCGAACACGGGACCTCTGGATTTGAGGCCGGTAACCTTTACCACTGCGCCATAGAGGCGGTTAAATACTGACTCAAAGAAAACCAATATACTCATATCAGTGTACGAATTGAACGGAAGTATATTAACTTTGATGTTTCTTAAGAATGGGAGAGGACAGTGCCACAATCTGCCACAATATAAGGAGACCCAGAAAGTAAGCTTAAGGCGAAGGGTAAGGCACACTAGCGCCACCAATTGATAATTTGACAATTACTAACGGACCGTATCTTTTTTAAACATTGCGTACCGTCCGACAACAGGAAAGCATCCATAGTATTTATTTAATAATTGTGCACTACTTTTTGTTGCGTGGTTTATTCACAAAATGGGCTATCGCATTTATTCATAAACAATGGCCACTGTTGGTGTTAGCGAATGAATACAAAAACAAACCTAAAAGTATAGAATAATAAGAATAAAAGACATTTATTGGTATCACATAACAAAACACAATTAAAAATAGTAACAATTTACATGTGCCCTGTTATGTGATGCCAACACTAGTAGTGCACAATTATTAAATAATAGATGTTTGCGCGTCGGAAGGTCCGCAATGTTTGATACTACGATACTTTCGTCGAATAGTTTAAGACTAAAATAAAACTAACGCATCTGAAATGTTGGTATAGGTAAATTCATGTGATCATGTCTTTATAAGGCGAAGGGTAAGGCACACTAGCGCCGCTAATGGATTTAATTTGATAACTGCTAAACTGGATTTTTTTTCAAACATTGCGGACCTTCCGACACTAGGCAAACATCTATTATTTAATAATTGTGCACTACTTTTAGGTTTGTTCTTGTATTCATTCGCTAACACCAAAAGTGGCCATAGTTTGTGAATAAATGCGATAGCCGGTTTTGTGAATAAACCACGCAACAAAAAGTAGTGCACAATTATTAAATAAATACTATGGATGCTTTCCTGTTATCGGACGGTACGCAATGTTTAAAAAAAGATCCGGTCCGTTAGTAATTGTCAAATTATCAATGGTGGCGCTAGCGTGCCTTACCCTTCGCTTTCTGACCCGGCGGACTTCGTACCGCTTTGACAGTTTCCATCATTGAGTTAAATATTATTATATATCAATGGTTTCCATGACAACAAAACAAATAAATCATTTTGTATTGGAAAATTAAATTGTAGTTTTTAGTATTTTATTTAATATATTTTTTTATAGCCTATGTTACTCAGCGCTAATGTAGCATTCTAATGATAAAAGAATTTTTTAAATCGGTCCAGTAGTTTTTAAGTTTATTCGTTGCAAACATACATACATACAAAAACACAAAGATTTCCTCTTTATAATATTAGTATAGATTTGCTAGCTCAAATACACGATTGTATAATTTTGACTCGATCATAAAACTATTTTTGAAAATTCTTCAAAAAACATCACTACTTATTGTTGAAATTACAACGAAATTACTTAATTTATATGCTTGGAAACTACTCAAATACATTGATTACATCAATATTACTATATATTTGTAATTTAGTTAGTAGCTGCATATTTTGATCACTGAAACCATTTTTTTTTTAATATTTTAAGATTCTGCTCATTTCTAAGCGGTCTCAATCGTCGCGGGCGCTACGTATTTTCGACCTTATGACATCGCCAGTAAGGATCAGCTGTATTTGAATGTTCACGAACCGAGGTGTCGTCTTAATAACCGCGCTCAAGCAACACACATAGACCCCTTGCACGACCACAGATCCAGGAACACCTCGGAACTGGGGGCCGACCGCCTAACTCTCTCGCTTTCGATCGCTTTGAAGGCGAGGCGAGGAGGAGGCGTCATCTTGTCATTTCGAAAGGAATATGAAAGCAATATCGATAGCTATAGGCTATAGCTTTCGATATTAGTCGATATTATATTAGAAGGCGAGGCGAGGGTCTCGCCTTCAAAGCGATCGAAAACGAAAGAGTTAGGCGGCAGGTCGAGCGCAGCTGTTCCGAGATTTCGTGTCCGTGAGAGATTGTCTATTGTGCGTTGCTGTATTGAGCGCGTCTGTATCAAGCTCACCTTCTGCAGTCTTCTTATTTTGTTACAGTGCATTCAAGTTTATTGCGGGAGGGAAAGAAGTTTTCCCCTGTTTGCTTTTAGAAAAAAATGGCCGACATTAAGGGGCCGACATATAGATGGCGCCAGTAGCGCGCAACGTAAACATGATTAATAAAAACCGGCCAAGAGCACGAAGAGTTCCGTAACTTCCGTACCATTATTTATAAAAATATTTTAAGTTTCTACCGAGAAAAAAAATTGGAAAAAAACCTCCCTTAAATATTTGATTTATTTTAATTTAATTATTTATTTTTAAAGTCAATATATAACTAAAATATTCTGTGAATATTTGTCTAAATGTTGTCGTTATCAATGTCGAGCAAAAACAAGCAAAAAAATCCCTCCTTAAATATTTATTTTATTTGTTGTTATAGCGGCAACAGAAATACATAATCTGTGAAAATTTCAACTGTCTAACTATCACGGTTCGTGAGATAGGTACAGCCTGGTGACAGACAGACAGACAGACAGACAGACAGACAGACAGACAGACAGACAGACAGACAGACAGACAGACAAACGGACAGACGGACGGACGGACGGACGGACGGCGGAGTCTTAGTAATAGGGTCCCGTTTTAACCTTTGAGTACGGAACCCTAAAAAATCAAAGTGAGAGATATATGTAAGTATTTTATTTGGTAAGCAGAGTTTACCATCTTATATATAGGCAGGGTAGCACCAGTGCTCGACAGGACTAATGATCGACACTTTAGGGGTCATTAACTGATTTATGACTTTAGCAATCTATACTAATATTATAAAGCTGAAGAGTTTGTTTGTTTGTTTGAACGCGCTAATCTCAAGAACTACAGATTCGAATTGAAAAAATATTTTTGTGTTGAATAGCCCATTTATTGAGAAAGGCTAATAGGCTATATAACATCACGCTATGACTAATAGGAGTGGAGCAGCAACGAAGAAATAAATTATGGGTAGACCTGATTTTAGCTATCATCCAGTTATGTTATAATGAAATTCTAGATTAGTTTTTTAGCGACGAAAACTGGTATCAAACACTGGGTTCTGTCATAATATTCTGTTAATTCCAATATTCTCTCATTACTCCAATCCATAATTAACACAAATCAGAATATGCAACCCGTTCAAACCGCTCGGCGCCTCGCAGTCAACTAAGCGTGATAGATAGAAAGATAAAACCCTTTGATGTGCGGCAATTTACCGACACCGACACAGCGAGCGGCGCGAAGGGCATTTGTATTCGCGAATTCGCGATGATGATTCGCAATAGGACGAATTGTTTGGCCAGGCGTGTCGAGACAACGCAAATCTTCGCGTTATCGCGATAGTATGGCCGTAGCATAAAACTCAACACCGGAAGATAATACTAGTCCACTGCTGGACATACGCCTTATATTCATAGCTATAATATGTTTATACATCCTTAATTTAGACTATGTTACTAGGCTTCAGCACAGAATACATAATAGTGCGCTTCAGTAATAACAATGGTTTTTAATTCTGTGTCTTTATGGCCCTATTTTTTTTTCTTCTTCTTTTTTTGTTAGAGGAATTGACCGTTTGTTTTATTGTAGCTTTGAAGGGACTTATTTTTAAGATCTGCTATATTTAGCTAGTGAAACAAACACACTGCCCTACAATTTTTATAGTGTTAACATAAATAGATGCTAAGAAAATTGAAAAAACGTTAGCATATTAAAAAAAATAATTGCGTGTTTAGTTTGTTCAATTTACTTGCAATTAACCTATATTATACTCAATCTTATATTCTTTCTTAGAAAAATATATAGGTACAATTATTTTTGGAGCCGGTGTATAAATGACGGAGTTATGAGGTAATAAATATTAAAAAAAAAAATAGCGTACAACCGAATTGAGAATTTCCTCCTTTTTTTGAAGTCGGTTAAAAATATAATTTTATAAAAAATCTTCATACAAAACGTCAACTTCTATTACAACTAATATTATTCATGAACACACTGAACACTGAACAAAGCAGACCTCTAAATTGCTTATTAGTTTATTACATTTGGGACCGGCCGGCCTGTTCGCATAATGGTCCAAGGTAATTTTAACTTTTACTACGAACGCTTCCAACTTCTGATATTACTTCATTTCCCTTTGTTAAAGCACCAGCACCGGCAGAACGAATGTTAGTTATTAAAAACAGACTTTTGTGTTCATTCGCTTTGTGCGCTAAGCTACTTTCGCGATGCCGGGTCACTGGGATGGTGACCAAATTTACAATTTTATTTATTACGGGCAAAGACATTTAACTACTTACTCTATAGACAGGACATAGAGATCGACACTGTAATCCACAACTTATTACCAAGTGGTAACAAATCGCTCAGTTTGATGTGATACGACCTCTAATGCAGTCGTGTTTGTGCGCGAATAGATTTGACAAAATCTACAGAAAATATGCCAAATTGCGTATTGCGATATTGCAAATCCCGATATGGTAAAACGACTGAACGTGATTACAGTTTATTTTCGTAAGTATTTTGTATATTTACCCAATAATCAGCTTATATAATAATTTCCAATAAAGTATTCTAGAACATTTGCCTATGCTCTATACCGCCCTCTAGTGGTAAAAAAGCAAAAACACTACTTTTAGGGAAGATGTCGACTTTGTAGATGATTTAGTGACGTGTCTGGTTATTGGTTGCGCTGTATATTTTTATACCGATTTTGGTTAACCTTAATAAAAATTATCGATACGTCAAAATCATAACGGAACAACCCTACATGTCCCTACTGCAGAGCGACACCTACCGTGTGGTAGCTGAAACTTATTCTAATTGATTTTAATACGCTGTTTTGCTTCTCAACGTTAGATGACGTTACTAGCGCCCCAGCTCAAAGTCTTTGTATGTAATAGTCTCTAATAGCCGCTCTATTACCTAATAAATCTCTTTGATTACGGGTAAGCATTTGGCACTTCATCTCACTCACCTGGTGTTAAGCGGTGATAGGGTAAAGTGGAAGCGCTCTTCACATGTAAAAAAATATGTTTTTTTAATGCATACTGTCTATTCAGGTCACCAACCTGCTTGTTGGTGAACAGGATATGGCCTAAGGTGGTACATGCTTAGATAGGAAATGCCTATTCACTCTTGCTTTGAAGAGGTCTCTTCAAGAGTTCCAGGTCGTAGGGAACACGTGACCAGGTAGCGCATTCCACTCTTTGGCGGTTCGCAAAAGAAAAGAGTTAGCAAACCACTTGGTACGGACAGGTGGTATGTCTACAACGCACGGATGGTAGGCTAACCTGCGTCTAGTACCCCGATGGTGGAAGGGGGCTGGGGGAACGAGATCATGTTTGACAGAATGTAACAAATTATCTTTTTGCACCATACCTTCTCTACCATGCATTAGTTAAAGTTCATACCTGTCAAATTACGAACAAAACAAATGACAGCACCTGCGCTGATGACGTAATTCGCAAAATGGCAAAAAAAAAATTGAAATTGAAAACACGCAGAGAATAAAGTTGTTGGGATTTGAGAGTGTAGCATATTTATTCTAGTTTGTCTATAGGTTAACTTCTTCATACAAAAGTAGGCTCTAAATAGACGAAATTTAAGTTTTAAGGCTAGGTATTCCTGTCAAAGTAGGCATTTAGCGATGTCTCGGCCGCGTTTCGCGCGGACGTAGCGGTAGTGAACTCGCATGACACCGCCCGCCCGCTCGCCAGCGATACAGTATAGAAATAAGCAGTAGGGTAATTTTATTTTGCTTTAGAAGTGCATTTTTATGATCAAACTTTGTTTAGTAGTGATAAAGTAGAGTTACGAGTTTCGTAAATAAATAAAGTAAGTAATTAATAATGAATTTATGTTTTTTGGTATCCATTTAATTATAATATTATTATTTTTTTTCAAAATTATTTTTCTTACTTCAATTTCATGGGCTAAGTTAAGTATCCACCAGAAAGGATTGCACGGTTATTTATTTAAAAGAATGTTTGGCATAAATGGAATAAGGGTATCAAATTAAATTCAAAATATTATTATGTTTAATCTCAAAATTCTTCAAAATTTATTTCTCTTGTGCTTGTACCCGGTTGCAAATTTGATATGGTAAGGCTGGGGAGTCTACATAATTTATATTTTTCTTGTCATCTTGTAAGGACAACGTTCTTATTGGCATTCCACGTGCTTGTCTACTATCTACAATGAAGATCAACGAGAATTTAGTTAAATATGTAGAATTACAGTCACATCAAAACCAATTAACCAAAAAAGAATTATTGAAATTGGAAAAGTGACGAAGTTAGAGCGATTTTCGTGCTGCATTCTCAAAAACGCAGACGTCATCAGCTACGCTCGCACTAGCACGGCAGTTGCCGCTTGCCGCCCGCCACTATATTTTACGAATAAACTCAAAAACTACTGAACCGATTTTAAAAATTCTTTCACTATTAGAATGCTACATTATCCCTGAGTAACATAAGTTATATTTATTACTAAAAAATAATATTTAATAAAAAATAAATAGAAATACGATTTGTTTATTGTTGTCATAGAAACTGTCAAAGCGGTGCGAAGTCCGCCGGGTCAGCTAGTCTATTATAAAAACATGACCAGTATGCAGTTCCTGTATTGAGATAAGTCGCAATGGATATAGTGGGACAAACGATCCCAGATTATATCCATCAATGGATATACGCAATGGATAGTGGGGGATCTACCCGCGCATTCTACCACAGTTGCTTGCAGCGCGTTGACTCGTACGTAGTAAACACACGTAAATGAATAATGTCGTCTTACAAATATTGTATTGTGCTACGATGCGAAAATACAAGTGTTGCTACGCCGGACCAATTGTTTTTTTGTGTTCCAAAAGACCCAAAAGGATTTCTAAACAGTCGGAATACAACAATGCTTTTAACATTTTTATTATGGCGCCGGTATTAGATAAGATGGTGGTAGCTAGCCAGGCGAACTTAACAAGCCCAACCACCAAACAAATCAAGAACGCGCCGCTGATAGGAATCGAACTCGGGACACTGGGTCTAAGTTCGGAGGCTTAGCCACTAGACCACAGAGGCGGTTAAATGTTTATTATTTGTTTGTTACTCAATCACGTGGATCCGGCTGAACAGATTTAGATGAAATTTTGCACATAGATAGACCTGGATAGGACTATTTTTATTTACTTACAAAATATTCAGCTAACACGCACAGATGATAAATCAATAAATAAAAAAACGTTTAAAACACAAACACAAAACATGAAACATATCAAAATATAAAACAAAAAAAAACGATTTTTTTTACTTTAGGTTAGTAGGTACTTACTTATTAATGTGTCTGCGAAAAAATACAGCATCTTAGAACTTATTTAAAAAACTAAAATCCAGGCGGACTTAACAAGCCCTACTATCAGCCAAACCGAGTAGGTACACAAAGATGTACCTCCCGCTAGGAATCGAACCCGGGACCTCTGGGTGTAAGACCGGTGGCTTAGCCACTAGACCACAGAAGCGGTTAAAATTTAATAAAAAGCTTGTTTTAAATTTTTTTTCACTTTTAACTTTTTAACATGTAAGTACCTACAGTCTAGGAGTTCCTCTGACCTCCTTTCAGTTTCATCATCAGATCTTGGGCACCACACAAGGTTAGTTTTTATCAAGACAAATAAAATAAGCACAAATACGGCGGGGTTACCTTGTGTCATTGCAAAGTTCCTAGTTAGCTCAGTAAGTGAAATGTGAATTTCTTATGAGTTAAATAAAACTCTATAACCTCAGTTCCTATGATCACCTTCCGACTGCATCATCAGACCAGTTCCATGATGCCATATTATTGAATTGCTATCGAAGTTGCGTAGATATACCAAGTTTCATCTCGATCGGTCCTCGGGAAGTGATCCAAATCTTCCTTGCACGATTTGACCCGTACATACGGTCGCACGAGTCCGCACGACTTATGTACAGTGACATCATCGTGAGTGGCAAGCAGGCGCGCGCGTTTCAAAATAGCCGTTCAGAAAAACATTAATAACTTCATAATTTCTTGACGGATTTTAATATTTTAAGAATAAAATGTTTAGTAGTTGATTGCGCATACGATGTATATAGTAAAAATCAGATTTGCTATTATGTGATTGATCCTCATTTCCGGCATTAAACATTTCATGTAAAATTGGACCAACTTTGGCTCCATTTGCGTTTTCCAGAAATTATCGTCCCTTTCGATGCGTTTTGTAAGCAAAGGTTCATTTTCTCCAGCCCAAATTTCTAGCAGACTGAGTCGTCTTTCAGTAACGTGAAGCTGCCCTTGTATTTGATAGAACCAATTAGAAGTATCGAGAGAGAAGTATCGAAAATAGTTTCACGCATTCACAGTTCATTTTATACGAATTTTAAAAATTAATTAAAAATATTCAAACGTAACTCCGGCAGCCGAAATTGTTTTAGGGGATCTTAGACGAGCTTCCCTGAGCCCCCTACGCATTCAGTTTTCTCAGATTCAGGCGACTTATTTCTAAATCCAACCCGGCAGAGGTACCGATATGAATTATCAAAAATCATAGCAAATCTTCAGTACATAGTCATACTGATATTCTTATACTATCGAATTATAACCATAATATAAGTTTTAAACATGAATGCAAGAATCTTTGTAAGCGTTTATTGTTTATTGCCCATTATGAATAACTTGCAATAATTATATAATTATTTACGACAAAAACGGATTGATTGGCAGTCACGGAAAAAACTGACACAGGTCCGTCGTCCGTAAGCGCCCGAGCGCGACTGATCGGGCCTGCCGAGCAGCCGTACTCGCGCATTTCGTAGATATTTAAACATAGTAAATAAGACAATCATTTTATCATGTCAAACTCTGCGAATTCCCCTGCGAAATATTATTGTCTTCAATTGAGTACAAAAAATAAATAGAAAATATCAGTAGTTTAGTCATCATATTGAAAAAACATTACAAAAAGGGGTAACTTTGGGATTTTTTTTTATCGAGTGAAGTTCATTGGATCTTGTAACTGAATGCGACTTCCACTAGATTAGATCCTTAACTAATACATACTTTTTTTCCAGAATTTAAAACCTTGTTTTCTATGTCTCAGATTGTTTGAAAAAACTCAATAGTGCGGCCTCTGCAGGAATACCTAGCCTTAAGTCGCGTGGTCGCTCCGGGCGATAACGTCCGGTTAGGATCTGAGGGTTGGAGAAGGTATAGTTATGCCAAATCTCACACTCCTCTTTGCGCGCAATGTGCTTAAAAAGCGGTGTTATAAAGCTTTGTCTTCATAGATAACAGTGACGCGTGAAATCCATCAATTTCCCATGTTGATCTGGGACGTGAAAATAATGTGTCTGCTGCCAAACTTCCCGTATCGAGCTGAATAAGGGACGAGTGACTTCTTGGCGGGAAAGTGACGAGTCATGTCTGCGCTTTTGTTTTATTTTCTAAAATTTGTGTTATGTCGAATATTAATGTGAAATAATGGTGGATTATAAACCATTAATTGTTCATGAGTGTGCATGAGCGTTGGCAAAAAACAAAACAGTGCAACGTCACTTTTCAAATTCTGTCAAGTCAGCCCGAGGACTTGGTAAAGCCCCACACATCTTTACTGAGATACTCGAGGGGTTGGGGGGTATATCATTTCTCACTTCTCATTTCTATTATCATTCATCATCATCATACAGGAAGGGAATATTGTTTATTTATGTATTACTAAGGAGCTCGATGGCGCAGCGGCTAGCGCGTTTGGCTTGCGATCTTGCCCGCTAAGTAACTTTCGCAATGCCAGGTCGCCTGATGGGTGACCAATTAAAAACATCTCGAGCTCCTCCGTGCTTCGGAAGGCACGTTAAGCCGTTGGTCCCGGTTGTTGTCGTAAGATGGCAGTCGTTAAAACCCACCAACCCGCATTGGGCCAGCGTGGTGGGTTATGGCCCAATACCCCCACGTGCTACTGATCATGTGGGAGGCCTGTGCCCAGCAGTGGGACGTTTATAGGCTGATGATGATGTATTACTAAACTTGTAAGAAAAACTACTTTGACACGGGCTAAATGCACGACACACGAAGCCATCAACTAAAGGAAAAAAAAAGGGACGAGTGTCCCAAGACCCTCGCACATTAGGCGATCGGCTAGCAACCTGTCACCGATGTTATCTATTCCACCTCGGAGGCCTACTTTGATTATGCTAATATGGAATCGAGGTCACGCACGGCAAGTTTACCCGAAATTGGTGATTTCTAGGCTTTGTCTATCTACCCCTTTTTGGGAGGTCGTGAGAGTAATGATTAATGTATCTATGTATGTAGGTATATACAGTGTCCCAAAATTAGCATGTCACACTGACACCGGAGGTAGATGGGCCTCAGATGCGTCGAACAAGCCTAACTTAACGGCAGGCTCCTTCAGAATACCAGCGTTGTTGTGACACGCTTCGTTCGTAACAATACAAGCTGAAGCGGGGTCCTGATTGACCTATTGTTTGTTTTTTTTTATGTAAGTATATTAGTGTGTGTGTGGTCAATAAATGTTACTCTCTCTTTTTCTTTCTCTCTCCCTCTCTCTGTAACTTGTCAATAAAAAAGTTTCATGAGTTTAGAGACATGACAAATTTCAGGTATTTTAAAAAAATCATCAATTTTAGATAATTTTTGCATCAGAGTTTTTTTAGAGAGCCCTTTATTTTACTTTTTTTTACGTCTACGTTTGAGAATTGTTACTTAATGATCAAAAGTCATGTGCAAAAACGACAAATTTATAGTTTCTCTTAACTTTATTATCACACAAAAACAATGGCTTCGACTGAGCAGCAACCGTGAAAAAAAATTTACATAAAATTTTTCTATGGACAAGTTAGGCTCGTTCGACGCATCTGAGGCCCACCTACCTCGGGTGTCAGTGTGACTGTGACGTACTAATTTTGGGACACATGAACGTATGTGTACGCATGTGGCGCAGTGGTAAACGCTCAGTCTGCGACTGCTAAAGTCATGGGATGGGTGTTCAAACATTTGTTATCTGGAGCTCCTTCGTGCTTCGGAAGGCACGTAAAGCCGTTGGTCCCGGCTGCATTAGCAGTCGTTAACAACTACCAATCCGCACCGGGCCCGCGTGGTGGGTTTTTATGCCGTTCTCTCAGTGGTGATTCCATCCATAGGTAAGGCTCGTGCCCCAGCAGTGGGGATGTAAAATGAACTGGTGATGTATGATGTATGTGTATGTATGTATGTATGTATGTATGTATTATAAAATAAACAGAGGTAGCTCAAAGTTTAGCTCTGACTGTGGCTGTGGCGACATTACCAGGAAAAATGGGCTCGTTTATTTTATATATATATATATATGTTGTACAAATATTGACGCGCAGAAGATGGATTCGCGAGACGCGTCGATCGTTGCCTAGCAACGGCGGTGGGGGGTCCCAGGGGGTGCGGGGAGGCGCGGGTGGCGACAAGAATTTAACACCCCCCTATACAAATTGAGAAATATCTGATCCTTATCAGGTTACATGGTGCGATTTCTCTCAAATTAAATTATTTATTAAGCACGCGATACGAAAATACGATGCATAGCTGGTATTAGGAGTAGGATAGTAGGAGGAGCTCGATGGCGCAGTGGTTAACGCGCCCGCTCTACGATTGCTGAGGTTAAGCAAAAGGCCGGTCATCGGATGGGTGACCAAAAATTTATCATTTCGAGCTCCTCCGTGCTTCGGAAGGCACGTAAAGCCGTTGGTCCTGGCTGCATTAGCAGTCGTTAACAACCACCAATCCGCACTGGGCCCGCGTGGTGGTTTATGGCCCGTTCTCCCTATCCATCCATAGGGAAGGCTCATGCCCCAGCAGGGGGGACATAAAATGAGCTGATGATGATGATGCTACCTAGTATTGGCTAGTAGCTATATAGATATATTTTTTTAAATATTTTACGGGTAAGCACAGTGCCTTGATCTCAGCTGATGTTAAGTGATGATAAGGCCAATGATGGAAGCGCACTTCATCCAGAAACCTCAACTAGTGAGGCACTGGCTATTTTATCTCTAGCTGCCGGAACACAACAATATGCTACAAACATTGATGTTATGGCGACATATTTAGATAAGATGGTGGTAGCTAGCCAGGCGGACTAACAAGCCCTACCACCATCAAACCGAGTACACAAACGCTGAGAATCGAACCCTCCTCTGGGTCTAAACCGGTGGTCTAAGCCACTAGACCACAGAGGCGGTTAATAGATAGATGGATAACATGACACTGTTGAAAGGCAATTATTTTTGTTAAATTGCTTTCTAGCTCCCAAAAAAATGGATCTTTGTTGTCTAAATCAATAAATAAATTATTATTATTATTATAAGACAGAATTACCTAGTTTGGTCGCTATTGTTGCATTAATTTGGTATCTAACGTTTTTATGTTTTTTTTATAATGTGTTTTAGATTGATAGATAATACACTTTATTGCTTACACTATTATACACAATACAAAAAAATAAAATAAGCGAAGGCGGTATTAACGCTTAAAGCGATCTCTTCCAGACAATCTTTGTGGCATAGGACCACAGACCGTGTCTGTGCATAGGACAAATAAGGAGACAATGAGAGGTAGTGTACCGGCAACTAGTAGATTAAAAAAATATTTATTAATTTAAGCGAAATTTGGTGACTCATTTATTTGTCGCACTTCCAAAACATGGAATAGTTTGCCTGCACACGTTTTCCCTCCTTCCTATGATATGGGGTCCTTCAAACGAGGCGTGAAGAGGCACCTTGTGGGCCGGCAGAGTGAGGGTAACTGATGCTGCGGTATTTTCACGCTGCACCAGTTGTCATCGCATCTGGATTCCATATTCACTTAACATCAGGTGAAATGGAGTCATTTGCCGTGCTACGTATAAAAAAAAAAAAAAAAAAAAGAGACAACTTAACAACAAAAAATTGAACATAAAACAAATTAAAATAGTTGCAATTGGCGGTCTTATCGCTTCAAAGCGATGTCTTCCAGACAACTAGTCAGACATGGAGATAACTAATACACTTTAAAATCGAAGATGTGACCATTTAAACATACATAAGTACTAGAATAATATCAAGGATAACAATATACAATACTAGCTGACCCGGCGGATTTCGTACCGCTTTGACAGTTTCCATCATTGAGTTAAACATATATCAATGGTTTCCATGACAACAAAACAAACAAATAATTTTGTATTGGAAAATTAAATTGTCGTTTTTAGTATTTTCCGTTACTTATTATTTATGTTTCTCACCGTTTGAACCTTCGCTGAACTTCCACAAATATTTCAAAACTAAAATTTGCCAAATCGGTCCAGCCATTCTCGAGTTTTAGCGACTCTAACTAACAGCAATAAAAAAATACACTTTTTTTTGTCACTTTTATGTTCAAAACCCTTGAATCTGACGAGTCGGGGGGCTTTTGGGACCGGGACCGCGGTCCCGAAAGCCACCTTGGAAATTATATATTATTTTTGATGCGGCCATCAGGACCAGGACCGGTGGTCCCGAACGCCACCTCGAAATTAATAATTATTTTGAGTGGTACAATGGGACCACGAATTTAAAAAAGTTTCTGTCTTTGTTTACTATATCGGGAAAGTACAGTCAAAGTAAAACACTGCTTATAAAATAACAGTAGGTATATTTTAGTATTTTAAAAATCACAGCTTTTAATTAGAATTGAACCTTATTAATCAAATATTTCTGTTTATTACTATTAAGACTAAATCTACATGGTGCACTTAAAATCACACGCTAAAAAACAAATTGTATAGGTACATATTTATTTCAAAAAACACCAAGTAAACAACTTTTATTAACAGTATTTATGTTAAACATAGCTTTAATAAAAAAAATTAAATAGAAAAATATTACTCACAACTAACTCCCTTATTCATAAAAACTATTTAAGCATTATTTAGTTAAATATTATATTGTCAACGTCCGACAAACGTCATTTTGAATTTGAGAAAAAGAGACAAAACAATGATTAACTAAATTATGCTTAAATAGTTTTTATGAATATTGGGGTTAATGTTAACATTTAACTTACTAATTAACAATTAGAAAATCATCACAGTTTTAATAAAAATCTGCTTATAACTAAGTATAAATATTTAACCTTACTTAATATTAATAAAACAAATAAATAATACCTACAAATTAATGCAAAAGCATTATATAAACCTTAAAAGATTAACTCTCATAATTGAAATAATATAAAAGTCAGTCTCACATCGATCATATATTGTTATAATCAGTATCACATCTGTTTCTTTTTATTGTTTATTACTATTAACACTTACATATACATATATTTTTTAATTGCACACGAAAATCAACTAAATGTTCAATAGCATAGTTAAAAAAGAATCAACAGTCACAAAATAAAACATTGAAATATTTATTTTCATTAAAAGAAAAGATAATTTTAGTTTTTACAATCAGTTTTTAGTTTTAAAAATGTGATCTTCATTTGTCACTTATACCTAGTAAGTATTATAATGATTATTTTTCATAGTTGTGTACTTTAACATTACAGCACATTATTTTGTTATTTGTTAGTTAATAGTACACCTCCTATGTGTCACACTTTCTCTAAAAACGCATCGCAAATAACTGCACTTCTTGAGAAGCATTGTGGTTATTAGAACCTGTTGACCTTGGCAAAGGGATGTGATTGGCCGAATAGCAACCCGACATGCTTTTATTATCCATAACATCAATACTTAACATTATTATAGCATTTTATAACTGAAACTATCAAAAGTGGGACTTTTTATATTTCCTTAAGAATATTAACAATTAATGCGCCCGTTTATCAATTGTGAGCTGTTTTCGTCAACTGTACTTTTAATCGAAAACTCTTTCTTTATTCGTGGTCCCATTTTACCACTCAAAATAATTATTAATTTCGAGGTGGCGTTCGGGACCGCGGTCCCGGTCCCAAAAGCCCCCCGACTCGATCTGACCAACCTTTGTCGGGTTTTGCATTAGTTTTCAGTCAACTTATATTGATTTTTATATAACATAGATATAATTATTTTTTAATAAACAAAGACAAAAACAAGATAATAAATAAACTACTTAAAATTAAACTTACAAAAAACGATAAACATAACTGCTTACTAATAAATAAAAAAATTGCCCCAAATCATCCCCATCAGGCAGAGTGCCCAGTAAGCTAGCAGCATTCCCAACTTGGATAGCAATGCTTATACGATGGCCCAAGTAAAATGTAATTTTAATTAAAATGTAAAATGTAATTTTAATTTAGGTAGGTATTCATTCTAATATTAATTATTTAATATTAACAGCGCCCTTGCAGGGTTCTTGTGTGAACTGACGTTTCTTTCAATTTAGGCGTTTTGTGACGGACCCGCTGCCGCTCGTTTGAACTGCGTTTCAAAATAAAACAGTCATCGGAACCCTTAGTTTTCAGATCTATTGTAGGTTCCTACACAAAGAATAGCAAATAATTGTTTTTATTTGAATTTGGAAACAGGTAGGCTACTCTTGACGCAAACTCAATCTCAATACAATTCCAATGCGATTAATGTATCGATATTGGGATAAGTTTCGCAATTTCGAAACGCCCCATCTCGATAATAATTTGTTCACTCAATTTCCACGCAATTTAATTCCAATGTGGCGCTATTATCGCTTTTAAGAGTGCCATTTGAATTTTTTAGATTTGTGATTGGAAATTGATTAATGCAATTGTGTTTCAAGAGTAACCCTACTGGTGATTTCAATCGTTGCTTAAGTCAAATCATTATTAAGCCAGTCAATCACTGGTTGCTGACGAACATGGTGCAAATACTGGTGGTACAAAGGTTTTTCTTCACGTATTCATCGTCATCATCATCATCAGCTGATTTCACTGCTGGGGCACGAGCCTTCCCTATGGATGGATAGGGAAACAGGCCACAAACCACCACGCGGGCCCAGTGCGGGTTGGTGGTTGTTAACGACTGCTAATGCAGCCGGGACCAACGGCTTTACGTACCTTCCGAAGTAGGGAGGAGCTCGATATGATACATTTTTGGTCACCCATCCGATGACCGGCATTAGCGAAAGTTGCTTAACCTCAGCACTCGCAGACCGGGCGCGTTAACCACTGCGCCATCGAGCTCCTCGTATTAATACCTACCTAACCTACTAATGCCTACACAAAAGTCTGCACAAATTTAAAAAAATGCCAGCACAGCACATCTGGTCTCATGAAGAGTTTCTTGCGCCCATTCTTCTCCACAGCTAAAATCTATAGGCATCTTCTGGGGCAGCTCACTCCATCGTAGACCTCATCTACGCTCACCATTAGGCAAGATCGAGGTCAAGAGCTGTCTTATAAGGCATAAAAAAAAAATCCTGAATAGGTAGTCGGCAGTAGTTAAAAAATATATCGATTCAAAAGCACTTTCCTTAAGTTTATTTGAATACTAAAAAATGTTTGTCTTTGACTTATGAAGGAATTAATAATAAACAATCTAACAGTAGGCGTACCTAGTAGGTAGGTACCGATGGCGAAGGATCCCTACATACCGATTTCCTTTGGCTTCCCTATTAGAAATCGCACTCCAGGGATCCACCATGCAGATCTTAATAGTTATGTCAGTAATTATTGTCTAGTTAAATATACGTGTGTGCCAGGCAGTTGCATAGTGAACAAAATGATTTATTTCCATGTTTATTATTGTCTGATTTGTACATTCTTGGCCGGCTTACCTTCGCCGTATTTCGACCCCTAATAGCCACTGGTAGGTACTACTAAGTTATAATTGGGGTTAAAGATATTTTATTTCTCATAAAGAATTTACAATTCACTTACATGAGAGATACAAAATTATTTTAAAACACATTGAACGATACAAAAACAAAGCGATCAACAAAAATTAACAAAACAGGTAGTTTTATTAAAACTCTGGTTCGACCGCTGGGAGCGGTCCGTTCAAGTACTGCTCCTTGGCGAGTAGCCCCGACAACAAATACACGTTGAACTAACGACACTAGAAGTGACATGAGCGTACTTTGTGCTCGATCAACAACAAGAGCATTATACAGTTACTTTTCTTGAAAAATATTCAGAGTTATTTTTTATTATTAAGTTATCGATAATTGAAGTGTCTAAATGTGTAACTTTCTTTTGTTTCAGGACATCGACTATGACGGCTTCCGTTGGTTTCTGGACACCTTCCTGGAGGTGTCCACCCCAGATGAACTCACCAGGTACGATTCATTTGTTTCATTCCCCACGCTCTACGTGCCTTCCGAAGCAGGAAGGAGCTTGATATGATATACATTTTCGATTTCCCATCAAACCGGCCTTGCAAGTTGCTTTACCTTAGCAATCGCAGGCAATCGTGACAGTCGCAAACGCAACAAATTCCAATTGATTCCAACACATTCGTATTACGGAGCGTAGAACGCTACTATAGCGCCATTGAGCGATTGACGAACTAAAGGTTCACTCATATTACGTCGGGCCGCAGCTGGTCGGGTCGCAGCGCACAAATCCGCTCAAATCGCTCGTAAGTATGTATTTTATATTAACTATCGCACACTATGCCGCCCGCCGGGGCGCAACGGGCAGCATGCGGACCGCTCCGCCCCGACACAGTGTGCTATAGCAACATAGAGAAATATATCAGAGCTATCCCAGTTGCACGCGACGTCTGGCAGTACACTGTATTCAAAATCCGTCAATGCGCTGCGACCCGGCCTGTCACTAAATTAGTATGCGCTATGTAAGCATTGCGCAGCACTGCGACCCGCTCCGCCCCGCTGCGGCCCGACATAATGTGCGCGAACCTTAAGGGACCCCCCACACTGGCTGTTTCGAGCGTCAGCGTCGGGCCGGCGTCCACGCGGTGTGGACATTATGTCGGGCCGCAGCGGGGCGGAGCGGGCCGCAGTGCCGCGCAAAATGCATACATAGCACATACTGCATGACGGTGCTCTAAAATAAACCGACCGATTTTAGCAACCGCAATTATAGTTGCAGTCGCGTTGCCATTGTACAATTAGAAACTGGTTGCGTTTTTTCGGTAATAAGCCTGCGGGCGCGTTAACCACTGCCTGCGCTATCAAGCTTCCCCCTGATGACAATCCTGTTTCCAGGCACCTGTTTCTATCGTTCGTGCGTCGGGACCGGCGGCCGGCGTTACGCGAAATGGCGGCTGCGAGCTCGGCCGCCGCCTGCGCAGCCGTCACCGCGCATGGCGACCACCAGGTAAGAGATCGTAAATGCTAAGATACCTTCAGCGTGACTAGTAGCCGGATTGGTGACAGACTTTTGTTGCTTCTAGCACTTGAAAGCCTAGTTGATTTTTATGTGCCATTGGACCATGTAAACGAGAATGATAATTTGTTTTATGCTATTGAAGCACCGCTCTATGGTGCTAAATGAGGTAATGTTATTCTCGTTTATATTAACGTGATTGAATGGTGAATTGAACTCTCACTCAGCACTCAGTTGGTCTTCAAGATGAACATCTCATTACCAATTTTTACCCGATCCGATCCGAACCCTTCGGAGAATCTAGTGGGCACTGGGACGCGCACTAGTGCACGGATGCCGTTCCCTCTAGAAAACCTCCGAAGGTGATTCGTTTCACACGGCTTGAGGAACCCTTTAAGTTTCTCGCCGCCCCCAAACAAGCCCGGCGAAGTTGAAAATGCTGTCTGAGGTAACCAGCAATCTCTTCCAAAAACAAAAAAAAATTACCAATTTTTTTAAACTAACGGTTCGTTGAAATATTTAGAAGGACGACTAACTACAACTCCAATCAATATTGTACGTTAAATTGGATCTAAAAATGCCTAGAAATTGTTGTAAATTAAAATAAAAGTGTGCGTTACCTCAGCGGAATGTTTTTTTTTTCTTTTAATTAAAAGGAGGCAAACGAGCAGGCGGGTCACCTGATGGAAAGTAATCACCGCCGCCCATTGACACCCAAAACCAAAGTAATCGCAGATGCGTTGCCGGCCTTGAGGAAGGAGTTGGATCTTGAGGAGGGAGTAGGAATTGGGAGGGGGGAAAGGTGAGAGATGGGCCTCCGGTACTTTCACTCACCCGACGCAACACAACAGCAACGAGATGTTGTTGAATGTACATAGAATAATTAGTGCCACATCTCGTGTAATTGTGCCGTTAACGCTACTCCAGCGAGATCTAAAACCCTGCACTCGTCTGCGTCAATACCAGACACAACAGAATTTTAATTGTTATGGCCACCTGGTGGTCGATTGACGCTCAAGGGGATAAGAGATGAAGCACTAAAATTATTCTATATAGCGATTTCAAAAAATTCGACAACATCCCGCTGGGGCAACGCACACAAAATAAAACGCAATTTCAGGAGATTCTCAATTGTCTATATTTTAAACATAACATGATTTCAGCACAAAACTCTTAACAAAATGCGAAGTTACAATTTAAACAAATTAAAAAGAGTTGATTATAATGTCATATTATTATGTATCCCATATATATTTTAATCCACCTATTAAGCTAATATTCTCGTGTAAGGCAGGTTCATGTCCGTAGTATACAGGGTTATTTGTAAGACATCAACAACCTCGCCTACTAGGTAGCTAACATCATAAACAACAACATTTGTTCTACGACTTTTGATAATTTGACACATTTTACTTTCATAAAAATAATAAATAAATAAAATAAATAAACTTAAATTATCTAGCCCAAGAAAGCTTCGTTATGAAACTCGTTAAAATGGTTACTAGATACTCGTAACGATTAAACATACTTAAAATACATACTTATTATACATAGAAAACACCCAGACTCGAGACAATTTAAAAAAATATAAATAAATAAATAAATATCAATTTAATTTTACGTCTGAATGTTCTTATCTCTGTGCGCATCGAATCGCGAGCGAGCGTCGCGCGCGTCGCCTTTTCGTATGTGAATGGAAAATAGAATTGATTTACAAATGTTACGACAGTACAATAAAAGCTTGGAAAATCATCTTTAATTAATGTATTGAGTTATGATTTTCTTTTTCTTTTTGTTGATGGCTTTGTGCGATTAGCACATTTAGCCAGTGTCAAGGTAATTTTTCTAACAAGTAATACATAAATAAATAATATTTCTTTTCTGTATGATGATGATGAATGATAATAGAAATGAGAAGTGAGAAATAATATACCCCCAACCCCTCGAGTATCTCAGTAAAGATGTGGGGCTTTACTAAGTCCTCGGGCGGACTTCTTGAGAGAATTTGAAAAGTGACGTTGCACTGTTTTGTTTCATTTGCCAACACTCATGCACACTCACGAACACTTAACGGTTAATAATCCACCATTATTTCACATTAGTATTCGATATAACACATATTTTCGAAAATAAAACAAAACCGCAGACATGACTCTTCCCGCCCTGAGTTATGATAAAACTCGTAGAACAAATGTTGTTGTCTATGATGTTAGCTGTCTAGTCGTGCGCGGTTGTTGATATTTTTTCAAATAACCCTTTATAATGAAGTTATGGAAATTGAACCACGGATTTCTCGCATTCACCCTGAGCATATATCTGAGGAGTTCGATGGCGCTGTGGGTAACGCGCCTGGTCTGCGAGTTAAGTTAAGCAACTTTCGTTAAGCCGGTCTTCGGATGGGTGACCAAAAATGTATCATCTCTCGCTCCTCCGTGCTTCGGAAGGCACGTAAAGCCGTTGGTCCCGGCTGCATTAGCAGTCGTTAACAACCACCAATCCGCTCTGGGCCCTCGTGGTGGCTTACGGCGCGTTTTCTTGTGGTGTTTCCATCCATAGGGACTGAATGAATGAATGAATATATCCGTTTGGCTACTTTCGCTTTAGCATAATAAATTACAAAGTTGCTTATAAACTTTCTTTGCTAAAAGAACTACATCTATTTAATGAATAGACATAATTAAAAGATTTAAAAAAAACTTTAATCTACTGAGTTTATGCTTTTAAAAACATTTTTTATTATTATTATTTATTAACAATACACAGATCTTAAGTCTATTTGATACAACATAAGTCCTAAACATACAGTAAACAACAGATTTTACATTTATGTAGAATTATTTATTGGGTTGTTGGTTTTATTAAAAATATTTAAATTTTAAGTTTGAGTTAGCAATATGTATAAATATGATTATTTACATATAATTTTACGCAAATATTGTTGCGAACAAATTACAATTAAAAAAAATTAATAAGTGTTGAAAAATTTCCACGAGCGGGACTCGAACCCGCACCCCATGACATGCCGGGTCAGGTGCACTACCAACTATGCTATCGTGACACAATCCAACTCGCCGCAATTAATCAAAACCATCTTACTCTTATTCTGTAAGCCAAAGGAGCCCTATTCAATGTCGACAACTACGTCATCAACATCCGATCTTAATATTTTTAAAAATACCCGGCATGTCATAGGGTGCGAGTTCGAGTCCCGCTCGTGGAACTTTTTCAACACTTTGTCATTTTTTCAAATTGTATAAAGTCATTAAACATATACCCTCTTACTACAAAAGTGTTTAAAATTAAACAATCGCTAGATAATACGTGTTTAAAATATTGTGTCTCTGTCTAACAATATAAGCTAAAAGTGGCAGCATCTTTTTTAAGCCTTGTCTAACTTTAGCTATCGTTTTGTGGTAAAGCAGTAACGGTTCGTTAAAAGGTTTAACAGTGTCCAACCAATGACTAATGAGGCTCAATACTACATAGAACATTATTTATTAACCAGTTCATCCCTGAAAATCACTAGAAAGTTTAACGGGTATTAACGGAAACTAATTAATTTCCGTTAATACCCGTTAAATTACATTAATGTTTAATGGAGTTTACAAATTTAAGTGTACAATCACTAACACATTTCTTTTCTTTTACCTTTATACACTCTAGCTACTCTGTTCACCACAAGAGTAGTATTATCATCGAATCTGTCATTAAGTGGGTTATCATTTACGCATTTATCACCCCTTATTGGACCGAAGAAACTCTCTAAAGGATCCTGGTTCAATTGCCCCATCCAAACCGAAGTTATTTGATATTTCTCCGCAAGTGTTCTGAGCAAAACCTTTGCGCTATCTAAAGTCCAGATCCAATTGTGAATGGCGTCTATCATTTCGTCTTCTCCTGTGTTTGGATCAACAAAGCGCATTGTAGCCAATCGGCTTTTAGCTTCCTTCCAGACAGTATGATGTCTAGAGATAGGTGTCACCGGTCTTAGCAAAGGATTTTCTATGGGTTTTGACTTTTTTTGTAAAGTGCCGTTGAATGAATCGAACAGTTTGTTGAAGAATAGCAGTACATCGGCGGTGCTGGTACATGCTTCGGGGAGCAAACCGTTTTCTGGAAGTGAATTATATAACTATGTATTCAATATATATAATTATACTGGGTGAATTTGTCAAATGTTTGTAAATGACAAAAAACGAAACTATGAGACACAAAACACAGGAAAAATCAAAGAAAAAATCTAAAATCAAGGGAAACATATATATTTTTAATGTCAAAAGGAGGCAAACGAGCAGGCGGGTCACCTGATGGAAAGTAATCACCGCCGCCCATGGACACCCAAAACCAAAGTAATTGCAGATGCGTTGCCGGCCTTGAGGAAGGAGTTGGATCTTGAGGAGGGAGTAGTGAGAGATGGGCCTCCGGTACTTAATATAAATAAAAAAGTAAGCTAAGTGGCATTGGGAGAGGCCTATGTCCAGCAGTGGACTGATGTGGACTGATTAACAATTTTCGTCGCCAAAAAATTGAGATTTTAAAAAGAAATATTGTTTTTAATTAATTAATATACTATAAACTACTAGCTGACCGGCGGACTTCGTACCGCTTTGACAGTTTCCATGACAACAAAACAAACAAAACGTTGACAGTTTCCAAGACAACCAAACAAACAAATCATTTGTCGGCTTAAGAACACCCGTATCCCATGATGGACCCCTATAGCAGCGCCACCTACCGAGTCCAATTGTAAATCTAAACCATTCTCGAATCCACTTGAACACACACAGACAATTTCATCCAAATCGGTCCAGCCGTTTAGAAGGAGTTCAATAACATACACACGCACAAAATATTTATATACAGAGTGGAATTTTGTAATGCCACCTGAAGGGAAAGTACTCTTAATACTGTAGATAGATAATTTTATTCAAAGAAAACATTCCTTTATTTTTTTTTATTTTTTTTAAGAAAGAAAACTGCATTTAAAGATTTTCGAAAATTCGCTTGCCACACCCGGAAATCGAAAATAAAGGATTGTTTTCTTTGAGTAAAATTATCTATCTACAGTATTAAGAGTACTTTCCCTTCAGGTGGCATTACAAAATTCCACCCTGTATATAAAGATGTTACCTACATGGTAGTGAAAGAATTTTTTGAATTGGACCAGTAGTTCTTAGATTAGCCCAAACAAACTAACAAAGTCACAAACATTACCTTTTTATTATTAGTATATAGATATTAGATAAAGATATAGACATATTTACCTGCCATAAACCCCATGTATACACCAACGGTCCTACTGAACACCTGAATTGCATACTTAGTCTTCCTCAGCGGTATCCTGTCAGCCACCACATGGTCCTCAGTCAGCTTCGGTACACAACTATACCCATTAAACCCCGGCCTCTCTTTAAAGAACAGTTTCACATGACCCCAATTCGCCATTCTATCAACATCCTCATGATTTGTAAATACTAAGTTTTTTGTTAAAAAATGGTTGCGTATACTCTTTAGCAGCGTTGGAGGGTCGTATATTATTACAATGTCTTTATTATTGATACAAATCACATATTTTTTGGCTTCCTTACCTTTCATAATGTAGAAACAACGGGTTTCATGTAATAATATGTTCAACGCTTGTTTTTTAACAGTATTAAGGTCTAGAACTATAGACACGACTATGGAACCAGCTTTTTGCAACTCTGTAACAACCTTTTTGATTCTTTGAGCTAACTCTGAGCCAGTTAGAGGTTGTTTTGTGAACGAATAAGAGACGGGTTGGACATAGTTTTTAAGTAAACCTCTTATAATGAAAACTTGGGCAAAATCTACGTCGTCACACCTTCTGCCCCTCACATAGTCTGGGTACAATGCGTCTTTGTTACAAATGTCTACGTCCAATTTGACATCGAGTTTTAAGGATATCTCTTCGTAAAGCAAAACGCATAATCGTTCTCGTATCCTAATTGTTTTTATCAGATTCTTTAATTGGGAAAACGTTTTCGGATTTATGCCTGGAATAGTGTTGTCTCGACTTATTAAGTTCTTTAAAACATCTATGCTTGGCAAATGGAGTATTTGTTTCAGAAAATTGTAGGAAGGTGGGGTTAGTTTGAAAATAGTTAGGGCTAATATCTTCTGTTGCAAGCTGAATGGGTGTTTGGTCTTTTCGCTGTCTATCCTTTCGTGATTTTTCAAGCTCATCATTCTCTTCAATTTGTATCGGCCTTCCGACGTCTCTAATATCGCCAGGAAAGCAGGATCGCCTGTTATCTCCTTAGCGGATTTTAGGCTCACAGTACGCTTCTTGCTTAAATGGAACAAATGGTTCATTTTGTAGATGTCTCTTAACAATTTCATGTGTAATTTGAATTCTGTACTGGTTAGCTTACGTAAAGTTCGTTTCTGTGAGCGTTCTATAATCAAGAGTAAACATTTTATTAGTTATTATGTTATATGAAAATAAATAAAATCAATAATAAAAATAATAATAAGGGCCTGATTCAGAAGGCAGTTCTCCTCGATACGGCACGCATTGTGAGGAGGTTCCTGTCTCTGGAGCCCTGACTACCGGTAGTTTGGACCCTGGTCCCGATGCCAGCGGACCCATATTTTTTATATTTTTAAATGTTTTATTTATTTTGTTTTTAGAAAATATTTAAAAATGAAAATTTACTAATATGAAAAAAAATTATAAAGAGTGAATAATAATAATAATAAAAGTTCAGACCATTGGTGATTGTTTAGGCAAAATCAGAGATACAATAATTTAGTTAAACTATAAGATATCAACTAAACGCCGCCACTCGTTTTCATGATTTTTGCCCAACTTAAAATGATATTGTAGAAAAAACTATAGTGTGTTATGAATTTATGGGTCGGACTAATTGTAAACACGTTCTCTTTGATACTAAATATATATTTTGTTTATTTACTACGATAGTATTTTCAATTATATCAACTTAACCATGACTGCATTTTTGGCATTTTTTAGTCGGCACGAAAACTGGTGACCAATACGACATTATATTATTTATTATTAACCGCCTCTGTGGTCTAGTGGTTAAGACCACCGGTTTAGACCCAGAGGTCCCGGGTTCGATTCCCAGCGGGGGGTACATGTTTGTGTACTCGGTTTGGTTGGTGGTAGGGCTTGTTTGTCCGCCTGGCTAGCTACCCCCATTTTATCTAAATATGCCGCCATAACATCAATGTTTGTAGTATTGTTGTGTTCCGGCAGCTAGAGATAAGATAGCCAGTGCCTCACTAGTTGAGGTTTCTGGATGAAGAGCGCTTCCATCATTGGCCTTATCATCACTTAACATCGGGTGAGATCAAAGCACTGTGCTTAACCGTAAAATATTAAAAAAAGAAAAAATATATATTATTATTATTATACCTTTTGACATAGCTGTACTGCTGGCGGTAGGTGGAGATATAGTTTTATTTATATAACTTTCTTTCTTCCATCGGCCATCGCAAATGACTTTACAAACGCTGATGTTATCGTTGGTATCAGAGTTACCTATAATAATATTTTAGATTATCATCATCATCAGCTCATTTATGTCCCCACTGCTGGGGCACGAGCCTTCCCTATAGATGAATAGGGAGAACGGGCCATGAACCACCACGCGGGCCCAGTGCGGATTGGCGGTTATTAACAACTGCTAATGCAGCCGGGGCCAACGGCTTAACGTGCCTTCCGAAGCACGGAGGAGCTCGAGATGATAAATTTTTGGTCACCCATCCGATGACCGGCCTTTGCGAAAGTTGCTTAATCTCAGCACTCTCAGACCGGGCGGGTTAACCACTGCGCCATCGAGCCATATTTTTTAGATATTTTATTGGAATTGAAACATTTAAGTAAGTTTCGAATATGTCTCAACTTCAGTCATGAATTTGTATATTTATAGCTGTATATTCTTTGAACAATAATGTACTATACTCTAGCCAAACTCGATAAAGAATAAATGTAAACAAACCAAATTAGGGTCATCACAAATCTGGGCAAAAATGTTTTTGTGTTTTTCGTATTATTACTAGATTACTGCATTTTACATAAAAGATATTGTAAGACTTATTATTCTCACTACACATCTCACTTAAATCAGTCGCTCAACGTCGGTAAAACGTTATAATACGAAGAACGTAAAAAAAACGTTAACTATTTTCACTTGTTAACCTTATTAAACAAATGTCATTACTAAAATTGAGGTATTCTAAACAATTCCTTTATTATAAACTAGCATTCCATATGGGGTCGATTATCTTAAAACTACCTCTAAAATCTGCAGCGTAAACAGTGCATTTGCAATGCAAAACAAACATTCATGAACAAATTGAATTGACGTTAAAGAAAATTGGATTGTAACAGCAGTTGATTAATTTATGTAATAAATAATTTATGAATCTTCAAGTGCAGTTTTTAATTATTTCAAAGTAGCTAATTTATTCACTCACATACGTTAAAACTAAGCTAAGATTGTACTATGGTTTTTGGTTTTTCAATTTTTCATATAATATTTAATATAAATAAATCTTTTACGTAAAATCTTTCCTGTTGATCAACTGGAAAAGGTTGTCAATACATGCCTGTCACTAACCAGTGACAACGTTGGTTGCTTGGCAACGCTTTGTTGGTAAACATTCTTTATAGAATTTGGCTACAGTATAGATAAAGGGTCTGGTACAGAAATGCATCTCGAAAGCGGTCCTATTTGCTCATACCAATTCATTTAAATTTCGAATAACAAAATCTGACAAAACATTAGATAGCATCAACAACTTCAACTTACAATGAACCTTAAATCTTAAACATAAAGATTAAATTAAGGTAGCAAAATATTTGTACTTAATATTTACTATCATCGCCACAAACGTCATTGTGGCTCCGTGGGCGTAGCCCCAAAGTCGCGTACCGTCTTTCAAGCGCTCATCGGGAATATAGTAACACGCCTACATATCAGACTATCAAATTCCCTCAATAGACTCTGAACCTTATTAATAAGACACTTGGTTCAAAATGTCTGTACATATTTGATCAAAGCGTATAATGCTTACCTTCACTTTTCACACTGTCAGTACTTTTGATTACAATATCATCATCTAACTGTTTGTTCTCCCCCATCCAAGTATCATCACTATAAAGTCCTAACGTCACATCATTTATGACTTCTTGGCAATCTACAATTAAAAAAAATATTTTTAAATACATTTTTCATTATACAATCTATAACTCGCGCACCCTTAAGGGGGTGCAGCGCGGAATTTGAAAATTTACGTGTTTTTAAGTCACTGGTGCTAGGCGCTGAATAGGTCTTATACATTAAAAGGACTAGTATAGGTTAGCTTGATCCTTTCACAAGGTCATGGTTGTCTTGGAATTTGAAACAAATACCCAGAAACTGCATATACAATACGTAAAATAATTATATCTAAAAACTTATTTCTTCAGAAACTTTGTAAATATAGCACAAATGAAACAATGATCCGACATCAAAATGTTTGTATTGATATTCCGCAGGTCACTGTTGTCTTATTTTTCAATAAAAAAACATGAATATGAAAATATTAAGACTTTCTTATTTTTTACCCAAACGCATAGGCGTTTGGGTAAAAAATAAGAAAGAAAGAATAAACGTATTTTACGAAAGTAAACATTGCTCTAATTAAATCACCAGCCTACTCTGTACAGATATTAGTGTGCGTGCGTATTCTTGTCGTGCGCCGTTGTCACACCACTGCCACGCGCCGCTCGCTCGCTATCATAAAGAAACTTGAAACTCGCAGTTTTGCGTCCGCGCTGCACCCCCTTAACAGTTAATAGTTATTCGGTAATAAGCCTGCCAGTCAATCCGAGCTGAGGTCGGAGCCTTTAGAGGCGCCCTTGGGTTGTTCCGCTCCCCGATCCGATCCGAACCCCTCGGAGAATCTGTAGGGCACGGGGATACGCACTAGTGCGTGATGCCGTTCCCTCTAGAAAACCTTTAAGTATTTCGCCGCCCCCAAAAAGCCCGGTGAACTTGAAAATGCCGTCTGAGGCAATCAGCAAAATCTATCAAAAAAAAAACGACGGGTTGCACTCTGGGAGTGCCGGCAGAAGTGAAAACTTGAATATTAACGTTGTGCATTTTTGATATTTTGGAATGGTTAGGGAATAATTGTGCATTAATTGCTTTAATTATCAGTATAAAAGTACTCTCATTTATGTGGTAGAATACAATATTTATTTATTGGGCTATCAAAATTCAAAAAAATTCAAAATTCAAAATCATTTATTCAGTTTAGGCTACAAGTAGCTCTTATGAATGTCACTATGCCATCGGTTCGTAAGTCTACTCTGGGCGGGAGATCTTGTACTGAGAAGAACCGGCAAGAAACTCAGCAAGTGTCCAGCTCTTTTCTCCCTTACAGCGTCAAAAATATTGGAAAATGCCCTATCATAGCAGGACACTTTCCATTACAATAAACACAAAAATATAGAAGACAACCACAACATGTAAAAAAAAAATAAACACAAAATAAAAAATCTACGCTAACAAATTTACATCAGGTAAAAGTTACAATTTCCACAATGTCATACAGTACCACTACAGTACTATCGTAGAAGTCAAAAATTGTTTAAGAAAAACAAAGTCAAATTATAGTGAAAAATACTAAAAATAAGATAAGTAAGCGTGAGCAGACCAGCCTCCACAGGCGGCACCCGTTCACGAGTATGACATATGAATCAGCCATCGCTTCGCTCAACCATATTTTAGGGAACGTAACGACCCGACGCACACGCCACCACCGTAGAGACAGTAAAGAGAGCATGACACACTCAAGATACTCTAAATAAAAAAAACTTAGTGATCTATTTAACGCAACGCTGTTTGTTATCTGTAGGACACTGTTGATAAAGGCTATCATATCAGTATACAAATTATATAAATTAATTTTATTATGATGATTCTAGAGTATAATGTTGTTTTTATTATAACCAGGCTGTTTTATCATCTAAATATTCTTTGACTGTATAATAACCTTTTATGAGTAATAAAGATTTCACATGTTTTTTAAACTTATCTAAAGGTAAATCTAGTACAGTACTTGGTATTTTATTGTAATAGTGTATACCTTGCCCCAAGAAAGAACCAAGAACCTTTTGTAACCTGAACAGTGGCATTACAAGTTTTGTCTTATTTCTAGTATTGAAATTGTGTACGTCACCATGTTTAGTAAAGGAGTTGATATTGCAACGTACAAAAACTATACAATTATAAATATACTGAGATGCAACTGTCAGGACACCAATCTCCCTAAAAAGATTTCTTAAGGAAGTTCGTGATCCTAGTTTATAGATTGTTCTTATTGCTCGTTTCTGTAGAATAAATATAGTTTCAATATCAGCCGCTGTTCCCCACAGTAGGACGCCATACGACATGACACTATGAAAATAACTAAAATAAACTGTTCTAGCAGTTTCAACGTCTGTTAACTGCCTAATTTTTCTAATGGCATAAGCAGCAGAACTGAGTTTACCGGCCAATTTCGATATATGAGGATTCCATTGAAGTTTTGAGTCAAGGGTTATGCCTAAAAAGACTGTAGAATCCACCAATTCTAATTGATCACCGTTTATTCTAATATCAATTGGTTCATTTCTGACATTTGGTAATATAAATTTAATACATTTTGTTTTCTTAGCGTTAAGCTGTAAATTATTAATAGTAAACCAACGGAGTACCTCCGAAAGAGCTTTATTTACATTTTCATAATTAGTCCTACACCTAGTTACATTAAAAATGAGTGAAGTATCATCTGCAAACAATACGATTTCACAGAAGTTCTCTACAAAGAATGGCAAGTCATTAACATAAATCAAGAATAGAAAAGGACCAAGAATCGACCCTTGTGGAACTCCCATTTTTACATTAGAACCAGATGATTTAGTACCATTTATATCGACAGTTTGTGTTCTAGAGCAAAGATATGACTGTATTAATTTTAGAGCAAAATCTTTAAGACCGTAATAATGTAGCTTCATCACCAGAGTCCGGTGCTCAACGCAATCGAAAGCCTTGGATAAGTCGCAAAAAACTCCAAGAGCGTTTTGAGACTTCTCCCAGGCATCAAATATATGTTTTATTAGAGCAACACCTGCATCAGTAGTGGAACGACCCTTAGTAAAGCCATATTGCTTACTATGTAAAAGGTTGTTTGTGTTAAAATATGTCATCAACTGTTCGAGTATAATTTTTTCATAGATTTTACTTAGCGCCGGTAATATTGAAATGGGCCGATAGTTACTGGGGTCTTCTTTGTTTCCTGATTTGAATAAAGGTATAACTTTACTAAACTTCATAAGGTCAGGAAAGATTCCTTTATCGACACAGTTATTAAAAATTTCAGCGAGATACGGTGCAATAAAATGAATAATATCCTTAATTGTTTTAACAGATATACCCCATAAATCACTCGTGTTTTTCATTCTAAGTGATTTGAATGTTTTAATAATATTAATTGAATCAGTGTATTTAAATTGAAAAGAAAGATTACATTTTGGTACATATTTTTTGAGTAAAGTTTGTGCAACTTCTGGTGATGAATCTAAATTTGACGTTGTTGTTACAGGTATATTTACAAAAAAATCATCAAAAATATTAGCAATTTGTGAGTCTGAATTAACTAAATTGTCATTTACTTTTAAAGTGAAACTATTATCCCGTGGTTTAAATTTACCTGTTTCACGGTTTATAATGTCCCAAGTGGCTTTAATTTTATTGTTAGACTTTTTAATTTTTTCTTTAATGTAATTAGATTTTGCTACTATGCACACTTTCTTAAACATTTTCGAATAATTCTTTACATATTCCGTAAAATTAACATTTTGGTTATATTGTTTTAAACTATATAAATCATACAATTTATTTCTACTTTTATATATACCAGTCGTGGCCCAGTCACAGAACTTAAGTTTATGAGTAATTTTTATTGTTTTTGGTGTAAACACCTGGTTGTATTCGGTCTTGATTAAGTTAAAAAGATTACTATAAAGTACATCTGGATCCTCTTGTACAAAGGGTAATGCATTAATTTTACAAGCTATACTATTTTTGAAACACTCCACTCGCTCTTTTGTAACTGGTTTACAGTTCACTAGTTTTGGTTCATCCCTAATATCAAAATCATAGGTCACCTTCAAACCGCAATGGTCAGACGTAAGATTACTAATGAGTGACTTGGAAACAGGGTCATAGTCTGTAAAAATATTATCGAGACAAGTGGCAGAATGTGAAGTTATTCTAGTGGGTTCAAGAAATAAATTTAAAAGATTAAAACATTTAAATAAGGCAAGAAGACGAACACTCGTTGAAGTGTTTTCTAAAATATTTATATTAAAATCTCCACATACTAAAACAAATTTCTTTTTTAATTTTAATTTTCTAAGTACGTCTTCCATTACTGATTCAAAAATATCGAAATTGCCCGATGGGGGTCGGTATACACACACTATTACAAAACTATTGAACTCCACACACGATAGTTCAATGTTACGCTCCACTGATAGGTCTACAATATCGTTGCGATTTTTGTATTTAATATTGCTTTTTACTAATATTAGAGAACCGCCGTGAATAGCGGAGCTTCGCACGTACGCGCTTGCTTGTTGGAAATTATTCACATGGAACGATGTGTCATGACTTCTTAACCAATGCTCCGTTATACAAAATACATGAATTACCTGATTTTTTGCTAATAATTCTAATTCTAAGTCCTTGCCAGCCAAACCCTGAATATTTTGATGTACAATAGTAATGGATGTGGGCTTGGCTTTTGTCTTAGACCTCAGTTTAAATCTGAGGTTACCTTATTACTAGGTGTAAAAGTTGCATTAGTAGAACTACTAATGATTAAGTTATTATCATGAAAAGACTTAGTTATACCACCTAAAACTGTATCATGTATATTAAAAGCTAACAAGATAGCTATCTGAGTCCTACATTTCTTAGAAAGATACATAGTATCTGACGTCAAAGTAAAGTTATTAATAAATTTATTAATATCGAAATATAAAATAGTGTCACTATGACGACAAATCAAATTAAATAGTAATAAATTTAAGTCATAAATGCGCTTATTTTGTTCGTACACAAACATGACAATTTATATTACATTAAAAAGTTATATTAAGTTATATTAAAAATTTATATTACGCCGCGCCAGCTGTCTACTCTCCATCCGTCTTACGAATTTTCGATCAGGTCACGTGTCCTGACGCGAGTTTAACATTTTTTACCCATTCCAATAAAAGTGCACAACGCTGCTAAAGAAGTTTTCACTTCAAAAAAAAGCTTGCACATATCTTAAAGGTTAAGTCTGCTAAGCCTAGAAAGTTCTATTAAACTATTATGAAAACTCGGGAAATATAAAATGGTTTTGAACAGGTGATTCCTCCTTACACTCACCAGCATCTATAATCTCTTCGTACGCCACAATTTGATCGGGGTATACGTATTCCGGTATGAATACTGTTTCATTCTCCACAGAGTGAACACTGTAATCATGTTCTTGAGTGACGCTGCAATCACTTTTAGATTCTGTGGCTTGCATTACTGGACTTGTTGGTAAATCTGAAATCAATTGAATTAGTATACTTTTTTATTTTAAACTTCTGCAACATTATATTGTTATTGCTGGCTGTTTGTATTGCAATGAGAACTCTTTGTTAATATGTCAACTGTCTGTGTCACTTGAGATTAGCTATGTAATATCAAAAGTGTGTTAGAAAAATTGTGAGAATAAAGTACTGAGTTTCTGGTCTTTTAAAGCATATCATTGATAGTCAACAACCCAATATACTCCACTGAAAAAGGGTTAATAACAATATATATTACATTGAGGGCTTAATGCCTGAGGCGTTCTCTACCAGTTGACTAAAGCTTGCGTATCAACTTTCGGCCTTATCAATACTATCACTAAACATCAGGTGAGATATAGGCCTTTTGATTCAGGAATAGAAAAATAAAGAAAATCCTGTCATTTAAGTAGTTTTGTGCTTTGCGCTGATACCACTTATTCAGGCTATCTGTCCCAAGCTTCAATTACACTGGCACCCCTGACTTCATTCGGGAGTTCTCAGAAGGCTTCCGGGTCCTGTATATTATTCTGTGCTTTCGGTAAACGAAGCCATGACTCTGATCCAAGAAGAAATGTCCATAGTCAGAAATGTAGAAATACGCAAGTTTGTATTGAGTATATCTCAGAAAATTCATTTGACTAGAAGTCTTTGCCGCTGTTTATGATAGAGCAGTTCCTAATGAACACCAAATTGGACGTGCTAGGGAAGATAAACAAACGAACACGGTCCTCTGGCTAGGTCGTAACTGTAACAACAGTTAGGCCGTTATCTTTTTAGACTGTGTGGTTTTTTTTTAAACTTTTCTGATTGTCCCCAGATTTTTTTGAGGTGGCGAGAAACTTAGTGTTCCTTAAGCCGTGTGAAACGAAGCACAGTCAGAGGTTTTCTAGGCATGCGTGTCCCCGTGCCTTACTAGATTCCCCTAGAGGGGTTCGGTTTGGATCGGGACGGTATGGTTGGATACAGACCATGATTAACGTTTTAGAAAAGCTCATTTTTTCTGGTGCTTACCCATATTCTCTTCCTGTGCCTCATCAGATTCAATTTCAATTGGAACAACTGGATCTGAAATAGTATTAATTATTTTAATAAAAAAATAATTATTAATTGATGAAATAAATTAGCATCAGATTATCTAGATAATTTTCTTCACAAAAATCACTGAGATTTGTCTGGAGTGCTAAGAGATACAATATATTATTAACTGCATACTTATGACACTAAAACTTCTATAAATAAATATATATACCAGTCACCACATACATAATTATAGATATTAGAGAATCTATATTAATAAAAATCAATTACTACATGTATGTCATAGCATCACTTGAGAATGGCTCAACCAATTTGGCTGTTTTTTTTTGTTGTGTTAGTAGTTGTCAAAACAATGTTTGTATCAAAATAAAAGCATTTTCGACGGGATATGGGTGTTCACTGACGCGGACGAAATTGCAAGCAGGTTGCTAGTTTACAATAAAAAGGGCTGAAGAGTGATTTTTTTTATTGTAATTGTTAAAAAAAACTTACCAGGCATATGTAATGTTGGCACAGCTATATTACTCAACCTATTGTTTCGGTTGTAAAACATTTCCTCAAAGTGAATGTTGCATATTGCACGACTGGGATATATTTCTTCGCTTTTCAATTCCAGAAGTTGGCCACCGATTGCCGTGACCCACTGTTTGAAACGGTCTGGGTCCTTGGCGGGATTCGGGAATACATGAAGTGGTGGTGCTGTATCTACAACTTTAGTACCATAAACCACCCTGTGTGATTCCACAAATAACTGCATGTGTAGTGCAGCAATGCTGAGCAGTACAAAACCAATTTAAACACAAAATGTAGATAAAAAATCAACCTTATTATTAGCCACTTTTTTAATAGTTTATTTAATAACCTTATGACGGTTATGACCCATGTCTTGTACGCCAAGCATTTAATTCAGAGTCAAATCGTCGAAACAGGAATAGGAATTTGAAAATTTCCAAATATCTTTATTTTGTGTATTTAATAACCTTATGATGGTTATGACCCATGTCTTGTACGCCAAGCAATTAATTCAGAGTCAAATCGTCAAAACAGGAACAGGAATTTGAAAATTTCCAAATATCTTTATTTTGCGTTTTTGTAAACTATAAGTATAATCGATCATTGCCGTCGTTGGCGTACAAGGCACACTATCACTGGTTGATTATAGCCAACTTTAGTGAAAAAAGAACTAAACAGTTATATTTTTTTACACTTAACATTCCATGTTAAGCTTCTGCTTATGGCCTTCACTATAATCCTCTCATTATCATCTCCCCACTCATTTCATGTCCCCACAGTTGGGGCACGAGCCTTTCCTATGGATAGATAGGGAGAGTGGGCTATGAACGACCACACGGATTGGTGGTTGTTAACAAATGCTAATGTAGCCGGGACCAACGGCTTTACGTGCCTTCTGAAGCACAGATAAGCCTCTAGTACTGTAGAATTCGTTATCTTGAACATTGTTGTTGTGGCGACAAACTTAGATATAGGCGCTCAAGCGTGCAAATACCAGACACAATAGAATTTTAATTGTTATCGGCCATCTGGTGGTCGATCGACACTCAAGGGGATAAGATGATGGTAAAGTGTCTTTCTATAATAGGGTATTTCCCAATATTTAAACACTGTAAAAGAAAGGGAGAAAAAGAAATAGCCCCCGCCCTGTGTAGACTTACAAACCAATGGCATAATGACATTCATAAGAGCTAATTTTTCAAGCCTAAACTCAATAAATAATTTTGCATTCAATTGAATTGATGGTAGTTAGCCAGGCGGACTTAAACAAGCCCTACCACATATCCACCCACTGGTTCTAAAAAAGAAGTGGTTTTACCACTAAATCACAGAGGTGATTTAAACCTGTTGTCTGCTGTGAATACAGACACAACAGAATTTTAATTGTTTAGGGCACTGATCAGTGCTTGCCGCAGTTGAAAGGTTAAGGCAGCCTCAAGATATATTGTAGAACCTGTGTTTATTTGTGACAAGCTCCAGTAACGTCCATAAGTACATTGGTTAGAATGTTTGTTACCATATATATCCTTATGTAATTTACGTATATTTACCTCTTGATGCAGCACAATTAGGGACTACACATTTTCTAGGCATGTTTAAGTCGTAAATTTATATTTTTTCCATTAAGTATTAAGTATCCGAGCAGTGTATTCAACTGTAGTGTTAAACATAGTCGGTAATCACTTTTATGTTAATCACGATATGTAAGGTGTGCAATTATTATAAACTTAATTAATATTAACAATAAAGATCAAAAAGCTAGAATATCTTTTCAATATCGGCTTTATAAAGTAAAATAAACACAACACCCACCAACCAACCCAAAGATACAAAAATGACAATATGGATAGCATGACATTATTACTTTTAAAGCTTTACGTTATATGTGTTGTGAAAGGCAAAGGGTTCGAAGTTATACAGCCTTGTCTTTAATTTTTTTGACTGAGCTAAAAAATGACAGATGAGACATCATCCAAAAAAACTGTCAAAATATTTGTCTTCAGGGCAAGTTGAGTCTGGCCTCCAAGATCCACAACCTGGCAGAGAGACTTCAGCAGCTCGGCAAGAGCTCTAATGACTCCGCCGAAGGAAGCGACAAAGCATCTAGGAGTAGAACAGGTAAGAGAAAATACTGGCTGGCTTACTCATTGACTGGCTAGCTGGCTTACTGACTGACTGGCTGGCTAGCTGGCTGTCTGACTGACTGACTGGTTAGCTGGCTGGTTGGCTAACTGGCTGTCTGTTTAGCTGACCAGCTGGCTGGCTGGCTAGTTAGCTGGTTGGTTAAATGGCTAGCACTGATTGGCTTAGTAAGCTAGCTGGCTGGCTAGTTTGCTTTGTATTGTCAAACCACCCCATCTCTCGCCTATTTAGCCATTGTATAATAGCATGCTTTAGTTCCTTACTATTAATTATATTCATATAAAATTCTGTCATTATTAATAATCATAGTCATTTAGCAATTAATCATCATTTTACACAACACCAGAAATCACGTATTAAGAGTCCAATTATTGTCACTGCAGGCAGCGTCCACCCGATGTTCAGCGTGACCACCCACCCGTCGTACTCCTCACACGAGCTGTGCCTGGAGCGGCGGCATGAAACCAGCCCTAGCCACAGCCAGGTGTCCCGCAACTCTAGCAGGAAGAGCAGCAACTCCTTAAGGGTCAACCAGATCACCAAGATCGAAGGTATTCACATAAAATTAGCGACCATTGTTCTTCCTGTGCTTACCGTCGTGATCGTTACTTCAAGCCATTCCCGTCGGATGATAGCAGAAAAGGGATAGTAGCAACAACTCCTTGCGATACAACCAGCTGACCAAGATCGAAGGTGTTTGTGTGTGGGGCACAGTGGCTTTCCATGTCCACAGTTCCACTTACTACTAGGTGAAAAGGAGTAATTTGCTGAGCTAAGTATAAAATAAGTTCCATATAGGGTTGGTCACGCTATATTATAGCGTGACCAACCACCCGTCGTATTCCTCGCACGAGCTGTGCCTAGAGCGGCGGCATGAGACCAGCCCTCGCCACAGCCAAGTGTCGCGCAACTCCAGCAGGAAGAGCAGCAACTTCTTGAGGGTCAACCAGATCACCAAGATCGAAGGTATTTGTGTGTAGGGCACGGTTAATCATACATGCAATTAAATATTATGTAGGTATTTCTCAATGGTAGAAGTTAGGCAAGCTATGTGATCGAAACAGCCTCAGAAGGTTTTAAGAGGGAATGGTAACACATAAGTGTGACTTGCGGGGAGTGGGGGAATCTGATCTACTCTGAGGCGTTCAGTTCGAAAATGAGGGCTTGTCACCTTGACCCCAATAGTCATCCTTCTGGCAGAGGAGGAATAGCAAAGATTTAATGAGTAGGCATGCTCCCTCCCCTCCTTTTGTGCTATTGGTGGCTGGACGAAGAAAGAAGAGTCCCACATAACGTCTTTCCCCTACTCTGAGGCGTTCGGGTCGGAAACAAAGGCTTGCCAACGTGACCCCAAGCCATTCCCTTGGTAGAGGATGGATGGTAAAGGTTTAGTGGGTGGATAGACATCCTCCCCCCAAGAGCTTTTCGTAGCTGAACGAAGGGAGAAGAATCTTACAGTCATAGCGTAACAACTCACCCGTCCTGTTCTTCGCAAAAGACCAGCCCCATCCCTCCAGGAAGAGCAGCTGACCTATCTATACTAATATTATAAAGCTGAAGAGGTTGTTTGTTTGTTTGTTTGTTTGTTTGTTTGTTTGTTTGTTTGAACGCGCTAATCTCAGGAACTACTGGTTCGAATTGAAAAATTATTTTTGTGTTGAATAGTACATTTATTGAGGAAGGCTATAGGCTATATTACATCACGCTATGACTAATAGGAGTGGAACAGTCGCTAATTAACGCGGGTGAAACCGCAGGGCACAGCTAGTATATAATAAATACTTGGTCACCCATCCGATTACCGGCCTTTGCGAAAGTTGCTTAACCTTAGCAATCGAAGACGGGCTTGTTAACCATTACGCCATCGAGCTCCTTAGTTATTAACAACCACCAATAAGCCCACTGAGATGTACTCCGATATAAGATAAACCCTGATCTCCTCACGTGCTTTTATTCAAGTGCCAAGGACTGAGCAGATGGTTAACTTACAGGCTGTTGATGATGATGATGATGATTATGATTATGATTATGATGATGAGGATGATGGTGATGAAGATGATGGTGATTGTGATGATGATGAAGATGAAGATGACGATGATTGTGATGATGAGGATTGTGATGTTCAGGATGGTGGTGGTGGTGATGGTGATGATGATGGTTATTGTGATGGTGATGATTGTGATGATGCGGATGGTGATGGTGATGATGATGGTGATTGATTGTTATGATAATGATGGTTTTGGTGATGAGGATGGTGGTGGTGATGATGATGGTGATGGTGGTGGTGATGATGATGATTGTGATGATGAGGGTGGTGGTGATGATGATGTTGTTGATTGTTATGATGATGATTGTGATGATGAGGATGATGGTGGTGATGATGATGATGATTGTGATGATGCGGATTGTGATGATGAGGATGGTGGTGGTGATGATGGTGATTGTGATAATGATCATTGTGATGATGCGGATGATGGTGGTGATAATGATGGTGATCGGGATGGAGATGGTGATTAGGTTGATGATGATGATGATGATGGTGATTGGGATGATGATGATATTGGTGATGATGGTGATGATGTGTTTGTACTTTTTTCACATTCCAGACAAATTATGATGCTGGTGGTGGTGATGATGATAATGCTAAGTGCGTATTTCTTACAGATTTCAGACACCTCATGCGTCGGTCGTCCACGGTCGAAGTGCATACGGCTAGAGTGTCCCTCAAAGACATAGTCTGCTATCTGTCACTCCTCGAAGCCGGGAGACCTGAAGACAAGTTAGAATGTAAGTTAATAAAAAGTTTGTAGAGAATAATATTTTTTAAGTTTTTTTTTTGACTGAACACATCTGCCTATAGTTTGGGGACTCATTGTAGATTCGACAAGGAAAAAAAAGTTTTTTTTATATTAAAAGGAGGCAAACGAGCAGGCAGGTCCCGCGTATGGACAAAACCAAAGTAATCGCAGATGCGTTGCCGGCCTTGAGGAAGAAGTTGGATCTTGAGGAGGAAGTAGAAATTGGGAGGGGGAGGGGTGAGAGAAGGGCCTCCGGTACTTTCACTCACCGGACGAAACACAACAGCAACGAGTGCCGTTGTTTCACGCCGATATTCTGTAAGAGGGTGGTATTACGCCGGGCGAGCCGGCCCATTTCGTGCTGCAACGCAGCGTGGCTCTACCACTCAGTACCTAATAACAATAGTAACACTAATCTTCTTCTTGCCCTGCCCCCCAACCGCCTAACGCTCTCGCTTTCGATCGCTTTGAAAGCGAGGCCCTCGCCTCACTTTCTAATATAATATCGGAATATAATATCGAATAACATCGAAAGCTATAGCCTATAGCTTTCGATATTGCTTTCATATTGCTTTCGAAATGACAAGATGACGCCTCCTCCTCGCCTCGCCTTCAAAGCGATCGAAAGCGAGAGAGTTAGGCGGTCGACCCCCAGGTCCCATGTTTTTTGGGGCACTCTGTTCAATTTACTGTACAAGGTTTTGGCAAAGTATTTACGGCCGGCCGCTTGCCTGATGCCAACCCTCTTTGGGAATTCTATTGGTGGTTTACCAGCCAGCCAGGGTGCTTTTCGATTTACACGGGATCCTTAACTCCCATGCTTGTTTCACACGTGCTACAACCACACCACAACCACAACACGTGGGCGGGCGCTAAATTGTATGAAGGTTAATAGTAAAATTCACACGGGTCATATTTTGCCGTCAGTATTGATATTATTTAAAATTTGTTCCAGTCATGTTTCGGCTGTACGATACTGATGGCAACGGGGTTCTGGATACCAACGAGATGGACTGCATAGTCAACCAGATGATGACCGTCGCGGAGTATCTGGGCTGGGAGACCTCGGAGTTACGCCCGGTAGGTGGCTTCACTTGTCTTCCATTTATAATGGTTTTCTCTTTAAATGAACCTGTAAGATCTTTACACTTAAGTATATATTTGAATTTGGTTACCTTACCATGAAGAAGTTCCACAAATTTTAAGTCGCTCAGCGAGTTATGGAAAGGGCTACACTTGGAGTTTCTCTAAGGGATCGGATACGGAAAAAGGAGATCTGACAGAGCACCAAAGTCATCGACATAACCCATCGGATCAGCAAGCTGAAGTGGCGGCAGTGGGCTGGCAAATAGCCACAGAACCGATCTATGGTCTGTGGCTATTTGGCCTATGGTCTAAAACGTGTCGTCTATGGTGTTTTACAGATCCTTCAAGACATGATGGTGGAAATTGATTATGACGCGGACGGCACTGTGTCCCTTGACGAGTGGAAGAGGGGAGGGTAAGTAAATCTATACTAATATTATAAAGAGGAAAACTTTGTATTTTTGTATGTATGTATGTTTGCAACGAATAAACTCAAAAACTACTGGACCGATTTAAAAAATTCTTTCACCATTAGAATGCTACATTAGCGCTGTAACAAAGGCTATATTTATAAATAAAAAATAATTAAACATTGTCCACCCATGCGAAGCAGGGAAGGGCCGCTATATTTAATAAAAACAAAATAATATACTGTAGAATATAAAATCTTTTATCTATACGTATGACTAAAAATAAAATGCGTTTGTTAATAGGCGCATTTTGGAAGGATTTGAATGTAATTTTATACATTTTGCACATTACATAACGCCTCAATTCACCGGTCGTTGTGGAGATCCTTGGGGGAGAAACTTTACCGAATGTCCCGGCTTCAATTCTCGAGTCTGGTAAAGTGTGTTCCAGATTTATCGATACAGAGCCCGCAAGCGTGGCGATTAAGCCATTACCCATCAATTTGTAGTGATGACTTGATTTCAATGATGGAGGTCTTTGCCCAGCAGTGGGACGGTTATAGGCTATGTACTTTACTCTGCACATAGATAGTTCATAACACAGATTAGGATTTACGATACTCTTTATCCGACTTTTCGCAGCAGCTGGTGACTGCGCATTCAAACCAACCATAATAACTGAACGTTTAACAAAAATCAACCTTATTGCTAATACAGACGGGTTTACTTTTGATTGGAGCCCGGGAACAAATGAAAGTGCAACTTACAGCTTCATAATAAGGTTGATTTTTGTCAAAACTTCATTTGTTCGGTCTAATTTTCAGAATGACAACGATCCCTCTGTTAGTACTCCTCGGCTTGGACACCAACGTGAAGGAGGATGGTGAGCACGCGTGGAGGCTGAAACACTTCAGCCGACCTGCGTACTGCAACCTATGCCTCAACATGCTGGTCGGGCTGGGCAAGAAAGGACTCTGTTGCATATGTGAGTAGGGCTCAATTTCCCTTGAGTATTTTCATGTAAGTAGAGTTGATTTTACGTTGTGTATTCCGTTCGAGAGTTTGAAAGAGGATGCATACTGCTGCTTAAGTTTACGCGTGGGCAAAGGCATGCTGGTCAAGAAGGGACTCTGCTGCTTATGTAAGTAAGGCTTTATTTCCGTTGTGGTGTGTTTTGATAAAATTATTGAAAGAGGGTAGTGAGCAGGCGTGGTGGCTGAAACACTTCAGCCGATCTGCTTACTGCGTCTGTGTCTTAACATGCTGGTCCGCCTCGGCAAGAATAAACTCTGTTGTATATGTAAGTAGGGCTCAAAATCCCTTGAACTTTTTAACCTAATTTTGCCACCATTGCTGGTCGGGCTGAGGTAGAAAGGACACTGCTGCATATCTGAGAAGAGTTCAATTAACGTTGGCTTTTTCGATCAGTTGATGAAAAAGGACAAAGGCAAGATAGGCAAGAAGGAACTCTGCTGTATATGTAAATTAAACTCAAATTCCCTTGAGTGTTTTTAGTCCAATTTTTGACAGACGATGCTTACTTACTGCTGCTTGGTAAAGACATGCTGGGCAAGAAGGGATTCTGCTACATTTGTGAGTAGGGCTCAATTAACGGTGGCTGTTCCGATCAGATCAGATTTTTAAAAGTGGATGTTAACTGCGCAGAGGAAACATTTGGTAACTAAATAGCGATTCTAGCTGCAACAAAATAGAGTCCAATTCATATCGACTTGTCTCTGTCTATCTCTTATCTCCTGTAGGCCAGTTTAAACGGGCCCACCTATGTAACTGTAGCGTTATACAAGTGAGACAGGCCTGTGTTTACTCTTATAGGCAAACATTTTAGTATCAATTTTGTTACCCTACTGAGTAAGAGTTCATACTGCCCACAGTCTGCAAGTTCACGGTGCACGAACGCTGCGTGCAGCGTGCGCCGGCTTCGTGCATCGCGACGTACTCAAAGTCGAAGCGTGCGCCCGCCGCGCTGCCGCACCACTGGGTCGAGGGTACGTAAAGGTTTTTTTATTAATGGCTTTGGAAGGTTGGCGGTTTTGGCCAGTGTCAAAGTTGGAGAGAAAATTTTAAAAAACCTTTCCTCCTTCAATTGCTTTCCGTGCATGTCGTAAGAGCCGACTAAGGGACCTTCTAAGATGCTCGCACATCATCGATCGGCTAGAAACCTGCCACTGATGTTATCTACTTCACCTCGGAGTTTTACTTTGAATATGCCAAATATGACTTTGAGGTCACTAACGGCAAGTTATTGATGCCCTGTCTACCCCTTTAGGGAGAACGACAGGAGGAGAGTATGAATGTATAAATATTGAGTATTGCTGGCATGTATATCTACGAGGGAAATGTAATGAATGGTTATTGTAAAACTGAATTTTCTTTGTTTAAGGGGGTGCGCGCGGAATTTCGAAATTTACGTGTTTTAAGTCACTGGTGCTAGGCGCTGAATAGGTCATATACATTAAAAACCAACACTAGTCGTTGGTTAGCTTGATCCTTTCACAAGGCCATGGTTGTCTTGGTATTTGGAACAAATACCCAGAAACTGCATAAACAATTCGTAAAATAATGGTATCTAAAAACTTGGTCTTCAGAAACTTTGTAAATATAGCACAAATGAAACAATGATCCGACATCAAAATGTTTGTATTGATATTCCGCAGGCCACTGTTGTCTTATTTATCAAAAAAAAAAAAAAATATGAAAATATTAAGACTTTTTATTATTTTTAAATCAGCAGCCTACTCTGTACAGATATTAGTGTGTATTGTCGTGCGCCGTTGTCACACCACTGCCACGCGCCGCTCGCTCGCTATCATAAACAAACTTGAAACTCGCAGTTTTGCGTCCGCGCTGCACCCCCCTAGTAATCGATAACGCTTCAATGGCCGTGTGGTTAACCCCTCGATCCGTTATCGGTAGATCCTCGGTCCCAGGTCGGGTCTAAAGTCTGTTTTTTGATTATGCTCTGGTCTGTGATCACCTAGTCGCATTTACAAACAAATCAGCTGTAGAGATGACTTAATTTAAATGATGGAGGCCTTTGTCCAGCAGTGAGACGGTTAGAACGTGTATATGTGTGTATTGTACTTTTTCTATTGGGTCTATGAAATTGACGTTTTTTTCTCACTCATTAATAGGTAACTGTATCAATTCTAAAACTCAATACCGGATGTTAATATTTTTATACACATTTAATTAAGACTATGTTACTAAGGCTTCAGTAATAACAATGATTTTTAATTTTGTACCTTTATGCACCAAATTTTTTTTTTAATTGACTTCTTTTTTATGTTAGCGGAATTGACCTTTTGTTTCATTGTATAATTCATTCATTCATTCATTCATTCATTTTTTCATTCATTCATTCACTCATTCATTTATTTTATTATTTTATTATGTGTACAGGTAATTGTCACGGAAAATGCGCAAGATGTCGGAAAAAGATTAAAGGGTACAACGGAATTACGGGACTCCACTGCCGCTGGTGCCACATCACTGTAAGTCTTCATCATCATCGTCATCAGCGTATATTAGTCTTCTCCTGGACACAGTCATCGCTGTGCACGCCACAAAGCACGATCCGCGACTACTCTCATCCAGCTCTTGTCAGCCACCACAAAAATCGTCAAACAAAAAAAAACTTTTCGTCTAAGGGCCTAGTGCGAAGTATTTTTGACATTTGATCACATTAACCCAGGTTCGACTCCTGGATGGGTCGGGTAATCATAAATTTTTTTTACTGTATTTTATAAATATTAGATTTTTGTTTTTTTTTTTCAAGTTGTTGGGTGCCTGAGCTTAGTGGAATATTAAATAATAAGATATGAAGTAAAACGAGAAGAAAGTTTATTAAATGTTACAAATGTTCTTAAACTGTTTAAATGATAATGAATGTTGATGAGTGCATCCGATTGTTTCCGCGGTGAAATAGACACTAAATTACGTAAATGATTTGATGACCGATACACGGCGGCGAATGACCTAGTTTCGGTCAAGCGCGGCCAAGCGGCCCGTTCTGCTGTGTATGCAAAACTTTAAATGTTCGGTAATGCATCGAACATATTCCCAGGCGGGGAAAAATAACAACAAAGTGATATAATAGATGAGGGTTAGTTATGTTGATGAGACAAGATGATAAAACATTTTTTAGCTAGCTAAATTATTTCTAATGTTGTGGTTAAAACATTTATGATGAGTTGATGAAATACTATGCTAAAAGGGTAGGAACCAAAGGATTGTTTTTATAGTCAGTCTTCACTAAACACTAACTTTTTAGGAACGAACTCGGCTTTTAACACTTTAAGTTCCGTTTCACTATTGAACTTACGCACTCGCGCACTGTCACACTCACTGATATCATTCACTTGACACATGCTGATGGAGCGGGCGGCGCGGGCGGCGGGCTGTGCAGCGTTCTCGAGCTCCGTAGCCGCCGCCGCCACGCCGTCGTCCGCCGCCGCCGCCGCCGGCGCTTCTCTTCTGCTGCGCCGTACGCGTCGTCGGCACATCCAAACAATGCCAACTAATACGGTTACTCCGATTATCCCATAACTCAGAGAATAATGATGGATATCGTGAAATGACAAATCATTGGATTCTGTTGAGAATTCAGCTTCCTTCAGGGATTTAATCTTTTGCTCAATCTCGCTTGATAATTTGTCGTTAATTTTGATGCTTTCCGTTGTATAATGCTCCAAACTAATGTTTATTATGTGGTTGATTGGAGCAATAAAACTTGTTTCGACTTTTTCTTTTATGTTAAGTGTACTTTTTTGGGTTTGATGAGTAAAAACGGTAAAATTATTTGTTTTTAGTATGCAGTTGCTGTCTGCATTGATTAGACTTGGGCTAGACAGTTGGTAGGCAGTAATCAGATCCTTACATATTGTGCGAATTTGACACTGAGCGCAACACAGGTACAAGTAGGTATTCGCTTTTGATAAACTATACCAATTGTTTTGACATGGAACCTTGTTTATTTTACATTCGTTGATTTTCTCTTCATTTTTCATACAGAGGTCTAAGTCATTTTTCATTTTGTATACTGGGCTTTGAAGAATGCAAATTATATTCAAAATGTCTTTGTGTAAACAATTTGTAAAATCTTCCTGAGACACTGGTATAAACGAATCCTTTTGCAAGTTGATGGCGATAAGATTAGAGATAGGAACAATATTTATGGTGTAGTTTTCAGTTCGTTGTGGAATCGGTATAACTTGGTATAAATCGTATGTGTCTCTACTGATAAGCGGGATTTTTATCTCAAATATAAAATAATTTTCTGTCATTCTTGCTCTCACTCTTAACAACTTGTATAGTTCTCTCATATCGGTTTGTATATTTTGAATGGGTAGAGTGATGTCCGCAGCCAATAATCCAGAAATTGTGTTGAGTTCATTTTTTAATTGCTCGGGTCTCAATAAATGAAGGTTGAAATGTCCTTGATACAGATCTGTTGTGGTGTCCAGTAAGGTATTTTGAATATCTTTTAATGTGTGTAACATACTTTGGGCAGTTATGGCTGATAAAGCAAAGTTGATTGATTTGGCTTGTTCGCTTACTTGTTTTTCTACATTTGTTACGGTCTTCTCTATAATGTTAAACTGTTTGTTAATACTTTTATGATGTTTTGATATTATGCTTTCTGTTCTTTTTAGTAAGTTGTACTCTGACTCTACCAGCGATGTTTGATTTTTCCATAAGCTGTATAGATGTTTTTGATCTTGTTTTATCTTGTTAATATCCGTAGAGTATTGTTCAGCGAATCGCTCGTCTAATACGCCGAAAAGACTATTTGCGAGATAGCCGACACCGTTGAGTAGGCCTCGACGCTGTCTGGAGTGACCGTGAAATAGTTGATTGAGCAATAGTTGGTTGTAGTATTTTATTTCTAAGAACTGGTGATTCAAGTGTTGCATAATTATGTTACATTGATCGGTACCGTTTGTAGGGTTGCACGAGGTTTCTAAATATTGATACATTTTGTCAAAGGCTGTGTTTCCTTCCCAATATGGTGACATGTCATAGTACACCACCAAGGTCCATTGGTCTCTGCTTAGTTGTAATTTTGCCTTATGATCGAAATACAGCGTCTGATTTGGTCGTAATTCTGTAATAACGGTTGCTCCTAGTATGTTTGTCAACAAGGTAAGAAAATATAGGAGCCCCATAACAATTGTGGGTAATGTAGTTCCCTTTTTACAGTTGCGATTTACTCTTTGTTGTTTTTGTCTTTGCTGATCAGGTTGTTCTGTATCCCTATTTGTGTTTAAATCTGTTTTTTCAGTAATCGGTAAAAGAGATAATTTCGATACGGGCCTGCGTACATTAGGTCGTTAAGAGTGTAACCACTGCTAGTGGGAGCAGATGCGTTGAATACGACTCTGTACTTTGTTGTGCTCGACTCACTACGATGTACTCCATGGTGCGGCAGGTAACACTCTAAATAGGAATCAGTGTCTTCATCGTCAGGTTTCATGTGGTTTAATTTTTCGTATTCATTCATAAATTCCTTATAATCCTTTGATAGTTGTTCATGTTTTTCAAACCTTTTTTCTAAGTTCCGGAATTGAGCCACCGCCATTTGTTTAGAAGATCCCAATTTTTGTTGTATATCTGGTTTAAGGGGCAGCCGAACCTCGTAACGCCCGTCTTCTTTCCTTATTGTTGTTGTGTTGTAGAAATTAATACATTCCTGTTCTTCAACTGAGAGACTGGCAGACTCGGTTATTTCTTCGATTTCCCAGAACCGTTCAATATTTTCTGTATTGTTCATGATAACGTTACATTGATAACTTGTTTTCGCATGACCGCATAGTAACCAACCCAGCTCGGTCTGTTGTGCAATTGGTGCAGTTGCGTCTTCAACTTTAATGATTCCACCCAAAAGTATTCTCGAGTACACGTCGGCTCCTAGTAAGATATCTACAGGACGACTGGTGTAAAATTCTGGATCGGCTAAGTTTATGTTTGATATGAAATTCCAAGACGGTTTGTTAAATGTTTTGTTTGGCAAATTTTTGATTAAATTGTTCATAATAAGAACTTCCGCATTGAAAGTGAATTCATTGTAAAGTGAAGCGCATTCGATGTTTATTACGCCCTTGCACATGTTTTCTTGTTGTCCTACTCCAAAAATTGAACCCTTAAATTTTTGTCTTTTTAAACATAATCGCTGGGCTGCATTTTCGCTGATTAATGAAATCTGAGAGCCTTGGTCAATTAAAGCTCGCATTTGTTGAAAAGTTCCATCAGCCGCTTTTACTTTAAGGATAGCTGTTGCCAATAGAACTTCGGAATAGTTATTTTGAGACACGTGTAAACTAGTTTCATTTTGCTTTTTTGAAGTCAATGACTTTGGTGTTGCAGTAGGCGTCGCTTGATTGTACGCGTCATGCAATAATGTATTGTGCTGATCCGTGCACTTGCGACATGTTCTAGTTGATATGCACGGATTTCCATTGTGACTAAAAAGACAATTAGCACAAAGTTTTAATTTATTAACTGTTCGTAGTTTTTGGTCATTTGGCATTTCCAAAAAGTTTTTGCAATTGTAAATGCCATGATCTTGATTACACAAAGGACATTTAAAACTGGATGATACATGAAGTGATTTCATAAATGGTTTTGTATTTTTATGTTGAAAATTGTTTGTATTAGCTGTTTTATCCGAGTGGAACCCTTTTGAAATTAGAGCTTGATGATATCTCTGATTTTGGAAAAATGGCTTTTGTTGACGATTGTCTCTTTCATTGTTGCTCAATTTCTGTTGACTATTATCTTGTTTTCGCCGAGACGATTCCAACGCAGTGAACTTCCCTTCAAGAAAATCTAAAAACTCTTGTAATACCGGAAGGTCCCTTGGGTTTTTCAATGATCCGATATAATCAGCATGAGTGTCCGAGTCTAATTTTTGCGATAATAAATGAACCAAAATGGGGTCCCATGTTGTTATATCGACCTCTAGATTTTTTATTGCGTTGAATGTTTCAATAGATACATCGTGCATTTTCTTTATTTGACTTACTGATTGTTGTTGCATGTTGGCAAGTCCTAAAAGGTTGTTCAAATATGATGTAAAAATAAGTTTTTTATTGTTGTAGCGATTACACAAGATATTCCAAGCCGCTAAATAATTTTCAGAACTTATAGTGAAATGTTGTATCAGCCTTTCTGCTTCGCCTCGCACCTTGCTTTTCAGAAACTGCATTTTTTGAGCGCTCGACAGACAGGAGTTGTTATGTATGGCCTCCGTAAATAAATCTTTAAACGAGACCCAGTAGTTATAGCTACCACTAAAAACTGGAATATCTAACTGTGGAGTAGATTTCTCGCGATGAGACATTGACCACATTTTCGTATTAATAGACTTTTTCAAGTTGTTAAATTGCTTTTCGAAATAATCAAACTTTTTCTCATATGAAATGTTCTCGTCACCCGCTTCATAGACTATATCCCAGTGCAGATTGTCTACCAAAGACCAGCGTGTTTGTAGAGATCTTAAAGCGTCTTCAAACTCCCACTTTTCTGTAATGGATTCGACATCAATAAGCCCTACCGTTCTTTGAAATGCTTTAAAATTAGCCTCCTGTTTCCTTAACAAGTTGCTTATGTTACTGTTAGGAATCGGTGTAGATTTAACCTCAACCTGCACCGGAGTTGAACTCCTAAAGTCTGGTTTAGGTTCCGTAACTCTACTTGTACCCGGCTGATTTTGCCTTTCCGTATTGCTTAACATTGAAGAAAATTTTTCGATATACGTTTTTGCTTCAAAATGATATTTCTTTGTTTGTTTGTAATAACTCTCAGTAAAATATGCATAAGATAATTTATCCGTAATTTCCTCTAACTTAAGATGGTTATCCTGAAATTCATTCCAATATTGATCAAGAGTTTCCAACCTCCTTTTAATGTAAGCGGGGGTCTTCCGCTCTGACGAATCTTTCTTAAAATTAGAAAGTAACTTCTCCATTGCATTCATGATCTCGCTTTGAGTTTCCATGATGCTCACGTAGTCTTCCATGATGGAGAATAAAAAATAAACGATCTTACTTGTATGACCCTGAAGATGAAGTCACCCGGCTACCAAGCCAAGTTATGTTGTTGAAACTGGACTACGGATCCTTTCACAGCCGACGCCAACGAGTAGATAGGCACAGCCGCTTTAAATGTCACTGTTGTTGTTTGAAAGTCCACCAAATTCATGCACCACTGTTCTCCACTGTACTGTTCTTTTCACCTCAAAACACAAAACTACCGCGCGCGAGGTATAGCTCGAAGGACCATATGTTGGGTGCCTGAGCTTAGTGGAATATTAAATAATAAGATATGAAGTAAAACGAGAAGAAAGTTTATTAAATGTTACAAATGTTCTTAAACTGTTTAAATGATAATGAATGTTGATGAGTGCATCCGATTGTTTCCGCGGTGAAATAGACACTAAATTACGTAAATGATTTGATGACCGATACACGGCGGCGAATGACCTAGTTTCGGTCAAGCGCGGCCAAGCGGCCCGTTCTGCTGTGTATGCAAAACTTTAAATGTTCGGTAATGCATCGAACACAAGTGTTGTGGTTGTCTTTTATATTTTGTGTGTTTATTTGTAATGGAAAGTGTCCTGCTATGATAGGACATTTTCCAATATTTTAGGGAGAAAAGACTTACTGAGTTTCTTGCCGGTTCTTCTCTGTACAAGGTCTCTCGCCCTGTGTTGACTTAAGAACCGCTAGCATAGCGACATTTATAAGAGCTATTTGTAGCCTAAACTGAACATATGATTTTTAATTTTTACATTTTTTTTTACAAGAGTCACAATTGTACTATAAGTACCTATCTACAATTTTTTTTTCGTAAATGTATTCAAATAACTGAAAGAGGGATACTAAAGACAAAACTCACATTAGACACTGCTGAGTGCGATTTTTATTTATCCTTTCGATCAGGAAGCAGCGCCCCCTGATAAGTTGGTCGATTTCAATCCGAACGCCTCGGAGTATCGTCGAAAAGAGAAAGAGACGGTGACACGCTTGCGTGATGCCATCCCCTCTAGAAACCCTCTGAGGATGGTCAATCACTACGGCTTGAGGAACCTCCAGTTTCTTGCCGCCCATACAGTCCGGTCACGCTATTAAAATAATCAGCGACCAATACTAATAAAAACTTTTGCTATAATACTTTATACTAATTTTCGAATTCATTAACGTGATTGAATGGTGGATAAAATGTACACGACGTTACTTTAATGGCGGTTCTCACAAAGAAATAACGTTTCTTTTTTGTTTTTTCAAATAAACAGGTCTGGTAGGAAAATAATATTTCAAATATGTAATGATAGATTGCATTCTCCTTTGAGCATTTTTCGCTTTACCCACCTAACTCGTATAAACCCTCGATGGCAAAAGAGCTATAGCTGCTGCGCCGCTCTTCGCCACTCTACGCTAACGCCAGCTACTCCCCGCCACACCCCTTCCCTCTCTGCCGCTCTCTGCCTCTACCAGCTACTCCCCGCCACTTATCTTCACTCTCCACCGCTCCCTGCCACTCCCCGCTACCAGCTATTCTACACCATTCCGCTTCACTCCTCTCCACTCCCCTTTACTCTCCGTCTAAGAAGTAACAACGAAACGTGCCCCCAGCTCCACAACCGCTGCGTGGGCAGCGCGGGCGGGCCGTGCGCGCTGGGCCGGCACGCCGCGCACATCCTGCCGCCCACCGCCATCCGCCCGCTCGTGCTCGACCGGCAGAGGTCGCTGCCCCCGCGCCGCCCCGACCAGGTAACCTACAACAGAAAGGTGTGTTCCAAATTAAAAGCTCCAAAGTGTATTCGATCCAGATCTTGAATACATAGTTACTAAGTCATGATTATTAACTTTCCTTACACACACACACTCTCACCCTCATACACACACACCCTCACCCTCATACACGTTTAGTTCATAGGTCGCTAATCGCTGCTTCCGCACCGCCCTAAACAGGTGACGTCACCCGATCCGATGCGAACCTAAAAAACTCTTTAAACTTACTGAGGAAGTTTCAATCACACGGCTTGAGGAACCCTTTAAGTTTTTCTACACACGCGAGACCTGTAGGTAGCACATAAAATGGGCATATTACATACGGGTACTACACCTCACCTATTCAATATAAGCCTTCTTCACAGGCACTTGTTGACGTCGAAAACCAATATTACTTAATCCTGTCTTTAGTACAAGATAAAAATAGGCTTTGCTAAGGGCCCAGTATGTAAGAGAGAGAGGGTAGATATGGGTTCAAATCTCGACTGTATAACTTTTTACAAAACTTTTTCAAATTGCAATTTATTTGCAACAAAATTTTCGTATAATTTTATATTTAAAACCATCATTGTAAAATAAATTATACTTAGTATACCGAATGAAGTACTTTCTTTTACATCACCAGGAATCGATCCCGACATCAATATCTCTACCAACCTCAATGTCTATACCGGAAGAGAAAAAAGAGGACAGACACCGCGCCCCGCCAATATCCTTCCAAATCACCCCGCCCGATGGCAGCTGCCCCCTCCTAGTGTTCATCAACCCGAAGTCTGGAGGAAGGCAGGGGTCGAGAGTACTCAGGAAACTCCAGTATATCCTGAACCCAAGGCAGGTCCATGATATAGCGAAGGGAGGGCCTATGCAAGGTTAGTTATTTTTCCACCTTTTTTTAAAACCAACGAGGTTGGTACTGGGTGCCTAGTGGTGTTATATTGTTTACGAAAACGAAGAGTAGTATGGCATTGAAGCAGCGCCTCCTGGCGACATACGAGAAGAGTTAATTTGCCATACAAATTTTCGTTTTCGTTAACGTGATCGAATGGCGAATAAACTAGCACTCCTAGGCACCCTCATCATTATCATCAGCTCATTCTATGTCCCCACTGCTGGAGCACGAGCTTTTCCTATGTATGGATAAAGAGAACGGGCCATAAACCACCACGCGGGCCCAGTGCTGATTGGTAGTTGTTAACGACTGCTAATGCAGCCGGGGCCAACGGCTTTACGCGCCTTCCGAAGTACAGAGGAGCGAGAGATGATAAAGTTCTTGTCACCCATCCGTTGACCGGCCTTTATGAAAGTTGCTTGACCTCAGCACTCGCAGACCGGGCGCGTTAACCACTGCGCCATCGAGCTCTTCTAGGCACCCTGAAGTGGGTCAATCTGAGAGTCCATTTTTTTAAATATTATTTTGCCATGTACGTTCAGACACACGTCATGTCATATACAAATTAGGTGTTACCTGAGCTACTGGTATTATCAAACATCTGTATATGTCATAGATCAATGATAATACACGACTCAGCCGGAATGAGCTTGTAAATTTTTTGTCGGATATTATCCCCACCAAGTAGAAATTCCACTATGTCGCACTAAGCGCTTCATGTCATCATTTTTACTGCGCACTGGCAGGGAGTGGAATTCTCTGCCATCGTCTGTGTTCCCAAAAACTTATAACCTGAATAAGAATAAGAATAAGAATAAGAATAAATTTATTTGCTGTGTAAAACTTAAGTCTAAATACATAAAACTTATAAAATAACATTTGTCTGCATAATAATATAATGCATTACTAGAGTGCCGCTTATATTGTAAAGTTTTAAAATTAGGGTTAGTAGTGCAAAATAACCGAAGTGATACCTAAACTAAGTAAACTAGTTTACCCGTATCTCAGGCATCTGATCGGTGAGTGTGTGTTAGCGCTTGCTTACATAACATTTTATTAAATAGCAATAAATTATAATACTTTTAATAACATTTTGCTTATGCAGCATGTTGCTGCCATTGTATTCTAACTTATGTAATAACTAATAATAGATGTTCGGTGTCATTGTAGGTTTTCCCTTTAAGCCACTTTTGTATGGTTTTCTTACAATTTATTTTATTCATATGATGTATACCTAGTGCTAAATTAAGTTTATTATACAAAAAACTTCCAAGAAAGCAAAAGAACCTGTGAGAGTGAGCTGTACGATATAGCTCAGTGGAACAAACAATGTCTGCTCGCCTTTTGCTGGTTTGTAGTGCAGGACTGTAGGGCGTAAGTGAATGTTTCTTTGTTACAGTTAGTAGTATAAACAACTGACGAACAGAAAGGACATCACATTCAGCTAGGAGTTCTGTTGTAGGGAAACGGAAAGGACGAAATGTGCTAACTTTCAAAATGGCTCTCTGTGCTATTTCTAAGTTTAGCATGGTAGTTTTATGAGCGCCTCCCCAAGATGAAATGCAGTACGTTAGCAGATGCCTTCAAGGCGAGAGTTAATAGGCATCTTCTGGGGCAGCTCGCTCCATCGTAGACCTCATCTACGCTCACCATCAGGCGAGATCGAGGTCAAGAGCTGTCTTATAAGATATAAAAAATAAAAAATAAAATATTTCCGACTCGGGCGGCTAAGAGTTTGTTTATTCAACAACATTATAAATAATGTCATTAATTAAGCGTTTCAATGGTTAATACCGAAACATAGTCATCCAACCAAGTAAATAACACCGTGTTAACATCATCAACATCATCATCTCAGCCAAAAGACGTCCACTGCTGGACGTCTGCCTCCCCCAAGGATCTCCACAACGACCGGTTTTGTGCTGCTCGCATCCAGCGGCTTCCCGCGACCTTCACCAGATCGTCGGTCCACCGTGTTAACATACAAAACCATATCTATGAAGATATACCTACTTTTCCATACAAAAACTCAGTACATTATTTTTGTTCAACTCTTACATGTTTTGACTTATGTTTCGTTTGGACGATGAGGTTGTCGACCAAAAACAATGTATTAGCTAATCCAAGGGTTGTCATTTTAGAACTTTTTGATCTAATCCCGCCTTCTCCTTTCCTCTCCCGGACTACACGTGCTGGTCTTAGGAACCACCATCATACGTACAGACAATCAGCACTCGTACCAAAAAATTTGGCAAGTCGTTCCTCTGTAAGACCATTCGGCTTTGGAATTCTTTGCCGGCGCATATGTTTCCCAGCTCCTATAGTCCCGGGTCTTTTAAGCGGGGCGTGAAACGGCATTTATGCAGGCCGTCATGAATGGGTGCGCTTGTTACCGTGCTTGTTCCACGGTGAGGAGCGCTCTCATTATTTTGGACTGCATCGGCTGCTTACCATCAAGCAGGATGTGGTCACTATGACGTGTCAATATAAAAAAAAACTTAGTACTTAACCAACAACCTTAACTCTGCCGTATATGTTTATATTTTCTGAATTCCTATGCTCTCTGCTCTGTGCCAAATATCCTGTATATTCATTGTGGTGTTTCTGTTTTTTCTGCAACTTGGCAATCTGTTTCTTAAACAGCCATTCTTTTGGTTGAGAAAATTTCTCGGGTAAATGTTTTTGTTAGAAGGGGCTTGTCCAGTGACTCCACCCTTGTTTCTGGTGTTTTATTTTTAACAGAATCTTTTACTAAGGTTCGGAATGTCGTGTCTCTTTAGCCTAATATACTGTTGGCCTCCCTCTCCGCTTAGCGCCTGAGCGAGTTCGTTAGCGTGTCCTGTCAATCTTTCCTAATACCTTAAGCTGCTTTCGACAATTTGTTTTCGAACTGTGGCTTTCCGAGATCAAGGTAGATGTATTTATTTGCAATACATTTGGGGATACCAAGTATGGTTCTAAGAGCCTTAGTCTGGTGGTTATGGTGGTGTTAAGAAATATTTTTTGTTTGCAGGCCTCCAAATGTTCAAAGATGTTAAGAGCTACAGGGTGATCTGTTGCGGTGGCGATGGCACAGTGGGGTGGGTTCTGGAAACGATGGGTAAGTGTTTTTCTTTTCTTAGTATTTTTTTTATTTGAAAATATTTTTCTCAAAATACAATTTCAATGTTATTTTATACTGTTTTATATTGGTAATTTTCTGTAATTTTAAGATTTTATTATAGTAATGTGACTTGAATTCAATGATACGGTATAAGAAGGTCTTTGCCTAGCTTTGGGACAGTATTGAGAGCCATTTTATGGTTTAATTAAAAACTTTCCCTTGTGGACTTTATATCGCATATTCAGTTAAACAAACTATGGGACTAACTCTGAGAGCATGACAAAAAAAACCTGCTGTTTTATACATTTTGATCGAATTAACATAATGATTTTAGAGTTATAGTAAAAAAAGTTTTGTAAAATGATGGGCAGAAACTATCCTTACAATTTTCGGGTAGATAAAAATTTACGGTTATCATAAAAATAATTTAATAGCTACCTATATAACTTTGCTAAATATTTGTTATAAAATGGAATAGAATAGATGTTTATTTATTAAAGTTATTAAGACTTGAGTTAATACTAAATGAAGTAATGTTAGTATTAACTTATTATATATATATTTATATTTGAAAGTTTCCATGACAACAAAACAAACAAATCATTCGTCCGCTTAAGAACATCCGTATCCCATGATGGACCCCATATAGCAGCGCCACCTACCGGGTCCAATTGTAAATCTAAACCATTCTCGAATCCACTTGAACACACAGAAAATTTCATCCAAATCAGTCCAGCCGTTTAGAAGGAGTTCAATAACATACACACGTACAAAAGATTTATATTTATAAAGATTTAAAAATTATTGTGTGTACTGATATTATTTTATTATATATTTTTTCTTTATCTTTAAGACATGTACCTACTCGACGTTCATAAGTGCACTATTGTGCCTCATCATCATCAGCTCATTGCTAGGGCACGAGCCTTCCCTATGGATGGATGGGGAGAACGGGCCATAAACCACCACGCGGGCCCAGTGCGGATTGGTGGTTGTTAACTGCTAATAAATAAATAATAAATAAATAAATAAATAATAAATAAATGTTTCCCACACTCACACCAATTATCTAGCCCCAAGAAAAGCTTCCTTAAGAAACTCGTTATATGGTTAACTAGAAAACGGATAAACATACTTAATATACTTAAATACATACTTATTATACATAGGAAACACCCAGACCCGAAACAATATAGAAAAACAGGTATTTCTAAATTGATCCGACCGGGGATCGAACCCGGGACCTCAGAGATAGCGACACCATGAAAACCGGTGTGCAAGCCACTCGATCAAGGAGGTCGTCATGCAGCCGGGACCAACGGCTTTACGTGCCTTCCGAAGCACGCCTGATCTGAATAACATTTTTCATTTAATTTAATTTCTTATTCTATATTAGTTACATGATTTTTATATGAATTGAGTTTTTGATTTTGTTATGCTTTACAGACAAAGTGCAGTTGGACACGCAGCCAGCGGTGGGGGTGATCCCGCTGGGCACCGGCAACGACCTCGCGCGCTGCCTGCGATGGGGGGGCGGGTGAGTCGTCACCATAATAATAATAATACACACTCGTATGAGTACCATCACACACACACTATAATCTATACTAATATTATAAAGCAGAAGAGTTTGTTTGTTTGTTTGGTTGAACGCGCTAATCTCAGGAACTACTGGTTCGAATTGAAAAATTATTGTATTATATTTTTGTGTTGAATAGTCCATTTATTGAGGGAGGCTATAGGCTATATTACATCACGCTATGACTAATAGGAGTGGAGCAGCAATGAAAAATGTTGCAAAAACGGGAAAATATTTACGCGGGTGAAACCGCGAGGCACAGCTAGTCATACCATATAACCATTTTCACGCTTGGCAAAACCCGCGTGATAAATTTTAATGTAATACCTCAGAAATAAGAGTAAAATGAAAAACGGAGATAATATTATTATTGTTAGGCATTGTTTACTAGATTCTCCGAGGAGTATTTTCTACATTCACCGAGGCATATAATGTATTAGATTCTCCAAGTGGTACTAACTTACTAGATTCTCAGAGGCATCCTTTTACATTTTTAGTTTTTTCAATTAAACCGGTATGTCCGGTCCGGTATGTCAGAAGGGTGCAGGTTCAAATCCTGCTCGTGGAAATTTTTTCAACATTTGTGTTTTTGTAATTTGTTCGCAACAAAATTTGCTCTAAAAAATATTTTATAAATAGCTTGCAAAAACATTTTATTCAATTAATTTATTTTCAAGCATCATCATGACTAATTTGGGTTAGTACCTTAACCTATGTTAGTAAAATTTAAAAAAATAATAAAAAGACAGTGTTAAAAAAATTCCACGAGCGGGATTCGAACCCGCACCCCATGACATGCCGGGCCAGGTGCACTACCAACTATGCTATAGTGACTCAATCCAACTCGCCGAAATTAATCAACACTATCTACTCTTACTCTGTAAGCCAAAGGGCTCCTTTGCGATAGCATAGTTGTTAGTACACCTGACCCAGATGATAAGCCAATAGGTGGAAGCGCACTTCACCAATAATCCTCAACTAGTGAGGCATGGCTATTTTATCTCTAGCTGCCGTAACACAACAATACTACAAACATTGATGTTATGGCGACATATTTAGATAAGTTGGTGGTAGCTAGCCAGGCGGATAAACAAGCTCTGCCACCAACCAAACCGAGTACACAAACATGTACCGAACTGGGAATCGAACCCGGGATCTCTGGGTTTAAACCGGTGGTCTTAAACACTAGACTACATGCAGAGGCGGTTAAATTATATTTGTTTTAAGTTAAGTTTTGTATTGTTAGTATTTGTATAATTTCGAAACATAGCCATGTAACCTTTTTGGTGTTGAATTGACGTTAAAAAAACACTTGTAAAAAGTTTATAATAATGGCAAAATACTTTGAGAATTTAAATCCTTTGCCAAATACTTGGAGAATTTAAATCCAGCGGCATGGCAAAATGCCGTCCCAATCTGCGTTGCCCTTAATTGAGTCACGTAACCAGCCACTAAAAAAGGATCTTACGAAAATCACACCCTAAGGGGGTCAAATAAGGGGTGAAAGTTTGTATGAAAGTCCGTCAGTTTTGAAGTAAAATATATGAAAATTGGTATTTAGGTTATTGGAAAGAAATAAAAAATTAAGTGTCTTAGGAATTTTGTTTATTATCCTTTAAAGAAGTAAAAAAAAGGGAAGAAAGTTTTTTTGATGAAATCCGTTATTTTTAAAGTAATAACTATCAAAATGAATATTTTAATCGATTTATAAAAATTTAAACAAAAATAAAAAATGACGTATTTTAGCATTTTTCGAAAAACCTCCCCTAAAGAGGTGAAATAGGGGTGGAAAGTTTGTAAGGAAATCTGACATTTTTAAAGTTAAATCCACGGACTGACTAATATGAGCGTAGGTACCTTTAATAAGTTTGGATTTTATTACAAACAATCACACGTCGTGTAGCCTACGAGAGCGAAGCCGCGAGCAAAAGTTAGTCTGCCATATTCAGGATTATACCGGTATTATTACCAAACACCTTCTGAAAACGACAACTACTAATGGGAGGAACTAATGGACTAAAATGATCAAAAAACAGGAAATAAGTGGGATTTTTATATTAATTTCACACACACAATACCAATCACAACAGAAGACAGCCAAAGAACCAAAGCCAAAAAGCAAAATCTATAAAAATGTCAATATTAAAAAAAAGTATAAAAATAAGAACATAAAAAGTATCAAAAAGGTTTTTGAAAGAGTCTGCCAACACCTTCTATTATTTTAGTTACAAAATAAAATACATTACACATATTTTTACTGCGCACTGGCATGGAGTGGAATTCTCTGCCATCGTCTGTGTTCCTTAACTTATAACCTGAATACCTTCGAGGCGAGAGTTAATAGGCATCTTCTGGGGGCCGACCGCCTAACTCTCTCGCTTTCGATCGCTTTGAAAGCGAGGCGAGGAGGAGGCGTCATCTTGTCATTTCGAAAGTTATATGAAAGCAATATCGAAAGCTATAGGCTATAGCTTTCGATATTATTCGATATTATATTTCGATATTATATTAGAAGATGACGCGAGGGCCTCGCCTTCAAAGCGATCGAAAGCGAGAGAGTTAGGCGGTTGGGGGGCTGGGGCAGCTCGCTCCATCGTAGACCTCATCTACGCTCACCATCAGGCGAGATCGAGGTCAAGAGCTGTCTTATAAGGCATAAAAAAAAACTAAAAAAGAAACGAACTATTCTACCTTTTGGCCTCCTTTTTGTGCTTAGTACTGTCGCTAACACTCCTGACTGTGCCCTGGTATCGTTCCAGCTACGAAGGTGAGTCGATCCACAAGATACTGGACAAGATCGCGCACGCCAGCACCGTCATGATGGACCGCTGGCAGATCGAGGTGGAGAACTCGGAGGGAGAGGTATTAAAACTAGTATTAATACTACTAATGCTAATATTAAAACTAGTATTAGTGTACGACCCATTGTCAAGAAATAGTACTTATAGATATATAGAAATCACTACAGATTTAAAACAGTATTTGCAGCAGTACTATGTAGTTGGTAGTAACGCTTATAGCAACGAAATTGTTTTTATGAAACTGCTGTTCTTATTGCTAACAAGGTAAGTTAGCAATAAGAAAGTAATTTATAGTTAAAAAATGGTGAAATATTAACGGTGAGCACATTTAATTTATGTAAATTAAATGTAGGCAATATTTGATTAAAAGTGATTTTTACAATCCCGGGATATAAGAGAGATATGAGAGAGACTGGTTATGAGAGAGAGAGACTTTAATGTAATAGAGCATTGTCTAAGTTAAATACTTTTTGTTTAAATTTATCTTTGTTTAATTTGTAATTTTGTTGTTGTTTTATATGTTGTCTTGTGTGTTGTAGTCAAATAAACTTTCATTCATTCATTCATTCAATTTTATGTAGATTATTTTTTTATAGAAAATAATAAAAAAAGTAATAATGTGGAATTTCGTTAACATTTTACTGGATGAGCTTTTTATGGAAATAAAGCAGTGGCACCAGTATCCAGTGTTCGACACCGATTTCGTCGCCTATAAAAAGCATAAAATTTTATTGATTTTTTTCTGGATGAACTCCAGGAAGCATAAGTTCGACTTTTTTTTCCTTTAATCGTTTCCTTTGATTGTGTTATAACGTCACAGTGATATAATTTCGTACATAGTGTATAACAACGTAACGCAATGTATAACAATGTATAACCATGCAATGCTTCCTTCTCCAGCAGCAATGCGAGCAGCCACAGATACCGCATTCTGGACCGCACCCAACCTGCGTTCCCTACAATATCATCAACAACTATTTCTCCATTGGTGTTGTGAGTACACTCGTCATAAATGTATTATTATTTGCCTGTTTAATGCTATCTTAAATGTCTTTTTGACTTAAAAAAATAGTAAAGTAAATAACCTATATACTATCCCACTACTGGGCAAAGGCCTCCATTATTGAATTCATACATCACAGGTTTACTAAATATAGAAAAAATACTTAATACCACTATTGTAACAAATGCAAGCTTGTTCAAGGCAGCTCTCTGTCTATTTATTCTTGTATCAATAACGTTACATAAATATTGTAACCAACAACACAATTATATCTTCAATTGTGGTATTATGTGCAAATCGTTAATTTATTAATTCACTCACATTAACTATTCATTATGGAGAGGCCTATGTTCAGTAGTGGACTAGTATAGGCTGATGATGATGATGAACCATTCATTCTATGACTAAGTCATTCATTCATGCAGTCACTTATTAATTCATTCATTAATTCATACAGTCAAGCATTCATTCATTCAGTCATGCATTTATTCATTAATTCGTTCATTTATTCATTCATTCACTCTCTCATTCATTCATCTATGTATTCAGTCACTCACTCATTCACTTAGCTACACCTTCTTTCATTAATTTCGTCACTCATACATTCATTTATCCAGTCACTCATTTATTCATACAATTACTTATTCATTTATTAAGTCACTTATTCATGCATTTGTTAATTTATTGAGTTAAACATTTATTAATTAATTAATTCAGTAACAGAAAAACTAATGCAATTATCAGGACGCGGCGATCTGCGTGAAATTCCACACGGAGCGGGAACGGAACCCGGACAAGTTCAGTTCGCGTATGAAGAACAAGCTTTGGTACTTCGAGTTCGCCACCTCCGAGCAGTTCGCGGCCAGCTGCAAGAACCTGCACGAGAATATAGACATTGTGGTAAATGTATAAGATATATTTTGCTACACCAATCTTTGGCTTCAAAGAGTTTGGAATATTGGAGAGACTTTCTTCGAGTTACAAAGGACCCTTTTCAATCATTTTGTAACTAGATACAAAACTAAAATGAAGTTAGTAGTTTACGAATTATTTTACTGGTTATCTGGAATTATTTTCTTTAAAGCCAAAACCTTTTGGTAGGACCGCAAAAATGTGTAACTATTTTATATTCAATGTTACAAATACTCAACAATTTTACAAATAATACAAGATAACTTTAATTTGTCACTAGCTTCGTCTACAAAAGATTAGTTTTAATTGACTTTAACGTTGCAAATGAAGGAGTTCACATTCTGCTTCTATTTCTTGTGCAGTGCGACGGATCATCATTAGAACTGAACAAGGGCGGAGCCCTACAAGGCGTGGCGCTGCTCAACATCCCGTACGCGCACGGTGGCTCCAACCTTTGGGGCGCCACCGCGCACCGTCGGGGGCCCTTCCCCCATGCAAGCCAAGGTACCAAAATTCAAAGGCTAAGGAAAAGTGGGATACTATGGGTTATTAAAACAAGCAAAACGTGCGACTTTTTCTTAAATACAGTAGAAAATGCATTACGCATGCTGCTGATAATACTTGTCGAACTCTATCAAGGATCTCTGCGTTCCGTCTTCCGACGTCATCGCATCATCATCTAAATAAGTGAAGAATCTTTACCTGACTGGTGAAACTATCTATAAATTTCTGCATCTCGACACTAACATCTGAAAGACCGAAACGCATTTGTCTGTATTCGTTTTATCTTCTATTAGATACTGTATACGTGGATTTTTGATTAAAGTTGTTAGTATCGGTTGTTATCAAAAGCATTATGATGATCATGTTTAAATTGCTCGTATTATATTTTCAATTTAAAGGCAATTTCTAATAGTAAGTTAACTTACAGTTGCAGTTAGCCGGTATCATCCCATTATTGGGCGAAGGTCTTCCCCGATTTCCGCTATTTCTCACGATTTTGTGCCACCGTTTGCCAGTTAACCTTGTTATAAATTGTGCAAATAACATGAACAGTTTCAGCCATTTTAAAAATGTGTTATCACTTTCTGTTTTCTTGTGTGTAATATTTTTTGTTTAATGAGTAATTAGTTTGTTCAAAATTCAAAATTCTAAATCATTTATACAGTTAAGGCTACAAATAGCTCTTATGAATGTCAGTATGCCATCGTATCGTAAGTCACACACTACACTACTTTGATTGATCTATAATTTAAAAAACCAGGATTAAAATTACGTGTTTTGTTACAGACATAGGTGACAAACTCATCGAAGTTATTGGACTGGAGAACTGTTTGCACATGGGTCAAGTTCGGACAGGTATTTCTTATTATTATTGTATTCTACTCTTTTTTATGTCGGTAACATTTGCAACATATTAAGTTATACAATAACTAATAATGCGCTTCCATCTTAAGCTTGTTTTATCATACCATTAACAAGATGAAGGTATAAGAATAAGAAATATTGATTATATTATTTAAGGTCACATTTTATCAACTGCAAATATTTTGACAAAACTTCTAATGATATCAGAGAAATAAGGCCTTAGCATTAAAAAAAATCAGGCTAGTTTTTTTTTAAACTTTTCCTGACACAAAAATTGTAATATTTTTAAGAGCGGCCTCTCTGTCGGCTCCTTTGAATGAAACTACGGGCACGTGTAAGCGGTGAAGACATTGCGACCTCTCTGTTTCGGCTCCTTTGAATCGAAACTACCGAAAGTGCTTTATTTTACTTTTTAATCGAAATTTCTATTGGCGTTTTTCTTGAAAACCAGCGTATAACAATTTAAGGTTTTTTCATAAAAAATAGTTTTTATTTGTTGTTGAATTTTACCTCAAAATATTTGCAGTTGATAAAATGTGACCCTATATATTATATTCAATATCTATTTACCTGTGATTATGACACTTATTTACAATATTTATAAAATACATATTAAATCAAACAAAAACTTAAGTGCCAAACTGCCTTTTAAGAAAAAGTGATTTAAAGGTTAGTCAATAGCGTTCTAACTTACTTATTGATTTTTAGATCATCAGTAGTTGAGGATTCCGGGGAAAGTGCGCTTTCACCTTTGACCTTATCATCACTTAACATCAGGTGATATGAAGGCTAATTGTCTATTCGTAAGACATGAAAAAATGCTGGGTGGGCTGCTGAAGCGGCAGCTTTCTGGTAGGGACGAATATGATGGTTTCAATATAGTTAACTGACACGAAAAGAGAAAGTATTTACTAAACATTGACAAGCACTTCACTATCCTACTAATATTATAAACGCGAAAGTTTGTAAGTATGGATGGATGGATCTTTGTTACTCTTTCACGTAAAAACTACTGAATGGATTTGGATGAAATTCGACATACAGATAGTTTAAAACCTGGATTAACACATAGGATAGTTTTTATCCCGATATTCTCACGGAAATGAATGGAAACTGTCATAGTGGATGTTTGTTACTCTTCACGTAAAAACTACTGAATGGATTTGGATGAAATTCGGCATACAGATAGTTTATAACCTGGATTAACATATAGGTTTAGATAGACGGGAATGAATGGAAACTGTCAAAGCGGTACGAAGTCCGCCGGGTCAACTAGTTATAAAATAAAGTAATAATATGTTTAATTAACTTTACCTCTTTGGTTTCTAAGGCTTGCGGGCGTCAGGACGTCGACTAGCGCAGTGCAGCTCCATCACTATAACAACCAAACGAACATTCCCTATGCAGATCGACGGTGAACCCTGGATGCAGCCGCCTAGCAGGGTAAACTTCATTCACCTGCTAAACACTTTAGGCCAGTTTTGGACAGCAGTTTTGGTCGCCAAAAGATAATATAGTTTACAAAAATACAAAAATGTTGAAAAAATTTCCACGAGCAAGATTTGAACCTGCATCCTTCTGACATACCGGGTCAGGTGCGCTCTTTGTAATTTGTTTCGCAACAAAATTTGCGTTAAAATTGTATTAACAAAACAAAAACATTTTATAATATAGTTTTTCATTGAAGTTTTACTAAATGACATCAGAGAGCTAGGAAGCATACTCAATTGTCGTTAAAGTCAAAACTTAGTTGTTGTCCCCTATTTCCAATGATTAAAGGAAAAAAATGTAGCTCACTGTTTCCTCTTGAAACTGATACCACAACCCCAGATTGCGCTCCACAAATTTCATACAAAATCTTCGATACCTAAAATATATAGGTATTTTAGGTATCTATACTAATCTATACTAATATTATAAAGCTGAAGAGTTTGTTTGTTTGTTTGGTTGAACGCGCTAATCTCAGGAACTACTGGTTTGAATTGAAAAAATATTTTTGTGTTGAATAGTCCATTTAATGAAGGCTATAGGCTATATTACATGACACACAATGACTATTAACGCGGGTGAAACCGCGGGGCACAGCTATACTCCTATAACATTATTTCACATTCTTTCATTAGACTAGAAAATTCGTTAGCTGTAAGACGAATAATTTATCTTTTTTTTACCTCATCCCAATCCACGTATATTTCCCAACATGCGCCAAATCCGATCAGTTGGCAACACTGACGATGATCCATTGATCCTTTGACAGGTGCATATATTTGCAGGCGGGAGAGCAATGATTGCGTATTACACCCAAGCTTGATGAACGAATAATATTAACACAACATATTTATCATTATTGCATTTTTGTATCTACGTCATGGATTTCCGCAAGATAATGTCTTATTGCATTAATTATTGTAATGGCGTAATAAATGTGATTAATAAACTTTTTTATTTTCACAGATAACCATTACCCATAAGAATCAAGTGCCGATGTTAATGGGACCAGCGCCAGAGAAGGGGCGGGGCTTCTTCAAACTCTTCACTCACTGCTAACTACCATTGAGCCGCATCGAAATTGGACCAGCCGTTTTCTTAAAGCAACGTTCTAATCAGTCAAACTGAAAAAATGTTTGAGACAGCAATCTTTTTTAAAGTGTATAGTAGTAACCTCAAGAAATATCAGGTTTTTAAATAGAATACATATAGTTTGCAATATGTATGGTACTTCAAGATTTAGGTTATAAGAAAGCCAAATGATGTTTTAGTGCGCTTCGAGCACCCTTGATTAAATATAAGCTTAAGTACCAAAAACTTAACGTCCATTTTGCTAAAGCCTGTTCTTGCATAGATAAAAAAATTAAAAATTAGTCAAATATTTTAAAAGGTTTAGAGAAAATTATACTTATTTGATAGTTATTACAAAAAGGTTTATATATAAATTATTGAAAGTGTATCTACTCAATGGAAAATAGAATTTAATGAATAATTGTGTTATTGTTAGAAGCGTTGGGCCTACACGCAATTTATTTTAAGTTAAAATGTATTATTAATTATTTATTTATTTAAATTAGCAAATTTTTTAATTTTCGTAACGTCCTTAATTAAAAGCGATTTGTTTTGACTGTTCAGGCCAATTGTAAAGCGGTCACCAAAGTTTATTGATGCTTGAAATCGATGTACAAATAACTCGTTATCGACCTTTAGATCTTAGTTATAATTGGTAGTAATTTACCTAATATCACTTTCTCCAATGATTTTGTTTGGAAATAAATGAATATAGCATTTTTTTACACAATATAAAGCATTTTTTTATAGTAAATTAAACTACTTAAAACTATACTTATAAAAACTATAAACTATAACTATCAATGTACCTACTATTGGATTGTATTAGATTGAATTGAATTCTTGTTTTAAAAATATTGAAAAACTTTGTTGCAATTTATTAGATAACTTTCACGCGGTTATGTGTATGTAGCTCTTAATTATCTATGCCCTTTCCCGGTAATTGAAATGAATTTATTCCAAGCAAAGTGTTGCCACACTCGTACAAAGTTACAACACTTCCCAACAATCACAATCACAAAACAACAACCATCTATATATTAATACGTGAAGCAAAAACTTTGTACCCGTTTTTACGAAACTTGCGCGGGACGGAGGAGTATAAAATTTCGCACACTTATTTTATATAGAGAAGGTTATCAAAATGTTAATATTTTTTTTTAATTATGCATAAAAAATATATTAAACCAACAAAAACAACACTACACACACTACCATGAATTTGACACACTCGCATATGTATTTGGCACTGACACACGTATTGTTTGTCTTTAATGCGGCCGACATCTGTCAATGCCAATTCAAACTCACATTCTATCTTTTTTAATTTTTCACTGCTTAGGATACAATCCGTGCAGCCTTAATAAAATTACGGTCGAATTTCGAACACTGGGCGACCACTAGTATTTATAATTATTTGCGTAAATTATTGTTGTTAGTTATTAAAAAATATATGTATGTCTATTATAAATAGGTAGTATGTACACATAAAAGAAATAGTAGTCTAGATAACTAAATATGATTTATGTTGCAAGTGATGTTGTAACTAAAACGTGTGCTTTTCGCATTTATTTATGATAAAAACAAAATGTTGATTAGTTATAAACTATTACTATTTTAAGTATTATTTTTAACTAACTTATTGTATGTCTTTTTAAATTAGACGTGTACTTAGGTTTTAGTGATGTTTTAAATACAATTCCGTGCCATGTTTAAATTACTTATTTATTATATTATATTACGCCTCGGTGGCTGAGTGGCAGAGCGCTCGGTCCGATACAAGAAGGTCCCGGGTTTGTGATCACCAACCATTTGGCAAGACATTGGCCATTGCCCATCAATTGTAGCGATGATTTCAATGATGGAGGCCTTTGCCCAGCAGTGGGACAGTTATAGGCTATTTACTACTTTGACTACTATTGTATTACAAAAACACAACGTTGAAAAAATTTCCACGAGCAGGATTTGAACCTGCACCCTTCTGACATACCTACATACATACATACATACATACATACATACATACATACATACATACATACATACATACATACATACATACATACATACATACATACATACATACATACATATTCTTAACCGATCTTTAGTATTTGTAAAAATATTTGATCGGATGTTAATGACGGTAGTTGTTGACATTGAATGGGCGCCTTTGGCTTTCAAAGTAAAAAGTAAATAGTGTTGAATAATTTCGGCGGGCTGGTTAGAACCACGATAGCTAAATTGGAAGAGCACCTGACCCGGTATGTCAGAAGGGTGTAGGTTCAAATCCTGCTCGTGGAAATTTTTTCAACGTTGTGTTTTTGTAATTTGTTTAGCAACAAAATTTGCGTTAAAATTATTTAAACATTTTACTATTGTATTATATATTTTTTGTGTTGCAATGCAATGTATGTAGAAATGAATTCGTGGACTATATATGTCAAGTACAATATGGCACGTCATAATGTTCCATAAGTTGTATACGGTTTTTTATATCAAAGTTTTATAATTATGTTTTAAATTAGTTTTTAGTTATTTGAAAAAGAAGTTGAGATCTTAATAATATCGAAATATCAAATACGTGCCAAGGAATTTTATGCAAAACGTCCCAGAATCATATGACAGCCATTTTTGTAAATATTTTTCTATAGAATTTTTAAAACCAATATAATATTATATTTAAAAGAAATAGTTTTTTATTAGAGATATTGTAATAGAATTAACGCCGCACATGCAATTATTTGAATTTGAACCTAATGTGTATTTATATAGATGTTATTTAAGTTTGTGTAAACATTTGTGTCTGTGTTGGTGCTTAATGTAAATTAATGTATTAAGGTGATCGCACTAGTGTTCGACAGAGGAACCAATTCTCGACACTTGCTTTTAGTCGACCAAAAATAACATAGAGTTTTATTGAAAAATGGAAAGCAAGTGGTCTCTGTTAAATTGTTGCTTTCAAAAATAAGTTGGTAAAAAAAAGCGCCGAACACTGGTTCCTGTCGAAAACTGGTGCAACGAACCTAAATCTTTTTGTTAAAAAAAAAAACTCTTTTCGAAATTCAATTTTTATATTTATTGATGAGTTACCAACCCGAATTTGGCAAGCGTGGTGATTTATCAAACACCTTGATGACTTGATTTCTATGATGAAGGCCTTTGTCCAACATTAGGATAGTATATAAGGTTACATTTTATCAACTGCAAATATTTTGAGGATAAATTCAACAACAATATAAACAATTTTTTTTTTAATCTTAAATTTTTATACGCTAGTTTTCAAGAAAAACGCTTAAAGACATTTCGATTAAAAAGAAAAATAAACCACTTTCGGTAGTTTCAATTTAAAGGAGCCGGAACAGAAGGGTCGCAATGCCTTCACCGCTTACACGTGCACCTAGTTTCATTCAAAAGAGCCGACAGAGAGGCCGCTCTTAAAAATATTACAATTTTTGTGTCAGGAAAAGTTTAAAAAAACCAGCCTGATTTTTTTTTAAATGCCTTAGGGCCTTATTTCTCTGATATAATTTGATTTTTTGTCAAAATATTTGCAGTTGATAAAATGTGACCTTATATAGACTTAGTTCTACTGCTACTATTGAATGAATTAATTCGTGTTTTGAAAAGAGTCTTATAATGATTATAATGTAATTGCTGTTATATATGTAAACCAATGTATAAATGTCTTAGTCGATAATCAAAGGCAATTCAAATTGCAATTGAAAATTTTAAAATGAATTGAAAAGTAATTTATTGTTACAAAATCCATGGTTAATGTTTTTCTTTGTGTCAAGTGATAAGTACAAGTTATTTTTACTGTACAATCGTGTTAATTTTTTTCGGCACAAATAGGTTTAATACAAAGCGAGCTCTCACTTAAGAAACCGCTTTAATGTGTAGTTAGTTATTATTATTATAACGTTATAAACGTGACTTAAACCGTTTCGAGTCATCCCCTCTAGGAACCCTCTGAGGGTTTGATCAGTACGGCTCGAGGAACCTTTAGTTTCGCGCCGCCCACAACAGTCCGGTTAGGTACGCTGTAATGGTCACCAGTGGCTTTAAGCAATCTCTTTCCAAAAGCATGGTTTGTTATGATAGCCCGCTGGACGAATGGTGTACACACGGCGGCAGTTCAACCTACCCAAAACTGTCAAAATTCTACAATCAATTTTGAACTTTATCCTTTGGTTATAAGGATGTATGTATATATTTATAATATAATATTTTATTTTAAATTAGTTATGTCATTAGTTTAAATATGTTTGTTAGTCCATACTAATGGTATTATTTACAATTTATTAGTCCCGCATACTTGTTTATTGCACCACAGCTAGGGTTGGCTGAAAGAGATCTCTTCTAGAGATAAGCTCACCTTTGTATATGTCCTGTGTTACGTGTATTTAAATGTATTTTTTCTTTGTACAATAAAGGATTAATCAATATTTATTGGAGAAATTTGACGGGTTAGGGTAGTTTGTTCTGCTGCCGACTGTACTTACATTAGTTTAAAGCAACTGGGTGCATGTACGAGTTAATTAATTTTACAGTAGTTTATTGAATAAGTAAAGTACCTATCAACATTTTTATTTTTCTTAACATACGGTACAATAATATAGAATGTATTAATATAATTTGACAGTTGTTTTAACTACTAGTCGTAGTTTATTATTGTAACGTATTCATCCATTCATTCATCCATTGAATCATTCAATCACTCATTCAATCATTGAATACCGAAAAGTGTTAAAAACAGTCATGAGCAGTATCAGAATCCGCACCTTCCGTCATAACCGCCTTTGTGGTCTAGTGGTTAAGACCACCGGCTTAGACCCAGAGGTCCCGGGTTCGATTCCCAGCGGGGGGTACATGTTTGTGTACTCGGTTTGGTTGGTGTTAGGACTTGTTTGTCCGCCTGGCTAGCTACCACCATCTTATCTAAATATGTCGCCATAACATCAATGTGTGTAGCATTGTTGTGTTCCGGCAGCTAGAGATAAGATAGCCAGTGCCTCACTAGTTGAGGATCCCGGGTGAAGTGCGCTTCCACCAAATGGCCTTATCATCACTTAACACCAGGTGTGATTAAGGCACTGTGCTTACCCGTAAAATATAAAAAAAAAATACCGTACCTAGTGCGATTTTTCAACTTTTTGATCTAGTAAAAGTAAATAGCCTTTATCTATCACATTGCTGAGCAAAGGCCTCCATCAATGGGATCAAGTCATCATTACAATTGATGGGTATTGGCTTAAGGCGAAGGGTAAGGCACACTAGCGCCACCAATTGATATAATGATAATTACTAACGGACCGGATCTTTTTTTAAACATTGCGTACCGTCCGACAACAAGAAAGCATCCATAGTATTTATTTAATAATTGTGCACTACTTTTTGTTGCGTGGATTATTCACAAAACGGGCTATCGCATTTATTCACAAACAATGGCCACTGTTGGTGTTTATTTATTTATTTATTTATTTATTTATAGAAACCAACAGCATATTACAATTTATACTTATGCTACTGACAATTACAATGAGTAAAGCCAATTACAGGTTTCTGCATTTACATTTTTTTTTTTAATTCTGTAGTAATGAGAAGGTCACATACTTCTAACAAAATAAACCCAGTAAAAATTTTCCTAATCTAGAACTATTAACTACGAAATTAGCCAGTCATCGAACGCTGCTATTTATTTAGGGCTTCGATTATGTTTTTTTTAAAGTTAAATTTGGACATGAAGAAAACATCTTCCTTGCTAAAAAGAGTATTATAAGTGCGTGCAATGCGCGTTAGGACAGCGTTACTGGAGTACTTGGTGGAATGACTTGGAACGTGCAACAGAGGTGTGTGTCGAGTACGACGAGAAGGGACACGATATGCTACTTTAGACACTAATTGCGGACAGTCAACGCGATTTCGAATAATGTCAAACAATAAAGACATATCCATAACTTTATGTCTCTCCTCAACAGTAAGTAAGTTATGTCGGCGACAACCGTCGAGATAAGAGTCACTGGAGCAACGGAGTCGATAATTAAGATGTTTGATAAATACTTTTTGAGTACGTTCCAATTGTTTTTTATATACCTCATATTGTGGTGTCCAGATGGGACTAGCATATTCTAAAACGCTCCCAACATATGCAAAAAATACTGTTTTGAGAGTATCAACGTCAGAGAAAGGCTTACAGGACCGCATAACGAAACCCAAATTCCGAAAAGCTTTATTAGCTACAGTATCAATATGTTGATCAAAAATCATTTTGCTGTCTAAGATAACGCCTAAATCTTTGACTTTATTGGTTTTTTCAATTAGAACGGTATTAAAATAATAATTGTGCGATATTTGATTTCTTTTGCGGGTAAATGATATACATTGACATTTTTGAGCATTAACAGTAATTTTGTTTTTTGTATAGTAGTCGTATAAAGAGTCCAGATCTCTCTGAAGTTTGGTAGTCTTGTTCACATTTGATCAAACTAAATATTTTCTTATCGTCTGCATACATTAAAAACCTCGCAGTATTAAAGCAACTACCAATATCAAACAAATAGGCATTATAGAAAAGGGGTCCCAAGTGTGAACTTTGAGGGACACCTGTGAGTACACTTACAAAATCAGACCTAAAACCGCTAGCGAATGAATACTTAAACAAACCTAAAAGTAGTGCACAATTATTAAATAATGCCTAGTTTGCTTAGTGTCGGAAGGTCCGCAATGTTTGAAAAAAAAATCCAGTTTAGCAGTTATCAAATTAAATCCATTAGCGGCGCTAGTGTGCCTTACCCTTCGCCTTAAACACCACGCTTGCCAAATGTTCGTTCATACTTTTATCCAATTAATAATTCAATCATCCGTTCATTTATTCATTCAATCATTCATTCATCTATTCATTCATCAATTCATTCACTCATACAATATTTTATGCAAGGCAAAATAATTATCTCTCCTCGTTTGCCACCAGAGGCCGTTGCATTAATGCCATACAAATTCTTTTCTTCGTTACCATGATCGAATGGCGAATGAAACACGTACAAGGCACCCTGTAATAATAAATCTTTTTATTTCTAGTTAGTGACAGACACATTTTAAAATAAAATAGAAATAGAATTTTATTTAAAATTTTATTAGCAATTTTATGGCGAATTTTGATTTGATACCGGAAAAGCGTTGAAAAATTGTTAATGCAGTTATTGGTCAATAGGACTTTATATACAAAATAATTGAAAAGTATAGATTGGAAATGCGAAAATGTACAATTAATTTAATTGCCGAGTACGTAATTAATTTCATTAAATTAATCGATAGACTTCAAATTAACTATAAAATTGTAGGTAATTTGCATACAAATGTATGGAATCGAAGCAGCGCCACCTAGTAACGATAAGGTAAAACTTATCCCATACAAATTAAAGATAACTTTAACTAGATCGCCTCTGTGGTCTAATGGCAGTGCTCGGCTAGATACAAAAAGGTCCCGGGTTCAATTTCCAAGTCGGATTTTTTATTTATCATTAAGCCATTACCCATCATTTGTAGTGATGACTTGATTCCAATGATAGAAGCCTTTGCCCAGCAGTGGGACGGTTATAGGTTATGTACTATTACTAGATCAAATACTTGAAAAATCGCAATAGGTACGGCAAGGCGGAAGGTGCGGGTTCTGATTCTGCTCGTGGCTGTTTTTAACACTTTCGGTATTCAATATTATGGTACTGTTGTGTCAGATAACATTTGCAAAATGAAGCTTGAAATGCTTATATAGTATATAGTCTTAGATATGGTTTTAGCGAGTTAGTTACCCTATTCGTTTTATTAAAGAGTTGAGCTTTAAATACGTAGTTGTGTTTGTAATATATGACATACGTATTGTTGTACAACTTTGCGAATTGTGCCCATGCCTTTAATTTCATGGGTAATGAATGACTTATGAAAATGTTGTTTAAAGTACATCATATAGGAAATACAAGAAAAATAGCGGCCTTATCACACGCTTGCGTGATGCCATGAACCTAGAAACTCTGAAAATATTGAGATCACTATACAGCTTGAGGAACCGTTAATTTCTTGCCGCTTGTTAACCCAAGGACGCTGTGAAGGCCATAAGCGGCCAATCCCAAATACTTTTATGACTAAAAGTCGTTTAAAGAGCCTGGTGCGAGCTATATTTGCCATTCGATCACTTGAAAACAATAATTTGTATGGCAGTTTGTGTAAATTTGGAGCTCGATGGCGACTGGTCTGCAATTGCTGAGGTAAAGTATCTTTCCCAGAGACCGGTCTGTCTGATAACTGTATCATCTCTCGCTCCTCCGTGCTTCGGAAGGCACGTAAAGCCGTTGGTCCCGGCTGCATTAGCAGTCGTTAACAACCACCAATCCGCACTGGGCCCGCGTGGTGGTTTACGGCGCGTTCTTTCTGTGGTGTATCCATCCATAGGGAAGGCTCGTGCCCCAGCAGTGGGGACATAGCAATAAGCTGATCGTGATGGTGTTGTTGTTGTTCGAACGGCTTTTTTTGTATGTTAAAAGGAGGCAAACGAGAAGGCGGGTCACCTGATGGAAAGTAATCACCGCCGCCCATGGATACCCGCAAATCCAAAGTAATCGCAGACGCGTTGCCGGCATTGAGGAAGGAGTTGAATCTTGAGGAGGGAGTAGGAATTGGGAGGGGGAGGGGTGAGAGATGGGCCTCCGGTACTTTCCCTCACCGGACGAAACATAACAGCAACGAGTGCCATTGTTTCACGCCGATATTCTGTGGGAGGGTGGTATTACGCCGGGCGAGTCGGCCCATTTCATGCTGCAACACAGCGTGGCTCTACCACTCAGACAAAAATAAAGCTTGCACCTAGTAATGTTTGTTTTGTTATAAAAGAGTTTGCTGTTTATTATTAGCGAGTTGTATAACAATATAGTGTTGTTTTGTTTTCTAAAGTTTACGCGGACACTACGAGTATATACACATTGAAATGAAACGACTTTTACGGATACTCGCGTTTATTTTACACATTACTTTTAATAAATGTTTATCTTGACGTTTCGAACCCTTTCCAGGGTCGGTGGTCACAGGGAGACTGAGGTGTAGGTCGTCTCATAATTAGTTAGTAACACTCTCATTTAAATTTAATCAGGTGCGTTTCGTTTTACGCAGAAAGAGCTTACAGTATCTTTTGGTCTGGCGTATGGTGTTGGGGCAGGGATTTAATATTTCGTATGATGGGATCCCAGGCTGGTGGTAGATTCCAACTATCTTATCTATTGAAATTAGGATGTTTTTTTAATTTCAATAGCCTCGCGTCTCATCCTAGGATAGGTTCAAAACGTCAAGGTAAACATTAATTAAAAGAAATGTGTAAAATAAACGCGAGTAGATCCGTAAAAGTTGTTTCATTTCAATATAGTGTTGTTTAATTGTGCGATTTTAATATATTTGTTTAGTTGTTATAATTACATTGAATCACGAATATAATATGATGTTAATAAAAAAAACTACTATTATTACTATTATTAATTTTAGCATCGATGCGGTGAAACCAATTTAAAAAATGTGCCAGCTTTAATAGTGTTGTAAGAAATTATAATTATAATTATTATTATTATGAATAATAATAATATATGTGTATAAAACTATTGAATATTATTGTAACGAATATATGTGCATCTGAATCTTAAGCTGTTTTGTTTTATTTATTTGAAGGTACCTTTTAGATAACTGTTTTTTTTTAAACCATATTGTAATCAACAGATCTAAAAAATTATCTAAAAACGGGGGGCATAGCGTAGTAATTTGTCACTTTTCTTCAATTTTAATAACTTGGTGCCTCGTCTCAGTAGCACAGTGGCAATGCACTCGGCCCAAAATCCAGAAGTCATGGGTTCAATTCCCAGTACGGGCAAAGTGTGTTTTGTGTTTTTACACAGCTTAGACACGTTTCTCGGAACAGCTCGGAACAGTCCGAGTGCAGCTTATCTTTATTATCTTATCTTATCTCATCTCATCTTATCTTATCTTATCTTAGCTGTTGCGAGATTTCGTTTACGTTTTGGGGTCTCCTTATTTAGTGCTCTTGCATAAATTCCTCCTTCCTACAACATGGGATCCATCAAGACGAGGTGTGAAGAAGCAACTTGCAGGTCTACAAGGTGAGGACAGCTAATGAGGCACTATCATGCTATACTAGTTGTGGAACATTGCTGTAATATCATCAGCTCATTTTATGTCCCCACTGCTAGGGCACGAGCCATCCCTATGGATGGATAGGAAGAACGGGCCATAAACCACCACGCGGGCCCAGTGCGGATTGGAGGTTGTTAACGACTGCTAATGCAGCCGGGACCGACGGCTTTACGTGCCTTCCGAAGCACGGAGGAGCTCGAGATGATAAATTTTTGGCCACCCATCCGATGACCGGCCCTTGCGAAAGTTGCTTAATCTGAGCAATCGCTGACCGTGCGCGTCAACTACTGCGCCATCGAGCTTCTCCAATCTTCGCTACTGTTTAACATCAGGTAAAGCGGTGTCATTCGTCAAATGTCAGATTTAAAAAAAATGTTTTTTAATTTACTGTCTTATGATTATTTACATACTACGTGTAACAGAAAGATGTCGTAAAAATGAAAAGACCCAAAGTGTATCCGATCCAGATCTTGTATGCAGAGTTATTGGGACTTAGTAATTTGTTATACAATATTTGATAAGTATTTCTTTAGTGATGTCACATTAAAATGAACAAGTCACAGCCTTAAGGGGGTGCAGCGCGGACGCAAAACTGCGAGTTTCAAGTTTCTTTATGATAGCGAGCGAGCGGCGCGTGGCAGTGGTGTGACAACGGCGCACGACAAGAATACGCACGCACACTAATATCTGTACAGAGTAGGCTTGTGATTTAATTAGAGCAATGTTTACTTTCGTAAAATCAAAAGGCGTTTGGGTAAAAAATAAGAAAAGTCTTGTTTTTTAATGGAAAAATAAGACAACAGTGACCTGCGGAATATCAATACAAACATTTTGATGTCGGATCATTGTTTCATTTGGGCTATATATACAAAGTTTCTGAAGAAATAAGTTTTTAGATATCATTATTTTACGTAATGTTTATGCAGTTTCTGGGTATTTGTTTCAAATTTCAAAACAACCATGACCTTGTGAAAGGATCAAGCTAACCTACACTAGTCCTTTTAATGTATAAGACCTATTCAGCGCCTAGCACCAGTGACTTAAAAACACGTAAATTTTCAAATTCCGCGCTGCACCCCCTTAATGGTTTAGTGACCTCTGTGTACCTACTTACATTTATGATCACGCCTGCCCCGCATAACTTTACTAATTAAAATATTAAATTTAGAATTGCACTACAAATTAGAGTCAATCATTACGTCTATACAAGGTCTAGTTCGGATATACTATCGATCTTTTCATTTTTACCACACTTTTCTGTTTTTTTTTTGAGAGAGTTTGCTGATTGCCTCAGACGGCATTTTCAGCTTCACCGGACTTTTTTGGGGGCGGCGAGGAACGTAAAGGGTCCCTCAAGCCGTGTGAAACGAATCACCTTCGGAGGTTTTCTAGAGGGAACGGCATCGCGCACTAGTGCGCGTCCCCGTGCCCTACTAGATTCTCCGGAGGGTTCGGATCGGATCGGGGGGCGGAACCACCCGAGGGCGCCTCTAAAGGCTCGGACCTCGGCTCGGGTAGACCGGGCCGTGGAGGAGGAGAGAAGCGCCCAGGTACATGTCTGTACCTGGGGGTCGACCGCCTAACTCTTTCGCTTTCGATCGCTTTGAAGGCGAGGCGAAGAGGAGGCGTCATCTTGTCATTTCGAAAGCTATATGAAAGCAATATCGAAAGGTATAGGCTATAGCTTTCGATATTATTCGATATTATATTTCGATATTATATTAGGAAGCGAGGCGAGGGCCTCGCCTTCAAAGCGATCGAAAGCGAGAGTGTTAGGCGGTTGGGGGGCTGGTATAGAGCGCGTGTGAACCGGTTCTTCGTACCCTTGTTCTACGAGTACGGTGTCTTAGACCTAAGCTAGTGTGCATATTTAGTGGATTCTGTAAATGTGTAGTGACATTTAGAGGATCGGGCGGGGATACTTTTCTGTTGACACGTTGTATAATTATACGCAAATTTCGTTGCGAACAAATTACAATTTGAAAAAGACAAAGTGTTGATCTGACCATGGCATGTGCAGTGCGGGTTTGAATCTCGCTCGTGGATTTTTTTTCAACAATATTATTTGTCTTTTTTTTTTCAAAAATTTCTGTCTTGACAGTGACAAACTGGTTTATCCAACGCAAAGCCTCACGAATGGCGATAGTTGTCGGAAATGAAGTTCGAACGCCTTACAAATCGGCGGTTAGGCAAACAATCGCATTGTATTGTAATTAGGGACGAATACCGGTGCGTAGACCTGGGGACTGTCTCCTAAGGTTTCACAATTATTGTTATTTATTTATTTATTTATTCTTTGTTGCACAATAAAATAAAATAAAGTACAAAAGACGTACTTAATGCCAAACGGCATTTTCTACCAGTCGACCTAAGGGCTAGACAGAAAAATTGGTAAGCGGTGCGACAAAGAACGTAAACAAAACATATACTACATACATTTATAAGAACTGAAATATTAAATTATTAAATTAAATGATAATAATTATAATATACTAACATAGTATTGTAAAGTTATATCTTTTTGTATACTACACTTGACTACCAGAAGGTTGATCGTAGGAGGTATTCCACGAAGCACACCCATAGGTGCGCTTCAAATAAAATTTATAAATGACTAGCTGTGCCCTGCGGTTTCACCCGCGTTAATTAGCGACTGTTCCACACCTATTAGTCATAGCGTGATGCAATATAGCCTATAGCCTTCCTCAATAAATGGACTATTCAACACAAAAAAAAATTTTCAATTCGAACCAGTAGTTCCTGAGATTAGCGCGTTCAAACAAACAAACAAACAAACAAACAAACAAACAAACAAACTCTTCAGCTTTATAATATTAAGTATAGATTAATTTTCTATTCCACGAAGCAGGAAATAAACCACTGTGAAGTTAAATTAAATTAATTAAGTTAATTAAATTAATGTCTTTTATTTCTTATCCAATTTGAATACACAGGTAAGTATGTATAGCTAGGCGCGAGCTTATAGGCTAACCCCCTTATTCATAAAAACTATTTAAGCATTATTTAATTAATCATTGTTTTGTCTCTTTTTCTCAAATACAAAATGACGTTTGTGTGACGTTGACAAAACAATATTTAACTAAAATAATGCTTAAATAGTTTTTATGAATAAGGGGGTAGGTAAGTGTGACGCGCCTGTTGCAACGAGCGTCTAGAAACAACTGGATTGCGAATGTACTGTTGGCTCGACGGGGAACAACTACCGTGCGCATTTCGCAATTCAGCGCTACTTACAATGTATTGTGTCCCTACACTATAAAAGAATAAAATAAAATCTTAAATAAAAATATACTACGTTATCACGTCTCTAACTTCATACCCGAAGATTCCGGGCTCAAATCCCAGCCTGGCAAAAGGTGTTAGAATTTTTCGATGCATAGCCCGGGTTTGTGGTCACCAACCCGCATTTGGCAAGCGTGGTGATGAAGCCATTACCCATCAATTGTAGCGATGACTTGATTTCAATGATAGAGATCTTTACCCAGCATTTGTACAGTCATAGGCAATTAACTTTGGCTTTCACAAAACACGTTTGTATTTATTTATGTACACACAAACGAATAAGAAGGGAGAACATAGTAAGAATGGACAAGTACAAGGGCGCTGCTTATTTCACATTGACATTTCTTCCAGCAGGCCCGTAGAAGGAGAAGACACAGAGAAAGGTAGAAAAAGTGTGCACAAAAGAAACAAACATAGTATAAAATAGTTACGACACAAATTAAACATATATACAATAACTATAACACACTCAACCGGAAAGATAGTACTCCTTTACGCGCTTCTTCTTCTTAGTTTGAAGATTTTTATTAATTTTTTGTGTCATATTTTATGATTATGTTGGGTATCGCATTTTTTTTCTATGTAGATCTCTGTCTAAAATCTTTATATGGATACTATACACACCCACACGTCATCACAGCCAATAGACTTCCATTGCTGAACAAAGGATCCAACACCAAGGATCATCACCAAGTCCGGTTTTCTCCTGCTCGCATCCTCTACCTTTACACACACGTGTACAACAAATAATCATAAAATATTTACCTTTCGTGCAAAAACGTGATTCGTAAAAGCAATAAGTGTGATATATTCCGGTCTTGGGTTCAATTCCTTGGTTGGGCAAAGTATATTTCGGAATTTCGGATGCATAGCCCGCATTTGCGTTGCCACTTGCCACCGAGGCAACATATAACATATTTTTTTACAAGATAAAAAAATATGCTAAATCCCACTTGAGCTTTCTGAGGCTGGTTCATATTTTCCAGTAAAATTTTATCTTGTTACTATAAATATTACATATTACATTATATTACTATATTACAATGTGAATGCAAAATTAAGAGTAATAAAAATATTTAAAAGGAATTACTGCAATTTAATTAATTATTGCAATTTGTATAGGTGTAAGTTACCTAAATAAATGAATTATTATTATTAAGTCTTTATCAATTGTTAAATACTTGCAAAACTGTTCTTCCGACTGTGAGGGTAGAACTTTTCAGTGACGTAATACCACTGGCTTGCCAGCATGAATCACAAACTACTAGAAAAATTCAACGAGTCTTCTAGAGCCTCGGTAGCCTAGTGGTCAGACCACTGGACCGGTTATCCAAAGGTCATGAGTTCAATTCTTTCTAGTAGTTCTTTCAGTTCTTTCGAGTTGATTTTTCCTAGTAAAATCTATCTTGTATATAAAATTGTTCCAATGATGACTACTAGCTCCTAGAGTATAAAGGCATGCATCGCGACCTTGCATTGTTGCCGCATTATACGCGGGGCGTTGAATTGTCGGTCGTTACATCAAAATCCAATTTAATTAATTCAATACAAACGTCTTAGTATGCAGCCTTGTGGTAATGATAGTATTAATAATAATATCTAAGTACCTTGTAAGGAGATTTAGGGCGCGATCTTAAAAGTTAGGTAACTTTAGCAAAGTCTTGCCACCGGATAGGTGACCAAAATATTATTTTCTCGCGAAAAGTCCTCAGGGAGCCGCGCTTGTGTGGTGGAGTTGCTAAACGCTCGTCGCACTTATAGGCTTGGTTATCACCTGAGGTCCTGGGTTCGATTCCTAGGTAGGCCAAAGCGTCTTTTGTATTATCCTATAGGTTGGATGCCCGGGTTTGTGATCATCAACCAGCATTTGGCAAGCGTGGTGATTATAACAATACGCATCAATTTTTGAAGTTTATCCTGACGTTTCTAAGTTTATCCTGACGTTTCGAAGTCTCCCTCGTGATCACGTGTCCGGACACAGACGGACGGTAAAATAAAACGAATGAAATGAAACAACTTTTACGGATCTACTCGCGTTTATTTTATACATTACTTTTTAATGTTTATCCTGACGTTTCGAACGCTTTGCAGGGTCCGTGGTCACAGGGAGACTGAGGTGTTGGTCATCTCATAATTAGTTAGTAGCTTGTTTAACCTCATTTAAATTTAATCAGGTGCGTTCCGTTTTACGAAGAAAGAGCTTACAGTATTTTTTGGTCTGGCAGTATGGTGTTGGGGCTGGGATTTAATATTTTGTATGATGGGATCCCAAGCTAGTGGTAAATTCCAACCAACCAACTTCTCTATTGAAATTAGGATATTTTTCAATTTCAATAAAAGGCGTGATGGTATGTATGTATGTATGTATGTAATAGCCTCGCGATCGATTACACAAACGCGATTCTTCCTGTTCGTGATTCCCATACAATATGGATTCCATACAACTGCAGTTTACTGCATTCGTGATTCTACACAGCCGTTATTTTAACGCAATCGGGATTCTTCCTATTCGTAATTCTACACAATATGGGTTCATCGCAACCGCAGTTAACTACATTCTTAATTCCACTCTGTTATTATTTTTTCATAGTTATCAATAAATTTATACTGTCTCTGTCTATAATTCGTAAGAAAATAAATATTTTTTTATTTTTTTTATTTTTATTTTTTCTTTGTTATTTACTAACCTTATTGTTAATATTAAAGAAAGAATTCATTTGTCATTAACGTTTAATGTTACATGTTTATAATGTAATTTATTAAAAAAAATTGTTTAATTTATATTCTTACGAGTTAAAGACAGAGATAGTATAAATTTATTGATTACAATTAACAAATAACTCATCAGAGTTGTAAGTATTTAGTCAACTGAATTTATGCGATCTGAAACTTTCCATAGATGAAAGAACCACTAAAGTTCTAAACAAGCTAGGGGGACATAACAAGGTGCGATTGATCTGGGTCCCAGGCCATATGGGAATCCACGGCAACGAGATGGCGGATGCACTTGCCAGGGAGAGCTCAGAGACCCAGCTTATTGGTCCTGAGCCGTTCGTGGCACTTGCACCAAGTACCATCAACAAGGCCTTAAAAGACTACATCAAAAACAGGCACGGCATCGAATGGAAGGAGCAGCCGGGTATGAAACACTCCAAATCCTTCCTAGGTGAAAACGCCGTAGGACGGAGTAAGTTCATATGCGGAGGCAGTAGAAGGCAGGCCCGACTAACCATCGGTGCCTTGACAGGGCACTATGCCACAAAACAAATGCTCCACCGAATGCATCTATTAACAAATAACTTGTGTAAGGCATGTGGAGAGGAAACGGAGTCAATGCAGCACCTACTGTGTGACTGTGACTCTCTGGCTAGGAAAATAATGTGACTCCTGGGGTCGGCTTATCTGCAACCGTAGGACTTCAGGCTCTTCGCCCTTAAGGGGGTGCAGCGCGGACGCAAAACTGCGAGTTTAAAGTTTCTTTATGATAGCGAGCGAGCGGCGCGTGGCAGTGGTGTGACAACGGCGCACGACTACGATTACGCACGCACACTAATATCTGTACCGAGTAGGCTGGTGATTTAATTAGAGCAATGTTTACTTTCGTAAAATCATAGGCGTTTGGGTAAAAAATAAGAAAAGTCTTAATATTTTCATATTCATATTTTTTAATTGAAAAATAAGACAACAGTGACCTGCGGAATATAAATACCAACATTTTGATGTCGGATCATTGTTTCATTTGTGCTATATTTACAAAGTTTCTGAAGAAATAAGTTTTTAGATTACGTATTGTTTATGCAGTTTCTGGGTATTTGTTTCAAATTCCAAGACAACCATGACCTTGTGAAAGGATCAAGCTAACCTACATTAGTCCTTTTAATCTATAAGACATATTCAGCGCCTAGCACCAGTGACTTAAAAACATGTAAATTTTCAAATTCCGCGCTGCACCCCCTTAAGGACGTGGCCAAACTTATGGCATCTATGTTTACAGAGGAAGAAGAGTGAAAAAATTTTGTGCAACCCCGTCCGGGTTGCACAAAAGATCCCGATGGGTCGAAGTGTTACTGCAAGAGGGAAACCTCAGCAGGCCCCACTAAGATAAGATAAGATAAGATCCATAGATGACTTTTTTATGTCTTAAGCACATAACACAGGTAAGCACTTATGGCATTAACCTCACCTGTAGTTAAATGACGATAAGGCTGTAGGTGGAAGCGCACTTCACCCGGAATCCTCAACTAGTGAGGCACTGGCTATCTTATCTCGAGCTGCCGGAACACAACATTGCTACAAACATTGATGTTATGGCGACATATTTAGATAAGATGGTGGTAGCTAGCCAGGCGGACAAACAAGCCCTACCACCAAACCGAGTAAACAAAATGTACCCCCCCCCCCCCCCTGGGAATCGAACCCGGGACCGGGACCACAGAGGAGGGTTAACTTTTTACAATTTTTTTTAAATGTTTTCTTTCTACTATTTAGATTTGTATACCTTTTTTAAAGTAGTTGCAGAAAGTACTACATTGGTTTAAAAGATTATGGATTTTTCATTTTTATTGAAATAATAAACAGTGAATGCTCTTTCAAAGTGTACGTTTTCATGTTACATTGTTGTATGTAAAACCATCTTGAATTATAATCGCAAAGCAAAATGCTCTCACCGCCATTTTGTTGATATATTGGTGCTATAAAGCCCGTTAAGGTGCGATCGCGCTATAAATGTAAATGTCATATCAGCCCATCCGTATGTCATCTGCGCCTGGTTTAAGGGTCCGTGTGATTTTAAATGTCCTTATTTGGGGACGTGGTTTAGTGCGAACGGTTCATGGGACATGGGTTCCGTGCTGACTTTAATAACGATTACGGTAATGGCTCCAGTTTTCGACAGGAAAAAACGATTGACATTCTTTTTCCTTTAGTTATTAAAGATAGGAGGTCATTGTATTGAAGGTCAACTTGTCGAAAATCAAATGATCGACAACTTAAAGTCGGCAATAAAACAAAATAAGATATGCCTTAGTTTTAGTTTTTAAAATATTTCTTATGCCAAACGTACGAAACAATATCTTTTCTTTTTTTCTTTCCATTTTGTAACCAAATGTTTGTATTGAAGTTGCGATGAATAAGGATTGAAGAAGTCAATGATTTTTTGTTATTCTTAAGTTTAAAATACTGGTTTATTATTTTGCAGAGTAGTTATAACAGAGAGGTGACAATACACCGTGACTGGTTAGACGACGGACGCGTTAAATGAGGTGTATAAGAAGCCGATACCTGTTCCATTAAAAATAAAAAAACATCACCTTAATTTTTCATTTTTTTCCTTACTGAAATAGTCTTTCTGTTAATTTACAATTTACTACGCGGGCGAGCGAAGCGACTAGCGAACGAGTCGTTGTCCGCGCGTGCGGTTTTGAGCTTACTCGTGCGTGTAGTACATGCGAAATGGCGATAGTTCCCTTTTTAAAAACGCATAATAACTCGCGTGTTTTAAAATTTACTATAACCTTTTTTAACTAAAAGGGATGTAGATAAGTTACTAGTTTACCTCTTTAAACGCGTCCGTCGTCTAACCCGTCACGGTGTATATGAATAATGATGGAGAAAGAGCGCATGGTATGAAGAAAGAGCGCATGGTATGAAGAAAGAGCGCACGGTACCCGAAAACCTTTGGAGTGAAGCTGTGTTTTAAAATTTACTATAACCTTTTTTAACTAAAAGGGATGTAGATAAGTTACTAGTTTACCTCCTTAAACGCGTCCGTCGTCTAACCTGTCACGGTGTATATGAATAATAGCTGTGCCCTGCGGTTTCACCCGCGTTAATTAGCGACTGTTCCACTCCTATTAGTCATAGCGTGATGTAATATAACCTATAGCTTTCCTCAATAAATGTACTATTCAACACAAAAAGAATTTTTCAATTCGAACCAGTAGTTCCTGAGATTAGCGCGTTCAAACAAACAAACAAACAAACTCTTCAGCTTTATAATATTAGTATAGATGATGGAGAAAGAGCGCAAGGTATCAAGAAAGAGCGCACGGTACCCGAAAACCTTTGGAGTGAAGCTCGCAACCTTGGGCTACCTTGACATTCACATGTAACCACGCGTGCAGTGCAACTATATCTGGAGTAACCTTAAAAACTGGTTCAATTTAACAGGGACGGCGGCATGCAAGATGAAGCCGAAAATAATATATATTTAAAAAAAAAATCTTATGCGTAGGCACTTGGCTTTTAACTTGCGATGTTAAGTGATGATAAAGCCGAAGATGAAGCGCACTTTGCTCGAAATCTGAGGCACTGGCTATATTATCTTTAGCTGCCGAAACAAAACAATGCTACTAACATTGATGTTATGCTGACATTAAGACGATGGTAGTTAGGCAGGTGGATTTAAGGCAAACCCTACCACCAACACAAACTGAGTAAAGCGTTGTGTTTCAGTTTTTTATACAAAGTAAGTAGGTGCACATGTAATTATCAGTAGTGAGTGATACTACCGATCATCAACCTCCCCTTAGTATTTTTTTATTTGTATTAGTTTTTGGGGGTGGAGCCGCTGGAGTCGCGCCACAACACTAGCTTCAATGCATTTGTGGTGCGAGTCCAATCAACCAAGCTGGACACCTTCATGAGAGAAGACTTCTGGCCGAAAGGAGTGGTATTCAGACGTTTTCGTGGAAGATTACCTTTGAGCGCCACCGATGCGGCACCGAAAGTGTCGAAATAATTACTAACATAGATTAAGTTTTTATATTATTAAAAAAATTGTATATTGGTATGTATATGTTAGTTTATAAGGTGTTTATTTTGGAACTATAAATTGTTGCCTGAAATTAAACGAATTTGTTTATTATTATCTCCTTTATTTATTTTCTTTCTTAAAACTAGATTTTTACAATATTTTAATATAAAAACAATAAAACATTATAAAAACCTAATCCTAGAGTACCACCAGCAGCGGGGCAGGGCCCAAGCTACCGGTGGTCAGGGCTGCAGAGTGAGGAACCTTCTGACAATACGTGCCGTGTCTAGGAGTACTGCCTTTTGCATCTGACCCTTAACCCAACCTCTCCCAGCCTCTCTAGGTGTTGATCGAGGCTCTTCGCTATCAGACCGTTTGCCGAAACGACTATCGGTACAATAATAGTTGAATCCACATCCCACATGGCGGTAACCTCGTGAGCCAAGTCAAGGTACTTACTGAGCTTGTCCTTCTCGGCTTTCACAAGGTTCTCATCGTGAGGTATGGTGATATCTACCAGTATTGCCCGGCGCTGGGATCGGTCGACCACCACGATATCAGGCTTATTGGCGACAATAGTCCTGTCCGTAATGATAGAGCGATCCCAGTAAAGCGTTGCATGACCATTTTCGAGTACTGGCGCAGGTGCGTACTTATAGTACGGCACTTCCGATCCAACAAGGCCATATCCAAGAGCAAGTTGCTGGTGAATTATTCTGGCTACTTGGTTGTGTCTGTGCAAATACTCTCCGTTAGCAAGATGAGTACAACCAGAAATAATATGTCGGAGTGATTCATCTGGACGGCGGCATGCCCGACAGATGTCGACCGTACCGTCCCTCATAATATATTTCCGGTAGTTATTCGTCTTGATAACTTCATCTTCAATGGCACAGACAAAACCTTCGGTTTATTATTATTATTAGGAAAGCGTCATGTCAATACCCATCAATTAAAGCGACGACTTCAACTTTAATGACGAAGGCCTTTGCCCAACTGTGTAACAATATAGGGTAAGTAGAGACACTACTGCTCGACAGAAAGTGATCGTTATTTTCCCTTTAACCAAATGTAGGGGTCAGCAACTGATTTTAGTCTTAAGCAACAATTGAATAGAGACCACCTGCTTCCTAGCTGTCATCACGTAATGGCAACCAATGTTAATTTTAGGCGACGAAAAAGTTCGACATACATTTATACATTTCTTCTTTTACCTAATACACCCTTGTTCACGATTTTCATGGGATCATCATCATCATCAGCTCATTTTATGTCCCCACTGCTGGGGCACGAGCCTTCCCTATAGATGGATAGGGAGAACGGGCCATAAACCACCATGCGGGCCCAGTGCGGATTGATGGTTGTTAACGACTGCATGCTAATGCAGCCAAGACCAACGGCTTTACGTGCCTTCCGAAGTGCCGAAGTGCCTTCCGATTTCATGGGATAATACGGGCTAAATAATAAAATATAGCGGGCGGATAAAATAATAAATATTTGTAAAAAATCTACAATTCTAGATCATTATGCATAAAGCCGTCCATCCGCGTAGGTACTCCTCGTCACCTGTAATTAATACTCGCGGTAGGCACTGCGCCCACTGGGTAGTGCAAGGGCTAGCATGCAGATACCTAATATATATATATATATGTATATATATATATAAAATTAGTAAAAACCACCCGGGACCCCAGAGCTAGCAGCTACTTGGGCCAGCGTATAAGCATTGCTATCCAACATGGCAATGCTGCTAGCTTACTGGGCACTCTGCCTGTGAGGATGATTTGGACCAAAGAAAAGACCAAAAAAAAAAAAAAAATTAATAAATAAATTTGGGGCAATTCTATATTTGTAGTTAGTAATAGTTATAGTTTATAGTTTTTTATAAGTTTAATTTTAATGGCTGGTTAGAACCACGATAGCTCAATTGGGAGAGCACCTGACCCGGTATGTCAGAAGGGTGTAGGTTCAAATCCTGCTCGTAGAAAAATTTTCAACATTTGTGTTTTTGTAATTTGTTCGCAACAAAATTTGCGTAAAAAATTATATAAACAAAAACATTTTAATTTTAAGTAGTTTAATTTAATTGTTATTGTAGTAAATTAAAATTATCTTTAAAACCTGATATTGAATCTTTCGACTTGAAAAAAGAGATACAAGACTACTCGTAGAACAAAATAGGCTAAAGAAAAAAAGTCAATCGGCGAGTTTAGGGAATCCGTAAATAATCTTTTTTTTTTATAAACAGAAATTAAGTTTAATTTTATAAGTTTAAAAGTATTTTTTTGAAGATTAGTTTATAAGAAAATGACGATGCTCTAATTTCAATCATAATGTTTTCTATAATTATAAAACAGACTTACATACTTCTATGTAGTTCGATGCGTCATGAGAAGTTCTATCCAATGACATTTAAAAGTAAAATTCGCCATTTTTTTACTTGAGCGGTGTTGTTTTCTAAGCGGCGATATGTAATAGGGCTCCAATATCACCTTTTGTGGTACCTTAGTATTTTATTTAAAATATATATATACAACTAAATACTAAAAATGATATTTGACCATAACATTAATTAAATAATGAAATTAAACAAATTAACAGTGTCTCCTGGCCTAAATGATGTCCGCAGCTCTTCCTGTATGGACAGACGACATTCTCGATATCTTTGTGCATGTACAATTGTACATACGTATGTTGTACCGATATCTTAAATCGATTCCATAAATTAACGTGGGCATTTTAATAAGAACACTTTTATAAAAGATATAATATATGGTATACGTACGTTTGAGTGTGTATCGTTTTTATTAGGACTACTGTTTTGTATTTCCTTATTATTTATTACATACTTAGTTATAAATATTTTATGTCAATCGTATATTTATTTATACCAAATCAAAAACAGTCAAAAACAGTAAAATTTTAATTAAAAAAACTGTGTTGCAGTCATAATAAATAATAACAGATAACTCATGCAAAAACAAAAAAAGTAAATTTAAATAATTATAAATATTTGCCGAGCATCTCGACGGCGCAGGGGTTAACGCGCCCGGTCTGCAAGTGCGAAGGTTAAGCAACTCTCACAAAGGCCGGTCATCGGATGGGTGACCAAAAAAGTATCATCTCGAGCTCCTCCGTGCTTTGGAAGGCACGTAAAGTCGTAAGCCCCGGCTGTTTTAGCAGTCGCTAACAACCACCAATCCGCACTGGGCCCGCGTTGTGGTTTATGACCCGTTCTCCCTATCGATCCATATGGAAGGCTCGTGCCCCAGCAGTGGGGACATAAAATGAGCTGATGATGATGATGATGAAATATTTGCCGATCGACGAGCACTCATAGGTTCAAGCAACGTATGCAAAACACAATTATGAACTGTGCAACATAAATTTTCCTGATGCATCTTATCTTATCTTATCTTAGTGGGGCCTGCTGAGATTTCCCTCTTGCAGTAACACTTCGACCCATCGGGATCTTTTGTGCAACCCCGTCCTTTCACTCTTCTTCCTCTGTAAAGATAGATGCCATAAGTTTGGCCACGTCCTTAAGGGCGAAGAGCCTGAAGTCCTCCGGTTTCGGATAGGCCGACCCCAGGAGTCCCATTCTTTTCCTAGCCAGAGAGTCACAGTCACACAGTAGGTGTTGCATTGACTCCGTTTCCTCTCCACATGCTCTACACAAGCTATTTGTTGATAGATGCATTCTGTGGAGCATTTGTTTTGTGGCATAGTGCCCTGTCATGGCACCGATGATTAGTCGGGCCTGCCTTCTATTGCCTCCGCATATGAACTTACTCCGTCCTAAGGCGTTTTCACCTAGGAAGGATTTGGAGTGTTTCATACCCGGCTGCTCCTTCCATTCTATGCCGTGCCTGTTTTTGATGTAATCTTTTAAGGCCTTGTTGATGGTACTTGGTGCAAGTGCCACGAACGGCTCAGGACCAATAAGCTGGGTCTTGTTCCTGATGCATAACCAATTATATATTTAATACGCCAGCGAAACATAATTGTTACTCATAATTAAATAGGTACGAGAAATGAGATCGTATATCATATATTAATTATGGGATTTACACTTAGAGCATTTAATGCTCTAAGGATTTACATAAACAGCGCGTTTGGCGTTCGAGGTGATAATTATGTCGTATCAAAGTGTAGGATTGGATTGAGCCTTGCAAACCAGCCTAAGGCGTAACATACATATTTATGTCACAATAATATAGAGTTACCTTTTATTGTGTATGTATGTACTATACATTCTTCCGGGATCAAACTAGGCATTATACATGCGTATTCAAAATTAATTAAGTCTAGTCCATATTATTATTGAGTTAGTAACAATAATTACTTAAATGCTAGTGTTAGGAATACATATCATCATCATCATCATCATCAGCTCACTTTTATGTCCCCACTGCTGGGGCACGAGCCTTCCCTATGGATGGATAGGGAGAACGGGCCATAAACTACCACGCGGGCCCAGTGCGGATTGGTGGTTGCTAACGACTGCTAATGCAGCCGGGAACAACGGCTTAACGTGCCTTCCGAAGCACGGAGAAGCTCAAGATGATAATTTTTGGTCACCCATCCGATGACCGGCCTTTGCGAAAGTTGCTTAACCACAGCACTCGCAGACCTGGCACGTTAACCACTGCGCCATCGAGCTCCATATACAGATATTATTATTACTATTTATGTACATTATATTTTATTACGTTGTATTACAATATTACAACATTACATTGTATTATAATTCATTTTAGAGGAAATACTAAGGTCGACTGATTATATGAACATTAGACAAAATCAACGTTTCTTAGTCCCCTGATTCCTACTCTAAAACTGGACCGATATAATTACTTTTTTCATTAAAAATTAAAGAAAGGCTTTGTCCCTATGTTTTGCTCCAGCAAGCAATAGTACTTACGTACTTACGTGCCTTATGAAGCACTTTCTGCGCTTCATAAGGCACGTAGCTTCATGAAGCACTTTCCGTGCTTCATAAGGCACGTAAAGCCGTTGGTCCCGGCTGCATTAGCAGTCGTTAACAACTGCCAATCCACACTGGGCTCGCGTGGTGGTTTACGGCGCATTCTTCCTGCGTGGTGTTTTCATTCATAGGGAAGGCTGGTGCCCCAGCAGTGGGGACATTATGATCTACTTGTAAGGGTGACAACTAAATACATAAGTGAAACAATTAATTAACTTAATAACTATTCATTAATTTTATTCGGAGAGAGAGGAGCTCGATGGCGCAGTGGTTAACGCGCCCGGTCTGCGAGTGCTGAGGTTAAGTAACTTTCGCAAGGGCCGGTCATCGGATGGGTGACCAAAAATGTATCATCTCGAGCTCCTACGTGCTTCGGAAAACACGTAAAGCCGTTGGTCCCGGCTGCATTAGCAGTCGTTAACAACCACCAATCCGCCAGGCTAGCGTGGTGGTTTATGGCCCGTTCTCCCTATCCATCCATAGGGGGGGCTCGTGCCCCAGCAGTGGGGACATAAAATGAGCTGATAATGATGATGATGATGATGAATTTAATTCGGCAGCAACAAGGGCTTGCCCAGCTGTAAAATAAAATTGTTGTATTTATTAGACTTCGTAATAATTGATAATTGTAGTACTACATAGAATAAGTGTTACGCACATCAAATGGACCACGCCTCTCTGCGTGGGGCTACTTTTATTAAATCGAATGCTGTTTGTACGATATTTATTACATAAGTACAGGAATATTTATATTACATCGTTTTATTGACCTTAGAATTCGTGTTTTTAAAACGTCTAAACCGATTAAGATGCATACATGTGATGTAGAAGAAAAAGACGAAATAGATTTATTGGCACACACTAAGTACAACAAAAGTTTATTACATTTCAAAAATACTGAAAAACAAAAGTACCTTCACAATAGAAAACAAAAACAGAAGAGAAAGTGTGTGCATAGTAGAAATCGTTAGGTTATAGAATAAGGGTCTTTCAAATAAACAAAGAATAAGCTTCGAATAGTTATTCCGTGTTTTGTCTCTTTTACTCTAATTTGAAATGACGTTTACACGACAGGAACAAAACACGGAATAACTATTCGGAGCTTATTCTTTGTTTATTTGTAAGGCGGTAAGAATAAGAATATTTTTATTGCACTATAGTAGTTATAGTACAGGTGTTAAAAATACATAATTTAAAATGTGCATAGGCAGTAAAAATAACAGAAGTCCCCAAACTAGGCTGTGCCTGGGTAAAAATGGTTTTAATAGATAACATCGGCTAGTGAAAATGCTTTTGAATTTTCTTTTGTCTTTTAATCATTAGTAATAGGGGTCAGCAACTGATTCGTGACTTTAGCGACAATTAAATATAGACCACCTGTTTCCTAGCTGGCATCCAGCATTTCTGCAGTATTTTTGGCGATGAAAACACGCCGAACATGGTTCGTGGTAGGCCCTCTGGTGTCCGATAGTGGGCTTTAGGGTCGACTACTGATGCCACTACGATATGGCCAATTTTATGGAATAGATTTATGTACGTCAGTAATCCAAAGAAGTTATAGGGATTAAACCGCCTTTCAGCAGCTAGAGATAAGATAGTCAGTGCCTCACTAGTTGAGGATCCCGGGTGAAGTGCGCTTCCATCTTTGGCTTTATCATCACTTAACATCAGGTGAGATCAAGGCACTGTGCTTACCCGTAAAATATATAAAATAGACCCACTAGAACTTTCGGTTCGTAATCGAACGAACGATCTTAATAATTTAAATTACAAAAATTATCGTTCAAACAACTGTAGATGTTACGTTAGTCACCCCTCAGCGTGGAACGCGGAAGCGAACTTGGTACTCCTTGTAATCAACCGGACGGATTACATTATGATAATGGCGGTAATACGGGAGCCGAGATTTAAAGTTCTAGATGCAAATGAATGGTTTCCAATAGACTAGAGCCACAAGGCAAGTTCATCCGTGAGAGCACAGGAGAGATGTTGATCAAGAAAATCAACTAGGTTTAGGGGTTGTTTTTAATATCTTTTTTTTTATAAATGAAGAAGGCAAACGGGCAGGCGGGTCACCTGATGTTTCGTAATCACCGCCGCCCATGGACACCCGCAAAACCAGAGGAATCGCAGACGTGTTGCCGGCCTTTAAGGAAGGATTAGGCTCGTTTCTTGAAGATTCCGAGGTCGTATCTTACGTATATGCACTTGGTATTTATCTCATCTGATGTTAAGTGATGATAAGGTCGAAGGTGGAAACGCACTTCACCCGGAATCCTCAACTACTGAGGCCCTGGCTATCTTATCTCTAAGTAGCTGCCGAAACACAACAATGCTACAAACATTGATGTTATGGCGACATTTTTAGATAGGATGGTGGTAGCTAGCCATGCGGACTAACATAGACTACCACCAATCAAATCGATTACACAAACATGTAGCTCCCGCTGGGCATCGAACCCGGGTCCTCTGGGTTTCAACCGGTGGTCTTAACCATTAGACCACAGAGGTGATTTAGTCAGAACATCGCCCAACCCCACACACCTCTCCTCTCCTCTCTTACCTTTAGGGTCCCACCAAAACCTGATCGTGAAGATTCCGTAAGGAATTCAACTCGTTAAAAAAGGTGACATCGAAATGAAACTACTTTTCGAATCGCGTTAATTTTACACATTATTTTGATTGAAAGTTTATCCTGACGTTTCGAACCCTTTGCAGGGTCGTGTGTGTGAGGGTGTGTGGGGGTGTGTGTGTGTGTCGGGGTGTGTGTGTGAGGGTGATGGTGTGTGAGGGTGTGTGTTGTGTTCGTCTAAACTTTAGAAAACTTTATTGCATCTGTGCAGTGTTTTGCGCACTCATTCTTCTCTGCAGCTAGTTTATTTGATTTTTTTTTGACTTTGCCATTGAATCTTCCATAAGCCGTAGTGATCGAACTTCCTCAAAGGGTTTAGAGGGGATGACATCACGCAAGCGTGTTCCCGACACTAGATTCCCCACTAGATTCTTATTTATTTATTTATTTATTTATTTATTAACATCAACAAGATTAACATTAAATCATTGATGAGTAAACATTTTATATAATAGTTGATCTTTCTAAATGCAATCTTAATTACAGATGTTACACGAAAGCAATAAAAATAATAATAATAATCAAAAGTAATAAAAATAGTAAATTTGTTTTGTTTGAGAAGGAGTATTTGGTCAAAGCATTAAAATTATAACAATAAAATATTGGATTATTAGATTTTAATATACATACAATTATAAAATGTCAAGGATTACATTAAAATTTAAATTAATATTACATTTAAAAAAAAACAGTAATTAAAACAATATAGTAATCATAAATAAATTTGAGAGTCATGCCATTATTAAATTATTAAAAAAAAATCTTCTTCTTCGGATTCTTCTTCGGATCGCAATCGAGAGCGGAACAAGCCAAAGCGATTGTAGGTAAAGGAAATCTGCTCGGCTTGGGTTGTCTAATTATTGATCATCATCATCATCAGCTCATTTTACGTCCCCACTGCTGGTGCACGAGCCTTCCCTATGGATGGATAGGGAGAACGGGCCATACACCGCGACGTTTATTTATTTATTTAATAAGATACACCATCGACAATATATTTTTTTTATTTTTAAATGTTTAAATAATTTTTTAACGCAAATTTTGTTGCGAACAAATTACAAAAACACAAATGTTGAAAAAATTTCCACGAGCAGGATTTGAACCTGCACCCTTCTGACATTCCGGGTCAGGTGCTCTTCCGATTGAGCTATCGTGGTTCTAACCAGCCCGCCGAAGCTTTAAATATTGGGTCCTTACCTATGAAATTTACGTTTTTTACTCACTTATTAATAGGTGTACTACTTCTAAAAGTCAATACCGGTTGTTAATATTATTATAGACTTTTAATTAGGACTATGTTACTTAGGCTTCAGTAATTATTATATTATTATTATATTATATCAGCCATAGCTGTCCCACTCCTGGGCAAAGGCCACCCCACACTTTTTCCACACAGTAATAACGATATTTATTCATTTTGTGTCTTTATGGCCCAATTTATTTTTTAAATTAACTTCTTTTTTGTTTCGCGGAATTGACTTTTTGTTTCATTGTAGCTTTGAAGGGACTTGATTTTTTTATTTTTAATGTCTGCTATTTTTAGCTAGTGAAACAAACACACTACCCTTAAATATTTATAGTGTTAACATAAATAGATGCTAAAAAAAAAAAAAACCGTTAGTATGAAAAATATAATTTTATAAATATCTTCATACAAAACGTCAATTTCATAGGTAACGACCTAATATATGCCTTTACAGACGTAAGTATACAGCATTCAAAAATTAAATTAGACTATAAATTAAAACTAATAAAGGTAAGTATATTAATTAACAAAAAAATTAAAATAAAACAAATAAGTAAAAAAAGGACGAATTTAAGTGAGTAGTGAATTTGACATTGCCACACAATTCCTCTTGTTCAAGCCGATCCGATCCGAACCATTCGGAGAATCTAGTAGAGCGTAGTGAGAGTAGGGGACACGCTCTAGTGCGTGATGCCGTTTCCTCTAGAAAACCTCCGAAGGTGATTCGTTTCACACGGCTTGAGGAACCCTTTAAGTTTCTCGCCGCCCCCAAAAAAGCCCAGTGAAGTTGAAAATACTGTTTGAGGCAATCAGCAATCTCTCTGCGAAAAAGAATCCTCTTGTATAAGCAGTCAGTATCATTAAATATATCAATATCTTGGGTATCTGTTATCTTAAACTAGCACTAGACTTTGTACCATAACTCTTAGAAGGCGACATATTACAACTTTTCCGGACCATTAAAATATGCTTTAAAAGAACATTTTATTATAACGTCGTTCGCAATCCTTTATTAATAACAAATCTATTTTTATTATTGACTTCAAATGGCGTTACTAGTCTCCACTAAGGCTTTTAGTAATTACTAAACCATTTTTTTTCTTAATTGTATAAACAACGTTTTAAGTAAGCCTTTAACAAATTAATTAGTGGCCAAGCAAAGGATATTATACTCTATCAGATAGGAATTGTAGTCATCATTGTAAATGTGCTTATAATAGTTTCCTGAAAATAGCTGTTGTATGTACGCTCTTATGGTTAAAGGTATAAAGTTCACTTTTGATTGTTATTACAGCCAATTAAATACCAAATAAGGATCACTTAAAGGGCATGTCATTATCGGGTTGTTCTTTTAAGCGAAATGAGATTAATACCTATGTTTTTTTTATATTTTATTATTTCAACATGATATTTTTCATTAAGCCAAGTTTGTATAGGACAAATTATGCTGTATTTCTTGTTTAACAAGAATGCGAATTGTTTAATTAAAAAATGAACAAGATCAATTGACATCTCATAAGGAATGAAAGGAGCCGAAGTTGGAATCTCGAAAGTAATGCAACTTTCACTATACGCGGTCACTAGAGTCGATCTGAGCCGAGGTCCTAGTCTTTAGAAGCGCTCTTGCCCGATCCGATCCGAACCCCTCGGAGAATCTAGTAGGAAAGGGGGACACGCTTGCGTGATGCCATTCCCTCTAGAAACCCTTTGACGGTGTTTCGATAACACGCCTTGAGGAACCCTTTAAGTTTCTCGCCACCCCCAGTCCGGTGATGCTGAAAGACAGACTGAGGCCATCAAAAAACGCGCTCCAAAAAATATCTTACTATCTTATATCTTACTGTTCGAAAGGAGCCAAAATATTAATTACGAAAGTTTTTTTAACAGATTTTTAATTATTAGTATAACACCTTAGCTATGAGAATTGAACCACGATTCCTCGCATTCAATCCAAGCATCGGTTTGGTCTGTCAGACCGTAAGACACGAATCAGATAACAGCGAAATTCCGTCAAACCCCAAGCGATCAAATTCGATCGCGCTCGCCACTCGACATTAGAACTGAAATATCGTCAGAGCCTACTTTTGTATGAAGAATTTTATCCATAAACAAACTAGGATAGATTTGCTACACTCTAAACAACCAACAACTTTATTCTCTGTGCGTTTTTTTTTCGCCATTACGTCATCGGCGTATGTGCCTTCATTTGTTTTGTTCGATTATTGTGTGTATTTTTTTTAGTAAGTGTATTTTTTGAGTATTATCAAGTGTTCTATTCTTTTCTATTCCCATTCTATGTAACTTTGCCGGGAATCGAACCCGAGATTTCCAAGGCCGAGACCATTGTAACTACTACACTACAAAGGCAGTAAACAGGTATCTGATGAGCCTTAAACCGCATTCGTAACTGAAACCTCAGTTCGGTTCTATTTAACAAATAGAATGTCACTCAGTATCGAATTGTCTAGTTACTGGTGTTATATCAGCTAGTAACTAACTATTTTGAACACGCCCGGTCTGCGAGTGCTGAGATTGAGCAACTTTCGCAAAGGCCGGTCATCGGATGGGTGATCAAAAATGTATCATCTCGAGCTCCTCCGTGCTTCGGAAGGCACGTAAAGCCGTTGGTCCCGGCTGCATTAGCAGACGTTAACAACCACCAATCCGCACTGGGCCCGCGTGGTGGTGTATGGCCCGTTCTCCCTATCCATCCATAGGGAAGGCTCGTGCTCCAGCAGTGGGGACATAAAATGAGCAGGTGATATAATGATGATAAAAAGCTGCAAGCAAATTTTATGCAAATTAAAAAGGAGGAATAAATTTTGCCTATGTATTTCGGCCCACTCCACTGATGGACAAAGGCCTCCATCTAGTAATAGATCTTCCACATTCGGCCTTATCATGAAGGCTAGTGCTTACCTGTGACCAATAAAAAAACATTGAAATCTAGTTATCGCTACAAATAATATTGGCAAAATCAGCACGCCTGCCAAACCCGATTCGATCCGAACCCCTCGGGCTACGGAGACACGCACTAGTGCTTGATGCTGCTCTCTCTAGAAAACCTTTGACAGTGCTTAGTTACACACAGCTTGAGGAACCCTTTAAGTTTCTCGTCGCCCCCAAAAAAAAAGAAATAAACTTTACCTTGGGAATTGAACCCAGGACGGGCATATCGGGCCGTGTGCTTTACCAAAGCCCGCAAAATAAATTATTTAGACAAGCCCTTGCATTACTTATTGTAGCATTATAACTAAAGGGTACACTTAGCGCTATAAACGTTAAAACAGCATCTATTAAACTTGTAAATTATCATAAATTATCTCTATAATTGAAATGCTAACAATGCGACAATGCGCGTGCTAAGGCGATTCACACACGATGACGGATGACGGATACGTCAATGCGGCCGCCGGCACCGCCCGCCGTAGCAACGAGCATCTCAGTGCGACTTGCCGTCCGTCAGAACACAAAATAAAGAGGTCAGAACGACGACGCACCTGTTCCGATCCGCAAGCTTATAACCGAAAATAGATAGATATATAAATTCTTTATTGCTCACACACAAATGAATGGAAATTAGTTAAACAAAAACTTAAAGCTAGTATATGGGCAAAAGCGGTCTTATCGCTACAAGCGATCTCTTCCAGACAACCTTTGGTTAGAGAATCCAAGAAAGAGATAGAGGAAGTGCGTTAACATTAAATAAATAAGTACAAATAATACCCTTCACACACATACATACATACATACATACTTAAATAAAATATATAAACTTATATTATTAGACATTTAAAAAAAAACTAAACGAAACTAAAGATACCAGTTGTTAATTCAAACAATTCACTCAATGATCGCATAAAGGTATGTAATAGTTTACATACATTGAGCGATTAGTGTCCGTAATACCAATTTATCAACCGCAATTAGAGCAGACGCTTGCATTTGTACCATTAACAACTGGTTCTTTCGGTATTAGGCCTGCCGAACTCCACGTAGAATGTAATAGGGAACGAAAACCCGCTTGCGTGATGCCATTCCCACTAGAAAGCCTCTGACGGTGTTTCGATTACACGGCTTAAGTCAGAGTCAAAGTCAATGTCAAATTTTTTTATTCAAATAAACTTACGAAAAGTGATTTTGAATCGTCCATAAAGAACTTATATTAAGTGTTAAATGTTAACTAATATTAAAGAACTTTTTAAGTTTCCCGCCGCCCATAAAATGTCTGGTTACGCTGTAAAAGCTATCTGGGGGCCATTTTTTGAACTCACCGGTGATCTCGATATTAAAAGTAACATGATTAAACTACGAAACATAATAAGTTTTGCATTATTTACAAGACAGATTCGAGAATTTTCGGTGTCAAAAATAGGTTACCAGTGCTTTGAGTTAAAAAAAATAGAGCACTCGGAACTGATATCACAGCGTGATTATAAGTCACCGGTTCAACAATCGCCACCCTGGGCTAACTCTCTCCATAAAAAAAGGTTGAAATAAAGTAAAAAAAATACCTATAGTCAAGTAACTTTCTAAACAAGCAGTTTTAAATCTTCACAATATTTTTTAAATGTATTTTAGCTGTGGTATTGGCGCAAGGAACTGCACAGTTTTATATAACTAGAAGTTCCATAATAAATTCTTTAAAAGGTTCGGATCGGGGATACCTTTCTGTGCTCCTTCGTGCAGTGTCATACAAAAGTCGCAATGACGCACGCCGTAACGGCATCCGTCATCGTGTATGAGTCGCCTTACTCAACTGCACTCAAATTGTCCGTTGATTAAGACATAAATAGTGAAAATAATTTATGAAACGCGTCTGTGAGGATACTTAGCTAGATTTTGATAGTGATTTGAATAGGTTTGTAGAGTACCTAGACACTAATTAATTATGTATTTCGCGCACCTAAATGTTACATCGGAAAGTTAGGTCCCGCGATCAGTTCACTCACTTTACAAAAACACAAATGTTGAATTTTTTTTTCCACGAGCAGGATTTGTACTTGCACCCTTCTGACATACCGGGTTAGGTGCTCTTCCAATTGAGCTATAGTGAATGTAACCAGCCCGCCGAAATTATTCAACACTTTTCACTTTGAAAGCCAAAGGCGCCAAAGGTTTTTTTTTAACATTTGTGTTTTTGTAATTTGTTCGCAACAAAATTTGCGTTAAAAATTATTTTGAACATTTCACTTTCTTTTCTTTAATTTTTTTTTAATGTTTTAAACTTGTTCAAATTAATAGATATATTTTTGAGGGCTCCGAAGCCTAAAAAGCTTAGGAAACTGCTGGCTATAAACTGAAAGTAATTATAAGGTGTCTAGTTTTAGTTTTACTGTATGCCATTCGATCGCGTTAACAAAATCGGCAAAATGTTCACTACACATATGACACTCGTTGCCCTCCCCCCTCCCAATCCCTACTCCCTCCTCAAGATCCAACTCCTTCCTCAAGGCCGGCAACGCATCTGCGATTACTTTGGTTTTGCAGATGTCCATGAGCGGCGGTGATTACTTTAAAAAAACATATATATATGTATATATATATATGTAGGGCAAAATTTCAACGCCATATAAAATCTCGTTTTGTTCCATCATCTCAGCCAAAAGACATCCACTGCTGGACCTCTGTTGTCTGCTGTCTGTCTGCCTCCCCTAAGGATCTCCACAACGACCGGTTTTGTGCTGCTCGCATCCAGCGGCTTCCCGCGACCTTCACCAGATCGTCGGTCCACCTTGTTGGAGGCCTGCCCACACTGCGTTGTCTGGTACGCGGTCGCCACTCGAGAACTGTTCCGCTGTGGCTGCCAAGAGGTCCCAGTTTCGAATCCCAGCGTGGAGAAAATAATGTACTTAATAAGGGCTTGTTTTAAGTCCGCCTGTCAATTTACAACCATCCAATCTAAATCGTTCGCCATAACAACAGTGTTATCATAGTGGCACCAGAGTTCGAGACTTCAAGTACAGTGTTGGACACTTAGAAATAGGAAGCAGGAAGAGATAGGAAAGATAGGAAGTGATTGGGAGGGATAAGAAGAGATAGGATAGGAGAGATAGGAAGAGGATAGGAAGCAGATGGTCAGTATTCAATCGAGTAGTTGACTGGTTATTAAATTGAGAAACTTTTTGGCAACTGGCAAAACGATTTTTTCAAATTCAAATTCAAATTCAAATTCAAAATCATTTATTCAGTTTAGGCTACAAATAGCTCTTATGAATATCATTATGCCATCGGTTCGTAAGTCTACTCTGGGCGGGAGATCTTGTACTGAGAAGAACCGGCAAGAAACTCAGCAAGTGTCCAGATTAGTATTGGTTCCTTACATAAGAAATTGACGTTTTTTTCTCACTTATTAGTAGGTGTGTATTACTTCTAAAAGTCTGGTTGTTAATATTATTATACACCTCTATGTTACTTAGGCTTCAGTAATAACAATGATTATTCATTTAATGTCTTTATCAACCAATTTCTTTTTTAAATTGATTTCTTTTTTGTTCGCGGAATTGACCTTTTGTTTCGTTGTAGCTTTGAAGGGACTTGATTTTTTTTCTTTTAAATGTCTGCTATATTTAGCTAGTGAAACAAACACACTGCTCTACAATTTTTATAGTGTTAACGTAAATAGATGGTAAGAAAATTAAAAAAAAACGTTAGTATGAAAAATATAATTTTATAAAAAATCTTTATATAATACGTCAATTTCATAGGTAAGGACCTAATAGTAATTGTATGGAAATGGTAAACTATGACGTCACTACTTTGTTCCGTCAATTCAGTGATTATAAATAACTTCTGAGGTTACAGTAATCCATGCTTAGGTCAATTATTAAGGGAGTGCAGCGCGGAATTTGAAAATTTACGTGTTTTTAAGTCACTGGTGCTAGGCGCTGAATAGGTCATATACATTAAAAGGACTAGTGTAGGTTAGCTTGATCCTTTCACAAGGGCATGGTTGTCTTGGAATTTGAAACAAATACCCGGAAACTGCATAAACAATACGTAAAATAATGATATCTAAAAACTTATTTCTTCAGAAACTTTGTAAATATAGCACAAATGAAACAATGATCCGACATCAAAATGTTTGTATTGATATTTTGCAGGGCACTGTTGTCTTATTTTTCAATTAAAAAACATGAATATGAAAATATTAGGACTTTTATTATTTTTTTACCCAAACGCCTATGATTTTACGAAAGTAAACATTGCTCTAATTAAATCACCAGCCTACTCTGTACAGATATTAGTGTGCGAGCGTATTCGTAGTCGTGCGCCGCCGTTGTCACACCACTGCCACGCGCCGCTCGCTCGCTATCATAAAGAAACTTGAAACTCACAATTTTGCGTCCGCGCTGCACCCCCTTAAATAGGTCAATGTTCTAAAGAAGTGTTATTTGATTTCATTTATTGGTTTATTTAGTTGATGGCTTCGTGCGATTAGCACATTTAGCCAGTGTCAAAGTAATTTTTCTTACAAGTAATACATAAATAAACAATATTTCCTTCCTGTATGATGATGATGATGAATGATAATAGAAATGAGAAGTGAGAAATGATATACCCCCAACCCCTCGAGTATCTCAGTAAAGATGTGGGGCTATATAGTCCTCGGGCGGACTTCTTGAGAGAATTTGATTTGATTGTCACGTTGCACTGTTTTGTTTCATTTGCCAACACTCATGCACACTCACGGACACTTAACGGTTAATAATCCACCATTATTTCACATTCATATTCGATATAGCACAAATTTTAAAAATAAAACAAAACCGCAGACATGACTTTTCACTTTCCCGCCAAGAAGTCCTGGAACTATTTATTGTAGTTGTCAACATCTCTTTTTTTCTGTTAAAAGGAGGCAAACGAGCAGGTGGATCACCTGATGGAAAGTAATCACCGCCGCCCATGGACACCCGCAAAACCAAAGTGCAGATGCGTTGCCGGCCTTCAGAAAGGAGTTGGATCTTGAGGCCCTTCTAGGAGGAATTGGGAGGAGGGAGGGGTGACAGATAGGCCTCCGGTACTTTCACTCACCGGACGAAACACAACAGCAACGAGTGCCATTGTTTCACGCCGATATTCTCTGAGAGGGTGGTATTACGCCGGGCGAGCCGGCCCATTTCTTACTGCAACGCAGCGTGGTTCTACTCAGACGTGTCACTCATTTAGCACCACCCAGGGGTTACGTGTAGGGTCTCGGATAGACCTACGGACGCGAGTAACTTTAACACCTATTGTTGCAAAAGTCAAATATCAGTTGCTGACCCCTATGACTAGCTGAGCCCCGCGGTTTTACCCGCTTTAAAAAATATTTACCCGTTTTTGCAACATTTTTCATTGCTGCTCTACTTCTAATAGTCATAGCGTGATGTAATATAGCCTATAGCCTTCCTCAATAAATGGACTATTCAACACAAAAATAATTTTTCAATTCGAACCAGTAGTTCCTGAGATTAGCGCGTTCAAACAAACAAACAAACAAACAAACAAACTCTTTAGCTTTATAATATTAGTATAGATTATATATACTACCCAGTTATCGCCCGCGACTTCATTCGCGAAGACTACACTATCCTACAGGAATCGAATCCTGTTACCGGGATAAAAAGTATCCTATGTCCTAGTCTGGGTCAACCGATGACTGGTATTCGCAGACCGGGCGCGTTGATCACCGCGCCAACGAGCTCTTGAGTGAGCATTAGCATTACGGATATATTTATTCATTTTTGTTAAGTTGTGTAAATTGACGATTATTTTATTATTTTCACTAATTTTATTATTTTAATAGCCTTTATTATTTTCATTAATTTTGTTATGTTTATTGGTTTTAATATTTTGACTATGGTCACTATTTCAATATAGACAAAAATCTATTTATTATAATGTATAATTTTGAATCTGAATTTCTTTTTATATATGTCGGAGACATGGCGCTAGCATCGCTTATAAACGACAAGTATAGTCTATACTTAGTGTGGTCTGCGCAGCCTATGCTCTATGGTACGCGAAACGTCAACGTCAGTTGGCGCGACAACGGACGGGGCACATTTGAACGGGAGCGGTCGGAGAGTACGCACGCGTAGAACTCACTTCGTTTCTAAAATCCATTTGCATCGGGCAACTGTTTCTAAATAATTTAATTGTGTTGTTAAAGTAATATTAAAGTGACTGTAAGGAATACGACTGCGCTTTTATTTTGAAGATCCAAGATGAACAGTGTTATCGACGAATCAGAGTTTGCTCGACCGTCCTACCTACAAACCCAACCTCGCCGCCGACATCAGAAGTGGGATGTAACCTTTGCTCTAAGGATGTAATCGACGCGAACAACTAAAAGAAAACGATGCCAAGTTTTATCGTAAATGACAACGGATGTTGGAACAGCAAAATCAGAATTGGATGGCGTTACTTGAAGTTCAGAAAGCACATGAGGAGATTCATTACCGGAGTATATACGCGTGCGTAGCTACAGTCGACGTATGGATTGCTACATTCTCCATGTGAGTGTATAGCCGAGAAAAATGTACAAAGTGCACTGCATTAGTGATTGCTCGGTGAAGCCTTGTTTGATGAAGCCTTGCTTAAAAGCTTTTTAAAGGACAAAACAAAACGGCTACTTGTGTGGGAAACTGGGACATCGCAGCACCGATTGCCTCTCCAAGGATAATAAAAGGTCATGTAATCGTTCCATTATTTTTAGTGCTAATTATTTTGTCAAACATCGACCAAACGCGCCTGGTGTTATGTTTCAGATTTAGAGGCACGGATCCTTTTGCAAATATGTGCCCACGCGCTCATACTATCACTGCGGGGCGCGGGGAAGGGCGCTACTAGCAACTGCGGTGCAACCGGCAGCAGCGACACCGACACCGGCAGCATGGCGAGCAACGTGAACCAGCGTCATCGGGTAAACAGACCTGTGCTGCATCGGCAACCCTGCTGGACGCTGAATGTTTCTGGTGATGTTTTCATGATTCATTATGATTATTTTATAATGCTTAGAAATTTCTATGATAAAAAAAGTCAAATAGCCAGAGGAAAACGTTTACTTACTGAAGTGACAATGAGACTTACTGGACAATCTAATGTTATTAGTACTGTACTGTTGGTAATTACAGCTGGACAAGTTTATTACAGGTGATTTTGTCTTGGTTAAAAATAGTGAACAAAACAAAACCAAGTTAGATAATAAATTTAGAGACTCGTTTTTTTATAACTGCGGCATTAGAAGTAGACTCACTAGAACTTACGTTTAGTACCCCATAGACATGAGGGTTTATTAGAGAGAGCCAGTAGTTTATTAGATGATGAGCTGTGTGTGGGTACCTCATGGAGGTAGCTCATGATTATGATACGTTGAAAGCATTAAATTCTAAGCGAACTTACAAAATACACACACTATAGATTAACAGGGATGCCAGAAGGTCATGTACCAGTCGAAGTTGAGGTGGAGGTACATTGTGACCCGATTAATAATGAGTAAAGTTATTGTGTGAACTCGAGTTAGTGCTCTAATGACCGTAACAAGTGTCGACCATACCAGTAGCTTACTTAGTCGTAGCCCGGTAGAAATCGGTGTCTATTGAGGAAACTCAAGTAGTCCGTGGGTGTGCGGTGCGTGTTTAGCTCTGGCGGAGGTCGTGGTCTATCAGGACAGTAGTGTGTAGTCAGAGGGTGATGCAGACGTGCGCAGGGTTCCACTGAGATGGACACGCGTAAGCGACTGGGATCGCTGTTCGGCTGTGAGAGCCGTGGCATTGGAGGGGTAACTCGAGGTGATTTTAAAGCTTACATAACTTGTAAATAGTGACTTTTGATTTGTGCAACGAATGGTTAATGGCCCTGGTTACCTGGTTATCTAGTTTGGATTTGGATTGTCTAGTTACCTTTTCTTTTGTTATGTTACATTTGATTTGTTATCTTTCTAAACCGAAAAGGTTTAGTTTTCAGTTTTAAATAAGTTAGACTTATGTAGAGTCTTATGTAGAGTCTTATGTAGAGTCTTATGTAGAGTCTTATGTAGAGTCTTATGTAGAGTCTTATGTAGAGTCTTATGTAGAGTCTTATGTAGAGTCTTATGTAGTCTTATGTAGAGTCTTATGTAGAGTCTTATGTAGAGTCTTATGTAGGGTCTTATGTAGGGTCTTATGTAGGGTCTTATGTAGGGTCTTATGTAGAGTCTTATGTAGAGTCTTATGTAGAGTCTTATGTAGAGTCTTATGTAGAGTCTTATGTAGAGTCTTATGTAGAGTCTTATGTAGAGTCTTATGTAGAGTCTTATGTAGAGTCTTATGTAGGGTCTTATGTAGGGTCTTATGTAGGGTCTTATGTAGGGTCTTATGTAGGGTCTTATGTAGGGTCTTATGTAGGGTCTTATGTAGGGTCTCATGTAGGGTCTTATGTAGGGTCTTATGTAGGGTCTTATGTAGGGTCTTATGTAGGGTCTTATGTAGGGTCTTATGTAGGGTCTTATGTAGGGTCTTATGTAGGGTCTTATGTAGAGTCTTATGTAGAGTCTTATGTAGAGTCTTATGTAGAGTCTTATGTAGAGTCTTATGTAGAGTCTTATGTAGAGTCTTATGTAGAGTCTTATGTAGAGTCTTATGTAGAGGCTTATGTAGAGGCTTATGTAGAGGCTTATGTAGAGGCTTATGTAGAGGCTTATGTAGAGGCTTATGTAGAGGCTTATGTAGAGGCTTATGTAGAGGCTTATGTAGAGGCTTATGTAGAGGCTTATGTAGAGGCTTATGTAGAGGCTTATGTAGAGGCTTATGTAGAGGCTTATGTAGAGGCTTATGTAGAGGCTTATGTAGAGGCTTATGTAGAGGCTTATGTAGAGGCTTATGTAGAGGCTTATGTAGAGGCTTATGTAGAGGCTTATGTAGAGGCTTATGTAGAGGCTTATGTAGAGGCTTATGTAGAGGCTTATGTAGAGGCTTATGTAGAGGCTTATGTAGAGGCTTATGTAGAGGCTTATGTAGAGGCTTATGTAGAGGCTTATGTAGAGGCTTATGTAGAGGCTTATGTAGAGGCTTACGTAGAGGCTTATGTAGAGACTTATGAAGAGACTTATGAAGCGACTTATGTAGAGCTTTATGTAGGGCCTACTGTGAGGCTTACTGCAGAGTCTACTGTAGAGCCTATTATAGTGCCTACTGTGGAGCTAAATGTAAGAGTCAATTGTTGTTTGGTCAGGATAGACCGAACGCGAAATACTGTGCTTGGCTATCTATAGTTACAAAAAAAAAAATGAAGGGCTTGTGTAGTCGAACCAGAAAAAAAAACTTCTGAAGGGCTTGTGTAGCCGGACAAAAAAAAATAGTCGAACCAGAAACAAAAAACTTCTGAAGGGCTTGTGTAGCCGGACAAAAAAAAAATAGTCGAACCAGAAAAAAAAAAAAAACTTCTGAAGGGCTTGTGTAGCCGGGAAAAAAAAATAGTCGAACCAGAAAAAAAAAAACTTCTAAAGGGCTTGTGTAGCCGGACAAAAAAAAAAACTTCTGAAGGGCTTGTGTAGCCGGACAAAAAAAAAAGAAAAAAAAAATTTGAAGGGCTTGTAATCGGACCAGAACTGGAAATCTGCAGGGTCAATGTAGACCGAACGGAAAATACTGTGCTTGGTTATCTTTTGTTACAGAGAAAAACACGAGGACGTGTTTCAATCAGGATGGCCGTGTCGGAGACATGGCGCTAGCATCGCTTATAAACGACAAGTATAGTCTATACTTAGTGTGGTCTGCGCAGCCTATGCTCTATGGTACGCGAAACGTCAACGTCAGTTGGCGCGACAACGGACGGGGCGGGCACATTTGAACGGGAGCGGTCGGAGAGTACGCACGCGTAGAACTCACTTCGTTTCTAAAATCCATTTGCATCGGGCAACTGTTTCTAAATAATTTAATTGTGTTGTTAAAGTAATATTAAAGTGACTGTAAGGAATACGACTGCGCTTTTATTTTGAAGATCCAAGATGAACAGTGTTATCGACGAATCAGAGTTTGCTCGACCGTCCTACCTACAAACCCAACCTCGCCGCCGACATATACATTATAGTAATTAGCCGCAGCCGTGTTATTATTTAATAAATAAATAAAATAAATATATATTTTCTTCTAACGACAAAAATGACAGCTACGGTGTCTAGTCAAATTGCGCTATCGATTAATACAGTGATCGGTTTTAACGGCATTTCAACTGTTAGTCATACTATAATGGATAATAATTATGTACTTAATTTGTTTGTAATTACTTAAATTAACAATAGGATGTGGGCTAGCTGTAGCTGTACTTTAATTAAAAGATTAACAGGTATATAATTAATATAATTAATTATCTTATTAAGATTATTATCTCTTTATTTATCTTTCCTGATATATAAATTTACATATAAAAATATTTTAAAAATATAGGGGTCCGCCGGCATCGGGACCAGGGTCCAAGCTACCGGTGGTTAGGGCTCCAGAGACAGGAACCTCCTCACAATGCGGGCCGTATCGAGAACTGCCTTCTGAATCGGGCCCTTGATCCAGCCACCTAACGAGAGCCTCATTAGATTATTATATTATTAAGATTTATAGGGATTTGTTAAAGTTCTCTATGAATAATAAGATCCCATTTGATGTAAAAAATAATAATTGAATTTTTTAACTAAAACTACTAAAACTTTTCGGTAGATACCCAAAGGTCGGTTCAATTAATTTCATAATTCCTAATTTAATTGAAAGCACTCACTACAAACCTCATATTTGGTTTTCGAATTGGTTTTCTAATTTGTAATTTTCTTTGCATGTGTTTAAAGTTTGTAAACAAATGAAAAAAATGCCAGTCCCATCTTGTATAACGATTATGAATGATAATAGAATTAATGAGAAGTGAGAAATGATATTCCCCCCAACCCCTCGAGTGTCTCAGTAAAGATGTGGGGCTTTACTAAGTCCTCGGGCGGACTTCTTGAGAGAATTTAAAAAGTGACGTTGCATTGTTTTGTTTCATTTGCCAACACTCATGCACACTCACGAACACTTAACGGTTAATAATCCACTATTACCTATATCACATTAATATTCGACATAACACAAATTTTAGAAAATAAAACAAAACCGAGGACATGACTCTTCACTTTTCCGCCAAGAAGTCCCTTTTATGCATTATGGTATGCGTACTTTTTGCAGTGTAGGATTATTTAAAGTTTTTGCTATAAAACTTTTTTGTTTGTTTGTAGGTGGGTATGTCAACTGTATATTAGGAGATACAACAATTATTTAAGTTACTAACATTAATTTGTTATTCATTTAGTGCCTTACAAATAAACAAAGAATAAGGTCCGAATAGTTATTCCGTGCTTTGTCTCTTTTACTCTAATTTGAAATGACGTTTACATGGCGGGAACAAAACACAGAATAACTAATCGGACCTTATTCTTTGTTTATTTGTAAGGCATCTACAAGTAAGTGTAAGCGACGTTTTAAAAAACATTTTGGTCGAATGAATGTAACAGCTGAATTTTATTTTCGAGTTAGGGAGTTGGTCCAATAGTAAGAGTTGTTCGTTTGTATCACGGGAGTCATCTCAGAAGGTTTGGACGGTGATAAAAAAATCAATCTGTCAATACTTTTTTTTTTTTTTTTCCTTTAGTTGATGGCTTCGTGCGGTTAGCACATTTAGCCAGTGTCAAAGTAATTTTTCTTACAAGTTATAAATAAATAAACAATATTTCCATCTTGTATGATGATGATGAATGATAATAGAAATGAGAAGTGAGAAATGATATACCCCCCAACCTCTCGAGTATCTTAGTAAAGATGTGGAGCTTTACTAAGTCCTCGGGCGGACTTCTTGAGAGAATTTGAAAAGTGACGTTGCACTGTTTTGTTTCATTTGCCAACAATCATGCACACTCACGAACACTTAACGGTTAATAATCCACCATTACTTCACATTAATATTCGACATAACACAAATTTTAGAAAATAAAACAAAACCGCAGACATGACTCTTCACTTTCCCGCCAAGAAGTCCCTGTCAATACTTAGCTGTATGTTTGTATTGTATTTTTTTAAAGATAAATATACAATATACAAACGATATATTTGATGACGAAGATATACGGACATAAAAAAAAAAACAAATGTTAGTTATGTTAAATGCTGATCTGATTAGTTGTTTGTATGAAAAGTTTATAAAAAACACCACAAACGGAACTTGAACTAACACCTAATGGCAAGCCAGCCCCCCTAGACAAGTGGTATAACGCTAATAGAATAGAAATTAAATAGAGGCTTCTTGGCGGGAAAGTGAAGAGTCATGTCTGCGGTTTTGTTTTATTTTCTAAAATTTGTGTTATGTCGAATATTAATGTGAAATAATGGTGGATTATTAACCGTTAAGTGTTCGTGAGTGTGCATGAGTGTTGCCAAATAAAACAAAACAGTGCAACGTCACTTTTCAAATTTTCTCAAGAAGTCCGCCCGAGGACTTAGTAAAGGCCCACATCTTTACTGAAATACTCGAGGGGTTGGGGGGTATATCATTTCTCACTTCTATTATCATTCATCATCATCATCACACAGGAAAGGAATATTGTTTATTTATGTATTACTTATAAGAAAAAATACTTTGACACTGACTAAACGTGCTAATCGCACGAAGCCATCAACTAAAGGAAATTAAATAGAATGATTATTGTATGGGATTGCATAAACGTCATTTATACGTATCTATCGTTGACTTATGGCAATCACGTACAATAATCATTCTATTTCATTTCTATTATAATAGCGTTATGCTACTTGTCTAGGGGGGCAGGCCAGCCGACAATTCGACATAGTTACATAGATCGCTACGCTAGATAGTTACAGGAGCTCGATGGTGCAGTGATTAACGCGCCCGGCCTGCGAATGCTGAGGTTAAACAACTTTCACAAAGGCCGGTCATCGGATGGGTGACCAATTTGTATCATCTCGAGCAAGGAGGACCTTGCTTCCGAAGGCACGTAAAGCCGTTGGTCCCGGCTACATTAGCAGTCGTTAACAACCACCAACCGGCACTGGGCCCGCGTGGTGGTTTATGGCCCGTTCTCTCTATCCATTCATAGGGAAGGCTCGTGCCCCAGCAGTGGGGACATAAAAAATGAGCTGATAATGATGATGATGACATAGATCGCACCGTAGCCATAGGGTATCGAAATCACTAGTTCTGCATTAATAAATAACTAATATTTTATTTCAAAAAACACGGATTTCTTATTTTTTTTATTTTTTGTAACCTTAGTTTTATTGTAAATGATATTACTTATATTGGCTTATTCCCGAAGGCTCCAAGATTTTGTTCCCAAGCGCTCCAAAAGCGTATGCAAATATATTTCTTCAAAACCTCTAATATCCATAGATTGATTCCCAGGAGCTCCAAATTACATTACAATATTAATTATAGACCTATTTACCAGTATGTTCCCGACGACTCCAAAACAAACTATAGGGTTAACAGAATTAAATTATTAGTTTTTTATTAAGTAATTTTGAACATGGTATGCATGAATATTTGCTTAAAATTATGTGGGTACCAATTTGAACGTGAAATTGGTTATTTTTACGAAATGCATGGCTTGATACTGTTTAAACATTAGCCTATGAAAAGTAAGGAGGTAATTAAGTAGAATAATCTTGTAAGTACTAAAATTTGTGTTTGCCAAACAGTTATCTTATCATATATGTACCTATATATGTCCTGATCCCAAGGTAAGTAGCTAAAGCACTTTTTAATGGAAATCATGTACTACGATGGTACTACAACCATCCAGACACGACACAATATCGAAAAGTTCGTTTTTCAACATTGACCCGACCGCGAATCGAACCTGGGACCTCAGAGTTGGTGCCGCTTAAAGCCCGGCGTGCAAGCCACTTGTCTACGGAGGTCGTCATACATATATCATTAGTATTTATGAATTTTACACAGAAACAAAGGATTATTAAAGCAAGTTCGAGAAACCCACGCAGGTTGATATGGACACTATTCCCAAAACAACAATTTACAATAAAATCCCATTATTTTTAAAGGAGCTCCTATATACTAGATTGAAGCTTACGCTCAGAAAATGGTTATTATTGATGTTTTTTTCCGTGCTTCGGAAGGCACGTAAAGCCGTTGGTCCCGGCTGCATTAGCAGTCGTTAACAACCGCCAATCCGCACTGGACCCGCGTGGTGGTTTATGGCCCGTTCTCCCCATCCATCCAAAGGGAAGGCTCGTGCCCCAGCAGTGGGGACATAAAAATGAGCTGATGATGATGATGATGATATTTTTTTTACCATTGATTAATTTATTAAATACTAGCTGACCCGGCGGACTTCGTACCGCTTTGACAGTTTCCATCATTGAGTTAAATATATATCAATGGTTTCCATGACAACAAAACAAACAAATCATTTTGTATTGGAAAATTAAATTGTCGTTTTTAGTATTTATATTTTATATACTTATATATTTTAATATAGCCTATGTTACTTAGCGCTAATGTAGCATTCTAATGGTGAAAGAATTTTTTAGATCGGTCCAGTAGTTTTTGAGTTTATTCGTTGCAAACATATATACATACAAAAATACAAAGGTTTTCTCTTTATAATATTAGTATAGATAATAATTTTAATGTGTAGTGTATTTTATGATCTTCTTTTTCAACTTATTTTATAATATCAACTAAATATTTGTATGCTAACACGTCTTTAGCTAAATGTGCGATGTCTAACCTAACCTGCTCCACCTATGCTATGTAATGTACCACATTTAATACAAATGAATAATTTGAATTTGAATTTCATCAATGTTGGCAAATGAAACTAAATTGTGCAACGCACTTATTAAAGTCTCTAAAGAAGTCCACTAAGACCTCAACTCCACTGCTGGGTTTAAGCCTCCACTTTAACACGCTTAGCTGGTCAGGTGCGAGCCTCATCCAAAGATATCACTCACAAAATTATTTCAAAAAGTTAGGAAACAAAAATAAAAATAAAAAATATGGTTACGCATTTTTCCGCCAAAAAGTCCAGCACATTTTTCAGTAACTCCAGCCATGTACCAAAGAGCATTCAGCCTTCATGCATGCATATAAATCCGCTAAACTTAAAAAGAATAACACCTATATTACCTGCTTGCACGCGATATATAGTAATCGATATAATAGCTATTAAATCGACTCGGTTCTGTATAAATACTGTTCGCAGATACCATTCAGTATCAGTCTCGGTTAGTTCTCGAGAGGATAAACAAGGCACACAAACACAATACAACCAATATGTTCGCTAAATTGGTAAGTTGCATTTGTTTCTTATCAGCCATTTTGAAAGTTTGAAGTTTCGTTTCGCGCCAAAATGCTAGGCGTTCGTTGAAGTCTTTTGTAAGGGTTCTGTGCTAAAACAATTGAGAGTGTTGGACTATGCTTTTTTTTAATATTGTGAAAAGCTTTGGCTTTTGATAAAGTGTAATTAGTGATTTACTATTTTGTTTAAAAAAATACTTTTTTGTTTTTAATTTCGGTAAGCTGAGTCATAAAGCATTTTTATTTTGTCTATGATGTCTATCGCTGCAGTATACAGTTTTCTATCAAAATATACATCAAATTTGATAATTAGGAGTGTTTCACATATTTAATCTTTGGGTGTGTCTGTTAATATGAGAAACTTAAGTTTGCGCGTTCGGTTTGAGATTTTAAAAGTGAGGCAACTTTAGCAATGTCGGGCCATCGGATGGGTGACTGAAATCAAAATATCCTTAGCTCCTTAGCTTTAGAAATCACATTGAGTCATTGGTCCCGATAGTAATAAGATAGTAGTCGTTAATACCCACTAACCTGTTAATTGGGATAGCGTGGTGGCTTTTGGCCCGGTAAAAGTAACTGAACATTTTGCTTGTTGTTTTTAAATCCGCCTGGCTAGCTACCTACCATCTTATCTAGGTCTATCGCCAAACAACAATGTTAGAAGCAGTGTTGCGTTCTAACAGAAATAAGATACATACATTTATTAAATTTAAATATTTAACCCATAATGCTTTGATAAAAAAAAAGTTTTTTTTTACCAAAAAAAATTAACAAGGTGCTTATATCAATTTTACGTGTGTCGTGTATAACATTAAAATCTATTAACTCTTTAAAATAAAACAAAAAAAAAATTAAATCCTTTTTTAAACTTTTCAAAAACATAACACAAATAATAGCATTATTAAAAAAATACAAAATAGACTAGGTAGTGACGATACTATGTCTCAGTTTGCTAACATCGCTTTATTTAATTACTAATTGCACCTTATTGTATTAACGAAACATCCTAATTAAAATTAAATATAATTACTATAACTATTGGAGCGAAAAGAGTTGCGCAAGATAATTTATTTCTCTAGCAATCTTGCGTTTCGCGTTCAAGTATCATTGTATCAAATTCGACTTTGAAACGACCCCCCATTATTATGATTTTATTTCAAGTAATAAAGTCAAAGACAATGTTGTTCTATATTCAAATAAGTAGTTCTATTTTCATAATTTCTCTCGGTAATCATTGTAGGTATTTCTGAATACAGTCCATCATGTACCTATAATAATTTGAATTCAGAACAACGTACTTATTGTTTATTCTTTCTCTTAGTTATGGTTTCGCGCGGTAAGCTCATTGAGTCAGTGTTAAAGTATTTTCCATACAAGTCTATACTTAATATTATAAAGAGAAAAGCTTTGTATTTTTGTATGTATGTTTGCAACGAATAAACTCAAAAACTACTGGACCGATTTACATTAGCGTTAAGTAACATAGGCTATATTAAAAAAAATGTTTAAAAATTAAAGTATACCTGTGTGAAGCCGGGGCGGGCCGCTAGTTATATATAAAAAAACAATATTTACTTTGATAATAAATGATGATGAATGATAGTAGAAATTAATAGTGATGAATGATATTTCCCTCAACTTTGTTTCATTTCATTTGTCGAACTATAACTAGCTGAAAACTATAAATCCTATATATTTTTATCTTTCTGTACCTTTAACTAATACTTTAATTTATTTTTTCTTACTTGAGCGTGGTATTTCTATATTTTCATCTAAATCAGTTTAGACGATCAGGGGGGCGATTGTTTAATCGGCGACTAATTATCACGCTGTGATATCAGTTCTGCGTGCTCTTTTTCCTCTTATTCAAAGCCAATGGTAACCTATTTTTGACACCTAAAACTTTCAAACGGCATGACAATGTATCTTAATAATGAAATTGTAAATAATGCACAACTTATTAAATCTTTCGTATTGTATACATGCCAAATCGTTTATTCAATACTAGCTGTGCCCCGCGGTTTCACCCGCGTTTATTAGTCATAGCGTGATGTAATATAGCCTATAGCCTTCCTCAATAAATGGACTATTCAACACAAAAATAATTTTTCAATTCGAACCAGTAGTTCCAGAGATTAGCGCGTTCAACCAAACAAAGAAACAAACAAACTGTTCAGCTTTTTAATATTATGTATAGATAGACCTTTACAGGTACTTGTTGACGTCAAAACTAAATATAAAATACAAATTTTAAAAAAAAATTAGGTTAGGTACTGAATCTACCACCAGTTCGGATTTTGGAAGAGCCTTCGACCGAGAAGAGCTGGCCAGAAACTCGTGGGCTTTTTTTCTTTATCTCCGTCTTTTAACTCTTTAACAGAAAGAACATGTTTGAATGTTTTATTGGTTTTCAATCTTATCACAATGACAAAAAGTTCAAAATTTGGTGGGAATATACATCGTACATACATACATACTGACTGTGAAAGGCTTAAACCAATTTATAATAATGTAGGTAATAATTATAAAATAATTAGTACAATTTTGTACTCAAGTATAATAATATTCGATCACGGGTGTGTTTCAAAAATCATTCCGCAACATTTTACTTTTATTTATTTCTGGATTAAGTATAATATTAATTTATTCAGTGTGGGATCTTCAATCGCCATATTGTCATCCCGTGGCATTCACAAAGAGCTATATCATCTGTGGGCGCAAGGCTGCGCGTATTCATTACATACCGCGACGCGACACGAATATGTAATGGGGTGATTGTTTTGTTTATATTGCAACAATAACAATACTTATATTAATTACTAGCTGATCCGACCACTGTGGATCCGACGGACTTCGTACCGCTTTGACAGTTTCCACCATTGAGTTAAATATATATCAATGGTTTCCATGACAACAAAACAAACAAATCATTTAGTATTGGAAAATTAAATTGTCATTTTTATTATTTTTTTTAATATTTTTTTTTAATATAGCCTATGTTACTCAGCGCTAATGTAGCATTCTAATGGTGAAAGAATTTTTTAAATCGGTCCAGTAGTTTTTGAGTTTATTCGTTGCATACATACATACAAAAATACTGAAAATACTTGAAATTTTGATGTTTTGCTGAATATTAATATTAATTAAGACCGCATCTGTGGTCTAGTTGTTGAAACCACCGATCTCACACCCAATGGTCCAGGGCTCGAATCCCAGCGGAGTTACATATTGGTCGAAAGGCTTGTTCAAAGTCGGCCTGAATATCTGCCACCATTTTATCTAAATATGTCGCCATAACATCAATGTTTGTAGCATTGTTGTGTTCCGACTAATATAAGATATCCAGTTCCTCAATAGTTGAGGATTCTGGGTGCAGTATGCTTTCACCATCAGCCTTATCATCACTTATCATCAGGTGAGCTGAAGGCCAAGACTGCTAGTAAAATCTAATAAAAATTTAGTGATACAAGTAAAAAGAATGTAGAGTTCTTGGCGGAAAAGTGAAGAGTCACGTCTGCGCTTTTGTTTTATTTTCTAAAATTTGTGTCATGTCGAATATTATTGTGAGATAATGGTGGATTAATAACCGTTAAGTGTTCGTGAGCGTGCATGACTGTTGGCAAATGAAACAAAACAGTGCAACGTCACTTTTCAATTTCTCTCAAGAAGTCCGCTTGAGGTCTTAGTGCCCCAGATCTTTACTGGGTTAGGAGGTATATCATTTCCCACTTTTCATTTTTATTTTCAATCTTCATCGTCATCATGTATTATCACAAAAGTAATATTGTGTAATATCATCATCACCAGCCTATAAGCGTCCCACTGCTGGGCACAGGTCTCCCACATGATCAGTAGCACGTGGGGATATTGGGCCATAACCCACCACGCTGGCCCAATGCGAGTTGGTGAGTTATTGTGTAATATATAACTTGAAAAAAAAACCCTACGAGCAGGATTTGAACCGGCGAACCTGACTCGGCATAATTTTCAACAGGAAACTCAAAGACTTGCTTATAAACAAATGTTACTATTCATTTCACAGAACTATTTGCTGATAAAAGCCTTAAATAAAGTAATAATACATTTATAACTATTTAAATGTCAATCTCGTAACTGCCCTTCGATAATAGATATCTAAAATACAAAGATTTTAAAAATTATATTAGAATAATAAAATAGTTTTCATCATCATCATCATCAGCTCATTTTATGTCCCCACTGCTGGGGCACGAGCCTTCCCTATGGATGGATAGGGAGAATGGGCCATAAACCACCACGCGGGCCCAGTGCGGATTGGTGGTTGTTAACGACTGCTAATGCAGCCGGGACCAACGGCTTTACGTGCCTTCCGAAGCACGGAGGAGCTCGAGATGATAAATTTTTGGTCACCCATCCGATGACCGGCCTTTGCGAAAGTTGCTTAACCTCAGCACTCGCAGACCGAGCGCGTTAACCACTGCGCCATCGAGCTCCTCGAAAATAGTTTTATATAATGAATAATAAATAGTTTTGCCCTCGATCTCAGATAATTGTAATACCTACCTAGATTTAAGTCAATTTTATTCTAATTCTAATTTTGCTATGCCCTTACAGGGCTCATGTAACTTACTAACAATTTATATAAGACCTTAATTTTGAGTACATGACAGCTGAATATAATACAATACAATACAATACATGTCATGGGGTGCGGGTTCATGCTGGGTTCATCATCCCGCTCGTAATTTTTTTTGAAACCCTTTGTCTTTTTTCAAATTGTAATTTGTTCGCAACAATATTTGCGTAAAATATACGTAATAATATGAAAATAATCATAAATATATAACTTGTAAGAAAATTACTTTGACACTGGCTTAATGTGCTAATTGCACGAAGCCATCAATATTAGAAAAAAAAGAGCAAACGAGTTTGACTTAAACAGTAGGATTTAACAATTTCCCCACTAAATGCTATGCAAATAGCAGACAACGCCCACGGTATGATATTGCGACACTGCCAACCTTGCTGCGCTGGAACTATGCGGACATTTCTAGAAAGTACAACACTTTAACTCTAGTACTAACGGGCACGACTCCTGTTTATGAAATCGCAAACTAATAGAACCTTCCTTGTTAATCTAACTAAGTAAGTAGTATATCAAGTAAAGAACAACAAAGCTGAAGAGTTTTGTTTTTTTGTTTGAACGCGGTAATCTCTAGAACTAACAGTCATATAAGAAAAAATATTTTTGCATTTGATAGTTATATTTTTGTGGAATGCTATATATTATTAACGCTCTCCGAGTACAATATAATAACGCGTTCAGGGTGTTGGTGGGGCTTCCATGCTATTGTAGTGCATCTGTGAAGTTTGCGCACGCGCACACAGCGGCTTCTACACCGTGCTGCGGCGAACGCATCGCTATAAGCCGCGTGCGTGGGAGTGCCAACACCATCCTGAACGTGCTCAGGGACAAGCTGAACAGCCCCCTTCTGGGGCACTGGGTCCAAGCACAAGTGCGTGTGCCTGGAGCCCCAGAGGGCGGCAAATTCCTAAATTAATTTGTGTTGTTGTTTGTTTTATTTATTTATTACTTATATTTACTAACATAGTTTTTTAACATCGCGAAGAGCCAAAGAGCCGAGCAAAAAAAGCGAGAAAAAATTCTAACCGAATACGAAGTAAAGCGCATTAGGGCGACGCGATGTGTCGCATTGGGTCGGGGAACAGCTCCCCGATCCGATCCGAACCCCTCGGAGAATCTAGTAGTGCACGGGGACACGCTCTAATGCGTGATGCCGTTCCCTCAAGAAAACCTCTGACGGTGCTTCGTTTCATACGCCTTAAGGAACCCTTTAAGTTTCTCGCCGCCCCCAAAAAAAGCCGGTGAAGCTGAAAATGCCCAGTAGTAATCAGCAAACTTTAGTGTTACATAAAACCACAGAAGAGATATACATAAATATAATATAGAACTGAGAGTTATTTTTCCTATTCTTGATTAAAATCATGACATTTTTTAAAAGTTTTGATATAAATGCGCTATCAAAACATTATTATCAGTCTTGTTAACCCACATAGCAAGCTAATATGCTTGTGCAAGGCATGGGCTCAACGTCAGTAGTTGAGCTATAGGGAGCCTTCCCGGTAGCATAGCAGTCAGTGCAGCCGCCCGGATTGCGGAAGACCCAGGATCGATTGGTGGCTGGGTCGGGTAGGCGTTTAATTTTTTCACTGTATTTTATAAGTATTTATGGGGATTAAACCACGATTACTCGCAATCAACCTAAGCATCTCATACGTTCGACACGCTTCAAAATTCAAACGGATTTTTTTTAATTTTGCTACCTCGACGCGCTTGGTCTGCGATTGCTGAAGTTACACAACTTTCTCAAAGGCTGGTCCACGGATGGGTGACCAAGAATTTATCATCTTGAGCTTCTCCGTGCTTTGGAAGGCACGTAAAGCCGTTGGTCGCGGCTGCATCGCATTAGGCCTGCGTGGTAGTTTATGGCCCGTTCTCCCTTTCACCCTTAGGGAAGGCTCGTGCCCCACATTGGAGACAAAATGAGCTGGTGATGATGATGGTGATGATGATGATGATCTTTTTGTCAACAGTTGGTAGTATGCGCCCTGGCAGCGGTAGCGATGTGCCGCGAGTACCCAGCCGGGGTTCACCCCGCAGTTTGCCCCAACTACCCGTACTGCGACAACGCTGCTCTGGCGAGGCACACCCCTGACGGCCAGCCGATACCCGAGTGGGTGTACAACCCTAGCATTCTGCCGGTGGCGCCAGTCGAGTGAGTATAAAAAAAACCAAAAAATATTTTTAAGTTAAAATAATTATAATTTGTAAGTTTTTTGAGAATAGTGGTTATAAAGCTGTATGGGTAGGTAGATAGACCAAACAAGTAGTTTAAAAAAAAAACAAGCTTTTCGTCTATTTATGTTTATGGTTACTTATTTAAAAAGTTACGCAAATTTTTGTCGTTTTTCCCGAGCGTAACTTTAATCTGCACCCTACATACCGGGTCAGGTGACCTAGAAATACAGACCTATCTGACCGATATTATGATTATGAATGCTTTCTTCCAGTCCCAACCACAACGCTGCGCCCCGGTACCCGGCTGACTTCCCTGCAGCCCTCTGCCCTAACTACCCTTACTGCTGGTGAAAAAAAAAACAACTGTCAACCAACGCGCTTCCTTGCGGACCTAGTCTAAAAAAGAAACATTCGCTAATGCCAGACTTTTCGCGCCTTTCCGGCAAACTCATGTCATTGCATCTTGACATTTCTTTTTTTAATCCACAGATTAAACTTTCTCTCGCTGCAAACAGCTGTTGCAAAAATCTGGGAATTTAGCTAATCGTTTCTAACACTGCCATATAAATAATACTAATTGTTTTGTAAAAAGAAAAGATGTGTATATAAATGCTTCGGTCTATTGATTTAGGCGTATGCTATTGCATTTCATGTGTCAAAACGTGTGTAAAAATTTTGTAAATACAGACATTTTTAAAAGTTATTGTTTTATTTCCAAAACTTACTAGAACATAAACCATTTTAGAGATATATTTTTATGAAAAATTCAAGTGAACACCTTACATAGACTCTCACTTTTACTCTAAATTGTAATAAAGTTTACATGTTGTTCTTTTATCACAAACAGACAGTCACAAATATCTAGGAGTGATAATAGATCAGAACCTGAACTGGCGTCCGCAAATTACAGCAGTAAGCAAGAGAATTAGAAGACTGTTACCCATATTTAGGAACCTAAGAGATGCTGCGGACCTAGACCTTGTGAAAAAAATTTACTACGCCCTCTGCCAATCACTTCTAGTCTATTGCGTCACTGTATGGGGTGGTGCAGCTCCCTGTTACCTCCTAGAGCTGGAAAGAGCACAAAGAGCCGTGATAAAAGTAATGACGCACAAACCTAGAAAATACTCGACTGAAAAACTATACAAGGAGACACAGTTGCTTAGTGTCCGACAGTTGTACATGTCCAACGCTATTCTCCGCCAACATAAAAATATAGACCTCTCTCAGTTACCTCAAGGTATAAGACGTGTCAGGACACCTGTTCCAAAAGTCAAAACAATGTTTGCTAGACGTCAACTATTTCACATGGGACCATTTTTATATAGATATTTTAATGACTCAACTCTGATCCTTAACTCAGCCAAAACACAACTCAAATCAACACTCAAAAAGATATTAATCACGCTTAACTATCTTGAAACCGAATCTATTTTAAAAATAAAAGTTTAAATTTTTACTGATACACACTCACTCACACACACAAACACACACACATACACACACACACACACATACACATACACACACACACACGCACACATACATACACACTATAGCGCTTATCGTATTAATAAATAAAATAATAGAAATTAATTAGCAGAAATAAAAAGGTAAATTGTATTATAGATTATATTTGTATTTTTTTTTATCGTTTATTACTGTGTACTATTTTTAGAATACTTATAGGGGTGGAGGGTTGATTGCTTGTTATACAGGACTTGTCCTAGTTCAAGTGTCAACCCACCATAAACTATCCGCAGGACCTATGCTATCTGGAAATTGTATACCATGTAATCATGTTTATGGTGAGGAATAAACGATTATTATTATTATTATTATTATTATGTCAAGAACAAAACACGAAATTACTCTTAGAAGCTTATTGTTTCTTTGTGTAAAATTCAAAAAATTCAAAATCATTTATTTAGTTTAGGCTACAAGTAGTTCTTGTGAATATCACTATGCCATCGGTTCGTAAGTCTACTCTGGGCGGGAGATCTTGTACTGAGAAGAACCGGCAAGAAACTCAGTAAGTGTCAAGCTGTTTGTCCGTCCAAAGAACCAAGAACCTTCTGTAACCTGAACAGTGGCATTACAAGTTTTGTTTTATTTCTGCAATGCAACGTACAAAAACTATACAATTAAAGATACATTGAGATGTAAGATGTAATGATGATTTAAGGCTGCTGTACATTAAAAGGACTAGTGTAGGTTAGCTTGATCCTTTCACAAGGCCATGGTTGTCTTAGAATTTGAAACAAATACCCAGAAACTGCATAAACAATACGTAAACGTAATGATATCTAAAAACTTATTTCTTCAGAAACTTTGTAAATATAGCACAAATGAAACAATGATCCGACATCAAAATGTTTGTACTGATATTCCGCAGGCCACTGTTGTCTTATTTTTTAATTAAAAAAATATGAATATGAAAATATTAAGACTTTTATTATTTTTTACCCAAACGCCTATGATTTTACGAAAGTAAACATTGCTCTAATTAAATCACCAGCCTACGCTGCTGTACAGATATTAGTGTGCGTGCGTATTCTTGTCGTGCGCCGTTGTCACACCACTACCACGCGCCGCTCGCTCGCTATCATAAAGAAACTTGAAACTCGCAGTTTTGCGTCCGCTCTGCACCCCCTTAATAAAGAAATAAATACGTAATTATATTGAAACTACACTTCCATCAATCAATGACAGCGTCGTAATAATGATAGGGTGTATTCATGGGTGGATCAGTTTTCGCGCAAGAACTTCGGAGATGTAATTTGTACCGTCTGACGTGTGATGTCAAGTGCGACGACTTTTCCGGATTCCATTTACAGTATATTTATTATTTATTATTTTTTTTATTTTTTTTTTTTTTTTATTTTCACAGTTACTGTTTTCTAGTGATGTTATTGCTCCTGACTGCTTGGATACTCGTCTGGCCTTAGAGGATAAGCATCCTGCCCCGTCTTCTTCACTTCGCCTCCCGAATGCGCCAGATCCATCCGATCAGCATGTGGTCACACATAGCGATGAGGTGTTTGCTGCTGTGATGTCTTTCAAGAGTGGTTCGGCGGGTGGTCTTGACGGTCTGTCACCGCAGCACATAAAAGATTTAATAAGCGGTGCCACCGGAGATGTTGGCCGTTCTCTCTTGGAGGACATCACTCATTTAGCCAACATTATGTTAGAAGGTGCGGTTTGCCCAGACATATTAGACGTACTTTACGGTGCTAACCTGTGCGCCCTCAAGAAGAAAGACGGCGGTATAAGACCAATCGCTGTGGGTTGCACTTGGCGCCGTATTGTGTCTAAAATCTGCTGCCGACACATTCTTCCAACTGTCACCGATTATTTCAGTCCGGTGCAACTGGGTTTTGGTAGCAGAGGCGGTTGCGAAGCTGCTGTCCACGCGACTCGCACTTTCCTCGATCAAAATGGAGGCGAAGTGTTATTAAAAGTTGACGTGAAAAATGCTTTTAATTCTGTAGACAGGGGCGCTTTGTTGACTCAAATAAAACAAATAACCCCTCATGTATACAATTACCTTTGGCAATGCTATAGCAGTCCTTCAAAATTACTGTTTCGTAATCACCCCATAAATTCTGCAGTAGGCTGTCAGCAAGGTGATCCTCTTGGGCCAGCCATTTTCAGTCTCGCAATCCATCCCATTATTTCATCCCTCTTTTCGAAACTAAACCTGTGGTATTTGGATGATGGCACTCTTGGTGGGGATGTGAATTTTGTCCTGGAGGATCTTCGTTCCCTCATCGCTAAGTTCAGAAACATAGGTTTAGATCTAAATTTCAGTAAATGCGAATTATATGTCTCTAACTTAAAATCGGAAGTGGAAAAAACAAATATTATTTCTAAATTTAATTCTTTGGCCCCAAACATCAAAATTCAGAATAAAGACACCCTTTCCTTATTAGGCGCTCCCATTTTCTCAGAATCCATTCCGCCTCTCATCGATTCAATCTCCCTCAAATTCAACGGCATCGTAGAGCGCCTTTTAAATATCCATCCTCATATAGCTTTTACCATCATCCGTTTTTGTTTGTTTGCTCCAAAGGCTATCTATCTGCTCCGATGTTGTCCATTGTGGAAACATCCTAATCTTCTTCTATCACTCGACGCGTCCATTCAGAGTACTTTATCATCAGTTTTAAATTGTCATTTCGATAGCAAATCATGGACCCAGGCCTCCCTTCCCATCAGGTTTGGGGGCTTGGGTATTCGCAGTATAAAAGACCTATCACTACCGGCTTTTCTGTCTTCTGTACACAGCACGCTCACTTTAACATCTAAAATTATTCTTCCGTCCCTGGGCGGCGTTGAAGTGTCGTGCCTGTCGGAAGCCAGAAATGCCTGGTCTGCTATCTGCCAAAACTGCGACCTACCAACCTTCCTTAACTCCCAAAGACACTGGGACGAGCCGCTCTGTAAGATGACTTTCTCCGCGCTCATAGAGAGTGCTGTTAATGATAGGGAACGAGCTCGTCTTCTTGCCGTTTCGGAGAGGGAGGCCGGTTTTTGGCTACACGCCATACCTTCACCCAACACAGGCACCCTTTTAACCGGCCCTACACTCACTTTGTCAGTTTGCTTACGCCTGGGCATTAAAACAAATGAACCTCATCGTTGCCTTTGCGGGACTGAAGTGGATATTTTTGGGTACCATGGTCTTTCTTGCCAGCGAAGCGCTGGTCGTCTGTCGCGACACGCGAATCTAAACGACGTCATTCGCCGTGCGCTTTCTACCGTCAATGTGCCAGCTGTATTGGAACCCAATGGGCTGGCTCGTGACGATGGAAAGAGGCCCGATGGAATGACGCTCGTTGCCTGGTCGCAAGGTCGATCCCTGGTGTGGGATGCGACGTGCGTGGACACCCTAGCTCCATCCCACATTAGGGCAACTTCGGTTAGTGCTGGCGCGGCAGCTTCAGCGGCTGAGGACTTCAAAAGGCGTAAATATAGTTCTCTAAGCCTTGGGCACATATTTGCGCCGTTTGGGGTTGAAACTTTGGGACCATGGGGACCGGCAGCTCGAAAGCTATTTAAAGAAATTTCCGCTCGCCTTATAGAGACCACTGGTGACCCTCGAGCTGGCGCGTATTTTGGCCAACGTTTAAGTTTGGTCATTCAAAGAGGCAACGCCGCCAGCGTCCTGGGCACTCTCCCGCTTGGCAGCGATTTGGAGTCCCTTTTTTATTTGTAAAAATTATGTGTATATTTTTATTACTATTTCCTTTTTTTTTTAAATTATGTTGTAAATAAATATAATTGTAATGTAAATAAATATATGTGTAACAAGAAAGGTGTAGTCAAAATTAAAAGATCCAAAGTGTATCCGATGTTGTAGATCTTGTAAGCAGAGTTACTGGCTTCTTGGCGGGAAAGTGAAGTCATGTCTGCGGTTTTGTTTTATTTATAAAACTAAAATTTAAATTGTGTTACGTATATCGAATATTAATGTGAAATAATGGTGGATTATTAACCGTTAAGTGTTCGTGCATGTTGGCAAATGAAACAAAACAGTGCCACGTCACTTTTCAATTTCTCTCAAGAAGTCCGCCCGAGGACTTAGTAAAGCTCCACATCTTTACTGAGATACTCGAGGGGTTGGGGGGTATATCATTTCTCACATCTCATTTCTATTATCATTCATCATCATCATATAGAAAATAAATATTACTTATTTATGTATTACTTGCTCGAAAAGTTAGTTTGACACTGGCTAAATGTGATATTCGCACGAAGCCATCAACAAAAAGAAAAAAAAAGCAGAGTTACTAAGACACAAATATTAACTTTAATTTTATATGCAATTTTTTATAAAATATTTTAATGGTGACATCACATCTAAATAAACAAATCACAGCCTGGCACAACGGCATCACGCACTAAGTAGTGCGTGTTCCCGTGCCCTCTATGTTCTGCGAGGGGTTCGGACCATATCGGGGTCGCACCCCATGATGGAGTAAGTATGTACAGAACCCTAAAAACAAGTGACGATAATAAAGTCATTAACTACTTATATTTTTATATTCTGTAATTTCCTCCATTATCTCCAAAATACCATCTTGGAAATATGACATGCATCGTTGGTAATTGGTATTCATCAATCAAATTCACGCGAGCCAATAACTTTTTTGTCTTGTTTCTTTTTATTTTCGATTTTTCTCGAGCTCGATGGCGCAGCCTGGTCTGAACTTAAAAGGCCGCTAATAGGATGGGTGACCAATGTATCATCTCGAGCTCCTCCGAGCTGCGGAAGGCACTTAAAGCCGTTGGACCCGGTATTTCAATACGTCCGGAATGAATAGTAGGTAAAAATGTTTGGACGATTCAAAAGTAGGTACTTATTTTTAAGTTTATTTGAATTTAAAAAAAAATACTTTTGACTTTTATTACCAGTCGTTAACAACTAACCGGATGAAAGCGGAATTATTATTGTTATTTTAAGATGGTATGAAAAAGTGGGACGAATGCGGAAACACCCCGCGCCGCACTAGGCCTGCGTGGTGGTTTAAAGCCAGTTCTCGCTGCTCTTGCTTACTTATCTTATTTTATTATTATTGTACTCGTATACTTTAACTTTGTTTTCTTAGATAATTTTGGACTTTTATTAGTACTGTATGACATTGTGAAAATTGAAATTGGTAGGTACCTGATGTAATTTTTGCAAAACTTTTTTTTTTTTTGTATTTTTGGGTGTTGTGATTGTCCTTTTTTTGTGTTTGTTTGTGATGGAAAGTGTCCTTTTATGATAGGGCATTTTCCAATATTTTTGACGCTGTAAGGGAGAAAAGAGCTTGACACTTGCTGAGTTTCTTGCCGGTTCTTCTCAGTACAAGTTCTCCCACCCAGAGTAGACTTACGAACCGATGGCATAGCGTTTGACCACGTTTCTTATGACGTTTTATGGCAGAAGTTAGCAGCAACAGGTCTCCCGAAGGAGTTACTCCATCTTATCAGGTATTGGTACCTAAATCAGGTCAACTATGTGAGGTGGGCGGGTGAGCTGTCGGATCCGTTTAGGCTCGAATGTGGGGTGAGACAGGGGGGGTTGAGCTCGCCTATAATCTTTAGCCTGTATATAAATGAGTTGCTTGAGCGGCTCAGCAGCATGCCTGTCGGGTGCTATGTTGACGGGGTGTGCGTCAACAACATTAGTTATGCTGACGACATGGTGCTGCTGGCCCCGTCGGTTGGTGCGGTCAGGCAGCTGCTCGCGGTCTGCGAATCCTATGCTGCCTCGCATGGGCTGACTTACAATGTAAGTAAGAGCGAGTACATTGTCTTTAGGTCGGGAACGAGGAGCCCGTCCTCTTTTGTGCCCATTATGCTGAACGGGGTGGCTTTGAAAAGAGTCCAACAGTTTAAATATCTTGGGCACTGGGTAACCGAAGACCTAAAGGACAATGTGGACATAGAGAGGGAACGCAGAGCGTTGGCGGTTAGAGCAAATATGTTGGCACGCAGATTTGCTAGGGGTACGGACGCAGTCAAAATAACTCTTTTCAGAGCTTACTGCACGTCGCTTTACTCCGGTAGTCTGTGGGTCAACCATACCCAAAAGTCGCTCAGCGCTCTGCGGGTCCAATATAACAATGCCTTCAGAGTGTTGTTGGGGAGGCCTCGTTTCTGCAGCGCGTCTGCAATGTTTGCAGAGGCGCGTACTGACAGTTTCTCATCTGTAATGCGCAAAAAAATGGTATCTCTGTTGCGCACAGTAAGGGGTAGTACCAACACCATCCTGAAGGTTATTGCTAGCAGGCAAAATGTTTGTCCCATCATGTGGCACTTATGTCAGGCGACTACATCTATGTTAAATATAGAATACTAACATAAGTAATAAGGTGTTTCTTACTAACATTTTATGAAAGCGATTATTATTATTATTATTATTGTTGTTTTTAATTTTTATATTGTGATCAAATTAATTAATTTATTTTGTGACCGTTCGTTTAAATTTAAATTATAATTATTAATTATAAATTAAATTATACACAATGATAATATGTACTACTTAACAATAGCTCTTAAGTTCCTTTGTTACTAACCATTATGAGTCTTTGTTACTTGAATAAATAAATGTATTATTATTATTATTATTATAATGACATTCATAAGAGCTATTTGTAGCTTAAACTGAATAAATGATTTTGAATTTTGAATTTTGAATTTTGATGGAAACATTTAATTGGGAAAGCAAAGCCCCAGCAAGAGGCATAAAATGATGGAACGTGGGGGCATAAAATGGGATGATTATGATGATGATTTGTTTGTCGTCATGATGGCTTGTTATGGTTTGCACATCTAGCCAATCCCGGTCCGAAACGGCCTCCTCGGACAATCGGAAAAAAGTTACATATACACTTAAAATAAAAAAAAGTAAAAATTTACTATAGCTTTGTGTTATCAATTTGTGGTATTCATCTGCAAAGATGAATCTTCATGTACATTGGTTGCAATCACCTTTGGATGGATGGCACTAATATCGCTCTAAAGCATTTCAAAAATCAAAAAGCAGTGGATAAATATTTAATTCAGCTTAAGTGTAGCAATTAACACTTAAAATAAAAAAAAAGTAAAAATTACATATAAGAATTGACTTGAAAATGACTTATGTAGTTAGCAAGGCTTTCATCAGAATTAAATTGTACGTTAGTAAGGTAAGTTGCGACAATAGATAGGTACAATTTAGCGCTGTGAGTTACTACATAGATAGGTACAATTTAGCGCTGTGAGTTACTACATGGATAGGTACAGTTTAGCGCTGTGAATTAGAACATAGACAGGTACAATTTAGCGCTGTGAGTAACTACATAGATAGGTACAATTTAGCGCTGTGAGTTACTACATAGATAGGTACAATTTAGCGCTGTGAATTAGTACATAGACAGGTACAATTTAGCGCTGTGAGTTACTACATAGATAGGTACAATTTAGCGCTGTGAGTTACTACATGGATAGGTAAAGTTTAGCGCTGTGAATTAGAACATAGACAGGTACAATTTAGCGCTGTGAGTAACTACATAGATAAGTACAATTTAGCGCTGTGAGTTACTACATAGATAGGTACAATTTAGCGCTGTGAATTAGTACATAGACAGGTACAATTTAGCGCTGTGAGTTACTACATAGATAGGTACAATTTAGCGCTGTGAGTTACTACATAGATAGGTACAATTTAGTGCTGTGAGTTACTACATAGATAGGTACAATTTAGCGCTGTGAGTTACTACATAGATAGGTACAATTTAGCGCTGTGAGTTACTACATAGACAGGTACAATTTAGCGCTGTGAGTTACCTCATTACAACAGCAAATTAGGGAGTGGCCAGTGTTTGAGCGGAACCAGTGATCGATTGTATTTCGTTTAATCATGAAATATAGGGGTTAGCATCTGATTTTTAATTTAGCGGATAATTGAATACAGATCGCCTGCTTCCTAATTATCATCCAGGAACATTTCAATGAAATCCTTAATTATTTTTAGCTACGTCACTGTTGTCAAACACTGGGTTACTTTATCGGACACTAGTTTTTTTTTAATGTTAAAAAGAGGCAAACGAACAGGCGGGTCACCTGATGGAAAGTAATCACCGCCGCCCATGGACACCCGCAAAACCAAAGTAATCGCAGATGCGTTGCCGGCCTTGAGGAAGGAGTTAGATGGAATGGGAGTAGGAATTGTGAGGGGGGAAGGGTAAGAGATGGGCCTCCGGTACTTTAACTACCAGCCCCCCAACCGCCTAACTCTCTCGCTTTCGATCGCTTTGGAGGCGAGCCCCTCGCCTCGCTTTCTAATATAATATCGAATAATATCGAAAGCTATAGCCTATAGCTTTCGATATTGCTTTCATATTGATTTCGAAATGACAAGATGACGCCTCCTCCTCGCCTCGCCTTCAAAGCGATCGAAAGCGAAAGAGTCAGGCGGTCGACCCTCTGGTGCCACTACGTTATGATTTACAGCCTATAGCTTTCGATATTGCTTTCATATTGATTTCGAAATGACAAGATGACGCCTTCTCCTCGCCTCGCCTTCAAAGCGATCGAAAGCGAAAGAGTCAGGCGGTCGACCCTCTGGTGCCACTACGTTATGATTTACAGAATCATTTCATCTAAGTAATGTTAATTATATTAATGTATCCTCCTTGCTTTTGTTATATAAATATATTTCCACTTATTCTCGTTTAATTTATAATTTTTAATACGCATTTGTATTATAATGATAATATTAGTTAAATGTACACAGTACATGGAATTAATTGTATTATTTTATATTCTACTTTAGTTATTAATATTGCTTTGTCTTGTTGTTATGGAATTTATAATTCATTATCGTATAATGCTTAAGTTTCTAGGTATAAAAAAATTATGTTTTTGAAATATTTTAATTAATATTTGAAATTAGGTTACATCAGAGACTTTATAATTATAGAACTTTTTTCGTCATTCTGACCATATTTACCAAAACACAAGTTTAGAAAATAATAAAAAAAACTGCAGAAACGGATCTATGCACACCCGGCCAAAAAACCTTTTGGTTTGGACACAGAATAATATGCAGGACGTTTGGATTGGTTTTAAATAAGTACTTAAGTATATATTTTTTTTATAATAAATAATTAGGTAAATACTTAGTTACTGAAATTAGATTAATAAAATAGAAAATAAAACTTTATTTGGTACAAATCACACATAAATTGTTACATAATTAAAACCCTAAATGCCAATGAAGTGCATTCAACCCATTACCCATGTCAAATCTTTTTCTTTCTTCATGCAAGCAACCACCAACAAAAAAAAATTTCGAGGGAAATGCACGGGAAATGTCACACTGTTAACTTTTTAATAGCGCAATTTGTGGCAGATGGATGCCTGACCATTCGGCCTTGCGAATCGCTCGAGTATGTATGTCGGGCACTGTCGGGCAGGTTTTTATCGAAGGGAAAGGTTGATACAGAATGGAAACAAGATAAGAAATCAAAACAAGTACGATTATTCGAAACATAAAAAAAACCATATCCCGTTGTGGTCTTAGATTTATTATATAGCTATATTTTTTTAAATATACAACCCTTGTCCTAACCATTACGAACACAACAAAAATAACTAATCAGCCAAATCGGTCAAGCCGTTTTCAAGTGATGCTTTGATATACCTACATGAGTGGCAGTAAACTTTTATTAATATAGATTTTAATGTGGTACAAAGAACATAATAAATGTAGAGGTTTTCGACTATAAATATATCGCATCTTATTACAACATCTAAAAAAGTAAAAGAAAAAATAAAAATTATAGCATTTCTTCTGTCCCAATGCTGAGCAAAGGCTTTAACATAAGGCCTAAAATCCTGGGCCGTAAAAAGTTATCTGTATCCGTAAAAATGCCAAAAACCATAATTACGACTGATAGGTCTTGGCTTAATTACTAGCTAGCGGGTTGACAGGTGACCGATTACAAACTTGGGCAAAAAATCCAAAACACCTACCCCACTGGGAATTAAACCTAGAAACGCCTACATTGGCGTGCTAAAGAAGTTTTTGAAGTGAAAACTTCTTTAGCGGCGTTGTGAACTTTTTTTGGAATGGGTAAAAAATGTTAAACTCGCGTCAGGACTCGTGACCTGATCGAAAATTCGTAAGACGGATGGAGAGTAGAGGAATGGGTAAAAAATGTTAAACTCGCGTCAGGACACGTGACCTGATCGAAAATTCGTAAGACGGATGGAGAGTAGACAGCTGGCGCGGCGTAATATAAATTTTTAATATAACTTAATATAACTTTTTAATGTAATATAAATTGTCATGTTTGTGTATGATAGCCCAATAAATAAATATTGTATTCTACCACATAAATGAGAGTACTTTTATACTGATAATTAAAGCAATTCGTGCAAAATTATTCCCTAACCATTCCAAAATATCAAAAATGCACAACGTTAATATTCAAGTTTTTTTTTATTGTTCTTGTCTCACTTCCGCGTGGCGTCGTCCAATTAATTGTGACGATCCATTTCATGCAACCAAAGCGCTTCCTGTCTGACAACTTTTTTCTGCCTTTTTTACATATTGTTTTGCTTTTTTATTTCTTAATTAACTGGTATAGTATGGCAAAGTTATTTGCAATGAGAGGTCTGTGTTTTTTTATACTTTTTATAATTCTTATTTGCAAGATAGGATTATTTTTTTTCGATAAATTTTATTTTTGAAATACAGTAAATTGAACGTATAACTTCATATTTAAATACTTAGTTATAATTGTATTTGTTTAAAAGTATCGTAGCTACCAGATTTTTTGCCAGATTTTCTATCTCGATAGAAGATAGTGCGAGTTAATGCGAGTTTTTTTTTCCATTCGTTCGATTCGAAAGACCAAATGTCAAATAAAAATTGCACTAGGCCCCTTGAGTGTTATCTCAGTAAAGAAGTGGGGCTTTACTCAGACCTCACAAGGACTTCTTGATATAATTTTAAAAGTGACGTTGCACAGTTTTGTTACATTTGCACGCTCACGAACACTTAACGGTTAATGATCCACCATAATTTCACAATAATATCGACCTAACACAATTTTTCGGAAAAATAAAACAAACAAACAAAACAAACAACTTACTCCATTTATTCCATAAAACGAATATTTATGATTATTTACTTATACGAGTAATTTTACGCAATTATTGTTGCGAACAAATTACATATTGAACAAAGTTGAAAAAAGTGTTGAATATAGGGTTCGAATCCCGCTCGTGGAATTTTATCAAACCTTTGTCTTTTTCAACACGAATATTTATTAAAAAAAAACACACACATGTAAAAGACCAAGGTAGCAAAGATCTTTCTTCCTCATTGCAAGATAATTTAACTAATTACTACAATTTGTCTATGACCGTCATATTCTACCAAAACGGTTAGTAAACCTAATAATTACACGCTTAATCAATCAGTGTGTGTCAACTGAACAGCTCATTAACATTCATTAAAGTAGCAACTCCCTCGTAATCCATTATTGCATATAATTATTAATAATTGGAGCGTAAAAAATAGGCTTACGAAAATCTACGTAGTTACTTAGTTATTTCCGATCCGAACGCCCCTCGGAGCAGGGCTTCCAATCCCGCAATACCGAGATCCCGCGTCATTTCTCAGTCCCACGCGTTGCGGGATTACAGGCCCGGGATCCCGCAGAGTTCGCGGGATATATGCTTCAAAATCCTTGTCATGTGACGATGAATATTTCGTCTGCCAGCCAAAAATTTACTTCGAAAAGAAATTAATTTTAATAAAAGTGGAGTTATTGTATGTTGATTCATTAATTGTTTTATTTGCCTTATATAATAATTTGTAAATTTTAAATAGGGGATCCCACAAATACCGAGATTAAATATAGGCTGCGGGATTGGACGCCCTACCTCGGAGAATCTAGTAAGGGCCAAGGACTGGTTAGCGTGATGCCATCCTTCTAGAAACCCTCTGGGGATGTTCAATCACTACTTACTTCGATGTTTTCTTATTTCGCATGTTGTGTTTAACTGCTGGACATGGTCTCTCCAAGAGCACGCTTCTGAGCAACGAGAACGAGAACTCTATTTCCGATTATTTATAGATAAGTAATTATCTGTGAAATAATGGTGGATTATTAACCGTTAAGTGTTCGTGAATGTGCATGAGTGTTGACAACTGTAGTGGTACTGAATGACATTGTGGGAATTAAAACTTTTACCTGATGTAAATTTGTTACAGAAATGTGTTGTTTGTTGTAGAAAGGGAGCAGAAGAAAGCTTGGTGGGACCGGAACCCCGGTTGCCAATAGCGCACAACATCACCAAGGGAGTAATCAGCTGTAGTATAACAGTAGAAACCAACCGAAGATGGAGATCCTCGAAGGGCATGAGACAGTCGAAGGTCTTCATCAAGGGAATGGACAAGAAAAAGACTAGCAAACTGATGGGACTCTCCAGAGAGAACATGAGGCTAGTCATAGAGATCATAACAGGACACTGCCGACTGAACAGACATCTGACAGTGATAGGAGTGAAAACCGACCCCATATGCCCGGAGTGCACGGAAAGCGAAGAGACCAGCCTCCACCTACTCGCTGAGTGCCCTATATACTCACAGATAAGACGGGAGCTATGGGGGTCGGATATACTAGACATAGAGGACCTGAAGGATCTGAAGGTGGAGCAGATAGCAAGATTCACCAAAAAGACAAAAAGATTCGACGGGGCGCCGTGAAGGCTGGATAAACCTTTAACTCCCTCAAAGGGGAGAACGGGGAAAAGGACGAAATGGCCCGCAGAAGGCACGGGCGGATCGTCCGTTCGGCCGGCGACGTCCCCACCAGAAATAATAATAATAAATAATACTACATAGATAGGTACAGTTTAGCGCTGTGAATTAGTACATAGACAGGTACAATTTAGCGCTGTGAGTTACTACATAGATAGGTACAATTTAGCGCTGTGAGTTACTACATAGACAGGTACAATTTAGCGCTGTGAGTTATCTCATAGCAATAGCAAATTAGGGAGTGGCCAGTGTTTGACCGGAACCAGTGATCGATTGTTTTTTGTTTAATCATTAAATATAGGGGTTAGCATCTGATTTTTAATTTAGCGGATAATTGAATACAGATCGCCTGCTTCCTAACTATCATCCAGGAACATTTCAATGAAATCCTAAATTATTTTTAGCTACGTCACCGTTGTCAAACACTGGGTTACTTTATCGGACACTAGTTTTTTTTTTAATGTTAAAAAGAGGCAAACGAGCAGGCAGGTCACCTGATGGAAAGTAATCACCGCCGCCCATGGACACCCGCAAAACCAAAGTAATCGCAGATGCGTTGCCGGCCTTGAGGAAGGAGTTGGATGGAATGGGAGTAGGAATTGGGAGGGGGGAAGGGTAAGAGATGGGCCTCCGGTACTTTCACTACCAGCCCCCCAACCGCCTAACTCTCTCGCTTTCGATCGCTTTGAAGGCGAGGCACTCGCCTCGCTTCCTAATATAATATCGAATAGTATCGAAAGCTATAGCCTATAGCTTTCGATATTGCTTTCATATTGATTTCGAAATGACAAGATGACGCCTCCTCCTCGCCTCGCCTTCAAAGCGATCGAAAGCGAAAGAGTCAGGCGGTCGACCCCCATAACTACGTTATGATTTACAGAATCATTTCATCTAAGTAATGTCAATTATATTAATATATCCTCCTTGCTTTTGTTATATGAATATATTTCCACTTATTCTCGTTTAATTTATAATTTTTAATACGCATTTGTATTATAATGATAATATTAGTTAAATGTACACAGTAAATGGAATTAATTGTATTATTTTGTATTCTACTTTAGTTATTAATATTGCTTTGTCTTGTTGTTATGGAATTTATAATTCATTATCGTATAATGCTTAAGTTTCTAGGTACTTAAGTATAAAAAATTATGTTTTTAAAATACCATAATTAATATTTGAAATTAGGTTACATCAGAGACTTTATAATTATAGAACTTTTTTCGTCATTCTGACCATATTTACCAAAACACAAGTTTAGAAAATAATAAAAAAATCTGCAGAAACGGATCTCTGCACACCCGGCCAAAAAGCCTTTTTAGTTTGGATTGATTTTAAATATATATATTTTTATTTATAATAAATAATTAGGTAAATAGTTATTGATATTAGATTAGAATAAAATATGTAAAAACTTTATTTGGTACATAAATTGTTACCTATTTGAAATGCATTCAACCCATATCAAATCTTTTTTCTTTCTTCATGCAAGCAACAACCAACAAAAAAAATTTTTGGAGGGAAGTGCACGGGAAATGTCACACTGTTAACTTTTTAATAGCGCAACTTGTGGCAGATGGATGCCTGAGCATTCGGCCTTGCGAATCGCTCGAGTATGTATGTCGGGCACAGTCGGGCAGGTTTTTATCGGAGGGAAAGGTTGATACAGAATGGAAACAAGATAAGAAATCAAAACAAGTACGATCATTCGAAACATAAAAAAAACATATCCCGTTGTGGTCTTAGATTTATTATATAGCTATATTTTTTTAAATATACCATTACGAACACAACAAAAATAACTAATCAGCCAAATCGGTCAAGCCGTTTTCAAGTGATGCTTTGATACACATGAGTGGCAGTAAACTTTTATTAATATAGATTTAAATGTGGTACAAAGAACATAATAAATGTAGAGGATTTCGACTATAAATATATCGCATCTTATTACAACATCTAAAAAGTAAAAGAAAAAATAAAAATTATGGCATTTCTTCTGTCCCAATGCTGGGCAAAGGCTTTAACATAAGGCCTAAAATCCTGGGCCGTAAAAAGATATCCGTATCCGTAAAAATGCCAAAAACCATAATTACGATTGATAGGTCTTGGCTTAATTACTAGCTAGCGGGTTGACAGGTGACCGATCACAAACTTGGGCAAAAAATCCAAAACACCTACCCCACTGGGAATTAAACCTAGAAACGCCTACAGTGGCGTGCTAAAGAAGTTTTTGAAGTGAAAACTTCTTTAGCGGCGTTGTGCACTTTTTTTGGAATGGGTAAAAAATGTTAAACTCGCTTCAGGACACGTGACCGTCAGGACACGTGACCTGATCGAAAATTCGTAAGACGGATGGAGAGTAGAGGAATGGGTAAAAAATGTTAAACTCGCGTCAGGACACGTGACCTGATCGAAAATTCGTAAGACGGATGGTGAGTAGACAGCTGGCGCGGCGTAATATAAATTTTTAATATAACTTAATATTACTTTTTAATGTAATAAAAATTGTCATGTTTGTGTACGATAGCCCAATAAATAAATATTGTATTCTACCACATAAATGAGAGTACTTTTATACTGATAATTAAAGCAATTCGTGCAAAATTATTCCCTAACCATTCCAAAATATCAAAAATGCACAACGTTAATATTCAAGTTTTTTTTTATTGTTCTTGTCTCACTTCCGCGTGGCGTCGTCCAATTAATTGTGACGATCCATTTCATGCAACTAAAGCGTTTCCTGCCTGACAACTTTTTTCTGCCTTTTTTACATATTGTTTTGCTTTTTTATTTCTTAATTAACTGGTATAGTATGGCAAAGTTATTTACAATGGGAGGTCTGTGTTTTTTTATACTTTTTATAATTCTTATTTGCAAGATAGGATTATTTTTTTTTCGATAAATTTTATTTTTGAAATACAGTAAATTGAACGTATAACTTCATATTTAAATACTTAGTTATAATTGTATTTGTTTAAAAGTATCGTAGCTACCAGATTTCTTGCTAGTTTTTCTTTCTCGATAGAAGATAGTGCGAGTTAATGCGAGTTTTTTTTTCCATTCGTTCGATTCGAAAGACCAAATGTCAAATAAAAATTGCACTAGGCCCCTTGAATGTTATCTCAGTAAAGAAGTGGGGCTTTACTCAGACCTCACGAGGACTTCTTGATATAATTTTAAAAGTTACGTTGCACAGTTTTGTTACATTTGCACGCTCACGAACACTTAACGGTTAACGATCCACCATAATTTCACAATAATATCGACCTAACACAATTTTTCGGAAAAATAAAACAAACAAACAAAACAAACAACTTACTCCATTTATTCCATAAAACGAATATTTATGATTATTTACTTATACGAGTAATTTTACGCAATTATTGTTGCGAACAAATTACATATTGAACAAATTTGAAAAAAGTGTTGAAAATAGGGTTCGAATCCCGCTCATGGAATTTTATCAAACCTTTGTCTTTTTCAACATGAATATTTATTTTAAAAAAAACACATGTAAAAGACCAAGATAGCAAATATCTTTCGTCCTCATTACAAGATAACTAATTAGTACAATTGTCTATGACCGTCATATTCTACCAAAACGGTTAGTAAACCTAATAATTACACGCTTAATCAATCAGTGTGTGTCAACTGAACAGCTCATTAACATTCATTAAAGTAGCAACTCCCTCGTAATCCATTATTGCATATAATTATTAATAATTGGAGCGTAAAAAATGGGCTTACGAAAATCTACGTAGTTACTTAGTTATTTCCGATCTGAACGCCTCTCGGAGCAGGGCTTCCAATCCCGCAATACCGAGATCCCGCGTCATTTTTCAGTCCCACGCAATGCGGGATTACAGGCCCGGGATCCCGCAGGGTTCGCGGGATATATGCTTCAAAATCCTTGTCGTGTGACGATGAATATTTCGCCTGCCAGTAGGGTTGCCAACTTTTAAAAAAAGAAATAGAGTATATCTGATTTCAAAGGAGGTAAAAAAAGAGTACGGACTTACAAAAAAGAATATCATTTATTTAATATTTTTAAAAAGGTATTTTTTGTACTTTTTGCAGCACATAACAATTTTTCATGGTTTTTAAAAGAATTGCATGAGTCCAAACATTCTATTTTGAACTTTTTTGGTTCTGATAATAGGTTTGCATAATATTACATGACTGGCACTAGTATAGTAAACATTGTGTAAAAAAGAGTACTTTAGCATGCTCTATTAGTGTTAATAGATTATAGAGTACGCCTACATGATATAGAGTACAATACTCTATTTTAGAGTACGGTTGGCAACCCTACCTGCCAGCCAAAAATTTACTTCGAAAAGAAATTAATTTTAATAAAAGTGGAGTTAAGTTGATTTATTAATTGTTTTATTTGCCTTATATAATAATTTGTAAATTTTAAATGGGGGATCCCGCAAATACCGAGATTGAATATAGGCTGCGGGATTGGACGCCCTACCTCGGAGAATCTAGTAAGGGCCGAGGACTGGTTAGCGTGATGCCATCCTTCTAGAAACCCTCTGGGGATGTTCAATCACTACTTACTTCGATGTTTTCTTATTTCGCATGTTGTGTTTAACTGCTGGACATGGTCTCTCCAAGAGCACGCTTCTGAGCAACGAGCTACGGCTACTCTATTTCCGATTATTTATAGATAAGTAATTATCTGTGAAATAATGGTGGATTATTAACCGTTAAGTGTTCGTGAATGTGCATGAGTGTTGACAACTGTAGTGGTACTGAATGACATTGTGGGAATTAAAACTTTTACCTGATGTAAATTTGTTAAACTAGATTTTTTTTTTGTTTTTTTTTTTACATGTTGTGGTTGTCTTCTATAAGTATGTTCTGTGTTTATTTGTAATGGAAAGTGTCCGACTATGATCGGGCATTTTCCAATATTCTTGACGCTGTAAGGGAGAAAAAAGCTGGACACTTGCTGAGTTTCTTACCGGTTCTTCTCAGTACAAGATCTCCCGCCCAGAGTAGACTTACGAACCGAAGGCATAGTGACATTCACAAGAGCTAGTTGTAGCCTAAACTAAATAAATGATTTTGAATTTTACACAAAGAAACAATAAGCTTCGTAAAGTCATTTCGTGTTTTGTTCTTGACATGTAAACTTTATTTCAATTTAGAGTAAAATAAATAAATAATTTTGAATTTTGAATTTTTGAAATCAAGGGGGCGCAGCGCGGACGCAAAACTGCGAGTTTCAAGTTTCTTTATGATAGCGAACGAGCGGTGCGTGGCAGTGGTGTGACAACGGCGCACGACTACGAATACGCACGCACACTAATATCTGTACGGAGTAGGCTGGTGATTTAATTAGAGCAATGTTTACTTTCGTAAAATCATAGGCGTTTGGCTAAAAAATAATAAAAGTCTTAATATTTTCATATTCATGTTTTTTTATTGAAAAATAAGACAACAGTGACCTGCGGAATATCAATGCAAACATTTTGATGACGGATCATTGTTTCATTTGTGCTATATTTACAAAGTTTCTGAAGAAATAAGTTTTTAGATATCATTATTTTACGTATTGTTTATGCAGTTTCTGGGTATTTGTTTCAAATTCCAAGACAACCACGACCTTGTGAAAGGATCAAGCTAACCTATACTAGTCCTTTTAATGTATAAGACCTATTCAGCGCCTAGCACCAGTGACTTAAAAACACGTAAATTTTCAAATTCCGCGCTGCACCCCCTTAAACAAAACAGTGCAACGTAATTTTTCAAATTCTCTCAAGAAGTCCGCCCGAGGACTTAGTAAAGCTTACCAAGCATCTTTACTGAGATACTCGAGGGGTTGGGCGGTATATCATTTCTCACTTCTCATTTCTATTATCATTCATCATCATCATACAGGAAGGAAATATTGTTTATTTATGTATTACTTATAAGAAAAATTACTTTGACACTGGCTAATTGTGCTAATCGCACGAAGCCATCAATTAAAGGAAAAAAAAGCATACACTGTAGACAGAGATAGGTACTTTATAAAGGCTCTCGTTCCAATATGAAGGACACGGTGGGCTGCCTCCCCGGCGGCATCAGCTCCGGATGCACTCTATTTGGTCTGCTCTTCTTCATCTTTTCTTTCGCACGCTTCACGCTGTTCTCAAGAAGGTGCATATTGTGATGCTCTTCCAGAATCTTCTTGAAGGCAGCCAATATGTCTCTCGGTGTGACAGCGTCTTCTAATAACGTATCCAGTTTCACAGCTACCATAGTACAACTTTCCGAAGACATCTGTGGATAAACGTGATTCTTTTTGAAGCAATCCTCTTTGTAGGCCGAGAGATTGAACTGTTTTTATAGATAAGTTTTACGTGCTCTATAAAAACAATGGTAAGTATATAATATTCTTTATTGAACAGCTTTAATGTTCGATCAATTGATCGAAGCCGCTGATAGCCAGTGGTCAGGTCACTCCACACCCATTTTCCAGCCAAAAGAAGATGGGTGAGGTACAACGTACAAGTAGTAAGGAAAAAAGCTTATAATTGTCCCACTGCTGGACAAAGGCCTCCATCACTGAAATCAAGTCATCGCTACAATTGATGGGTAATGGCTTAAACACCACGCTTGCCAAATGCGGGTTGGTGATTACAAACCCGGGCTATGCATCGAAAAATCCGAAATACATTGTGCCCGACTTGGAAATTGAACCCGAGATCTTCAGGTATCGGGCTATTGACATCACAATTAATTTTAATAAAATATGCCATGCTAGGTATTTTAATTTGTAAGCATTTTTATACAAGAAGAAACAAAAACTACACAGACACAAACAAAAACAGATATCATGCTAAACATCAAGTTCTAGTCTCAAACTCCAATAATGACGAATTTTCATCATACAAAATTTCATCCCCTATTTTACCCACATAGGGGTTGAATTTCCACTAGCCTATGTTAGTCGGAACGAGGCAAGGATTGTAACGATACCTCATTTAACTAAATCGGTTCAGGCGTTTAGAAGTGATGGTGGAATAAAGAAACATTACATATACACATACAATGAACCCTGAAAACATAACACTCCTTTTTTCCTTTATGATCAGAATGTCTAAATTCCAATTCGTTTACGAAGCAAAATGACTAAAAGGAAAGTCTACGTGACAAAATATCTAAGCAGTAATTCGTCTAAAGATCAAAATGTCTACCAAGTAAAATGCTTAAAATACTATTACTAATACATAAAATAAATAAGTCACCTCAATTTTATTTTCGCTAGAGTTCTGATGTCTAAAATTACATGGTAAATATTCCTCAAATAATAATAAATAATGCCGAACGAGAGGTGGGCGCGGATCACAACGGAGTGGACCCCACAAAATGCAAAAAGGCGACCAGGTAGACCAAGACGAAGATGGCGGGACGACCTTGATAGGTTCATAAAGGAATGGCGTGATGTTGCAGGGAACCGGAAGGTGTGGAAAAAGTGTGGGGAGGCCTTTGCCCAGGAGTGGGACAGCTGTGGCTGATATAATAATATAATAATAATTATCACAAGACCTGCATCTTCTTGTTTTATATTCTTAATATAAAATTACGCCAGATATCATTAGAGACAGGAAAGCACTAACCGATGTCGAGCAAAGAGCTACATAGCCACTTTACAAGTGAAATTTTTATCTATAGTAGAAATACCAATTTCTAATACCATCGTAGATAAACGTAGTTTAAGTGGTGTATTATTGCCAGGTAGGCGTTTTGCTTCTTAGTCAATATAAGTTTAAGGCCAAATTTCACGTAGACGTTTTCATTTTTAGATGATCATAAAAGCTTTTTTTTGGGAGTCATGTAAATAGCATCTTTAGAAAATACCTGCCTTCATGTAGCATTTCGACACTTTAAGCCCAGTGTCCGACACCATTTTTTTATAGATATTCGTAGAAGATTTACAGGTGGTCTGTCTGTATTCAATTCTTGGTGAAGTCAAAAGCCCTATGTTTAATGATCAAAGGAAAAACCGGCCAAGTGAGAGTCGGACTCGCGCACGAAGGGTTCCGCACCATTATCTATAAAAATATTTTAAGTTTCTACCTGTCATCTATACTATTAATAAAGAGGTAAAGTTTGTGACTTTGTTTGTTTGTTTGTGGAGGGTAATCTCTGGAGCTACTGATCCAATTCCCAAAATTATTTCACTGATAGAATACTACATTTTTTGCGCGTAACATAGACATATATTTTATTTAAAAACAGTAACTTTTTCGCGCGAGCGAAGTCGCGAGTAAAGTGCTAGTCGTTAATAAGACCGAGAAAAAAATTGGATAAAATTCACGTTTATTGTATGAGAGCCCCCCTTAAATATTTATTTTATTTTGTTTTTTAGTATTTGTTGTTATAGCGGCAACAGAAATACATCATCTGTGAAAATTTCAACTGTCTTACTATCACGGTTCATGAGATACTGCCTGGTGACAGACAGACAGACAGACGGACGGACGGCGGAGTCTTAGTAATAGGGTCCGTTTTACCCTTTGGGTACGGAACCCTAAAAAGGCTCGATCACAAGTTCCTGTCGACAACGGGTGCCAGTATTCAGTTGTTTATGTAAAAAACGTTCAATCTAATTACTTTAAGTACGATGGGTTTGAACTCGTCCAGCTCAGGACTGTCGGAGGGCGCGTCTAAGGACTTCGAGCGCAACCAGCTGTAATTGGAAGACGCAGCTTTCTGAACTTGCTCCGTCTTAGACTTTCGCAGCAAAGACTCCATCTGCAAAAAGGTGTTTATAAGATCCACTTTATATGTATTGTATACTTCAAAGCTGGTGCTCTTTAAAATCTTAAACTTTTTAAAGAAAATTCTATGCCTAATTTTAATACAAAGATGTAGGTAGTTAGGTACATTAAACATTTAAAAATATAAATAAAAGGGTCCGCCGGCATTAGGACCAGGGTCCAAGCTACCGGTGGTTAGGGCTCCAGAGACAGGAACCTCCTCACAATGCGTGCCGTATCGAGGAGAACTGCCTTCTGAATCAGGTCCTGATCCAGCCGCCTAACGAGAGCCTCATTAGATGTTGATCGAGGCTCTTGGCCATCAGGCTGTTGGCCGTAACAACAATCGGTACGATGACAGCCGAATCCACACTCCACATGTCGACAACCTCGTGTGCTAAGTCGAGATATTTGATTTGTTTCTCTTTCTCAGCTTTCACGAGGTTCTCGTCATGGGGAATGGTGATATCGACAATCATCGTGCGGCGCGCTAATCGATGTAGGTATTACCACAATGTCAGGCTTATTTGCTACATTAGTCCTGTCGGTAATGATGATAGATCGATCCCAGTACAACGTGAAATGGTCATTTCGAGAACTGAGCCGGGCACATACTTGTAGTACGGTACCTCAGAATCCACAAGTTTGTATTTCAAAGCAAGTTGCTGGTGGATAATCCATATACATACCTATATTATTATATTACTAGTTGTCGCCCGCGACTTCGTTCGCGAAGACTACACTATCCCACAGGAAGTTGTTACCGAGATAAAAAAGTAATCTATATCCTAGTCCGGATCATGGTCTGTCTATGTGCAAAGTTTCATTCAAATCCGTTCAGCCATTTTCACGTGATGCGCGGTCAAATAAACAGACAAACAGATAAACAGACAAAAATTCTGAAAACTGTTGGAACGTGTTTTGTTATCGATTCTAAGTATCCCCAGCCAACTTTTTTTCGAATATTTTCCATGTACAGACATTCGACCCTCTTTAGCTTTATTATATGTATAGATAGATAGATTATTAAGACGAATACTGGTGTCGATCACTGATTTCTGTCGAAAACTGGTTCCGCTACTAAAACTATTATTATGCTAAGTAGGTATATTATTATTATTACTTACATATTGCAAAAGATCTGTAGGCGAGAAACTGTTTTGAGGCGTCAACACTGCTCTGTCACTAAACAGCATCTTACCGAACAATGTCTACACAGCTATACGACTGGAGGTAGTAAATAATATTGGTATATGAGTACTAATAGCGATAATGCTAACTAATTAAATTGATACGGCGAAACAGTACTACGTTTCATATATTTATTAAATACCTATATATCAATTGCGTTTAGGATACGTTAGTGTGTCTGTTGGTTCGTAACGTTTGAATAGCTCGATCTGCGATTGCTGAAATTGAGCAACTTTCGCAAAGACCGCAGGCTTATTACCGAAAAACCGGCCAAGTGTGAGTCGGACTCGCGCACGAACGGTTCCGTACTTTATGACGTATTAAAAAAATCATCTTTAACTTTTGTCTTGCTTCTTATATTTGTAAGTTTGATTTTTCCCGCAGTTTAATGTAAGATGCTCCTCTCCATTTTGTTTTGGCACACTCTGTGCTCTACTTTACTTGTTTGTAAGGGCCCGCTACGATTGCGGTTACTAAATTGATATCACGGACACAAATCGCTCAATGATCGCTAGCTTAGTGCATTTAAATGAAATGAAATATATTTATTAAAACACGGTATAAACTTAAGTAAAACAAAACAAAAAAATCATAACTAAAAGTGTGTTCTAATAGCACTCCATTCAGCATTTGTTGCAGTGGACCAAAACTACAACGCTGATCTTCCGTGGAGACGCACGCAATCATGTTTGTCCCATTAGAGACTGTAAGGAGTTCGGAACATATAAGGTCACTTTTTATCAACTGCAAATATTTTGACAAAACATCTAATTCTATCAGAGAAATAAGGCCCTAGCATTTAAAAAATAATTCAGGCTAGTTTTTTTTTTTTTCCTGACACAAAAATTGTAATATTTTTAAGAGCGGCATTTCTGTCGGTTTTTTTAATGAAACTGCGGCCTCTCTGTTTCGGCTCCTTTGAATTGAAACTACCGAAAGTGCTTTATTTTTCTTTTTAATTGTAATGTCTTTTGGCGTTTTTCTTGAAAACTAGCGTATAAAAATTTAAGATTTTTTCATAAAAATATTTTAGGTATATATGTTGTTGAATTTATCCTCAAAATATTTGCAGTTGATAAAATGTGACCTTATATAATATATTCTCCAGTGTTTTCTTTTCTTTTTTAACAGAAAACAGCAGAAGCCGGGTGCAGCGGTCTGTTAGTTAAAATTATGATTAAGTTAGGTATATCAGTCAATTGGCGGTTAATAAGCTTTCATTCCCAGCTTTCAGCTAAGATAAGATAGCGTCGTTATCAATCCCAAACATTTAGTTATTATCATGCTTTGTTGACACAAATAACTCCAGTTTTACCCCTCTCATAGGAAAGTCGTCTATGTTGCCACCAAATAGCTCTTGAATATATTTTGTAAAGCAATTAAATACCTATTACGATAGACTGATCAAATCATTTATTTATTTTTTATTTCGTAGTTTTTTTATTTGTATTGATTTCCATAATGTAATATTAATGTATAATTTTAACAATTTAATTTAATTTTACATGTATTTTTAAATGATTTGATTTAAAGTTTAAGCATGTTGTTTACACATATCTGTGGAGTTGCAGTCTACCTATTTAACTAAATCCATGTAAAAACTGAACGGCTATTACTGTAAATCTGTTTTGTTTAATAAAATTAAATAAAATAAAATAAAGTTTTCCCACCCCTACGAGTCGGTCAACCCGAGCCGAGGTTAGAGGCGTCCTCGGGTTGTTCCGTTCCCGAACCGAAGTGTACCCCTCAGAGAACCTACTTGTAGAGAACCGAGACACGATTGCGTGATGCCATTCGCTTTAGGAACTCTTAAGAACCCTTTAAGTTTCTCACCGCTCCCAAAAAAGTTCGTTGACGCTGTAAAACTGTGTCTGAGGTCAACAGCAGAAAAAAAGTATTTTTGACTCAATCAGTGGTCCTTCGAGCCGGCAATAATACTGACTTACAATAACATTGCATGCCCATAAAGGTGACCGGTGCATTTTGCCGTAACGTAATATGTTCGATACGAGCATTTACATTCGCATTATTTATTTATTTATTTATTGCACTTACATATGTATACAGTATCACTTTCATACAGTAATATGATAATATAATAGTATTTGATGACCTGTTACAAACCCTAGTTAGGGCGATTTATGCGACTTGAGACTATAAGGAAAAATGACAATGTATAAAAATGTCTACTGGTCTTATTTCGTCCCAGTATAATATTAACATGGTATATGTATATCGATGTATAAAAATGTCGCTTTGATAATTGGTGAAAAATATAACTGACAATGAGTAAAATTGTCAACGTATAAAAATTACTACTTTAGTGATTAATAAGATTTTTTAACCGACTCAAAAAAGGTTGAGATTCTACACTCGATACATAATACATTCTTATCAAGGGCGTATACCTATGCTTTAGACCGGTCATGGTGGCGTCCTTTTGGTCCCAGTTTAAGCAGTGGACATCTCGACCGACAATTATAATTATAATTATATTATAATTATATTAATTTCGGCCCTTTGTGAAGTGTAAAGTAGACATTTGTAAAGGTACGTTGTCATTTTTCATTTTAGACCAAACTTCCTGTAATTGTAGTCATTTTTATACTGTGATAATAGACATTTTTATACATCGGTTTTATTAGACTAAGACGTTTGTAATACTCAGACGAATTTATTTTTAGAAAGTAGACATTTTTATACATCGTCATTTTTCCTTATAGTCTCAAGTCGCATAAATCGTTAGGGCATCGCAAAATTATAACTATTCTTATATATTAATGGTAAATATAAACAAAAAATAAAATATTAAATTAAAAATGTTGCCAGAGACTGAGCTTTCCGTGGACATGTTTAGAAACTTATTTATTGTCTTTGTCCTAGGACTAACGAATGGTTCGTTATGATGATCGCTTCAGTATTATGGATATTACTGTTGATTCCCATGATGTATTGAATAACCTGCAGCGAAATGGAATACAGTATATTATGGAATAAATTAGATTCTATGTTAGGATTTTAACCAGAGAACACAGTTATAAAGTATACTACAAAATAAATAAAAAACGCCTAACTTATCTTTTCGTACTTACGGCATTATGCCGAATATCAGAAAGAGATGGCACAACATCTGTGGGTAACATCTCTGATTGCAATTCGCAACAAAATCTTTGGGTATGTTCCGATATGCACTGCGAGCACTGTAAGGTGTGACGTCAATTTAGTATACTGCGAAGCCGTTCCTTTATAGTAAGTTATACTGGTTACTGTTTAAAACGAAACACAGTCCAGTATACTGTCATCCATGTCATTTCTGGACGCTGTTGATCACGTGATCAAAGCACTGAGAGCACCTTACCTCAAAAGTGCCAGTGCTTACAGTACAAAAATGGCGACGATTTATGACGTCATATATTTCCCTAGGATACTGCGGCAGTACACTGTCAGTCCATAACGGAACAAATTTCTCACCAGTAAAAGCACTGGACAGTGCTCGCAGTGTATTTCGGAACATACCCTTTATTGTTCGTGATATTCTGTCAAAATTTAGCAAAAAGTATCTAATCGAATGGTCTGAAAAGATAATTGACATCTGACATTTCTAATGTAGCGCTTAGCAAATGTAGGTTTACGTCAAAATGCCAGTTCATAACATAACAAATATGTAAAATCAAATTAATAATATGTAATTAGCAAGATGTCTGACGATAGTGTGATTTTGGTTAAAATTTTTAGGGGTCTAGTGTATAGACTCGTCGTTTGTAGCAAAGTTATGTGCTGTTTCCCTTTAGACAGAGTCGGGCATTTAACAAACCCCTCCTCCTGCCCAGTAAGTCAATGCAGCAAAAATGTCCATAACAAGAGATCCAAATGTCGACACCCAGTCAGGCACTTTATATTCGCATCCAAAACGCCGGATCTATCATCGGACCCATCCAAAAGTCGTAGGACATCAAAACTATTTAACTACAACACCAAATCGTCTGTGCGATCCGGCAAAATAACAGTCATAGACACGGATGGTGAATCCAGCGACAATATAGAGCGAGTGATGTATAAGAAAGTTAGAAATAGCGATAAATTTAAGGAGACGTCAAAGTCTGCCATAGATAAAGTTGAGACTAAGGAAGAGGTTTTGGCGGTGCAAGGGCTTAGTTCAAAGAAAAGACCTAAGTACTTGAAGAACATATTCATCACCAAAAAGATTTTTAGCGACACAGATGTTTCGAAAAACGATTATTTGTCCAAAAACGGCAGTTCCATTTACCAGAGCCAAGAGTATGTTTTCGAAATGTTCGAGCAGTACAGGTGATTCGTACACAGATTTGTGGTGTCTTAATAAAACTACAAATCGTTCAGTTTTGTTTTCTTTTTTTAATTTCGTAACATTGCAACCAATACCTTTTTTATGTGCACATTGAAACTAAACAAATAATTAATAGTTAGAAATGTCTTACATAAAATTGCCTTTGAAAATTTACAATATACAGCATCGCGATTAATATACCTTGGTGATTAAATTAGTCTATATCATCATCATCATCATCATCTCAGCCAAAAGACGTCCACTGCTGAACGTCTGCCTCCCCCAAGGATCTCCACAACGTCCGGTTTTGTGCTGCTCGCATCCAGCGACTTCCCGCGACCTTCATCAGATCGTCGGTCCGCCTTGTTGGAGGCCTGCCCACACTGCGCTTTCCGGTACGCGGTCGCCACTCGAGAACTCAAGAACTGTTTCGCCCCAGCGGCCATCAGTCCTGCGAGCCAGATGCCCCCCACTGCCATTTGAGCTTAGCAACTCTTCGGGCTATGTCGGTAACCTTTGTTATTTTGCGGATCATTTCTGATTTGATCACGCAGAGAAACCCCGAGCATAGCCCTCTCCATTGCTTAAGGCCTTCGTCGACTTAAGGCAATGGGTAAGGCACACTAGCGCCGCTAATGGATTTAATTTGATAACTGCTAATCTGGATTTTTTTTCAAACATTGCGGACCTTCCGACACTAGGCAATCATCTATTATTGAATAATTGTGCACTACTTTTAGGTTTGTTTTTGTATTTATTCGCTAACACCAACAGTGGCCATTGTATGTGAATAAATGCGATAGCCCGTTTTGTGTATAAACCACGCAACAAAAAGTAGTGCACAATTATTAAATAAATACTATGGATGCTTTCCTGTTGTCGGACGGTACGCAATGTTTAAAAAAGTGTTTTTTTTTATTACTAACGGTAATTGTCAAATTATCAATTGGTGGCGCTAGTGTGCCTTACCCTTCGCCTTAAGACATCCTATATAATCGACTGTAATTTAACCACCAAGAAGGGTTGCACTAATGTTCGAAATATTTCCTTATGTCGTTAAAAATAGGAGTCAGTAATTTTTGACGTAAGCAACATGTTTCCTAGATGATATCCAATGAAATTCTATGTTATGTTGTTTTCAATGACATTTCTTTATTATTTTGGCGACGAAAACCGGTATTGATCACTGGTGCCCCTATTGTTCTAGTTGTGTTTTACCAGACATAGAAGTCCCGGGTTCGATTCCTGACGGGGTGTAAGCCTTCTCAGTGTGCTTGGTTGTGGGCTTGTTTAAGTCCGCCTTGCTAGTTACTACCAAGTTTATGTTATGTCAATGACACCCTTAATCTCACCTGATGTTAAATGACGATAAGGCGGAAGGTGGAAGCGCACTTCACCAGGAATCCTCAACTACTGAGGCACTGGCTATCTTATCTCTAGCTGCCGAAACAACAATGCTACAAATATTGATGTTATGGCGACATATTTAGAAAAGATGGTGGTAGCAAGCCAGGCGGACTTAAAACATGCCAACAAAAGCGATTACAATAACATTAATTCACCGCTGGGAATCGAACCCGGAACCTTTGGATCTGAGAGCGATTGGTCTAACCACTAGACTACAAAAGCGGTTATTTTTAAACCTTTTTAATAATAATCGAAACACAACACTATAACTGTTTAAATCATTACACTTTAATTTATTTTCTAACTAATCTATTATGAAAAAGACATATTTTAAGGCATGTAAAGTTAATATCACAAATATGCACCCAAAAACAAAATAAATAATATTATCTAACACAGAAATAATAAATATTGCCGTAAAAACAAATTAGTAACTTTGTATAATATCACAGCGCATATATTTGTTATACACAAAATTATATATACATCGTGTAAAGAAAATTAAAAGTTCCAAAGTGTTTCCGAACTAGATCTAGTATGTGTTGTTACTAAGACATAATTATTAACTTTAATTTATCATGCTATTGTAAATTAAACATTTATATAAGTGAAGTCATGCGCGTTAGGCGCGTAAGCAAGCAGCAGTGATCATAATAATGTAAGTACACAGAGGGTATTGAACCACTAGGGCTGTGACTTGTTTATTTTGATGTGACGTCACAATAGAAATAATTAAGCACGAGAAGTATTCGGTATTACAAACTATTTGTTTGTACCTCTTGCGGTAGAAATAACTGGTTTTTGGAGTTTCAGAAGCCAAACTGTTTTTCAGGGAAGTGGGTCGCCGTCTACGAGAAAGGGGTCTTGACCCTTCACTCCGAATCATTCCTGTTGCAAAGGTTTACTGTTTTAACTTTTCCTGATAATAAATTAAAAATTGCAAACTAAAGTTAATAATAACACTATGGGCCTCTTTCACCATCTACAAGTAAGTTCCCATTACCGTTTACTTGACAAAAAGTCCATACAAAACTATCACTTTAACTGCCAAGTCTCCTAATCAGACATTGTGAAACAGGGCCTAAGTCTTATTAACTCTGCATATAAAATTTAGATCGCTTACAGTTTGGATCTTTTAATTTTTACCACAACGTTCTGTTACACGTTGTATATATTAAAAAGACAACCCGTACTATAATAAAAAGCTATGCATTAAAATTATTTAACTAAAATCATAAACAGAGAGAGGTGGACAGAGCGCTTACTATCTAGTAGAGAAGTAGAGAGGTGGGAAATGTGTATAGTGTGAGAGAGATAGAGCGATCGTGCGGCCAGTGGTCGTCTATTTCTTTTTAGAATGGAGTAGAACATCTTTAGTTTGCGAAATGTAGTTGAGTACCTATGGAAGACGTCGATATTTTGTTATATTTTTTATCACTCTAAATTGCCTGGAAGAGATTGCTTGTTAGCAATAAGGCGGCCTATATTTGTGTCAATCTATCTCTATTTCTGAGACAATATAAAGGATATCAGGCACATTTGACCCGACAATGTATAAACTTATTTCTATTATTCCCTAAGCACTATGTGTCATTATATACCTAAATCAGTATCAACTTTATTTTGAAATTCTTTTAAATTAACTGCTGAAATTAACTAATTAGAAAACAAAACTATGACTATGAAACGGACACTTTTGTGGCCGCCATCACTATGGTTTTGCGTAAGAACACTCCGAATAAGTATACTTCCGAGTAAGAACAAGGCGCATTCTATCAGATGACAATGACATTCACAGAAGTTGGCTGGATTTCTCAGAAAAATTGTCTATCACTGACAATATCAATCACTGTCAACTGAAGCGTTTGGTTACAACCACATGATTAAATGAACGGAACAGAATTCCGCACGCTCCATCCGTATCATGTTCTATATTTTAGATCTTTGTATACAACAAGAAAGCATAATAAATAATTTTAATTTGAATCGGTACGCTCATTTTTAGTCAATTTTTCGGAGAACACTGGTGTTCATTCAGCACTTAACGAAACGTTTCGTTTGAATTACTAGTGTTGCTATAATAGCGTCAGTGTTACCAAAGAAAAATATTTCAAACGTGAATAACTCTCCTAATAAAAATATTTGATAAACTCTGAATAGTTTCTACGATCCACTATTTACATACCTACATTGTTGTATAAACAGAAATGCTATACAAACTTGGGTCTATTGTCAAAAGAATTTGCCTGATGTCCATTGTAATTGTTTTCTTGTTTGCAGATAATTACAGTATAATAATAATTTATTATTATAATTATTAATTACATAGAGATGGGTATACGACGCACAGTCGCTCTGTCTCTTTCTATAGAGTAGACAATACTGTTATGGTGATTGCTTTCTCTCTCTTGATTGATTCTCTCTCTGTTAATGGTCAAAACAAACACACTGAGGAGTTTTCATTAAACAGGCCTTATTTAGCATACTTAATGGTAAAAATATGCACGTTATTGCAAAATAAGTTTTAATTGGTAACTGTTAAAGCCTGTTTTCGCTTGAATCAAATACTTTGGTAAAATTAGTAACTCTTTGATATAGAGAACCTCGGAAAATTATGAACATGAAAAGCACCATTTTGTAATTATAACTGTAATGAGTTTCCTACCATACCATAGAGCTCAACTTTCTTTTTATGGTACAGTGATACATGTATATGGTGTGGAAAACCAAAGCTGAATAAGACTGACCACTTTAGCATCATGCCATTATAGCTAAGTTGACAGAAGCGTGTCAGATTATTAAGTTGGTTTGACAAAGTTAAAAGTGTTTAGAGACTTTTGCTACCATAAAGCTCAACTTTTTTTTTTCTACTTCAAAGAGGTCGATAATGATAATAGTAGTTAAAACTGTAATGAGTTTGCTACCACACCATAGAACTCAAAATATATTTTTCTAAATATTGCTTTTTCTGCTGCAAAGAGGTCGAAAAAACTCAACCAATATTTTTAATTTACTTTTTTTCTGCTTCAAAGAGTTCGAATAAACTCAATTACATTTTTTAGTATAAACCTCTTTCTTGTTCTGAGAGGTTGAATAAACCCAAATATAATTTTAAATTTACTCCTTTTTTTGTTTCAAGGAGTTCGAATACGGCCACATAGATATCGCCGGTGTCAATTTTAAGAACAAAGCTGGTCTGGCCGCTGCCCATAGAAACTGTAGTACGTAATACTTCGACACACTGTCTGTAGGTATACTCTCTTGAGTATATTTTGCTCCGTATAAAAGTAGTATCGATGTGAACGCTGATAGTATCAGAGATCGATTCTCTGAGTCGTGACGAAAGCTGGAAGGAAAAAAATACAAATTTTAATAAAATTTCTATTATGAAAGTTTCAATACAACATAAAATAAATCTGTGATGTTTGGTAGACACATTTTAATTAAATTTTCGTAAATTTCCTGTTTCAACTTATATTTAATAGAATTTTATTAAAAATTTTAATATGATAATAATTTATTATTATATTGATATTTTGCGTTTATTTATATATCATTACCAGTTTTTGGAGTTTTATTATAATCATATTTATAATAATTTCATATATTTGCTTCTAATACATAAATGACAACCTAATTTTGTATTTTAATAGTTATGAAAATTACGTACAATTATTTTTAAAATCAAATTAACTGGTCGATGTGGAGATCTTAAGACCTCTCTTTGTCCACCAGTGGATTTCTTTTGGCTGAGATGACGATGATAATGACGAAATTTGTATTAACAAATAACACTGATCCCAAGTAAAGATATTCTTAGTAGAGCTAGAGCAGGTATTGGTATTTTGGGATGGGGTGAAATAACAGACCAGCCTTCAGTGATTAAAAATTCACAGATTTTGCAGTCCCCGCAAGAATCGGAGCATTGAAAATGAATACAACAATTTACGAAAATAAAAACATTTTATTTTAAATAACACAATTCCAACTTGAATGCACTTCTCGCCTGCATTCGCATCTTTTAACACCATTACCATGACGATCGGTCAATAATCAAAGAAAATACATCAAGAAGCTATATACGGAAATACCCGTTTTTCTACAATACCAAATCTAAAGGGACCAACTACAGGTCACAATTATTAACCGATTTTCAAATTTTTTTCGCCATTTTGTAGCTTAACTAATACCCTAGGACTCTTTTTTTCATTTTTTCTTAAGTCAGTTTTTTTTTTAAATATTTACAATTAAGTATACAAACACTCCCCAAAAAACCCATTTTTTTACATTTTTCAAAATTCCAAAAAAAGTTTCCAGCCCATTTTCAAAATTCAAACGCTCACACGTGTCTCGATAAATTCCTCAACTCTTGGTAATATTTCCATCTCGATTTTCCCAAAATCCTCGGAGCTATGGTAAAAAATACGTCTCAGGCGATTTGCATCTGATAACCATTTTCAATGGTAAAACCTATAAGAAAGAGTGATTTACGTCGTAAAATCTATATCGATATTGTATTCGTATTGCTAGTATAGTTAACAATCATTTATTTGATTCTTTTGTTGTACACACGGCAACAGATCAATCTACCCAAACCTGTCAAATTTCTCCAATGAACATTGATCCTTATAACCAAACAATAAAGTTCAAAATTGATTGTAGAAATTTGACAATTTTGGGTAGGGATCTGCCGCCGTGTGTACACTAAGGCTGGCCTCACACATCCGGAATGGCTCTCTGGATTCATAATCTTAAAAATTCAGTTGATTAGTAGTGTCGTGATTCCCGGCACATGCAAACGTCTGTATGGAAGAGGAATTAATACTAATCGCATTGCTTTTGACTCTACTAAAAAAGAAATGCAAACGCCAAATAATGATTCAGCACCGTTTTAAAATGTAAAATGTATAATAATCTTAAATATTCCGATCCGGAATTCAGAACGCTCGTCATTCTTACAGATCGTTCTGAGAAATTCATAATCTGAAAACATCAGAATGTGTGTGGAGCATACTAATATTGTATGGTATTCCGGTCTTTCTGAATTGATAATATGAATTCAGATTATTAATCCAGAGAGCCATTCCGGATGTGTGAGGCCAGCCTTAGCCAAAGACAAAATATATTTACCACCAATGTAAGTCCTCATAGACTGGATTACCTGTTTGGGGACTATTAGTAATAATCAGTGGTCGGAGTAGGTATATTGAATTAAGGTCACTGACATCAAACGTATATGTTAATATGGATACTCCTCCGAGTTTCCGGATTATTATGATAAAAATACCGAAACATCGAAATTATTACATGAAACTAGTTAAAAATGTATCAATACTCTCAACGCTATGCTGCTAGTGGCGTAGATGACCAGAATTTAATAGTAAAAAATGACTGGTGTGTAAAAACCTTGTTGTAGTAAAAGTGTTGGAGTAAAAGCCTAAGCATGTATAAAATGATATAATAATAATATTCATTTCAACACACGACATCCGGCAAACAGGGTCTTTTGTCCTCTTATCTCTATGCTCAACGCATCTGACCAATTAGAATCAAGTATCCAGGATGACTCATTGACTGTTTGTTCGAAAACAATGCGCTCGCACCGACATCCAGACCAAGTGGCTCACTCACTTATTTCGGTTCGTGGAGTGCGCTTATTTTATGTGTTGTGAATATCTTGACTTGACCCTGGCTTGTTTACTGTCTTCTGAAATCTACTTAAAACGACGAATTTGGCTTATAACTACGGACATCGATTTATTACTCTTGGATTGGGCCCATTTGAAGTTGTTTTTGTACGGGTAAGTTTTAATTATTTTCACTATTTAAGAAGGTTTTAGAACTTGGAAACAGTTAAAAAAATCACTTTATAGCAATCATCACAGCGCATGAGAGTCCGGTACGCACACCGCAAGGCTATCACCGCTTCAGTTAAAAAAAACACTTTATATGAAACAGAATTTCATTATCGACTTTACAGTTGTGTATGTATATATTGTAAATTTAAATCATTGTTTTAGGTGAGATATAAATAAATATGGCAAAGGTCAAGGCTGAAACAGTGCAAAAGTGGTTATTGCACTATCCTGAGCTACTTTACGATAACGCTAGTGGCACTATATACTGTACAAAGTGTGAAAGTCATTTGAAAGCTGTGAATAGAGGCAACATTACCAAACACATTGAAGGCGCTGTACATCAAGGAAAATTTAAGAGACCGCAAGAGGAATTTTACTTCGACCTCATTAAGTTCCTGATTCTATGCAATATTCCTTGGTCGCAAATGAAAAATCCAGCGTTCAAAGAGTTTTTTCAGAAATATATGTGCAGTACTTGTTGTTGCGTTTGTACCAATCGTAAAGTGGTTGACGAATCACAGTTACGAAAAGTTTATTTGGAGAAGTTTTATAGGAATAAAATCAATTCGATTTATGAAACTAATAAAAATGAGAAACTATGGATATCGCTGGATGAGACAACAGACATTTTTGGTCGATACATAGTCAATTTCCTAATAAAACCATTGCATCCTAGTAATAGTGCAGGCCGGCCTTATTTGATTGCTTGTAAAATGCTAACAGCAGTAAATGGACAAACAATAACACAATTTGTACTGCAATGTCTAGAAAATTTATGGCAAAACACTTTTGAAGCGAAAGTTGACAATATTTTAATGCTTTGCACTGACAGTGTAGCGTACATGCTATCTGCAGGGCGAAATTTAAAACATTACTTACCTGAAATGAAGCATGTGACATGTTTGGCGCACGCTCTTCATCGTGTAAGTGAGCAGATAAGGTCAGAATACAACGATGTTGATATTCTTATATCAAATGTTAAAAAAGTATTTTTAAAGGCTCCTAGTAGGGTAAACATTTTAAAAGAAAAATATCCTGACTTACCGTTGCCTCCGCAACCAGTCATTACCAGATGGGGTACTTGGTTACAGGCAGCATCTTACTACGCTCAACATTTAGATAAAATAAAAGAAGTTTTATCCTGCTTGAGCAGTTCTGATGCTATAGCCATACGAAACGCAAAAAACATTTTGGAAAAACAAAATTTAGAAAATGATTTAAAATATATTGAAGAAAATTACTCTATTATACTACTAGCCCTAAAAGAGTTACAAAAACAAAATTTATCTCTAGCTGATTCACTTTTAGTATTTGATCAAGTAAGGGCTACGCTTAACGAGTGCAATAATGAGAATATAAAAAATAAAATAGAATCAGTTATGGAACGAAATCCAGATTTAGATACAATTAGAGAATACAGCGAGAGTATTGAAAAAAGCGTAGCAAATAATCAGAAACTTTATTTCAAATTCGCTCCATTGACATCTACAGATGTTGAACGATCATTTTCCACTTACAAATGGATCTTAGATGTTAAAAGAAATAGCTTAAAATTAGAAAATATTGAAAAAATTATAGTTATTTATTTTAATTGTATAGAGACAGAAAATCAAAATGTAGAACTTGTAACCGATGAGGATTAAAAATAATTATTTTTAATAAAACTGTAATAATGATTATTTGTATTAACAATAAACAATTTTGTTTGCTTACATATGGTTTTTTATTTTATTACTCTATTTACCAAATTTTTGGAAACTCCGGTACATTCCGGAAGAAATGCATGTCCATGTTATGATATCATGACGCAAGTATCTAAAATCAATATACCTACTCCGACCACTGGTAATAATGTATACGTACTGTTGTAACTCTTTTAATTAGAAAGCATTCTTATTTATATACTAGTTGTCGCCCGCGACTTCGTTCGCGAAAACAACACTATCCCACAGGAACCTGTTATCGGGATAAAAAGTATCCTATATCCTAGCCCGGGTCATCCTGGTCCGGTCAAAGTTTCATCCAAATCCGTTCAGCCATTTTAACGTGATGCGCGGTCAAATAAACAGACAAAAATTCTAAAAACTGTTGGAACGTGTTCTGTTATCGATTCTAAGTATCCCCAGTCAACTTTTTTTCGAATATCTTCCATGTACAGACTTTCAACCCTCTTTAGCTTTATTATATGTATAGGTTTTTTTTCATATATAAACTGAAGTAAATAAACAGGGCGAAACAGTTCTTGAGTCCTCGAGTGGCGACCGCGTACCGGGAAGCGCAGTGTGAGCAGACCTCCAACAAGGTGGACCGACGATCAGCCCCCCAACCGCCTAACACTCTCGCTTTCGCTATCGCTTTGAAAGCGACGCCCTCGCCTCGCTTTCTAATATAATATCGAAATATAATATCGAATAATATCGAAAGCTATAGCCTATAGCTTTCGATATTGCTTTTATATAGCTTTCGAAATGACAAGATAACGCCTCCTCGCCTCGCCTTCAAAGCGATCGAAAGCGAGCGAGTTAGGCGGTCGACCCCCTGGTGAAGGTCGCGGGAAGCCGCTGGACGCGAGCAGCACAAAACCGGTCGTTGTGGAGATCCTTGGGGGAGGCAGACGTCCAGCAGTGGATGTGTTTTGGCTGAGATGATGATGATGATGAACACTCACCGTGCGATCGCGGGCGTGACGCATAACGCCCACCCCAGCAGGCTGCCGGTGGACTGGACCAGTGCGTACATGGGGGTGGTGGACACGTGGATGTAGTCCGGGTACTCGCACCAGCGGAACGCCTGCGTGGTGTAAAATGTTGGTAACGCATAAATAATAAAAATAAAATACAAAGAAAAAAATAATATAATTAAATAGTCTTGTCTTGTAGTGGATCTCACTACTTGGAGAATCTAGTACCCGATCAAATTTGAACCCCTCGGAGAATCGAGTTAAGTGTTCGTGAGTGTGCATGAGTGTTGGCAAATTAAACAAAACAGTGCAACGACACTTTTCAAATTCGCGTGAGGACTTAGTAAAGCCCTGCATTTTTACTGAGATACTCGAGGGGTTGGGGGGTATATCATTTCTCACTTCTCATTTCTATTATCATTTATCATCATCATACAAGAAGGAAATATTGTTTATTTATGTATAACTTGTAAGAAAAATTACTTTGACACTGACTAAATGTGCTAATCGTACAAAGCCATCAACTAAAGGAAAAAAAAGCTCTATGGTGTGCAAAAACGTCAACGGCCGTTGGCGCGACAACGGACTGGACACATGAACGGAAGCGGTCGGAGAGTACGCACGCGCAGAACTCACTTCGTTTCTATAATCCATTTGCGAACTTTATGACGTATTAAAAAAAAACTACTTACTAGATCTCGTTCAAACCAATTTTCGGTGGAAGTTTGCATGGTAATGTACATCATATATATTTTTTAGTTTTATCATTCTCTTATTTTAGAAGTTACAGGGGGGGGGACACACATTTTACCACTTTGGAAGTGTCTCTCGCGTAAACTATTCACTTTAGAAAAAAAATATATTAGAAACCTCAATATCATTTTTGAAGACCTATCCATATATACTCCACACGTATGGGTTTGATGAAAAGAAAATTTTTGAGTTTCAGTTCTAAGTATAGGGAACCCCCAAAAATTTTTTTTTTTTCTATCTTTGTGTGAAAATCTTAATGCGGTTCACAGAATACATTTACTTACCAAGTTTCAACAGTATAGTTCTTATAGTTTCGGAAAAAAGTGGCTGTGACATACGGACGGACAGACAGACAGACAGACAAACAGACAGACAGACAGACAGACATGACGAATAAGGGTTCCGTTTTTTGCCATTTGTCTACGGAACCCTAAAAATGACATATAGTTTTCTATGTTTCCGTACACTCACCAACTTAACAGTCCACTGTGGATCCCAGCCGCACAACACCAGGCTGCCATAAGTGACCATACTGATGAGCACAGTCACCACCGCCGAGAAAACATGCCACAGCACCGTGCGCCTGGTATCGTGCGCCGAGTGTACCCCGTAGCCCCAGATATACGGGTCGGAGACGTAGATGCATAACGCCGGTGCTAGAAATGTGCCTGTAAGAAACAAATGTAAGATGACACCTCGATTTGTAAACATTCAAAATGGCTGATCATTACTGGCGCTGTCATAGGTCGAAAAAACGTAGCGCCCGCGACGATTGAGACCGCTTAGAAATGAGCAGAATCTTGAAATATTTATTTAAAAAAATGGTTTCAGTGATCAAAATATGCAGCAGGACTTCTTGGCGGGAAAATGAAGAGTCATGTCTGCGGTTTTGTTTTATTTTCTAAAATTTGTGATAAGTCGAATATTAATGTGAAATAATGGTGGATTATTAAATGTTAAGTATTCGTGAGTGTGCATGAGTGTTGGCAAATGGCAAAAACAAAACAGTGCAACGTCACTTTTCAAATTCTCTCAAGAAGTCCGCCCGAGGACTTAGTAAAGCCCCACATCTTTACTGAGATACTCGAGGGGTTGGGGGGTATATCATTTCTCACTTATCATTTCTATTATCATTCATCATCATCATACAGAAAAGAAATATTGTTTATTTATGTATTACTTATAAGAAAAATTACTTTGACTCTGGCTAAATGTGCTAATCGCACGAAGCCATCAACTAAAGGAAAAAAAAAATGCAGCAGCTAAATTACGAATATTGATGTTAACAATGTGTTTGAGTGGTTTCCAAGCATAAACCTAAATAATAATTAAGTAATTTCGTTGTAAATTCAACAATAGTGAATTTTTAGAGGTGTGTTCGAAAATTATTACGATCGAGTCAAAATTGTACTATCGTGTATTTGAGCTATCAAATTCCAAGATAAAGACTTGAATTTACATTTCAGGTTTGTAAGTCATATTAAACGATTCGACGAAAGTTGGTGAATTTTTTCTGTGTGTCGCCTTAATCTTTATATTATTTTATAAAAAGGAAAACTGACTTAATGACTGACTGACTGACATATCAATGCACAGTCTCAGTCTGAAACTCCGTCAGTATAAACCTAATGATGTAGACCTAATAATATTATTGGAAAAACGTGAAAAATATGACATAATTTTCTGCTTAATTCTCTAATCACCCTTTTACGACCTTTCACACCCAACTCACCGACTAAAGCCCCAGCGAGCACCTGGTGCGGGAAGTGCGTGGCGACGAACAATCGCGCGAGCATCACCGAGCCGAGCGCCGCCGCGAACAGCGGGTACACCAGGCACTTCCACCACCACACGTAGCACTTCCTGCGGTGCAAAGGAAGCGAATTAATGTTACTCGCGTCCGTAGGTTTACCCTTGAGACCTTACACGTGACCCCTGGGTGGTGCTAAATGAGCAGTGATCGGAATAGGTGGGGCTAATTCACCTAAAGTTCGAAGAACATAGACAAAAATTAATGGAGACTTCTTTATGACAATATTTTTTTTCGGAACAACTGTCCGGGTTTCCGGACATCACTTGAGAACATTAAAAATTAATATTATCAATACAGTAATTGATTTTATTACTTATTTTGTATTCCGGAATTGCCGAAATTAAGTAGACACGGTTATTATTGTTTTCCAAAATGAAAGACAATCTCGTCGTTATACATTGGATAAAACTTATTTTTTGCGGTGTCTAAATCTATTCTTATCTCGCTCATGTCTCGCAGACTTGGGCAGCCTCGAATTTCTCAGAAGTGGAACAATGTCGTTCGTTTACCAGTAATCTATAATAGCGAGATTGTCTTTCATTTTTGAAAACAATAAAAAACGCGTCTACTGATTCGGCAATTCCAGGATAGCGCATGTTTAACCGCCTCTGTGGTCTAGTGGCTAAGACCACCGGTTTAGACCCAGAGGTCCCGGGTTCGATTCCCAGCGGGGAGTACATCTTTGTGTACTCGGTTTGGTTGGTGGTAGGATTTGTTGTCCGCCTGGCTAGCTTCCACCATCTTATCTAAATATGTCGCCATAACATCAATGTTTGTAGCATTGTTGTGTTCCGGTAGCTAGAGAAAAGATAGCCAGTGCCTCAGTAGTTGAGGATCTAGGTGAAGTGCGCTTCCACCAATTGGCCTTATCATCACTTAACATCAGGTGAGATCAAGGCACTGTGCTTACCCGCAAATATAAAAATTAAAAATAATAAAAAATGTTTCTACCTATCTTTTAGGCTTAGCAGAAAAAAACCTGTTTCAACTTTTAATGGATCATCGGATGGATGACCAAAAATTAATCATCTCTAGCTCCTCTGTGCTTCAGAAGGCAATCCGGGCCGCTGCACTGAACATTATGCTATCGGGAAGGCTGACGTAAGCACTGAATTTTTTCAATACTTTGTGTCAGGTAGGCGTTTAATTTTTTCACTATATTTTATAATTATTTAATTCAGCTATAGTGCAGCAATTGGCAATAAAAAAAATTTTAATTTAAAAATATCTCTGTTTGAATTTTAAAATATTAAAATCTTCTCCACTAACCTATCCCGCATGACATGTGCTATCCACATAAGCAGTAGCATGAGCAGCGCGGCCGCCGTCGCCGAGTGGCCGGATGGGTTGCCGGGGCCGGTCTCGCAGCTCTGCCGGGTCTGCCGGAGCCGAGGCCGTTTCGCGGCTGGGTAGAAGGACGTCTCTCGTACCCACCAGTAAGGGCGGTCTTCTAGGAGCCACCTTGAAGGTAGAAGAGGAACAGTATAAGTAGTGAATCAGTCTTATTATGGTAGCAAGGAGGAGGGCAGAGTGCCTAATGTGATGTCATTCGCCATTTGATCACGTTTGTTATCGGAAATGAGAATTTGTACGGGAAATCTTTAACTCTCCAAGTATTCCAGTTAAGGCTGCCAGCCTTTGGAATAACCTCCCGTCTTTTAAGATTAAATTTCATTCTTTTCTTTTAGCTTAGTCTTAGTCTGCAACAACTTTATTGTATGTAGGTATATGTAGTTAATTAATTAGTAAGTATTATGTATATATCTTATGTTACCTATTTTATTAAGAATAATATATAGTTAATAGATTTTTTTTTTTGGAGGAACTCGATGGCGCAGTGGTTAACGCGCCCGGTCTGCGAGTACTGAGGTTAAGCAACTTTCGCAAAGGCCGATCATCGGATGGGTGACCAAAAAATTAATCAAGCGCGGAGAGCTCCTCCGCGCTTTGGAAGGCACGCAAAGCCGTTGGTCCCGGCTGCATTAGCAGTCGTTTATAACCACCAATCCGCACTGGACCCGCGTGGTGGTTTATGGCACGTTCTCCCTATCCATCCATAGCGAAGGCTCGTGCCCCAGTAGTGGGGACATAAAAATGAGCTGATGATGATGATGATGGTAGCAAGCCAATTGGACTTATAACAACCTGTAGCACAACTAGTGATGAAAGAAACTCAGAATGACTGAACTCATTTTTTAAGCCTCACATCATCATCATCATCAGCCTATACTAGTCCACTGCTGGACATAGGCCTCTCCAAGTGCACGCCACCGAGCACGATCTGCGGCTACTCTCATCCAGCTCTTGCCAGCCACCTTGCGAAGATCGTCGCTCCACCTAGTCTGAGGGCGTCCTACACTACGTTTGCCGATGCGCGGTCTCCACTCGAGAACTCGTTTACCCCAACGGTTGTCGGTTCTTCGGCTAATATGACCGGCCCACTGCCACTTCAGCTTGCTGATCCGATGGGCTATGCCGATTACTTTCGTTCTCTGTCGGATCACCTCATTCCGAAGTCGATCCTTCAGAGAAACTCCGAGCATAGCCCTTTCCATAGCTCGCTGAGCGACTTTAAATTTGTGAACCAGTCCTACCGTGAGTGTCCACGTTTCGGCTCCGTATGTCATGACGGGTAGGACGCACTGATTAAAGACTTTCGTCTTTAGACTTTGTGGAATAGGCGACGTAAAAACCCGACGTAATTTCCCATACGCTGCCCAGCCTAGCTGTATCCTTCTGTTAGCCTCTTTCTCGAAGTTGTTTCTACCCAATTGCAAAATCTGCCCGAGGTAGACGTATTCCTTAACAACTTCGAGAGCACCGCCTTGTACTGCAATCGGTCCCGGAATAACATGTTCGTTGAACATAACCTTGGTTTTGTCCAAGTTCATCCGAAGACCGATGCGTTGAGAAGAATCAGCTAAGCCGTTCAGCATGTACCGTAAATCCTGCAACGTTTCGGCCACGATGACGATGTCGTCCGCAAATCGCAAGTGTGAGATGTGTTCGCCGTTGATGTTAATGCCACGTCCTTTCCAGTCCAGCGTTTTAAACACATCCTCCAATGCATTTGTGAACAGTTTGGGGGATATCACATCCCCTTGTCTCACACCTCGATGCAAGGGGATATGCTTAGTTTGCTGGTTCTGTACTTGGACGGCCATGGTGGCAGCATTGTACAGACACCTCAACACTTGGATATATCGCCAATCGACTTGGCATCGTTGCAGGGATTCTAGAACAGCCCAGGTTTCGATAGAGTCAAATGCCTTCTCATAGTCCACAAATGCTAAGCACAGGGGCCGATTATACTCTTCGGTCTTCTGTATAATCTGCCGCACTGTGAAGATGTGGTCTATGGTTCCGTATCCTCCTCGAAACCCGGCCTGCTCTGGCGGTTGAAATTCGTCGAGTCGGCGCGCAAGGCGGTTTGTGATGACCCTTGAAAACAGCTTATAGACGTGGCTTAGGCGCGAAATGGGTCGGTAGTTCTTCAGTAGGGTCTTGTTTCCTTTTTTGAAGAACAGCACGACGACACTTTTACTCCACGCCTCCGGAGTTCTCCCATCAAAAAGAACGGCGTTAAAGATGTTTTGGAGCTCCTTTAATACAGGTTTACCGCCTGCTTTGAGGAGCTCAGATGTAACACCGTCTTCGCCAGGGGCTTTTCCGTTTTTAAGCTGCCCTAGAGCCATCTCAATTTCACCTAGGCTGATTTCTGGCAAGTCTTCGGTAAAGTGGCGGGTCAATGTGGCTCTGGTATCCTCATTTTCGGGATCAGGTTGAGATGCATGCGATGCGTATAACTGGCTGTAGAAGTTTTCGATTTCCGAAAGAACCTCTGGCTTTGAGGCAACGACTACTCCACTGGCCGTAGTCAACTTCGTCAAGTGGCTTCTTCCAAGAGACTGGACAAACACTTTCGACCCCCGGTTTTGCTCAATTGCTCGTTCAATCGAGCGTGTATTTGAGCATCGGAGGTCGTAGCGCACCAGTTTGCCAATCTTCTTGTTAAGAGCCCGTTGTTCGGACGAAGTGACAGGTGGGTCCTCACGTCGTTTTCTCATGAGCCTAAGGGTTTCTTCCGAAAACTTCGACTTCTTGCCTTTACGCTTTATCTCGCAAAATCTCATACCTTCCTCCCTGAGGATTCCGACCACATTTTCGAGGGCCTGGTTGACATCAACTGCATTTGTGGTTTCCACGGCAACGAATCGGTTCTCCAGGTTTGACTGGAACGTTTCAGATCCTACGATAGTTTGGAGCAGGTTGGGACGGAGCCTGGACTTCATCAAGCGGACACGCTCAAGCTTAAAATTGATATTCAGAGAGCCTCGGACAAGTCGGTGATCACTGCCGGTATTAAACCTGTTGATCACTGAGACGTCTCTGAATATGGGCTTTTTGTCCGTCATGACAAAGTCGATCTCATTTTTAGTCATAGTGTCGGGGCTCTGCCATGTCCACCTTCTTTGGGGCTGTTTCTTAAAGAAAGAGTTCATCAAGAAAAGCCCCTCTCTTTCGAGAAAGTTGACAAGCATTTGCCCCCTATGATTTCTGCTGCCAAAACCATGTGCTCCTACTACCGATTCGTGGCGATTCTGTACTCCCACTTTGGCGTTGAAGTCCCCCATGACAACGTTGTAGTGGGCCTTGGTGGTGAAGTGTAAGGCCTTTGATATGTCACCATACATATCTTCCACTTCATCGTCCGGGTGTGTTGAAGTCGGTGCGTAAACCTGCACAACCTTGAGGCTATACCTCTCGGTTAGCTTAATTACGAGGTACGCAACCCTGCTCGACACACTCGACACTTCTACTACGTTGTCACAAAGGGCTTTGTTTATCAGGAACCCTACGCCACCCTGGGATAGCTGGTCTCCCTCTCGGTAATACATAAGATGGCCTGATTCAAGGGTTACGGTGTCCTCCCCCTCTCTTCGGACTTCGCTCAACCCAAGAATATGCCACCTTATCTTCCCGAGTTCCTCTTCGAGCTGCGCCAGGTGCTCGTCAAGCCGTAACGTGCGTCCGTTATACGTTGCCAGGGTCAGATGTTTATGGCGGCCTACCGTAACCCGGGGATTCTTCGCACCCCTTGCCCTGCCGTTACCGTGACCGCCGCCGTGATCAGGAATAGCAGGGCGGCCGGGAACTGGGGGCCGTGGTCTATTCTGTGTCGCCATTCGGAGGGTTTGCCCATAATTGCCACGCTGGGCATGCGGGTTGGCAATCGCAGTACGTAGCTAATCGCACCAGTGTCGCTGCTGCCCGACACCGGTCTGTGTACTTTGTTAGCTACGTTCGGGCTGTGATGGGTATCCCGCCATCAGTCGGTCTCACAACTAGACTTTAACCTTTAAGTCTGGGAATCAAAAGACTGGGAGGCTGGTCTGCTCTTGCATACTTATCTTATTTTTAGTATTATTCACTATAGTTTCATTTTGTTTTTCTGAAACAATTTTTGATCTTGTATGTAATATTCTTGATTACCTCATATCTCCAGAACCGCGCATACAAGGACATTTGTCCTGATGAAATCGAGTACCTATGTTAAGGAAGAAGTGCGCGATTGTGATGTTATGTATTAAGCTATGGACCTATTGTATAATTAGGAAGATACCATTTCATGACAGAGTTCAGCCATCCTCCGAACGACATGCAGAGTAACAACTGCGCTCCAAACACCGAATCTATGGCGGAGACCAGCGGGAACAGGTGCTCCAGCATGTGGTGCGGGTTGGAGAGGTCGTTGACCAGCTCGAAGTACTGCTCTGAGTCCTGGAACCTGCACACATAGTTGTACTGTAGAGTTAAGTAACCCAATTATATTATTATATATTCTTTAATGCAGAAAAACACACAAACAGAAAACAATGTACAAACTATGGTGAGCAAAGGTGGACTTATCTCTAAAAGAGATCGCTTCCAGCCAACCTAAGACGGAATGGGAGCTTTATGTGAAGGGGAAGCAACAAAAGTGCAAATAAGCATACCAATTTAAAGCATATTAATACTAACTAATACAAATATTATAAACAGTATTTAAATCTATGTGAGTTTATTAATAAAGTACTTAGTATCAGTTAAGAAAATCTATACTAATATTATAAAGAGGAAAGCTTTGTATTTTTGTATGTTTGTATGTATGTTTGCAACAAATAAACTCAGAAACTACTGGACCGATTTCAAAATTCTTTCACCATTCATCATCATCATCATCATCATCATCATCATCAGCTCATTTTTTATGTCCCCACTGCTGGGGCATGAGCCTTCCCTATGGATGGATAGGGAGAACGGGCCATATACCACCACGCGGGCCCAGTGCCGGATTGGTGGTTGTTAACGACTGCTAATGCAGCCGGGACCAACGGCTTTACCTGCCTTCCGAAGCACGGAGGAGCTCGAGATGATAAATTTTGGTCACCCATCCGATGACCGGCCTTTGCGAAAGTTGCTTAACCTCAGCACTCACGGATCGGGCGCGTTAACCACTGCACCATCGAGCTCACCATTAAAATGCTACATTAGCGCTGAGTATCATAGGCTATATTATAAAAAAAAATGTGGTACAAAGTCCAACGGGTCAATTAGTTATGTATATTGGTCTCCAAACTTCAGATGGCTAAATGATGATGATGAGTTGAATCTGTCTTTATTCATCCCTTTATGCTTTGCCTTACAAAGTATTCATTCACATTTTATATTTTTACAGCTTAACAGACAGGGTTTGCAAGGATAGTTATTAAGTACCTGGATGACCGAGCTTTGCTTGGTACTTTTTTACGGACAAAACAACGTTTTCTAAAAATGAAACCTAGCTAGATCGATTTATCGCCCCTGAAACCCTCTGCATACTAAATTTCATTAAAATGCTTGGAGCCGTTTCTGAGATTCAGATTATATATATACATATATACAAGAATTGCTTGTTTATAGGTTTTAGAATATTATTATTATAATAATTGCACATCACCCTATTATTACCTATGCATTTCTTATGTTACCTATGCATACATATGTATTAATATTTTTTTTTTAATAGTAATCTATATGTGAAGGTAATAATATTTTAATGATTTGTGAAATTGCTTAGGGATTATTTGATAACATATATTTGCTGGATGTTGCTAGAAGTAACATAAAACATATCATATAGAAAAAAATGCAGGTTAAATAAATAATACATTAGTTATTTTATTTTCAGATGTTTTACATGGTTTTTTTTTACTTTAAATATAAAAAATAAGTTTTGCTTACAAACAGAAGGCAACTATGTCATGTGGTGATATATAAATATGATAAATATGTCTGGCCGTAGTCTAGCTACATATTTATCGAACTAAGATAGTGAAAAACTGAACAATTTTATCATCATAATCAATTCTAAAATGTCAGTCTCCAAGGTCATATTTCAGGTATAACTTTGTAGGATATAATAGATTAGCATATTCCGGTTGATATATAGACATGAGAAACATATTTGTTGATTGAAATCTTACGCTAATGCAGTGAATAAAAATCAATACGAAATTTCAACTAACCAGTCTTGTATAAACTCAATGCACGATACTCCGAGTGCGTACAGCCGGTCCATGGTGAACAGGAAGGCTGATGTGGGTTGATTTACGATTACACATTCATTTAAATTGACACATTCTTGATTGAAATCACGGTAATTTTGCTGATAAGAAAACCATAACAAACCGCAACACAGCACACCAGTCAACACAGCTCAGCTGTCAATCGCAAAAAAATTTGAAATGTCAAAGTCAAGTTTGCTTTTTTAAATCAAGACATCACTGTTTAATCAGCCTTGTGAAAAATAATTTTTGTGAGTTATTATAAAAGATTTTCTTTGACATAAATAAAGTTTTCTAAATAAAAGTGAAAATTAATATTTATGTATATTCAAGATGAGTAATCTGCATTACCTGGCGAGTGCCTGTGTGTGTGAGTGACGAATGGATTTGTATTAAAATTTTCGTGCAGTGTCATCTAGTGATGACTGGCAAAACTACTAATCATCTGCAAGAGAGCGACATCTTTTGACGATTTTGTGAACTAAAAGTGAAAGTATAATACATGTAGATGGCGTTAAAAACGAACAAATTAATTCTGTTTCGTTCCATTGAAGTTGATCTAAGTGATTGCTAACAATGTTTTTTCTAAATAATTAATATAACTTTCAACCATTCGTAATTCTATCATTGTTGTACTGGTTCGGTCGGAATAGTATCTCAAATCAAAAGACCCAGACAATAATACTTAAGCTCGAAACTCAATACTTATAATATGTACAGACGCCATCATATAAACCTATTCAAAACTAAAACAAATTTCTTCAATAAATTTTCAACCATTTGAATTATACATAAAATTCAAAGCCTATTGAGACAATTTGGCAGTTAATGGTAGCTGATGTGCACGCGGCATGTAGTGAACAATAACTATTCTGAGTGTGTACAGTACGTAGCTAGATGGCGCTACTAGTAGTGGCTAGGGCGAACGCAGCGCGAGCGGGGTCGAGCCGAATAATGTATTAATAATTGAATATTATTTTACGGTGAGTGTATAATCACAAATACAACGGCGGAATGAAGTTCTGATAGGATTGCAAGTGTTTTATTGAATTTATATGGTCCTACAAATTAATTAAAATATTCAGGGAACATCTAAAGGGGGGCGATTTTTTAATATCACCGGTAATGTCGAAATCAAAGTAACATGAAATACGGTTATTTATTGTTTTCCCGAAGAATATATGCCATAATATTCAAATGCCAGAATTTCATTTGCCCGAATTTCAATTGCCCGAATGTTTTGTTGCCCATAATATACCTACATGTGACATATTCTTATTCGCCCTAAAATTAGGTTCCATAATGATACGAGTGCCATACGTATTGTTATCCATTTTATTAATTGCAATAATATTATTACACAGAATATTTAAATGCCGTAAAAAGTTTTTGCGTGCTTTAGCATCAAATTTGTATTTGCATTAAGTAAAATGTAAATTGTAATAAATATATCACAGTATGATTATTATGTATTTCTAATAAATATATGACAGTATGATTATATATTTTAATTGTTTTTATTTCTAATACCTACTTATCTAGTACCTCTAAAAACTATCCAAGTCGCTTCCGTACAAATTTAACCTAACGCCTTTGTTCTAAAAAGCGATTAGGTTTCTGGCACTTCGCCGGCCGCTGCCGCGGCACGCTCGCTTCGCTCGCTCGGGTCGTGCGTTTTCTTTCATGTTCTAACCTAACCTAACCAAACCAAACCAAACCATACCTAAACCTGTTGATCATTTAGTATAATACGATTTTATGTTCTTTTTCTAGAAGTTATTTTGATGGCAAATGATGTTATGGCTTGTGATAAAACAATGTTTCTAGCACGTGACTAATATAGTAGACAATGAGTATGACATATGAAATTATGAGAAACAATATTATGTCTATTGACCATTATAGCAGATGAAATTCGAGCAAATTATATTCTGGCAAGTGGGTGTAACCCATGAAATACACTAGGAAATATAATATTTAACAATTTGATTATTAAGATAAAGATCGTTCAAGAATTTTCCGAGTCAAAAATAAGTTACCAGAGGCCTTGAATAAGAGAATAGGTAAGAAACGTTTGTAATTGGTATCATAATTATCGTGATAACTAATTACCGGTTCAAAAATCGCCTCCCAGCGAGCTCGATGGCGCAGTGGTTAACGCGCCCGGTCTGCGAGTGAGTTAAGCAACTTTCTTAAAGGCTGGTCATCGGATGGGTGAACAAAAATTTACCATCTCGAGCTCCTCCGTGCTTCGGAACGTACGTTAAGCCGTTGGTCCCGGCTGCATTAGTAGTCGTTAAAAACCACCAATCCGCACTGGGCCCGCGTGGTGGTTTATGGCCCGTTCTCCCTATCTATCCATAGGGAAGGCTCGTCCCCAACAGTGGCGTCATAATATGAGCTGATGATGATGATGATGATGAGTTTGATTATCTTTGCTTAAATCCCAAATTCCATCTAATTTAAGTCTATGGTAGCTAGTCCTCAAGTAATATTTGAAAAGAGAACTAGAACAGTCACAACCTCGTTGGAACGGTGTACGTTCAAAACGTAAACGCGCGCCAAAATTTTGCCGCCTAATTTGTGCGCCGACGGTATGAAAACACAACACGGGATGAGGGTGGCGAATTTATCTCGAGATTTATTCAGTAATTTGATAATCGATAATTCTTATAACATATAGAAGAAACTCAGAAGGCGTAGATAATGGCATAACGCATATGTCCACTCTAAGGGCATAACGCCACTTCCAGGCCCTTTAAATTTTACTAAGAATAGAAATGGAATATGATCAACGTATAATGGGATTGACATAAAGTCGTCATTTATACGAATCGTTCGCTCTCTGAGTGCCTAATGTGAGTTTTGTTTACTATCCTTAAGTATTCATTCGATTGCGTTTACGAAAACGAAAATTTGTACGGCATTGCAGGGTGTTTTGGTGGAATACTTGGAGAGTTAAAAGTTGCCCATACAAATTCTCATTTTCGTTAACAAACGTGATTGAATGGCGAATGAAATCACATTAGGCACTCTGTTGTTGTAGTATGAAGTATGAAGATGATATCCATTGCGACTAATATCCATTGCGACTTATCTCAATACAGGAACTGCATATTGGCCATGTTTTTATATAATAGATAAAATATCTTTCAAGTATCTATCAATAGTGACATTCATATAATTTTATAATTTAACTTGCGACGTTTGTATCAGAAGCGTTGTAAAAAATATGGAAATAATAAAAAGAGGCAGAGGCATTGCATTATTACTTGAGGGTCATGTATATACGAAACAGACAACTTTTAAAAATGGCTACTCGATACAAAAAGTCGAAATGTATTTGTCGTCAGTGGATAAAGTGGGACATAATTAGAAAAAAAGCTTTGTCCCACTAAATCAACTTTGTATATCCATAGATAAAGGTCGTCCTACTCGGGCGTCGATAGTTGAATGGGGAAATGCTCGGGTTGAATATATTTAAGGAATCGTTGTTCACTACAATGACGTTAACCGATTATTAACACAGGCGTTATATCTTACAGCCGACATGTGCGAGTTTTATTTACCATTTGATACACATTAATGAAAACAAGAATTGGTATGGCAAAATTTTAACTCTCCTCATTTTGCATCTTTTCGAACTCAATATCTCAAGATATATCTTTAGAAACATTCCCCACTGTGTAACCAAGCACTCGTAAACGCTGTATGATCACGCAGAATTATTGCATTAAAGTATAATCTGGCTCGCTACGGCAAAGGAGGGACAGGGGTGGGTTATGCAGTACTAAAAGTGGGGGTAGGGGGATCAGTGTAAGAATCTCGGGACTCTTAATGGGTTTTAAGAGCAGTTGGCTACGATTGGTGAATGCATTTCGTATTGAAGGTTCCTTGCTGTTGTGCAAAAAGGATAAATATCTAAAACCTCAAATAGTACCGGCAAAGGAATATTATAGGAATCTTTCATATACACCGAGACGTTTTAGCGGTTGTTTTCCAGCAGGTGGGTAGATCAGACCATGAAACTGAACAACTTTCCCCAAGAAACATGGGTCAAAAAACGAGATAATTTTTTCACTTTTCTATACAAAGCCTCTATTGACCGAGCATGGTTTGTATGGATGGATATTTTTGACCTACATTTCTTGGGGAAAGTTGATCAGTTTAATGGTCTGATCTGTGGGTACCTGCGGGAAAACAACCACTAAAATATCTCGGTGTATATTATTTAATTTTACTGAGTCGTTTTGTTTTTCGGAAAGAGTTTTCTTATGGCCGTCTATTGCCTTTACAGCGTAACCGGACTTTTTGTAGATGGCGAAAAACTTAAAGGTTACAACCCGTGTGATCGAAACACCGTCACAGGGTTTCTTTTTAGAGGGGATGGCATCACGAAAGCGTGATTCCTTTGCTCTACTAAATTCTCTCTTTGGATGGGATCGATACTGAGCCAGCAATGCATACCAGCATACAGAGTGCATGGTGCTAATTTCATTCGCCATTGGACCACGTTAACGAAAACAAGAATTTGTATGGCTAAATGTTAACTCTTCTCGTACGCCGCCAGGAGGCGCTGCTTCAATACCATACTAATTTTCGTTTTCGTAAACGTAATCGAATGAATACTGATAATAAACAAAACTCACACTAGGCACCCAGTTCGTTTAATGGAAGTTTTGTTTTCATATGTTTTGTATCGAGAATAAAAAATAATAGAAGATCTAATAATTTATATTTAACATAACGTGTTAAAATCGAGTAAAGATATATATCTCCTACGAATATATCTTTACAGGCTCGCTAAACCGGCGTTAAACCACTTAGAACCGGTTAAATCCGCCCTAATCCAGCTAAAGCCGGATTAATAGTCTGTCAGATTGGCGCTGGGGGCGTTTGAGGCACCTGCGCCATTTAGGGGGCGATTTTTTTCGTACAGTCGACCGTATATCTGTTTTAACAGTTGCAAATGAAATCAGATTTAAATGGCTTTATCGTGAAACACAGAAAACTAAAGTACACACGCCTTCAGACTACCACAAACTTTCAAATGTCGTTAATACACTTTGAATTTCGTATGTAGCATAATATGGTTGAACATTTATTGAAGAAATTTGGTAGTTTTGGATACGTCGATGTGCTGGCGTCTGTACACAAAAAGAAGAAAGAAAAAACATTTTTACTGATTTCATAAAAAAATCTAAATAAGTACTACAAGCATTTTGAGTATGAGAAAACACGGAATATTTCGAGCTTATACTTCGGTTTTTAGTAGATAGTAGAATACCTGGATGACCGAGTTTTGCTCGGTATCTTTTTACGGATAAAACGACGTTTTCTAAACATGAAACCTAGCTAGATCGATTTATCGCCCCCGAAACCCCGTGCATACTAAATTTCATGAAAATCGTTGGAGCCGTTTCCGAGATTCAGATTATACAGGTCGACTTTTTTATCACCATCCAAACCTTCTGAGATGACTCCCGTGATACAAACGACAACTCTTTCTAATGGACCAACTCCCTAACACGAAAAAAAATCAGCTGTTCCATACATTTTGGTCAAATGAATATTGATACTTAGTTTGTATCACGGGGAGTCATCTCAAAAGGTTTGGATGGTGATAAAAAAGTCGACCTGTATATCTATCTAATACCTTTAAACGAGCAATTCTTGTAAATATATAATCTGAATCTCGGAAACCGCTCCAATGATTTTTTGATGATGATGATTTTTAGAAAACATTATAAAAAAAAAATAACGAGCAAAGCTCGGTCATCCAGGTACTACCCTATACATATATACAACAATTGCTCGTTTAAAGGTACCTAATAGATTGGATATAAAGCCCTTAGAAAAAAAAAACGACGGGTTGCACTCTGGGAGTGCCGGCAGAAGTGAAAACTTGAATATTAACGTTGTGCATTTTTGATATTTTGGAATGGTTAGGGAATAATTTTGCACGAATTGCTTTAATTATCAGTATAAAAGTACTCTCATTTATGTACACAAACATGACAATTTATATTACATTAAAAAGTTATATTAAGTTATATTAAAAATTTATATTACGCCGCGCCAGCTGTCTACTCTCCGTCCGTCTTACGAATTTTCGATCAGGTCACGTGTCCTGACGCGAGTTTAACATTTTTTACCCATTCCTCTACTCTCCATCCGTCTTACGAATTTTCGATCAGGTCACGTGTCCTGACGCGAGTTTGACATTTTTTTACCCATTCCAAAAAGTGCACAACGCCGCTAAAGAAGTTTTCACTTCAAAAACTGTAAACATTTTCACTGTCCCTCCAAAAATCTTTCATAGAGCAATACTTTAAAAGTTAATAGTATATCATTGACAGTTTTTTATCCCCAATTGAAACGCCACCCTCTTTAGTTAACAATAGGATTACGGGATAAGCTGTGATCATAATTATTGTCTATGGACAGAAACGGCCAGTGTTGGCACTTGTTTTTTAATAGTTTTTTTTTCACAGCAAAGAGGGAAGCGTTTGGCCTGATGTTAAATGATTTATCATCATAGGCCAAAGGTGGAAGAGCAATTCACCCAGAACCCACTGTGACACTTGCTGTCTTATCTCTTAACTGTCGGAACACAGCGCTAACAAAAATATGTGTATATTTATGTACGTATATGCATTATAATTAGTTTAAGTAGGTACCTATTTGTTTATTTATTTATATTTATGGTATAAACTTATTTGAAAAAAGACAAAGAGTGGAAGAAAATCCACGAGCGGGATTCGAACCCGCACCCCCTGACATGCCGGGTCAGGTGCTAACTATGCTATCGTGGCTCAATCCAACTCGCCGAAATTAATAACACTATCTACTTTTACTTTGTAAGCCAAAGTATTTATTTATGTTTTGGTCGACAATTAGTCCCGCAGGCTTTCTTTTCCAACTACAGCTAGTGTTGGCTGGAAGAGATCTTTATTAGAGATAAGCTCACCCTTGTATATATTTTGTTTTTTTTAAAATCATTTTTTTATGCCTTATAAGACAGCTCTTGACTTCGAGCTCGCCTGATGGTGAGCGTAGATGAGGTCTACGATGGAGCGAGCTGCCCCAGAAGATGCCTATTAACTCTCGCCTTGAAGGCATTCAGGTTATAAGTTTTTGGGAACACAGACGATAGCAGAGAATTCCACTCCTTGCCAGTGCGCAGCAAAAATAATGACATGAAGCGCTTAGTGCGACATAGTGGAATTTCTACTAGGTGGGGATGATATCCTGCAGTGAGTCTGGAGGTTCGGTGTTAAAAGGGCGATGGTGGTATGAGCTCGAAAAGCTCCTCGGCTTAGACTGCAATTTCAATATACAATAAAGGAAAATAGGGAGGTAACATGGTGGTATAACTAGCTAGGCGGTATTACATTTTTTTTTCATTTATTTGGGTAAACAAACAATGACAATACATAATGAATAAGACAGACAATGACAAATGAATTGGTAGAATTGTCACCAACACCGTTGAACACCAACACAAATTGAAGAAACTTACCACCAAACAAAACGAGTTCAAAAATAAATTCCCTACCCACTGTTGACCCAAACCGGAGCCTGATGTCACGTTGAGACCAGAAAAAGAGCACCACTTAAGTATATAAGTGACGATGATTCTGTAACTTCCTTGGGTTTATACTTACGCTTAATAAATAAGAGTTTCTTTCAAAGTTGTGTGATTGTAATAATTTACTAAATTTATTAAGTACTATATTTCAAAAACACAAATGTTGAAAAAATTTCCACGAGCAGGATTTGAACCTGCACCATTTCGACATACCGGGTCAGGTGCTCTTCCAATTGAGCTATCGTGGTTCTAACCAGCCCGCCGAAATTATTCAACACTTTTTACTTTGAAAGCCAGGCGCCCATTCAATGTCAACAACTACCATCACTATGGTATCATGGTATGGTATCATATGGTATATCAGAATGGTGCAGGTTCAAATCCTGCTCGTGGAAATTTTTTCAACATTTGTGTTTTTGTAATTTGTTCGCAACAAAATTTGCGTTAAAAATAATTTGAACATTTTATAAGTATTATATTTTTTAAATAAAATATAGTCTATGTTACCTGCAAGGAATGTAGCATTTTGTCAGTGAAAGATTTTTTGGAATTGGACCAGTAGTTCCAGAGTTTAGCCTTGACATACAAACAAATAAACAAAGTCACAAACGTTACCTCTTTTATTAATATTCATTATCATCATCATCGTCATCAGCTCATTTTATGTCCCCACTGCTGGGGCACGAGCCTTCCTTAAGGATGGATAGGGAGAACGGGTAATAAACCACCACGCGTGCCCAGTGCGGATTGGTGGTTGTTAACGACTGCTAATGCAGCCGGGACCAACGGCTTTACTTGCCTTCGGAAGCACGGAGGAGCTCGAGATAATAAATTGTTGGTCACCTATCCGATGACTGGCCTTTGCGAAAGTTGCTAACATTAGCACTCGTAGACCTGGCGCGTTAACCACTGCGCCATCAAGCTCCTCAATATTTCTTAAAGCATTGCGGTAATAATGTTTTCTTGTCCGTCTCAAGGTAGGCTTCCAATGGCCTATTTAATATTGGTCTAAAAAGATCTTGATCACACCTTGGAAAAGTGTCTCTTTTCGTTCTAAAGAAATAAAAATATCTCTGTAAATAAATGTATCGTCTGAGTATCAGACAGGAGAACTTCTTAAGCTATTACAACCTACTTCCTTCTTTGTTTTTTAACGTAACAACGTTATTAATAGACACATTCTACGCGCCACACATTATTTCACATCAAACCTCTCTTAATACAAGCACTTAACATCAAAGCCGACCCCATAAACGCATCCAATATGTCACAGTTAAAAGTATCAGCCAATAAAGCCACAATTAGAGTTCGTTTTTTAAACACAAAACACTGGAGGGGAAGTCTAAATGCGATATCCTTGTTCGGTTATTAAAAAAAAGAATGGCGGGGCATTTACAAAGTTCTATTTGATGGTTGTTGAACGATTCGAAATAGTTTTTAATGTGCATGATTATGTTAGTTTTATAGAAAGCTACTATGTCTTCAGTAGGTACTTTAAATTATACCTATATTTAAAACATTCGATGCCTCGATGGCCGAGTGCCTAAACATTCGACCCAGAAACTAGAGGTCCTGGGTTCAACTGTTTGGCCTATGCGTGTTTTCTAATAATCCGATACAAAGTGCAGGTGTTGTAATCAAGTGAATTCTCATCTAAAGCTAACTATGACTTGATTTCAATGATGGAGGCCTTTACCTAGCAGTGGACAGTATAATAAGAAGAATAATATAGGTTAATTACGTTTACATTTAAATTAGCTTTATTTAATTATTCAAACATTATTTTTGACGAAATATAAAAGCAGAAACAAGGTTGCGATCAAACCATTCTTTCTGCATTTTGCATAATTTGCAATTAACTTATGCAAAACTTAGTTGGGAACATGTACTAAACTCTTAAACAAAAAAAAGACAATCTCTTCTACCTCTGTGTCAACAACTGTCTTCCAAGGACATCCCACAATGCGACACCAAATATTTTGTCATGTTACCAAACAATGCAACAGACTGAACCGACCAAGTCGTTTGCACTCGCCGACACCCAAGGCCGTCAATTAAAAAAAAACTTTCAACGTGCCTGTCTATGGCTCTTTCCCGCCTTTCTTTCAATGTTGGACGGCGAAGGTTTTATTGTTTTACAGCCAGCATTCAACCTCACCACTTTACGGTAGTGCATAATTTTTTAACTGCAACCATAACGTAATTGCCACACTACCGCGCTGTAACCTTTTTGTTGTTATTCTTTTTTTTTATACAAACGTCATATTTTTAAATTTTTGTCAATAGTTTTAGGTTGGTTTTATAGAAATAGCGGTCGACTTTGATGACTGTCGTAATGTTTCATAATTGAGTTTGGTCAGGAAAGCAGTAAAATAATGTACTTTTTTTAGTAAATGCTTTATGGTTTTTGTTTGTGGTTGGCTATCGACTTATCATCGATGAGGTAATTACTTAGTTCGCATTATAAAAATAACTGTTTAAAATCATTAAACAGTATTGAGCGGGACATCATGCTTCTCCCAAATAAGTAACAGGCTGAAGTTATAATTTACTAATAAATATTGATAAAACAAAATTAAAAATAACAAAGTTTTTTTTTCTTATTTCAAGTTAATCCTCTACGTCTACAATCGTCTCAGGTGATCTGATTTTTTAATTTATACATAGCCAATTCGACACCACTCAAAGGCCGGGCCACTATCCATATACAATTTAGCGCTGGCCACCCGGTCGTCTATAAAAAAGATGAAGAAAAAGGGATTGTCTTTTGATTTACAAATTTGAATTCAATTCGCGCGGGTCCGCGCGCGTTGCCATGATTTTATTTTCATAAGCGTCTTGGGAATGGCAGGGCTGCCAACAGTGCCAACTGAAACGAAGGTCTGTCAATAATAAAAAATAAATAAAACTAAGAATAGGTAATTGAGCGTTAGCGCGACAATCTAATTCGTTTCTCTCAGGTTAGAGACGGTCGGAAATCGGAGAAGATAGAAGGAAATGGAGAACCCCTTTTGCTCAGCAGTACATTACAGGTAAAAAAAAATTGTTAAACAATGTTGTTATCTCTAAAAAACAAAATAAGCTGACCTGCCTGACCCGGTTGCTAGGAGAATGGGCTGAAATCTCGTTGGTGGAAAAGTACTCAACACGTCTGCGTATTTTGAGTCTAGTTTAAAATATCATCACTTTCGTTCTGACACATTGTCAAATGAGCAATACAGCCCAATTCCCGAATGTAACTTCATATTCCTTTGGGACAAGCATTATACCCCCTAGTTTTGAGGACGGGTTGTGCAAGGGGCCGCTCCTGAGTGGCTGAACGTTTGCAGATTTAATTCAATCATAGAATTAATTGTTTAATTTGTTTACATATACGGGATTAAGAAATATCATAAATATATGCTCATCAGAGATGTTGATTAAAACCTTCATTGTGTTTTGTCTCTTTCACTACTTGGAAATGTTTACGTGACAGAAACAAAGCACGGAATGTCTATTCTAAGTTAAAACTTTGTTTATTAGTGCAGGAGTAAAAGTAAAAATTACCACAAACTAAATAAGTACCTTAATTTACTATTCTATTTACTCAACTTTTTAAAGATATATCAATTAGATATAGCAGGTACCTGGGACAGCGATTAAGCCTCGCTATCTAACGAGGCAATGCTGCTAGCTTACTGGATACTCTGCCTGATGAGGATGATCTGGGTCAATTTTTTTATTTATAAATTGTAGGTATTAGATAGTTTTGAAAAGTTTAGTTTTAAGTAGTTTAATTTATTTACTCAATATATCATCATCATCATCAGCTCATTTATGTCCCCACTGCTGAGGCACGAGCCTTCTTTAAGGATGGATAGGGTGGACGGGCCATAAACCACCACGCGGGCCCAGTGTGGACTGGTTGGTGGTTGTTAACGACTGCTAGTGCAGCCGGGACCAACGGCTTAACGTGCCTTCCGAAGAACGGAGGAGCGAAAGATGACCAATATTTTTTGGTCACCCATCCGATGACCGGTCTTTCCGAAAGTTGCTTAACCTCAGCACTCGCAGACAAGGCGCGTTAACCACTGCACTATCGAGCTCCTTCTCAATATATAATTTTATTTATTTATTATTTTAATAGGTCTTCCAACAGTTATATTAATACTATTAAAGATTCTCACAAGTTACTTAAGCTAAATGTAACAACTAATTACAGGTAAACACAGCATGCTTAGAAATAAAGACAATTAATCAATATTGTTGGGTGTCTATGATTCAATTTTTTCTGATTGTTTATACCGGTCCCTATATGAATAGGTACCGGTATGACCAGGATGACCTGGTGCCATGGAGAGGAAGTGGAGGAGCTTTTAGTAGATATACCGTGGTTTTCCCTTAAGAGCGCCGGGGGGAGAGTACCATATTACCATCTACGTCTTTGGGCGCAGTGGTATGAGTAATACATTGGAATGTCTCTGATTCTTTTAAACAGCAGTAGGTTTACCCGTAAGTAACAGTAAGAGTCCCACAAAACCATCTGTATTTCTCCGGGCGCAGTAGCATGAGTTATAATTTTTTTCCTGTTTAAAAAAAATATAAAAAAGTGTCTATGACTCTTTTAAACAGTAAGCAAAAAGGTTTAACTAAAGAAAAAAAACAAAATCAAAACGCAACGAGCACCTACGCACACGCAGAAACTATAAAATATTCAGGACTACTTCAGGCCGCATCACGGGCGAACTACGCCGTATAAAACCCCTCGTACCCTCAGGTCCGGGGCAATAATACCCGGCCCGGTTACTTTTTAATCCGGGACCGGTCGTAAACACCCGGTCGCTGGGTCGGCGAGGGTGGCTATGAGTTGGTATGTGACAGGAAAGATTGATACACAGTTCTCTTGTTTAAACAGTTACTGTTAGTATGTGTTATCCTATTGTTGTGCTAAGGCCTCCCGCCAATCCCGTCATTCATTACAAATTTGCGCTACTATTTGCCAGACTCTTGCTTTGACGTCCAGCTCGCTGTGACAGGGCTCCACATTGTGGAGGTTTAAATAAAATAATCATCATCATCATCATCTTAGCCATCTTCAACTGCTAGGGTGTAGGCCTCCTTCAGTTTCTGCCATCTTTTTTGGTCTTGGGCAATTTCCATCCACTTCGTGCAGCTGTTCGTTTGATATCATCGCACCAACGCATCTGTAGTCTACCTTGTGGGCGTTTCTCGCCCCACGGTCACTCTGTCACGGCTTTGCACCACGATCCCTGTTTGCGTGCAACGTGACCCACCCACTGCCACTTAAGTTTCGCAATACGCTTTGTGACGTTGGTGACTTTACTCTGTTGTCTGAGCCACTGGTAAATAAAATAAAAAATAAATTAATTAAAGGTTTTGGCCCAAAACGCGTCAGCTGTGCCTGACATGACGTGACGTGACGTGGTGTTTACAAGTTAGCTTATTTTTCATCATCATTACCATCTCAGCCAAAAGACGTCCACTGCTGGATAAAGGCTTCCGCCAAGGATCTTCACAACGACCGGTTTTGTGCTGCTCGCATCCAGCGGCTACCACCCAGGACAACTCACTAAGTATGATATTAAATCGCTATTTTGCGTTGCCAATGTTCGTATATTTATATCTTGGAATACAATTACAAGCTACTGTTAGTAAGCCGTGTGACGTGAATGAGTGTATTATTAGTTATCCTTTAAATTGACACCCGCAATGAAGAACATTGTAACTCAGTTTTAAGTAATTTATAGTCTTATTCTTAGAGTTGCTAAGCTCAAGTGGCAGTGGGCAGGGCACATCGCTCGCAGAACTGATGGGCGCGGTGCTGGGGCGAAACGGTCCTCGAGAGGCGACCGCGTACCGGAAAGCGCATTGTGGGCAGGCTTCGATCAACAATACACTAGATAACCGGTCAGGGTGTCAAAAACGGCCGAGCGAATAACGCCTCACATACAAAGTGGGGTCTTATTTCTATTTAGTTCGTTGTTGACTGCGCCAACATGATAACGTACCACAATGCATCAGTGTGTATTCAAAAACTGTAAAAATAACTATCGAAATAAAAATATATCGGTAGGAATATCATACTTTCGGTAAGTAAATGCTTTTTCATAACATAAATAATAAAATTACCTAACAGTTTTTATGAAATAACAATCTTTAATTTTTAAAACCAACCCACGCGCCAACATATGCTAATATTTGGCCAACGTATTGTTGCTCTGGGACAGTGAATCTATGGAGTAGTTTAAAAAATTTTATAGATAGTACTTCTCAATTATATTTTTTATTTCTATATTTCCTGGCGACCCATTTCAATGTGCAAAATGGATTTCCATAGTAGCGGAAGAGAGACAGGAGGATTTTTTTAGACCTGAAAAAAATTCTGTAATTTGCTCAATACATTTCAAAAAATCCGATATTATGGGGAATGCACAAAGACGTCGATTGAGGAAAACGGCTGTCCCCAAATTTAATAATTTAAATTTGAATTTGAATTTGGTTTATTGTTCTTTATATGAAAACTACCTCAAATAATGTATATTGTTACATAAATAAAACAATTTGATTGTGATTAATAATCACGATTATATTGTTGTTTACATTACAATTTCTCATCAGGATTCTTTCATTTAAGCATGTTTTCCAACCATGCTCAAGGTAGGTATAGTTCAATATCAGTTAATTTGTACTGAATCTACTATTACATAAATGTATGCAAAGTATAATAAATTGCTTTTTGTATACAATTTTGCAGTCAAATGCATAAGCCATAAAATAAAATAAAATAAACCTAATTCCTTATTAAAAATAACTTCCTTAAAACAAAAAATAAATTACTAAGTGCGACTCCATAATACTCTGTTCGGAGCAAGTAAAGTCAACAATGCAAAAATTCGAAATGAAGTAAGTAACATTTCGTGTCTGCCATTTGCTGTTTTATTTTTATGTAATAAGGTCGAATTTGGATGTAAAGGGTCTTTGTATATATTTTTAAATACACAAGTGTTTATTTAAATTTCTTATCTCTTTCTGTCGTTTTCGACGTAAGATCGTAAGTGAATGTCTTAATAATCAAAACTGTGCTTTATTCCTTGCAAAAAAAGTATAAACTAGGTTGAAATTATCATAACTTAGGATAGTTTTTCTCCATTTATAGTAAAGTCAGCCAGTGCCATATTTGAGATTTGTTTTAGTTCGTGAGGCGTTATCTAGTGTAGTATTGTTGATCGAAGTGGGCAGGCCTCCGACAAGGTGGAGCGACGATCTGGTAATGCTCGCGGGAAGCTGCTGGAGGCGAGCATCACAAAACCAGTCGTTGTGGATATCCTTGGGAGACGCTTTTGTTCAGCATTGGATGTCTTTTGGTTGAGATGATTCTTACTAAGGATGTGTCAAAATCACCTGAATTTGAGATACAATGTTTCTTCTTGCAGGTGTCAAAATATCCGACTAGCAAAAACGCATATGGTCACCGTATTCGCGACAGTCGGATCACGGATACTCCGGCGCGATCATTCCGCCATCTCGGCCATTTTTTCCGGTGAAAATATGGCGTCGGTCCCAATGGGAGCGCGTTTGATATATAGTTTATTCAAGCTAAGGGTTTCATCCGATGTAGGTGTAAAGGTAACACGTGTGTATATATATTTTTATTGTTTCGATTGTTGAATTTGCTGGTCGTTAGAGGTTTTATTCGATTGGCACGTCAATTGAGTGATGAGCAGATTTTATGAACATGTTACAGGTGATTAATACCTATGTTGTATATTTTTATTTTTTATTATCAGCCACTATTTTCCTACTGCAGGGCCAAGATCTCCCCTCCCTCCTTTCACCTATCTCTGTCTTGAGCTACTTCATCCCAATTCCTCAAGTGGGAGTCCAACTTATCCCGCAATCTCCGTCTAGGCCTTCCACATTGTCGTCGTCCGTTTGTTGGGACCCATGATGTGGCAATCTTTGCCCAGAAATCGAATGTTGTAATATACAAATAAAAATGTTACATAATTATATTAAACTAGCGCCCCGAAGACCAACTGATTATGACAGAAATAACAAACGCAATACTGTCTTATCGTTCTTATTACTTTAATTCCACTAGGTACTCCTTTTACATCATCTGATTATGTTGTTAGAGTAATGTAAGTAAAATAAAAAATGCGTAGACGCATGCTGCCGCTGCATTCGAAATTTGATTTAAAAAAACTTCTAGTAAAATTTTTGAGGTTATTTTGAATGGATAACGTTAAATATCATAAGCCCTAAATTTGTTATAATAAAATACATTGATTGGATTATTGACACAGCTACTACACCTTTGCATCAAAAAACTAAGTAAATAACTTACAAACTTCCAAATAGAGAAATCAATATCTACACCCAAGTATATTATACTGACTTTTGTATTATTTCGAAACTTACTTTTTAAAGCAAATAAATATTGAAAGAGTCGTCGCCAAACTATTAACAGAACTTCGCCAAAGCGTGTCTAAAATCGTCAGTCATCGTCACCTACACCATAAACAGTCCTTACAACATGAAACAAGATTATTTACACTTTGGAATAGCGACCGAAACTAATCATTTGCTACTGGTAGGCCAATAAACAAAATGGCCACAGCGGGAACCATCTATTATTAGTTTAAAAAGAAAAAACCTTTTTGGACAATTGCAGACCGAAGTCCGAATGCAACCATAAAGGTGCCATCCTTAAATTTATGAAAAAAAAAAGAAATGTCAAAATGTTTCCCGCGCGCTTTTGTTTCGTTTTTTTTGTTTTGTTGGTGGCCATTGTACACAACTCATTATGCCTGGCAGTTAAGTTTATGGTGTCACGTAAACGGTGAAAAGAATTGGTTAAATAGAGAAATTGTAACAATTTCTAACTATTTGGTTGGTTGTAAAACTTTATTTATAATAATGACAGACGATACTAAACATTTCTGTGGAATTTTCTAAGATAAATTATGGTGCTACATCAAATGTAATAAAAAGTAGGAGTTATTGAGAGAGGACGATTAACTGACAACATTTCGCGTATGAACTGAAACCAGAGTGTCGAGTTTTCCTCACCAATCGATATTGAACTCGCATAGGAAAGATATCTCGTATTTTGCTGTGCAAATGCATACCTATAATATATATGTTACTTTTCTATCTAAGTAGTAGGTACCTAATACTTTGCCCATTGCATTCCAATAACGTTGCAAAAGCTTTTGCTCTCATTGAGATCTGAAAAATAGTTATAATTAAGCATGAAACACATTAAACACATGTAATTACAAAAAGTTTATACACTAAATCACTTTAAAATAAATCAAATTGTAAATCCTACTAATATTATAAACGCGAAAGTTTGTAAGTATGGATGGATGTTTGTTACTCTTTCACGTAAAAACTACTGAATGGATTTGGATGAAATTCGACATACAGATAGTTTATAACCTGGATTAACACATAGAATAGTTTTTCACGCCGCCGGGTCCACTTTACCATTCACGTTACCATCATAATTTGCAACACCATTTAGGTATATCAGTAACTTTATGGGTCTTACAAATAATCAAAGAATAAACTCCGAATAGTTATTCCGTGTTTTGTTCCTGTCATGTAAACGTCATTTCAAATTAGAGTAAAAGAGAGAAACACGGACTAACTTTTCGAAGCTTATTCCTTGTTTATTTGTAAGACCCTTTAAGTTTTAATAATAACTTATTTTTATTAGTTACTAGCTATGCCTGCTGTTCGCGAGGACTACACTATCCCACAGGAATGTGCTATAGTCAAGTCTAGACTGGGCTATGGTCTGTCTATGTGCAAAATATCATCCAAATCTGTTCAGCCGTTCTCAAGTTATGCGCTAACCAACCAACAGCATTTCATTTTTATTATGTAGTTTTAATTTTATTACATATACTTACATAGACTTCGTACCGCTTTGACAGTTTCCATTCATTCCATGGGAATATCGGGATAAAAAGTATCCTATGTGTTAATCCAGGTTATCTGTATGCCGAATTTTATCCAGTCCATCCATCCGTTGCAGCGTGAAGAAGCAACAAATATACACACACATATATACACACAAACTTTCGCATTTAAAATATTAGTGTGATTCATCGTCATCATCATCATCATCATCATCATCATCATCATCATCATCAGTCTACTGAAGAAATTTGACATTTTATAAAATACAGTGAAAAAATTAAACGCCCGGCCGACCCAGCCAGGAATCGAACCTGGATCTTCCGCAATCCGGGCGGCTGCACTGACCGCTATGCTACTGGGAAGGCTGACGTTATCGCTGACTTTTGTCACTGCTTTTAATTTTTGAGCGCTCATTGCAGCACAGTGCCATCTATCCAGGTTTGATTCCTGGCTTTGTCACTGTATTTATAAATATTTAGTTTGTGGTAAATTAACGTTGGTGTCAACACGCCACCAAGCACAATATATTAATTTACAATATTAAATATTTATAAAATACAGTAATATCATATATTTATTATTGAAAATTACAAAATTAAAATCTGAGATTATAATAACCTAAAGTAACTAAAACTAATACAAAACTAAAATACGGCGTCAAAAAATTACTCCGCATCGCAGTCGACTGGTAAAGTACCCAAGAGACTGGCGGCATTTCCACGTTGAATGGCAATGCTTAGTCTCTGGCCAAGGAAAAAGCATTTACAGCAAAACTGTATGTGTTTGAATGCAAAGAAGTGCTTTGTTATAACTTTTACGAATAAACGATATCAAACCATCCACAACTATCATCTTAAAGATCTCGAAGAAGTAGTATTGGAAAGAAGAAATGTAACTAGGGATCTTGGTGTGCTATTTGATCATAAATTAACGTTTCGTGATCATTACGCATATCTTACAAACAAGGCCATTCAATTGCTGGGATTTGTAATAAGATGTAGGTACTCCAAAATTTTTAAAAAGCTCCAAAGTTTTCTAATTGTATACTATAGTTTCATACGAAGCAATCTGGAATACGTATGTGTTGTTTGGTCTCCATGTTACACTGTTCACTCTGATGCTCTGATGATGATGAAGCATTCAGAGAAGAAGTCTTAAAGTACTTGGGTACAGTGATGGTCTTGATCGTGCTCTGACAAGTTACAAGGAGAGACTCATTTTTATTGTGACTTTCTTGATCGCTCGTCGTAAGCAGCTGGAATTGAATACTTGCACAAACTACTTCACAATAAATTAGATCCTCCTTATCTGTTAAACCTTATTTTAACAAGTAAATGTAATCCTCGAATTCCTAACAAGACTTTTTATTTGCATGTATGTCGAAATAACACGTCCTATTACAACCCGATAGTAAGAATGTGTCGATTTTACAACGAGTTATCCATTGATAATTTTTCCTAGTTTGGATATTTTCGAACCGAAACATTACATTCTGGTGAACAGTGTCCGATTCCCCTTACGTCCAATTGGTGTCCGACAGCCCGTTTCCGCGATGGTCCCCTTCCCTAATAGTCCAATTCCCTGACTGTCCAATTCCCTAATAGTCCAATTCCCTGACTGTCCAATTCCCTAATAGTCCAATTCCTTGACTGTCCAATTAAAAAAAAATTAAAAAAAAAATTAATATAAAAAAATTTAAACAAATGTCACTGGAAACACTTACCTTTTTAAACGGATGACAAAACAGCTAATGGATAGCTAAAATGATGAGGTTGTATGGCTTTCTCAGTTCGTTTGTAGTTTTTCTTTTATTCGTTTTATTAATTTATACTTATTTTATATTGTAATTTGCTTTATCCTGTAAATCAGAAATGATGTGTCAACATCAGTAGAATACAGTCTAGCACTGAACTCAATGTTACAATTTTGTTTATATTTCAATTATTGTTATCTGTTTTGTTGTCCAAATAAATTAATAAATTTATACAAAATTTTTAATAGTTGTTTAAATATTCGTACCGTTTGATAGAACTCCTCTGGATTGTCTACGCCAAAATATAATGTATACCGTGGTACAGTTTCCCTCCAATCCAGTTTGTAATGGCGGCAGCATTTTCCCGCGCTCGGATAAACGCCCATCATGGCAGCGGGCGCGATTGTTTTATGATATCCTATTAAAGTGTAAACAGTGGGCTACACTACGTAACTGTTTGCGCAGCGTTTTGTTTCTTTATTTTTTTTTATAAAATGAAACGGATTTCTTTGCAAATATATGTATATTTGCCTTTATAAACATAATGCGTATAAATGCAATACGTGTGTGTATGTCACTGAACTCTTAACAGGCTGGGCAGGACCGATTTTTATGAAATTTTTTGAGTGTGTTCGATTGGTCTCTGGTTTTCTAGTTTTTAGTTTTATTTGAATAAAACAAACATCGTGTTTCTTATCGGAGTCCATTCAATGCGTGGTATAATCAAGACTTTTTAAATGATTTTGTGAGCGAACTCAATGAGACCAGAGAATATAATCTCCGGCTTTTTCGTGCTTCGGAAAAGACTTAACTGTTGCCAAGATTTTTGATATAGATGGTCTTTGAAACCTTGCAATCTGCATTAGGAAAACGAACTTAAAGAGATCCCAGAATCGTCCTAACTATTAGCTAGCCATTTATCCTAGCCAGATAGCCACAGTAACACAGCAAGTGTAGCCAGGACTCTATTTCTTCTCTACATGCCCTATACCCTTACACAGGCTGGTTTTGTCAGTCGCATTTAAAAATATACGTGAACCTTACAAAAAAGGCGAAACAGTTCTGCGACAAAATTATTAACCTTTCAAAAACGTTATCCGCAAAAGCGTTACATTGTAGCTCCCCGTCTGCCGCTGCAAACGAATAAAAGCGGGAAAATTACTTCGCCAATTTACGAACACGAAACGGCTTAAGCGCCCCACATCCCCATCCCTGTCTAACACAGGAGCGCACATAGCTCCGTCCTTATCGCACGCACAGCGGAAAGCGCGGCGAGCTAAGCTTTTTCGCCGCTCAATTTCGTTCATGAATCGCCCTCGGGTTCCATGATGGCTGATTATACAACAGAATGTGTGCGGAAACTCAGTGAACGCTTTCCCGGGCGAACACTACGGTGGCACGTCACCGTATTCAGGAGCGGAACGGCGCAGCGAAACGGGCTGTAATCTCCGTTCTACCATTGGCTGTTTCAAAAAAAGTACGCAGCTTGTGATTGGCCAAAACAAATTGCTCGCGCCGTGTTCTTTATGGGCTGAAAATTCGAAACGGCGTATCGGCCAGAACGCGGTATAACTGAAACGCTGTAAGTACGCTGGTTTTATTGCATGATTCCGGGATGATAGGACTTTTTGATTTTGCTTAAACGCGAGACATACATACTCCTTGCAGGGCGAAGTAAAATTGCAATATTAGGGCAATTAAACGAGTTTTTCTTTTGGTGAGGAGTACTAAAGCGCAGATGTGGTTTCTTTTAGAAAATATATTTTGTTTTTACGGTTCATGTAACACGGTATGTACTCGTATTATCATCAAAAATTAATAAAATGGTATTTTTTGTTATAAATAGTTTATTTTTATATCATCTTCACCATCAGCCTTGAACGTCCAACAGCCAGGCTCAGTCGTTTCTACATCAATAGTAAGTAACTAAATACTCAAATAAGTATTAATTCTATTGAGAAATCCAAAAAAAATGCATTCGTACACTAACAACAATAATGGTTACTGAAACGAATCCTTATTTGCTACCGGCTACCGGTAACTAATTTCTCTGCGGGATGTCAAAAACCATAGACCATAGATGAGTAAACGTAAATTGGTGGCAAAATCCAAAGCTGAGATTCAAAGAGTTTTTAAACAAAGGTGTTTTGTAAATTCTTTGTCACAGAGCAATAAGTCTTTTAAATTTGGAACAACAATCCACAAATTAGGGAAGGATGACTGGCAGTGTAAAAATCAAAATGGAACTTTTAACGCTTAGTCGCGGAAAGCGATCAAAAGAATAAACATATTATGCTAAAGTAAATATTTAAAAAGTTATTCTAGTTCATTAAGGAGGGCTTAAACATGAAGCTGTGTATATCTACAGCTTCATGGGATTAACGATTGACCTTACGTTGGTTTATTGTTTTGGATTTTTTTAAATTCTTATTTAAATAAACAATATTTATTTTCTGTATGATGATGATGAATGATAGATAATAGAAATGAGAAGTGAGAAATGATATACCCCCAACCCCTCGAGTATCTCAGTAAAGATGTGGGGCTTTACTAAGTAGGTACTCGGGTGGACTTCTTGAGAGAATTTGAAAAGTGACGTTGCACTGTTTTTGTTTCATTTGCCAACACTCATGCACACTCACGAACACCTAACGGTTAATAATCCACCATTATTTCACATTAATATTCGATATAACACAAATTTTAGAAAATAAAACAAAACCGCAGACAAACCTCTTCACTTTCCCGCCAAGAAGTCTCATAAACTATTTTGAAAAACTCTCAGAATTTTTTTTTTTTTATTCTGGGAAAAAACTTTTACTTACCACAGATAAGTAAATGTGCTATTACTTTGTTATTACATTAATAGATAACTACAAAAACAAAACAGTAAATATAATGCCGTATTCACAAGTTCGTCTTCGCAGGACAACAGCGCGTTCGGTCGTAACCAATTTTTCATCCGTATCACCATCTGCGCTAAATAATACAACCTCCCCGGATTATTCATGAAGTTTATTTTTCATTAACTGTTCGTTCAGCCGCTATAATTGCGTCGGCCCTTTTATTTTATTTGCCGAAAGGAGATCTCTCTCTTATTTATTTAAACGAGTAATGCCAAGATTTGTTGTTTTTATTTGTCTTTTGTACGTTTTGAGTGGAACCTTTTTTCTGCTATGATTTTGTTTTATAGATACTTTTTGGTTGTTTATTTTTTAAGAAACAAACATTCTTTTTTATTGTATAATGGTATAAATAATGGTAACGCTTAACCGACCAGTCTTAGATCTAGATGTCCTATTCATTACAATGAGAGATTTTCTGACAGCTCGAAATTTAAAAAAAAGGTTCTAAAATATGTAACAGATGGCGTTGACAAATAATGAAGTCAGTGTGACCAGAAGTCGGTGTGACCAGATGATTACCAGGTGATGACCAGAAACTCTCACAAACAATACTTAACAAAAACCACTGTAACAAACAATACTCAACAAAAACAACAAACAAAAACAAAAAACTCAACAAAAACATAATAAATTAAATTTAAAATGAAATTACGAAACAGCGTCAGTGAACGCCAAGGACAAAGCAAAGAGCACAGTACCAAGGAAGGATGTTGGTGAAAGCGGATCACGATCATGATCATAGAGTATAATAGAGTAGATCTATGGATTGACTTGAGTCGACTTGACATCACGGCTTTTTTTCTCGCTTCATTATTTGGTAACGCCATCTATTATTATTATTTTGTAAACTTTTTTTTAATCAACTGTCAGAAAATCCCTCATTCTAAGTTACATTTTGTGTTTGGTTTGGTTAACGGTAGGGCTTGTTCTAAGACCGCTTGGCTAGCTTCCACAATCTTATCTAAGGCTGTCTCCATAAAAATAACATTTTGTAATATTGTTGTGTTTCGACAGTTAGGGATAAAATAGCCAGTTTTTTAGTAATTCAGGAGTATGAGGATGAATGTAACATAATAAGCCTCACTTAACATCAGGAAAGATTTGAAAAAAGTCAAAGTGTTGAAAAAATTCCACGAGCGGGGTTCGAACCCGAGCCCCATGTCATGCTGGGTCAGGTACACTGCCAACTATGTTATCGTTGGCAGTGCACCTTATCAAATTTTTATTTGATCGCAACAAAATTTGCGTATAATTATATGTATACAACCATAATCATCAGATAAGATAATAGCTAAGTGCTTTTCGCGTTGAATAAAAAAAAAAAAAAAAATAGATACACTTACATTTTGACGTGACAACGTCTTATACGATAGAGCCGGCTGCACGCACGAAAAAGTTCGGCGTTACCTCGCTCTGAGACTTGAAAGTGCAAGCGAGAGCGCGGAACGAGCGACAAAGAAGCACAATCGGCTGAGTAGAAATTTAGCCGTGCTGCTGTGCAAGCCCGTGTCCGGCATCGCCACCGCGGTACTTACCCCCAACACCCCCCGACACCCCCAACACCTCCCGACACCACCAACTCCTCCCGCCTACCTGTTCGACGGGCTGCTGCTGCTGTGCAAGCCCGTGGCCGGCATCGCCACCGCGGTACGTACCCCCAACACCCCCCGACACCCCCAAAACCTCCCGACACCCCAACTCCTCCCGCCTACCTGTTCGACGGGCTGCTGCAGGCTGCTGTGCAAGCCCGTGGCCGGCATCGCCACCGCGGTACGTACCCCCAACACCCCCCGACACCCCCAACACCTCCCGACACCCCCAACTCCTCCCGCCTACCTGTTCGACGGGCTGCTGCAGGCTGCTGTGCAAGCCCGTGGCCGGCATCGCCACCGCGGTACGTACCCCCAACACCCCCCGACACCCCCAACACCTCCCGACACCTTCTTAAGACGTTGTCACGTTCAACTATCGTCAGTAAACCGACATTACAGACAACCAATTTTTTAATTTACATCAAAGCTACTAAGCCTGACGCTGCAGTTTAAAAAAAATAACTACCATAAAGCTTCTTTTGTCGAATATGTTACAAAAAAGGATTAATAAGTAATTCTACAAAAATATTTTGTCTTACTTTTCCGCTTAAAATGGCCACCGTAGGCAATTCTTTTCTCATTCCCTTATCATTTATTACATGTTATCTCAGACCATCACCACAGTTGATATGACGGCGGGAGAGTATCTCTTAATTCTTAGTTTTTCTAAATTAAAATGAATTTGTGCTCCTTTCAAAGAGTTTGGTATATCAGGAAAGAGTATGGTTACGGAGTAGTTAATACTTTTTTGTTAAATTAATACTTTTTATATTTTGTCTATAAACTGTCAAGTCACTAGTAAGTATCTCGTCTATGTTTTCGTATTTTTTTCAAAAACTTTTTGATTTCAATGTTCGTACTTTGTAAATTAAATCTTAATTAGCGCTAATATGCGTATGCGTTATGCGTTTGGTGCGCACTACCTATAACTACCCAGATATATGTTTTTTTTTTGCAATTCTGCATCCTTTAAATACTGTTTTGTTGTGCAAAGTGACTAGATAGCATAGTAGGTTGTGCACCTGACCCGGCATGTCATAGAGTGAGGGTTCGAATCCCGCTCGTGGAATTTTTTCAACACTTTGTCTTTTTCCAATTTGTAATTTCTTCGCAACATTTGCGTATAATTATATGTAAATAATCATGACTAGACAATGTTATTTTTTACAGTAATTGACAATATTAATCTCAATTATCGGATGACTTAGACAAAATGGTGGCAGCTAGCACTACCCTTTAATCAACAAAGATCGAGATATGTTCGGTAACATTAGTTTATTAACTGTGTCCCGTTCTACGTCGTATTATTACAAATGTGTATACGTCTACATCGGCGAGATGCCGGCGCGACACTGATTTATGTGTGCTGCTTGCGATAATTCTCTGTAAAATATCCGTGTTGATAGTTCTACAAAAAGAGGTCGTATTAGAGCTTTGGTTAGGTAATACACGTAGTAACTATTACCTAATCAGTGGTAATACTATGGTCTAAGGGTAATACACACAGATCAGTCTTCAACCTGCATTGAGCTATGGAACTATAAAAGATCGTGGCTTGACAAATTTATTATAAAGTTTAAGGTGTTTTTTCTGGAACCAAACCGAGTACAAAATAGTATCCCTTCACTGGAGAAGATTGTCAACCTGTTGAATTACCAATAGTAACTTTCAATATTTGATATTTGAAAAACTTTAATGTATGAATTTCATTATAACCTATAAGTTAAAAAAGTTTTCTGGTAAAACAAAATTATTATATACAGACACTCAAGTGTAATAGAAAAAAATCAAACATGGTCACAACCAACATGAAGTTGAAAAAATTGAGTAAAAAAATTTTTTAGTTAAACAGTTTTATTGAAAATAAAAATACAAAAAAACTAAAAGAAAAAACTTTTTGAAAACAAGCTTTTATTACTTGTTAAGAAAGAACTAAAAAGTTAAAATAATTTAAACCTGACAACGACAATAAGTAAAAAAAATTATAATTAAAACCGTGTAACATTGTGATGCAAAAGAATTTTTTTTTAAACTTTTTTAGTTCTTTTTTAACAAGTAATAAAAGCTTGTTTTCAAAAAGTTTTTTTTTCTTGGATTTTTTAAAAAATCTTTATTTTCGATAAAACCGTTTAACTTAAAAAAAATTTTACTCAATTTTTTCAACTTCATTAGCCACCTTCATTATTTTTCTTTTGCAATCACAATGTAACACGCTTTTATTTATAAAACATTTTTTTCTTATTTTCAGATTTAAATAATTTTTACTTTTTAGTTCTTTTTTCTTGTTTCTAGTTTGAGGAGCTTGATGGCGCAGTGGTTAACGCGCCCGGTCTGCGAGTGCTGAGGTTAAGCAACTTTCGCAAAGACCGGTTATTGGATGGGTGACCAAAAATTTATCATCTCGAGCTCCTCCGTGCTTCGGAAGGCACGTAAAGCCGTTGGTCCCGGCTGCAATAGCAGTGGTTAACAACCACCGCACCGCACTGGGCCCGCGTGGTGGTTTATGGCCCGTTCTCCCTATCCATCCAGAGGGAAGGCTCGCGCCCTAGTATTGGGGACATAAAATGAGCTGATGATGATGAGTTCTTTTTCGCACTTGGACCTTATGTTAAGTGGCCTAAGATTACGCTTACACATATATACCTACTTTTGTTGCTTATTTAAAAAAATTTAAAATGTTTTTTTTTTTGATATTTTTTTAATAATTTATTTGTAATAAGTAATAAGCAATATGACTGCTGCTATGAATATGGCACAAATGTAAATCAACATATTATTGCATACATAGTCATAATTATTTATTGGTATTGTAGTACAGATGTAAGAGTATTGCAACACATACAATTTGAGGTGTTTTTTTTATTTTTTTATACAAAGTATTAATTCTATGGTACTATTAAGTTATACAAAGGCTCAAACAAAAAAAAAAAATAACCAATAAACAACAGTAGATATGATTAGTTAGTTATTTTTTTTAATTAATGGCACTAATGTTGCTCTAAAGCATTTCACAAATCAAAAAAGCAGTGACAAAATTCACCGCTTACGTCAGCCTTCCGGTTGCATAACGGTCAGTGCAGCCGCCCAGATTGCGGAAGACCCAGGTTCGATTCCTGGCTGGGTCGGGTGGGCGTTTAATTTTTTCACTGTATTTTATATAAATATTTAATTAAGCTTAAGCGTAGCAATTAACACTTAAAAATAAAAGAAAAAATTATTTCATTTAGGTTAAATATTTGTTAATTAGTTAGTAGAATTCTATTCTATTGAAAGAGTGAGTCATATTTCTGATTATGCTGTTACTCCTAAACTTCTGGTCACCCCACTTTGGCAGTCCGTCTTAGAGACTGTTATCATTTATTACCAGCTTATCTAGCTCAGAATGAATGGTGGATATTTTTATTATCGCGATATCATCATACTATTCAGCCATTTTGCTTTATGTATGGCGGGGAACAAATGGCTTTTTGCTACTGTTCAGATTGGCGGTAATATTGTTTGTCTTTTATCTAATTTTACCTATTTATTTTATAGCAGTTTCGGAAAGCTTTTTTATAAAGTTTTACTTTACTTAGAGTAATTATTAACAAAATCTATACTAATATTATAAAGAGGAAAGCTTTGTATTTTTGTATGTACTTATGTATGTTTGTAACGAATAAACTCAAAAACTACTGGACCGATATAAAAAATTCTTTCACCGTTAGAATGCTACATTAGCGCTGAGTAACATAGGCTACAAAAAAATGCGGTACAAAGTTCGCCGGGTCAGCTAACATAAAAAAAACATGGTAAGAATCCCGTTTATTATTACTCTAATGAAATGCAAGTGACATAATAGTTTAAATAGTTATATTACTTTTTAAATTGAGCTCGATGGCGCAGTAGTTAACGCGCCTGGTCTGCGAGTGCTGAGGTTAAGCAACTTTCGCAAAGGCCGGTCATCGGATGGTTGACCAAAAAATCATCTCAAGCGCCTATGCACGTAAAGCCGTTGTACCCGGCTGCATCAGCAGTCGTTAACAACCACCAACCGGCACTGGGCCCGCGTGGTGGTTTACGGTGTGTTCTCCCTGCGGTGTTCCCATCCATAGGGAAGGCTCGTGCCCCAGCAGTGGGGACATAAAATAAGCTGGTGATGAAGGCGATGATAACTTAAGATAATATTCTATTCATAATGAAGTCATGGCTTTGAACGTGACGTTCAAATAAATATTTTTTATTATCTATACTAATCTATAATTTTAATAAAGAGGTAGAGTTTGTGACTTTGTTTGTGACTTTGTGGAGGGTAAGCTCTGGAACTACTGATCCGATTCTAAACAATCTTTTACTGATAGAATGCTACATTCCCTGCGGGTAACATAGGCTATATTTTATTTTATAAAAGTATTATTTTTAAAATCCCAAATCAACGCTGACGAAGTCGCGGGTAAAGTGCTAGTCTATACTAATATTATAAAGAGGAAACCTTCGTATGTATGTATGTATGTATGTAGGTATGTTTGCAACGAATAAACTCAAAAACTACTAAACCGATTTTAAAAAATTCTTTTACCATTAATATGCTACATTAACGCTGAGTAACATAGGCTATATATAAAAAAAAAAATATATTTCAAAGGCTTTTGAAAAAAACCGACTTTTTTAAAGCACTGTCATTATCTTATCAGTGTTTTTTTATTTGGTGAAAGTTGGGCCTTAACTTCTGCAGAAACGCTTGGACCTTGCATCACGGGGGCGGTGAGTGTTTTTTTTTGGTCCAGCTTACCTTCGCCATATTTTGACCCCTCGCCACTGTTCCACAGTAGACTATTCCATCTTTTGGAAGTACGACAAAGAAACGAGTCACCAAATATTTTATTAGTTTCTAAATTTTTTTTATTTTTATTTTTAAGTGTTAATTGCTACACTTAAGCTGAATTAAATATTTTTATATAAAAATACAGTGAAAAAATTTAACGCCCACCCGACCCAGCCAGGAATCGAACTTGGGTCTTCCGCAATCCGGGCGGCTGCACTGACCATTATGCTACCGGGAAGGCTGACGTAAGCGCTGAATTTTGTCACTGCTTTTTTGATTTTTGAAATGCTATAGAGCGACATTAGTGCCATCTATTCAAAGGTTTAATTTACAACCGATGGACATGCAGATTCATTTATATATAAAAATATTTAGATTTTTTAGATTTTTTATATAAAAATATTTAGTTTCTAAATATTAACATACCTATAATCTTTTACATGCAATTCTAGATCTAAGGCAGTGTAGCCTAACCATTAGATCACAGAAAGGCCCATCTAATTTCAACACCATATTGCTTTTTATGTCAACAAATCTTGTTCTCCCGATCCGAATAATGCCCGGAGGCCTTAATAAAGACGGAGGCCACGACGAGCGGCCTTATTGAGTTATTTACTGAGGCCTTAATGGCTCTCAGACGTGTCTCGGTCTTTATGAAACCTTTTTACTTACGTATTTGGAGATTAGCTCCTATTTCGTTGATGACTGGTGAAACTGTGCAGGGAATTAGCAAATTTAAAAGTAAATTAGCGTTCTTTTAAGAAAGGAACGGCTACTTCCTTCATTTGGTAAACCTCATTTTAATCAGTCTTAAAATACTTAGGTACGTGCAGTAAAAACTTTTTAACTTCACACATTTAATACCTAAGGTTTTTTTACTTTTTATTTTTAAGTGCTAATTGCTGCACTGAAGCTGAATTAAATATTTATGAAATATTTATAAAATACAGTGAAAAAATTAAACCACCCGACCCAGCCAGGAATCGAATCTGGATCTTCCGCAATCCGGGCGACTGCACTGACTGCTATGCTACCGGGAAGGCTGAATTTTGTCAAAGCACTCAAAAATTAAGGCAAGATAGATGGCACTCTGCCGCAATAAGCACTCAAAAGTTAAAAAGCAGTGACAAAATTCAGCGCTTACGTCAGCCTTCCCAGTAGCATAGCAGCCGCCCGGTTTGCGGAAGACCCAGGTTCGATTCCTGGCTGGGTCGGGTGGGCGTTTAATTTTTTCACTGTATTTTATAAATATTTTATAATTTTTTATAAATATTTACCTAAGGTTTGCCAAATATGAAGTTTACCAAACATGAATGATAGTCAAAACGTGTAACAGAAAGATGTGGTCAAAATTAAAAGATCCAAAGCGTTATGCAGTATCCAATCTTGTATGCAGAGTTACTAAGACATAACTGTTAACTTTAATTTGTTATGCTATTTTTAATTAAATAATTTTCTGTTATGAATTTGTGACGTCACATCAAAATAAACAAGTCACAGGCAGCCCTAGTGGTTTAGTAACTTCTGCGTACTAACATTTATGACCGCTGCTGCTTGCGTAAGCGCGTCTGACGCGCATCACTTCACAAATATAAATATTTCATTGACCATTGCATGACAAATTAAAGTTAATAATTATGTCTTAATAACAACATATACGAGTTCTAGATGGTATACACTTTTTTGATTTTGAGGCTATAAATAGTACTTATTTAAAAAAAGCCCCCTGAACGCGTCTGACTGTTAGGACGGACTAATCTCAGGAACCACTAGATGGATTTTGATGCGGTTTTTTCCAATAGATAGAGAGGTTTACGTATACAAAACAACACGAGTGAATGAAAGGCATACGAGTGATTTTATAATAGGTTTGGGGAGCGATCTCACAAAGTAATATCATTACACTAATAACTTATTGTTGACACCGGAAATTCTTGAACGATATTTATCTTAATAATCATATTGTTAATTGAACAAAAAAACATTATATTTCATAGTGTATTTTATGTTTCTTTTATTTCGAGATCACCAGTGAGATTCAACTATCGCCTATCTAAGTATTCAGTGAAACAGAGCCTCGATAGTGCTGAATTAAAACGTGTGCAAATGTTTCTCGGTATATTGATTTTGACATTTGGACTATGAGAACCAAAATGGCTTTTAGTCTGTGGGAAAAACAAAAGGAAATTAAACAACAAAATAAATTTATGTATGTAACTTGGTTTTATGTCTTTTCCTTAAATTTTAAAATGTAACCTATTTACAATATCCACTTACCTATACACTAGATAATTAATTATAAGGAATTACATTATAATATACTTAATAATAATTAAGGTATGTATCTATATCGTTAAACATAATTGATTAATTAAAATTATTTTTATCATCCAGCCATTATTTATGAACACAAAAATATATATTTATCTATTCTTATTTTAAACATAAATATATACCAATATCTTTAGCTGCCTCGCCTTTATAGCGTAACATTTTATAAGTGACGAGAACTAAAATTTCCTTAGGCTCGCCCGCAATATGACAAAACCTTTTTTTTAAAGAGTTTGCTGAGGCTTGAGGAACCCAGTGGCAACCACTGGGTTTCTCAAGCCGTGTGAAACGAAGCGTCGTCAGAGGTTTTATAGTGGAAACGGCATCACGCACAAGTGCGTGTCCCCGTGCCCTACTAGATTCTCCGAGGGGTTCGGATTGGGGGGATGACATAACCGTTAATATTAATTAAGTCTAAAAATAGATAAAACAAATATAAAGTTGTGGCACCATTGTTTGACGCCAGTTTTCTTTACAAAAAGGTAACATAGAATTTCATAAAATTTTACTAGGAAAAATCAATCAGCTTCAGATAGGCTACTCTTGACGCAAACTCAATCTCAATACAATTCCAATGGGATTAATATGTATCGATATTGGGATAAGTTTCGCAATTTCGGAACGCCCCATCTCGATAATAATTTGTTGACTCAATTTCCACGCAATTTAATTCTAATGTGGCGCTATTATCGCTTTTAAGAGTGCCATTGGAATTTTTTAGATTTGGGATTGGAAATTGATTATTGCAATTGTGTTTCAAGAGTAACCCACCAGGAAGCTCGAGTGGGAACCGAACCCACGACCTTTGGATAACCGGTCTAATGCTCTGGCCGTTGAGCTACCGAGGCCTCAGAAGACTCATTGAAGTTTTCTAGTAGTTTTTTGATTAATGCTGCAAGCCAGCGGTATTACGTCACTGTGATGTTACTACCCTCATAGTCGATAGAACACTTTTGCAAGTATTCAACAATCGATTCCCGCTCGACCTTCTTGAGGCTGGTCGGTTTTTACTAGTATTTTTTTTCTTGTAACTTTAAATAGCATTGTGAATTCAAAAATAAACAAGAATTTAATTTTTTTTAAATCTGAATATTCAAGAGAGTACCTTCCTGAGGCTGGTTGGTTTTTCTAGTATTTTTGTTTCTTGTAACTTTAAATAGCATTGTGAATTCAAAAATATTAAAACCAGAATTTCATTTTAAAAAATCTGAATGTTCAATAGAGTCGAAAATCAGTTGCTGACCCTATTTCTAATTATTAAAGGGAAAAGCGTCGATCTCTCGTTTCTGAAGGCTGGCGCCACAGACGTTTCTCGAAATACACACAAAAAATCTTAATTTTTTAAGAGAATGATTATGGGAAATAATTTATTTGTACTTATTACAAAATAAATATTTGGTCAGCAAAATTATTATTTGGTCAGCAGAATTATACAATCGGTCAGCATAAGAAATCCTTACTGTAGGTTAGGTTAAGTTAAAAAAAAAATCTCGAGCGAAGCGCAGCGTAGCGAGGGCCAGTCACGGAAGGGGGGAGCGGCATAAGACTGCTGTTCATAATGATATAAATTGCAGACTGATTTAGAAATATTTGCTGACTATAAGTTGCTGCCCAATTAGCTTTTTTGCTACCCAACTAGCATTTTTTTGCTAACAAAAATACGAATATTTTGCTAACCGTAAAACACCCAATGGTTATTGACAGTTATAATTCGCACGTCACAGATATTGCACTTACTTTAGATAATATACGCTTTGGTCTTACATTAAATATCTATCGGTACTATATTACATTACAAGACATACAATTTGTAATAACGTTCGCTACAAAATAACATGAATTACATTAACAATATTGGAATGCTTTCTATTTTATATGTTTTTTTTACATTCGTTATTAAAGTTTTCAGTAATTAGATGTCTGAAGTTAAACTTATTTTTTTACTTTTTTAAAATGGTGGCCATTTTAAAAAAGTAAAAAAATAAGGAAAGGAGTTTTCATTTAATTTATTTTATTTTCTCAGGTGAATCAAAAGTAAAAAAAACACGAGATGCAGATATACATCAGAAAACCAATGACAGATTCACAATCGTAGATTTAGGATTTTTTAAAAGAAAAATATTGAGCTAACAGAAAACTAAAAGAACTTATTTCTTATTACAATTTATTATATTATTACATTACAATCAATGTATTCCGATGATTTGTCAAAATGGAAAATCTTTTAAAACGGAAAAATTTGCTAGTAGTTTTTTTGTTAAATATATCATATTCAATCAGCGTCTTTTTAAAACATTACAATGTACTTACTTATTGTACTTATTAACACAATAAAATATGAACTTAAAATTATTATTTACAATTATTACAAAATAAAAAGCGTATCCTTTGCTATCAATAAATTATTTAAAAAAAAAACAAAAACTTTTATTAGTGCCTATTTACATATAAACAATTTTTTTTCTTTTTTTCTTTTACTTTTCGACATTTATATTGAAGTTAGGATATGTTGGCCTTAGAGTTGCTTCCGGGTTAACTGGTGACGGAGGCGTGGGGGGAATATAAGGGTAACGAGGGTAAGTAGGGTATGGGTAAGGGTAACCAGAGGGTAAAAGTTGGGGGTTGTGGAACGGAGGCATTAGGGCGGGAGAGGGGTACCCGTATGGAAGGCCGACGGATGAGGCAGCCGCTTGCAAGATGGAGGCTGCGAAGGCTGGGTCGCTGTATACTGCGGCGTACGGCCAGGCGACGGCTATGCGCTGCCTTTTGTCCTTCATTCTGCGGTTTTGGAACCATACCTGTTGGCGAAAGAAAATAACGGTTAAGTCTATGGTCGCGGAAAAGGTTTCACTCAAGATTGTTGTTTATAGTCACGGAAAAGTTTTTGTGTGTTTTCTTTTTCTTTTTTTGTAACGTAGAAATGTGGACCTTAATCGTGCTTGATAAGAAAAAGAACAACTCAACAACAACAAGCTCACTTCACTCGTAGGGCGCTTTCAAATTAGGCGTTTGCACTGCGTTCCATATTAAAACAAGCGTGCGGCTGGCGTATAATATGAAAACGCACGACAGCGCTCCGACTATAACCGTCGAAATTGAAAGCGCCCGTAGACTCGTAGTTGTCTTTTCTTTGGTCGGAACGTTTTGTTACTAAAATTGTTGTTACTTAATAAAATTAAGGTATCATTTTTACGGGTCCATATTGGCTCACCCAAAGTTTTTTACCCGAAATTGTTATTCCTACCGATTTGTAATCCGAATGATCACTCTTCCTAAAATTGTTCTTCCTAAAGTTTTTATTCATACAATTTGTAGTAAATACTACAGACGATGTTCATAAAACTCATGTTTCCGAAAATTGTAATTAATAATATCACTAATGTAAATATATTAAAATTCCTACTGTTGTTTTTTATAACGCTTTTATCCCTAAACATAACTTCCATTGTAAAGTGATGTATATTAATGTGAGAAAAGTCGCTTCTGGCAGTTATGTCAACCTAACCCGCTCGTTGCTTCGCTCCTCGCTAACCTAAGCGAATTTATTTTAAAGTCGCTTGAATTAAAAAAGATATGACTTTTTTTTAAATAGTGTAAAAGACGGTTATGTTGAGAAAATATAGGAAAACAAGTAATAGTATAAATACCAAGAACATTAGAAACAGAGTAGTTAGGAATTGTGATTGTTAGGATGAAAAATGCTAGGAAGAACATTTTCGGAGTTCCAATTATCGGAGTTGAAAATTTTGGTGAACTTTGGCGAACCCATTTTTTACATTGCTGAAAAAGTAAAGTATTCATTTTTTCAGCTAAATCAGGCAATTTGTATTTTCAGTCTTATTGCTAGGCTTTAGATAATAGTTACTAAACTATTCTAAACACTCCAATTGTGTTTAATTTTGCTTGACGAAGCCATTTTTGATATATGAATTTTTTTGACTATTAAGTAATTGTAGCAATATATTTCAGTAGAACCTGCATCTAAACTACGTTCCAAAAGTCAATAAGAACCATTCGACTATTAACACAAACCCGCTAATTAATTGCAACTGTTTCTAAAACAACATACAATAAAATAGTTAGTCAACAACCTCTCCCCGACTCTCCAAACATTAAATTCATAATGGCCGCTGAAACAACAGACGGCGCAAACGAAAGCTTTTCAGGCCTTACCACGGGCGGCAGTGTTGTTGTGGTTGTGAGAAAGAGAAGCGTGTAGCGGCGTATACACGCGTCTCTTTTCCACAACTGCAATTGCAGATACTGCTTTAATACTCGTAGTATATGGTAAGGGTCCATTTCTTCGTTTTGTTTGCATCTTGTTCAAACAAACGCTCAGTAAGTGAGAGAGCGGACATTATTGTTCGCGCGAATGACGTGTTAATTGGCGGGAATTCCGTGCGAGAGCTACGCGCGGAAAATCTTTCCCTTTGTGCCATAGACAATAATAATAGGTTTTTTTAAGGCTCTATTTAGCGAACACTGGTAAATTTGAATAACGTTTGTTGATTACAAAATTAGTGATTGGTAAAGCTTCTGTGTTTCTTAGGTGTAAAAACCAAGCCACATTTTGTAGTTATTGTTTGTTCCTAAAAGTAAAATTTATAATAAACTATAAAAGTACTATAACTATTTTAATAATATTATTCATGATTTTAATATTTTGCGGTTTCTTAAAGAGGTTCGTTAATAATTTTAAACCTTAATGGTCAGTCAGGTTAATAACAACGTAAAAAACATAAAAAAATGGATTATAAACATTGATTTAAAAATTATGTTGTTGCCATTTATTATAACAAACACAAATAAGTCAGATTACTTGATTAAATACATTTTATTATTATTATTGTTTATGGCAATAAAATAAAGGAACAATATTTCATCAAGTAATCCCTTAAAGCATAGTAATCCTATATCTAATTATTTATCTTTACACAAATCGTACCAACACGATAATATTCTAATAACATAAAACAAACTCTGACACCAAACATTAATTAATTACCTACAACACAAATACTAATTAACTCTCTTATTAACTGGCATATATACGCTATGTCGCACGAAAGTTTGGTAAGACGATAATTATAGACATGCCGTATAGACACATCAGTCATCACAATAAACAAACATGAAATAAAAAAATAAAAAACGCCGGCTTTATGGCACACCATCAAATGGTAGCCGCGCTTTGCTTTAATAGTTTTTAATTGACGTAATCGCGTCGTAAAACAGATGCCGGTAAGACACCAAAGGTTGCCAGTTGCCACTCGACACTACAATATTAATCATTTATTGTGAATCTATATATTAATACGTGAAGCAAAAACTTTGTACCCGTTTTTAGGAAAATTGCGCGGACGGAGGAGTACGAAATTTCGCACACTTATAGTTTATATATATACGTTATCCAAATGTTAATTTTTTTTAAATGAAACATTAAAAATAACATATAAAAAATAACATTACACACACTACCATGTATTTAACACACACATATTATTTGTCTTTAATGCGGCCGACATCTGTCAATGCCAATCCAAACACTCACATTGTATCTTTTTTAATTTTTCATTGCTTAGGATACAATTGGGCGACCACTAGTCCATAGAAAATACACATTGAAACACACGTTACACAAGACATTTATTTATTTTTTATACAATAAATAAAATAAATAAATCCAAAATAATACAAAGTATACCTAATGGTGAGCTTATTAGTAAAAGAGATGTTTAGAGAAGAAAGTTGATTCTCAAGTCATTATACTTGTGAAAGGCACCCCCTTTGGACCCTGATCTGCTCAGAGCATTTTTTTTAAATTATTTATAATCTGAGAGGGTAGAAAGTAGGAAAGATTGGCGTCTTGTTGTGTCAGAGGCCAAGGTCTACTACGGGTCACTGAGCCAGCAGAGTAAGTAATATTTATCATCAGTTTTTGACTTTTACCAGTGTTACATTGTGGAAATTGAAATTGTACTAGTTACTTGATGTAAGTCTGCATACTTAGATGTTTAAATATATTTTTTAATTCTGTTGATTTTATATTTTGTGTGTTTATTTGTAATAGAAAGTATCCCTACGATAGGGCATTGCCAATATTTTGACGGTGTAAAAGTGAGAAAACAAATGGCTGAGTTTTCTCCTCACTTTCCACATAGGTCACTAATCTCGATATGTTCATTCTGACAGCAGCCTGTCAACCCTACGCTCGTTCAAAGACGACCGATGAAGTGTTTTCATGCACCCACTAATGATGGCGGTAGTAAACCGAGTGTTTCCCGGGCTCAATATTCATTAGCATTCTAAAGCTACTGAATAATTCGGCTGGTTTTTATTAATACGCATCGACAAATTAGCGTGAATGTAAAATACGAATGGAGCCATAAAGACATCTGTCTTTTTTTTTCACAGCGCGCAGTCCGATTTCTTTTTTTTAATGGAAGTGATAATTGACATTATGACCGGCCAGTACGGGAATTTAAATTGGCGTGGAATACGGCTTGGTAGGTTTCGTTAACAAAATTTTTTAGTGATTTCTATGTGATTGAAACTACTCCTTTTGAATTGAATTGAAACTCTTTATTTGATTTTGATGCCGTTTTAAATTTCAATAGGTTAACCTTTTTTATTTTTCACATGACGGCTCTATTTCCTTTTAATGGAAGTGTCAATTGACATAATGACCGGCCAGTACCTATGGGAATGTCAATTGGAGTGGAATACGACTATCTCTATTTGTAAGTTGATTAAAATCTTTTTCTTTTTATGGCAATAACTTTTACGTTTTGCCTGTGTCGGGTAATTAGTTAATATCTTTTTATTTAATTTATTGACCACTTTATATTTAAACCAGCTATTTAAGACCATTACGTAACACTACATTGCATTATTAGAGCAAGTGATAGCCGCTAACAATGACCTTCACCTACGCCATAGACAAATAACCGAAGTTTGTAAATTTCTTTCGTATAAAAAATAAAAGTAGCTTGTAGATATTTTAACAGAATCTATTAATTTTTAATAATCTATTGGCTAAGTAAACAACAGCTGGGCTCATTCTTTGCACATTCAGCACAAAAAATATTAAGTAAGAAAAAAATATTTAAAAAGGCCACGGCCATTTTGGGTGCTAAATGTTTTTGTTTTACAACGCGCGCGTATGATCCATCAATTAGAGTTACAATAATTTTCATCACGCGCACTTTAGCTACTTGCAATAGCTAATTCACAGAAATCACGTGAAATATGTGTGAATAGTAAAGCATACAATAATGAGGAGTATTAGGTATTCTTGACGGGAAAGTGTAGAGACCGTTTATCAACCACTTCAAGTTGCATTTTTTTTTTCAATCCGTTGAAATCCGAACAAACGCTCTTCTTCGATTAGTTATTATAAATCTCTGCATTATCCTTCGGTCGCTATCAAGAGGCCATTAGTTAAAACCCACCAATCCGCATTTTACTAGCGTTTTAGCTCGTAATGAGCAAACGTTCTACTAACTATTAATAGATACTGCATTTTACTTAAGTCTCGATCAAGTTGGCAATGGCTAAAACCCACCAAATTGCACCCACCTCCAGCAGCGATTTGAGAATTTGGTTTTCCGAATTTGAAATGTAAATCTCGAACATGTGCAAAATATAAGTACCAAAAGAAAAAAAATTTCACTTAATTAAATATGTCGTCATTTGCTTTTGCTATTTTCAGTAATGGTGTAACGCAACAAATTAGCTGGCCACCCGTAACAGGAGGCGAAGGTTCCGCGTGGGCGGGTGTCTATGAAACTATGAAACAATAGCTTTTGACATTTCACGGCACGCTAAAAGGGAAACTATGACTGCAATGTTTTATTTAATATGGGTTGCCAGTTGCGAAACACTGTCACAATATACAAATGGTCATTAGGAACTCTTTATATGGACCATAATGCAAAATGTACCTTTTTTTAAAGAAGTTAATTATTTAACGTCAATGGGTGCAAAGTTATAGAGATAATACGTAAGAGACCCAAATGTCAAAAGCACAAAAAAGGTTGTAATAAAAAGATAACATTGTCTATGAATTTAAATTTATTGTTTTTCCTTTCTTCAATAATTCGTTAGTTTTTCTTCAAGATAAGTGATTGTGTAGTGATTGTGATTGTGTACGTGGTTTATAGTCCAATCTACCCATTTGCTTTTGGTATGAGGGTATGCCTTAATTCAACAGTTGACCGTGTTTAGGCTTAGTTAGCGAAAAAAGGCAAATAAGTTCAAAAACTCAAGAAGTCCATTCACCAAAAAGGTTAATACCAAAATTTTAAAAAGTTCTTTACCTTAATAGTGGATTCAGGCAGCTGCAGCTGAGCGGCCAGCTCGCATCTCCTCGGCCTTGACACATAGTTCTCCTTCATGAATTCTTTCTCGAGCCTAGCTAGCTGTTCTCTGGTGAACGCTGTGCGGTATCGCCTGTAACAATCCAAAAATCCAAAACTGAATAAAGAAGAAAAACTAAATATAACATACAACATATTGGAAGCCAAACACAACACGGAGCCGCGAAGGAGATGGCGGGACGAACTGGATGTATTTAACCAAAATTGGAATCAATTAGCTCAGGACCGCAATGAGTGGAATAAATGGAGGGAGGCTTTTGCCAAGCAGTGGGACAGTGAGGGATAATAATATAAAAATTATAGTTCCTCATTTGACAAAAAAAAAAGAACTTGACAGTTAATTTTTAAGGAGTTTAGTTGATACTTTAATAGCTTTACTTATTTTGAACAGAGAAAAGCCTAGAAAGATATTCCGTGCCGTGATTCTTGTCATGTAAACTTAATTTCAAATTAGAGTAAAAGAGACAATTAAACTCTGTTTATTAGTAACAGAGTAAGGGTTTTTATTAAAATTAAGGTAAAATTATATGTTATTATTATCATGTTAATATTACCTAATATTTGGGTCTGGTGCTGACGATGAATTTGTCATCTGCTCCGACTGAGGGCTTAACGATTCTGTGGACAAAGAAATCAAAAAGTTAGCTCAAACTGTAGGGCGGGAAAACTCACAAAAGACATGGTACAAGATTTCCATTGAAACGTAAATTTTGTGATTAACCCGTCCCGCGCTGTAGATATAATTAGCGGGCCACCTTGTGTACGACCGTGCGTTCATATGGCGCGCGAGGACTTAAAGTACACGCAAGCACATGACCTCGATTACTTTTTCAATGCTTGTTTTTTAAATAATTAATAGTGATTTTATAAGCATAAAATCTACAACAAAATGTACAATAAACACGGTAGGTACAACATTTCCATTTAGACGTCCATTTTGTTACCATAGACATCGGCGCATGACTTCAATTACTTTTTCAACAGACTAAAATTAGTTGAACGCATGTTTAAGGACTGATTATCGCTATCTTCTAAAAGCAACCGCTTCATTTAAAGGGTTGTAAGTAGTCGCATTATCTTAATTACTGTTCGTCTAGACATCGGCTACTTGGAAAAACGCTTATAAGTTGAGAATCACAAATAGGGTTTGATAAAAAATTACAATTAATATAAACGGTTAGTTTGTCTATATTTAAGTGCCGAATTCAGATAAGACTGTACGTTTAATTACTCCTTGACCTCAAGATTGACTCGTCATAAAAGAAAAAAAACGAAAAGCGCGGCCAACCAGTAGCCCGTAGGTGCTAATTGAGCGCGCCCAGCCAGCGCTTCCAAAGGAGTACATTAACACAAAACAAACACAAATAAGCTATTGTCTAATTAAATATTTTCCCATGCTGCGTGTGTACTTTTGCTTCGCTGTATCTTTCATCGTGGCGAACACAAAGAGCGCCGAGCCACTACTTTTTAATAAAAAACAAAACACCTTTAAAAAACGCTTTACCAATCTGATTAGCCGTTGAAGTGGTTCTAAATTTAAAAGGCAGCGCTGTTGACATTAGTTGCCCGAAAAAGAAGATTTGACTCCAAAAGTCACGTCCATTGTCTATGGTTGTAATGGCGGCTCGATTAAGACGTTTGATGCTGGTTGCTACGATTGAGTTTGATATCTTTTTTTAGAAAAAAAATTGCTATTGGCGACTTATCCTTTATAACGAGTACTTGGCTTTATGACATCCAAACTCTTATGGTTCCTCAAGCTCGAACTGGTTATTAGAGGATCATGAAAGCATGTCTCCTTATTTTTCTAGATTCTCCGAGGCGTTCCAGCCGGATGAGATGAGAGCGGAAAACAAGAGGGTGCCACCATACTTTAAATTAGCCAAAAAGTCACATTTTTTGCATGAAACGTTCACATTCAACAAACATCTGTATTGAAATGCTAATTAAATAGTTATCATCGAAAATTTATTGCACGCTCGAGTGCATTAGACTGATGTTCTTTTTTTTAAACATGGCGACCGGGCCACTTGAGCCGTTCCCATGCCGGGTGGCGACAGAACACTCGAAAAGCAATTTGCAATAGTCTCGTCGGTGGCTTCCGAAGGCGGTTTGTTACGAAACAAACCTTTTTTCGTTTGGTCACCAGCTGTGCGACACGGTGGCGTGTGCTGGCTGAATAGAAAAAAGAATAAGGAAACACTATTGACGTATAAGCTTTAAAGAGCTTCCGTTTGCGTAGACTTCCGTAACGGCGTCATGGCGGCATTGATATTGGCGCGTCTATTTTTTCTTTTTTTACGTTCTAAAAAGTTTGTAGCTTCAGGAAGCCGGGAAACACAGATACACCCCGTTAGGAGTTAAGTTAAACTTTTCCAGTGTCTTCTCACAAGAGATCATGTCGTAACGACTCACTCTTCTTTGTTTCAAAACTCCCGTTAATATGTTAGTCACACACGAGTTGAAATGCCGTCATAAATGTGCGTGTAAAGGCTCTTGCACACTGGGTAATACGCTTTTGGAAACAATGTAGAGTCAGAGACAAAATATCTTTTTTTTTATCTTATCTTTTTGCAGCAATATTTACTTCTTAAATTCGCCGTTTGTTAACAATCTTTTTAAAAATACAAATATATAGAATTGTATTAATTTATATAATAAATAGAGCTACATAAGACGTAGCTGAATTACTGTAGTGTAGTATTACGAAACTATAACGGTTGCTTACTGGACTTGCAAATCAAGAACTTTTTTGACCTGTTTTGTAATTTAACTTTATATGTTATTTTTATAATATACAAGATGGACAGAATATTAAAAAGTACAAACAAAAATTAATCACTGTGATCTACTAATCTAGGAGGTACTCTTACTAGATAGGTCTAATAAAAAACGAATATACAGGTTATAACAACTAAAAACAGTTATATTCTGTTAAAATCATAATAATAATGTTTACTATTTAATTTATCATAAAAAACTACCTACGTAACTCATTGAATTTCCACGTGTCCCTGTAAATACGTACGGACAGCTTTAACGAAGTCATACCTACCCGTGAATTGAGTTGATGAGCGAGACATGATTGTTATGAAACTATACAGTGTAGTGTGTCGTGCAATTGCGTTTAACGCCCAAAAACTACCTACCTATTACACGTAGGTATGTATGTCATGCATATTCACATAATTAACTATGTTTTTTATCGAGTTCTTTTTACAAAGTTTCCATTATGACTGCGTGTAAAAGAGATTAACGTACTTCGTGTTTTTTTTAATAATAAATGTCTGGTAGCTGTCATTGACAACAGATATGCATTCCATAGACAAGAACTTTGGATTGTGAAGGATTTATTGTGTTATGTAATTTTGAGCAGTCGTTTCCATCGTAAGTGTCGTCGTCAAAGAGTGAGAGAAATTACGAAAAACTATTTTCGAAATAGAAAGGCGTAATGATGATGCATAAAATTGTAATTTTATTTAGACTAAAGTGTTTTATTCAGTTTAGGCTACAATAAACTACAAGGCTACAAATCTACTTGTACTGAGCAGAACCGGCAACCAAATCAGCAAGGGCATCCCTTCCATCCCAAAGTAAGGGAGAGCCTTACTTTTACAACGTCAAATATTGGAAAATACTATTTTTATTATAGAAAGACATTTCTTACCATTATTGTAACCACTACATCGGTATTAAAGTGCCTACTTAACATTATGTCGTTTGCCGATATGCGACCTACTTAATCGAAAACCGTTAGAAGTTGCGAGTGGCAGCCAGCATGTTGACCGAGCCATTCCAAATCATTCGACTGATGAGTGTTGCTATATACGGCCATTTATCGCAATTAGCACATGTTTCATAACGATTCTATTCGCAGCTTCGGGCGTCGGTAATGTTTTCCGATTATTAGCAATTTTGAGGCATAAAAAAAAAACTTTACTGTGACTCACGGGCCACTGTAGAAACATCAAATTCACATTTTTGGATACTATCTGGAAAACAGGACATAGGGTTGAGGTGCTAGTCTTATAAGTGAGTACTAGATGAAAAAGTTTTCAGCAGTATTGAAATGAAACTTCTTTTACGGATCTACTTGCTTTTGTTTTACACATTAATTTTATTTTTATTAAATGTTTATCCTGACGTTCCGAACCATTTGCAGGGCTGGTGGTCACAGGGAGTCTGAGGTATTGGTCGTCTCATAATTAGATGGTAGATTGTATAGTTTGGAAAACAAAATGTGCTTCGGCAGGTTCTAATCCGTCGGCGTTATGATCTAACTGAGATGTTCCCATAAGCTGGTTAGGTGAATTTGCAAACGCTGGGTCGTCTAGCACTTCTCTTACAACCTTAACAGTTGATATTGGGTACCAGTACCAATAAAATTTGTGAAATATGTAGAGATGGTACAACTTAGAAGCCTATTGCGAGCCCTCGGCATTAAACTTCAAGATCGTGTTTTTAACGCAGAAATCCAACGCATGACTAAATCCCGACGATAGAAGCAGAATGATGATAAGAACTAAATCTTCAGTGGCTACTTTCCTTTAGAAACATAAAAAAGATATAGGTGAAATATATATTTAACTGTGTGTAGTAAACTTCTGTGCTTTTAGCTGTCAGACCAAAACTATGTCAGACCTTCGTAGTAAGTTAAAGTTTTAAAAATAAAATAGTTAGCCAATGACCGTCCACAAATCATCCAATAAACCGGCAGCAATTACCGACAGTTCAATTAATAGTGGCAACGCTCAATTTGCTTCGAACATCCCTTGTAATAGGCGCAAACCGATCGCCATACATTATCCACTGACATTATCGAGAATTGCCGCCCTCCGGACCGCACGGCACGCGCGCGTAATTGTATTGTCGTCTATAGACCCCTTAATACGTTTATTGTCTATGACACGCTTGCCGCCTGATTGTGCCAGTGATTTGAAATTAGAACTGTAACCGTTTACCGTTATTAAATAATTCGATACGAGGAACAAATGACTGTCGGTAATGTTGTTTGATTATGTTAGGATCAGAGGATGTTTGGCAACTGAGAGTTGGTATCGAGATATTTTTAATGTACGATACATTATGTTGCAATACATTATTTTTTTCTCTAATGCTTTATTTTTTGTGCAAGGGCAGAGGTAAGGAGGGCATGGTAATAAGGGCTATTTCTTCAAGCAAAAACATGGGTGAAATAGAAGTTTTAATCAAAGGAATAAAGAATCAGGTTCTTTTTTTGTAAACTGAAACTTTCTTAATACTTGAATAGATATACCTATACATATAAATATTGGTTTTAAGCATTTTCCTTTCAACATTATTTCTTTTTACTTAAACGATCACAAAATTTAATAAACAAAGCGCTACTTACACTTAACTAGATAAAATAAATTTGATAGAGTCAAAGCTGTACAACAAAGTCACCTTAACCTATCGTTAAATTCAGTGTTTAAAAAACTAAAAATCAAAACCATAAACAAAACAGAGTTAACAGGCAAGGGAATTAAACAATTGACAATGCCCCAAACAAAACATTTGCCTTCCAATTATTCAATACGTAGCCAATTACATGGCGTCATCCCCTCCGGTCCCTTCACATAATAAAATCCGTATCTACTAGTCGGCAGAGATGTAATGAAGATAAATAAGTCTGTGGGGAGCGGGGCGCAATAAAAACGAAATCAGTTTAAGCTCAATTGACAATCAACGTGTATACGAAGTATGGGCTCCAGGATTGAGGACGACGGTCCGACTGTTTGAATAAAATATTTATGTTAATACATTTTTGAAAAGATTAGCAGATTGCAATTTTAAAATAGCGCATAGAGCTTGTATTTTTATCAAATTGTTAGACATTGAATAGGGCTCCTTCGGCTTACAGAGTAAGAGTAGATAGTGTTGATTAATTTCGGCGAGTTGGATTGAGCCACGATAGCATAGTTGGTAGTGCACCTGACCCGGCATGGCATGGGGCGCGGGTTTGAACCCGCTCGTGGAATTTTTGTCTGTCACTGTCTTTTTTCAAATTGCAAATTGTTGTTATTCCACTCATTAAAACTGTGATTTTATTACTCGATTACCCCATGCGTGTAAAATTGTATATACTAATGAGGAGTTTATTTAAATATCTTGTAAAACTTGAAATTGACAAGATACCTACAGAATAGAAGAACATCCTTTATGTGGAACAAATTGCGTTTATTATTTAAGTAAGCCGCTGTTTGACGTTGTATTACGGTTTCTATTGTTTGCATAACAATAGTTATTATCTACCTTTTAAAATATCTCTAAATCCCTGTTAAGAGTCAAGCTCTTTGACATACCTAGACATAAACATATTATCACAAAGTATTTTTAATTAATGAGAGTAGGTGGAGCGACGATCTACGCAAGGGCTGGCAAGAGCTGGCAAGAGCTGGATGAGAATTGCCGCGGATCGTGTTCAATCGCGTGCACAAGGAGAGGCCTATGCCCAGCCGTGGACTCATGTAGGCTGATGATGATGATTTTAAGTTAATTAAGACGTCATCAACATAAATACATTTCCTAAAAATATTTGAACAACAACATTGCAATGGTACCATAATCGTTTACTTTCCGCTCACAAACAAATTCTTTTCTGTCTATCCGAATAACCTAATTTAATAGTAGGGGGCAACAAACCTCATTCATCCAATTTGCGCATAACACCCACGCGCCATGCAGTGACATTTTACTTTTTCTAAAATCCATAGACAATGACAATACGCGCCATTTAACCTCGGGTGTCATGGCGGCAGCTGCGGTCGTTCAATTTGGACGTTAATTACTGTGTTTGAGCAGATTTATTGCAACTAGCCGGAGTCTAATTGATTGATGTCGACACCAAATACTCAATAAAAGTAAACCGTTTATATTGTTACTTGATTGCGGTGTTAGTTTGGCCGTATGCGATGATTTTGGTTCCGTCTAGCCAGTGGTATTATAAGTTAAGTAAAAGTAGGTATTACTGTCTTTTATAATTTCCTTAGTAAGTAGGTATAGTGGATGATTGATTAGTAATTTATGACAATTATAATTGAAAACTAATGTTTTAAAATAAAATATTTATTTACTTTGTAAGTGCTATTTTTAACTCCTATGTGTCGGAGGAGTACAATAAAAGATATTACTTATGTGATTTTCGTCGAAGTTGCATGATACTTTTTACGGTATTTCGACCATCACGGCCCTTTAAGTATTAAAGTAATTATTAATTTAATGATTACCATTGATTCGTCTGCTAATTTGTTGTAGTTTTTATTTCACTCAATGGAATTACAGAAACGCATAAGTATAACTTTTTAATAATCAGTGTCTACCTACAGACAATGAAAATCGTGTTTATTTTTTGTGGCGAGACATCGTTTAGTTTTCTATAGTCAACATAACGAACATTGACCATAGTTGCAAAACTCTATCGCCCTCAAGGTTGCCGTTTATAGTACACCTAACGGTAACTAAAACATAATTTGAACCGCAATAAAAATATCCCGACAAAGCAGCTAGGGACTAAGCGATTTTATATTTTTACTGACCACAGACAAAGGAGTCGGCGATTCACAAAGACGCTGTTAAAAGTCATAATTGCTTTAAATCTTACAAAGATAATTAGTACAGATCAAGTAAAACCACATGAGATTCTTGAATCTTAAATCCTAAGCGTTAAGTTCGAAAATCGCTTGCAGTTTCTTTGACAGTACAAAACTGCTCGCAATGTTAAATTTGTTTGTTTGTATAATGTTACTGTTTTCAGATATTTCGCCTCGATTTTCGGTCGTTAAGGTGTTATTGTTAATTTTATCTATTTATTGCGAGTAATCGAGGTCCGAAACATTCGTGGCACTATTAAATTGTTAAAGAGATTTCACATTTGCCGACTTCCGTTTGTATCGATATTCTACCATCAAAATAAGTAGGTAAAGCTCAAGAACTCCACAAGAAGAACGCAAAATAAAAGAGCGAAATAGCCTATAACTGTCCTACGGCTGGGCAAAGGGCTCCATCATTGAAATCAAGTCATCACTACAATTGATGGGTATTGTAACTATAATAATTTACAAATAAGTATTCATCTATTTACTTAAGTATTTTTAGGTTAGTGTCAGTGACTCATTGTTGTAACGTTTAAAAGAGCATTAAAAAAGGAAATAGGTTATGTTTAAGGTTTAAATGCTTCAAATCGTGTGATAGGTACCTACCTAATTAATAGATACCTACCTACAACTAACACTAAATTGACAATAATATTCGACTTTATCATCCATATCAGTCTATATACGTCCCACTGCTGGGCTCAGGCCTTCCCACATTCACACGCTCGTCCAATACTGGTGGATGGATTTGAACGACTACTATCTTACGGTAATAACTGGAACCAACGGCTTAAAACTGTCACATTTCTTCAATACATTTTCAACCATAAACCTAAGGCATGAAGTACATACTACCTTTTAAAGCACGGAGAAGCTCCGATCGGATACGAACACCTACTGTCTAGTAGGGGACGGTGACATGCGTGATGTCATTCCCTCTAGAAACTCTCTAACGGAAAAAAATAATTAAACTATATTGTACTAATTATTAACATAAATTGACGACATTTGTGCGGCAGATACAATAACAATAGACAAGTTATTGTAATTAAAACTTGTTGCCAACAACAAATAAATATAGAAAAGTACCAACCTTTACTTTTAGGCGATGATGGAGGAGTATTATGGTCACTCATATCAGTGTAAATGTGGCTTTTGGATAGCAAATCCACAGACAACGGTTCACGCAACTTATGGACCAACGCATAACTCCTGAACGATTCCATAATTCAAAAATAGAATATTTATCTTCTTAATTAAAAAACAAAAGTACTAAAACTTGAAGCACCAATCAAGAGAGCAACCTCTTTACGCGCTCGAAATTAAAAAGTTAATAAACACCGGTTCGCTCGCGCCCGCCCGCCGTTCGAAAAAGTAAACTGTCAGTCTGACAGTTTGTTTTCGGCAACCTCGGCGCCGCCTCGTACTAAAAATCCATAATGCTTTGGCCAATAACGTTCGCCGCGTTATCCCCGCCAATCAGGGCGGGGCTCCGTCATTATGCGCTGTCTCTTTCGCTCACGAGCTTTCTTGTCGTGGAGCTTATTTCGCTTGGAACGACTTAAGCTGGGGATACAGTTAGAGCATAGTTATTAGACTTGCGTATGACAGAGTTCTGCAATAGTACACTTTTGTACTAGACTTTAAAAAAGATTTCAAAGTTTACTTACTATACTTAATTGTTTTTATAAAATCAAAAATCTATTCATATCACGTGGACCCGTTTGAAATCAAAGTATAAACTTATTTTTTTTGAAAACAATAACGACTCTATTGGAATAAGCCCATGTTTTATCTCTTTTTAACAGGCTGAGCCCAAACACATGCAGCAAACAGAAACAGCTATTAGAAAGACGACCTATAACATTCAAAGGGTCTATCGTTATAGGTTTGTGTGCTATAGTATTGGTAGGTAACTGCTCTTCGCCAAATTGCAATAAAAATCAGCCGATATATCTCCATGTGATTTTCTACCTAGGTACCAAACTAAATTGTTGTGATATAGAACAAATTACCACTGACTACGTTTTACTATAAATGCCAAATTCACGCTACTGACACACATGCTTGTGGAAGTGTTATAGTAGCAGGTTCAGTCAGCAGCAAAAGTCGCTGTACACTTTAGCACTTAGTAAACCAAGTGAATAAAACATGCGTTTGTTAACTTCTAATGACAACATGGTTATCAGAGTGTTCTGCTGATGTTGACTGTAGGCAGGCCTTACTAATCTATAATATACATAATAATGACTTGTCTTGACTGACTGATTCATCATCGCCGAGCCGAAACCGCTGAAGCTGAGCTGAATGAGATAGAATTTGGACTGTAGATTAATTGAGTGACGTAATCAGCCACTAAGAAAGGATTTCACGGAGGATTTAAGTACCTTAAGGAGGTCAAATAGGGGTTAAAATTTTGTATGAAAGTCCAGAAAATTAGTATTTGGCTTTTTGAAAAGAAATAAAGAAAAACATGTCTCAGGAATTTTGTTTACTTTCCGTTACAAGAGTAAAAAAGGGAAGAAGATTTTTTTTGGTAAAATCGTTATTTTTAAAGTAATAATTATAAAAATGAATAATTAATTCGATAGGTAGGTATATAAATTTCTCAACAAAACTAAAGAATGACGTGTTGTTGCATTTTTCGAAATACCACCCCTAAAGAGGTGAAATAAGGGTGGAAACTTTGTATTTGAATCTGTCATTCCTTAAATTTCGGTATTAGGTATTTCGGTAATGTTTCAGGATTTTTTGGAAATGATCGCTTAAGTGGGGCATGAGATTATAGGTTTCAAAACGGACCAAAATTGCTTATACAGAGTGATTTATTACGTTGTTTTGCGTTTGAAACTTTTTACTGATTCTAGCTTACATGGATGGGCTTTTTATTAATAAAAAATAAAAATCTTAATGTTGAAATAACGTGACATGTTACTCGTGTAGCCCACGTGAGCAAAGCCGCGAACAAAAGCTAGTAAATGTATAAGCCTGGGATATATTATTATATTCCTTGTTTTGTTCCCGTCATGTCATGATGACTCATTAATAATGAATAACAGCTTATCAAAAATAAAAAAAGTATGTCTATATTTACTTTATAACATGATTTTTGCTATTTAGTTGCAATAGTCTCCTTTTAAGCATGGATGTCATGCCTATACTAGGAAACTACATTTGCTTACTTACACCAACACCAACCACACCAACATTACACATACATTCATAATACTGGTTACAAAGGTCTTAGTTCTAATATTTTCGTATAGGTATGCCTGGAGTAATCCCAATTCCTCACTCTGTGTGCCACCGGCTGTTAGTTTTAATCATCCGCTCATCTTGTTTTAATAGCCTCCGAGCCGTGAACATCATGCCGCGTTATTACTGGCTCCCAGATATTAATATGCTGTAACAGTGTAGCTGGAGCTATGTAGATGCTGCTGTTAAATTGCACTGTTTTATACAGGGCTGGATACCGTTACCAAATTCTCACTATAAGTACCGGTAAGTTACGTTATTTTTATAATGGTAATTTGGTACCGGTAATGCAGGTAACGGTATCTAGAAAAGTATCGCTACTTTTTTCGTTACAGCGCAATAGCGCTTTTGCCAATCCGCGTCGAGCGGTTAGCTAATTTACCGGTAAAAATGCCACCCAGGTAAGCAAACCGGTATTTTTTTACCGGTATTTTCGTTTGACAGAAGTATCGATACCAATTTTTTACGGTGTTCAAAGCACTGATTTTATGGCATTAATTTTACATTTTTTTTAGCTAGTATCTATATATTAATACGTGAAGCAAAAACTTTTTACGAAAATTGCGTGGACGGAGGGGTATGAAATTGGGCACACTTATAGTTTATAGAGAGAGAAGGATTGCAGAATGTTAATATTTTTTTTTAATTATGCATAAAAAACATTAAATCAATAAAACAAACATTACACACACTACCATGTATTTGACACACGCATATATACTCTTGTCAAAAATTTCAAAAATGGAAGAGGAGCGGCTGAAATCTGACAATGCCAATCCAAACTCACATTCTATCTTTTTTAATTTTTCATTTCTTAGGATACAATCCGTGCAGCCTCAATAAAATTACGGTCGAATTTCGACTACTGGGCGACCACTAGTAGTTTTAAATGGCTGTCTCTTGGAGTGAAGAAAATCTAATATTGGGATTAGATGTGTGCATGTGTGCGCAAACACAAATGTTTGTCGTCAATTTCATTGTTGTAATTTTTTTTTTATGGATCGTGTGTTTTGTTGTACACTGTATCCGTTTATTTCGTGTCCAAAATCAGATAGATTCTAAATAATGTACTTACTTATTCATGAAGTAACAATCCTACTAATATTATAATCGCGAAAGTTTGTAAGTATGAATGGATGGATCTTTGTTACTTTTTCACGTAAAAACTACTGAATGGATTTGGATGAAATTCGGCATAAAGATAGTTTATAACCTGGATTAACACATATAATAGTTTTTATCCTGATATTCTCACGGGAATGAATGGAAACTGTCAAAGCGGTACGAAGTCCGCCGGGTCCACTAGTTTATTTATAAAACTTATGTAGGCTCCCAAGTAGTTAAGTAGCAAGTGACTTGGACTACCTACAGGTATAATTTTATTCCCATTTTTTAAATAATTTGTCACTAAATAATACTTAATTAAATCTTTAGTGACTTTACAGTGACTCCTAAGTTCAATTGTTTTAAGAGTAAAAATTTTAATGGCGACCGTATAAAATTGTACCACAACACAACACGGATGCGTTCTTAGAAACATTACGTGTCCCCAGAAAAATGTGGCAGCAATAAAACCAAAACCATGAAGGTCCAAAAGCAATAAAAGAGAAAACCATCCATTCTGCCTGCGTGGTCGAAACCTCCACCACTCTATAATTGAGCAAAGACAACAACTCTGTAATGCCAACACGAAAAGAGAAACAATACTCTTTTCACCGGAATTAGCCTATGGACCCTTTTTGGCGGCAAACCTTAGAAATGTCACGCTGAGCCAAGATGGAGGACAAAGAAGGCTCCATTGAACGCAGTAGTCAATGTTTTGGTAATAAAATGCTACCGTTCTGAACGACAATTTGTCAATATTAAAGCGTAAAGGAGGTTCGCTTTTGAATTTGAGTGTTGATAGGGGTTCTCGGTAATGTTCCGGGGCGTTTATATGAAACTATTGTTGGATTTTCCGCAAAACAGAAGCAATACGTTAGTAAAACAAAATTGGAATGGAGAAGGTGGTTATGACTTCTTCAATTTCTCAGCTTTGATTAGTACGACTTTATGCAAAGGCTATGATAAAGTTAGTAAAAGTAGGGGAGCAAGGGGCTTGTTGTAGCAGGGGTAAGTAGTAACTTTTTCACTAGAAATTTAAACATTTTTAACGTATTTCTACGACTGAATCTTACCGTTATACCGCGCCGCGCCACGACATCACAGCAAGTGTCCCGCCAGGCGGCGCAGTTAGTGGATGTGCACAAGTGCTTTATTTTTGCCAGGTAACGTATTATTTTACTTTCGTAAATTTTTGGTTACATTTACAATTATCAACTAATTGGAGCTTTCTGTATTTTATTTGGTGTTAAAATTTATCTATTTATGATATTGTGTCACAGTTTTCGAGATTAATAAGTTGATTAAATAGTTATTGTGATAAATATTAAGAACTATACCTTGGGGTTAATTGTAACAAAATCTTGGGGTTTGTTGTAACATGTTACAACTTGCCCCCATTTTTTACAATTTACCTAATTTGTTTTGTTTTAGAATTAGAGAGTATAAATAAGAGAAAGTCGGAGCGGGCAACACAAAGCCAGGGTAGCCTTAAGTGTGCCGAAATATATTTTAAATTACTTCCTATGGAAGTAAGGAAACTAGCTTACCAATGTGCTGTGCAACTTGGTGCTAAAAATATTCCTCTTTCTTGACATCAAAATAAGAGTGCTGGTCCTGACTGGTTCCAAAATTTTATGCGCAGAAATTCTCACCTGTCTATGAGTACTCCCGAATTTGTTAATTATATAAAAAGTATGTTAGGAATTGTTAAGATTATATGATGCAGTTAAGAATACAATTTTTTTTTTGTTGAAAACAAAAACAAAGTCGTTCAATTTGTGAAAAAAATAAATTATTAATGGTGTTAATTCTCGTTTTTATTATTGTTACTATTTGCCCCAATGGATGTTACAACAAACCCCAAGCACGGGGTAAGTTGTAACACCTCCCTTTTTTAATAAAAAATTTAATAGTGAAAGAATTACCTGTAGATTTGATATTTTTTCAATTTGACTTAATAGAAGAATAGTTGGAGCATCAATCAATGTTTAGTTGGCAGTATTTTAAACAATACATCTCAAGATATATTAATTTTATCAAAAATTGTTACAACAAGCCCCTCGCTCCCCTACCTATCAATGTATTGTGTATGTTCTAATAAATAATGTTCATTTTTGTCACGTAAATACACTGACGCTTTCGGGCCCAGACACATTAGAATTCAATTGTTCTGTGGTAACCAGGGCGCTCCAGTCGATATTTTCAGTCTTCTTTTTTGTAATAACTTTTTAATTTAGGACCATTTATTTTTGTTCTTTTTTTTATGGCTTTGCACAAGCATTCAGCCAATGAAAAAGTGTAATTTTTCTTAGTAATACATAAATAAACAATATTTCTTTCCTGTATGATGGTGATGTTGAATGATAATAGAAATAGAAGTGAGAAATGATATACCCCCCAACCCTTCGAGTATCTCGGTAAAGATGTGGGGCTTTAGGTACTAAGTCCTCGGGCGGACTTCTTGAGAGAATTTGAAAAGTGACGTTGCACTGTTTTGTTTCATTTGCCAACATCCACCATTTTTCACATTAATATTCAATATAGTACAAATAAAACAATGACTCTTCACTTTCCCGCCAAGAAGTCGGACCATTTTATCTATATAATTTTTTGTAATAACTTTTTAATTCAGGACCATTTTACATATCTACAGAAACTAGAGTTCTTTTAAAAAGTAGCCATGGTCGGTGGCCAGTACTAATGGTGGCATAATTAAGTTTCATAAAATTTGTTGTTCTTGGTAATATTGATTTCCAGATAAATAAATAATACCTATAGTTACTCTTGCAACACCTAACATAAAAAATATTATAAAAATGTTAGTATTTTTCTTCTCGACTGTTCTCATCCGCCAGCAATGGTTGAACACTTTAGCATTTAATCAATTAATTTTGAATTGACACAATACAATTCAAAATTAATTAATTAAAATTTGGCTCAAAATGTAGAGCTCCTATCCTATGATAGTCACTAAGCCATCGGTTCGCAAGTCTACGGGGCGCCCGGCGCCCCCGCGCCGCCCGCCTCCCGCCGCCGGCGCAGGCGGAAAAGCTGAATCGAGAAAAACCGTCATGATTTGCAAGTGACTATCTCTGAGAAACTAAATGACAGTAATACCATAGTTTAAAAAATAATATTACTTAGTGGTAAGATGATATTTTTTTAAATTTTAATGCTTAGGTTTTTCTGTCTTCTAGAGGAAATGGCGGATCTGCATGATCGGTCGGAAGTAACTTGACATGCCTTATTGTAAAATTGTAATACACGCTCCCATAAAAACTTACAATTTTACATCTCCACAAGCTATCTTCAAACGTAGCGTCATTATCGTGTATCAAACTGATTATCTCACTCCAATTTGTACCCCTTGTATAATAACATCATATTTTATAACTATAGCTGTTCCCGCTACGCTGTAAGGGGGCACGCAGGGTTCACAACTGGGACCCCTATTGTTCCCCTTTGTTTTTTTTTTGTAAACCCTTGTTTTGCAAACAATCTGATGCTCAATTGTTAGTTTATTATACTGAAATGCAAATATAACAGCTATTAAGTTTAATCGCTTTCAATATTACACGCATTATTTGTTAATGTTTAAGTATTTAAACATTTTGTCAGTTAATTGATACTAACTTATATTGATAACTTACTTATATTATTTTTAGTGAAATTTTATAACAGTAAGATGATTTAAAATAATCGATTAATATTGGCTTTTGATTTTATTGATAGCCTGTTATTTTTTTATGCGACAGAAACCAAATATTTTTTCTTGAAAATAGTAATTATACCAGAAAAATATATACTGTAGTAAAGGGGCTGTGGGCTGAAAATAGTGCAAGCATCATTATTAAGCACAATATCAGGACACAGTTTAAATAGATACGTCTTATTCGCCATGACAATGACAATAAAAAAACAAAAACCTTCTAAAATAGACAATTAAAAAACAAACAGAGTACATTAAAAAACTACTACTATAAGGTTGGTCTGTCGCCAACAATACTGTTATATTTATATAGTTAAATTTATGTAGTTACTGCTTTATTTTTATCTTGTTTGTTTATATTTATTTTTGTGACGTCATTCAACGTGTCTTTGCCTTGTTTCTTTCTTCTGTCTTATTAAATTTAGATTTTTTACGTCAAAAAATAGTTCAAACACAATACATGTTTTTTTAATTAAACCCTCACCATTACAACACCGAAACATTATTATAACAATTAGTTAAACTAACAGTCCTAGTTATCTCTAACTTCAACTGCAACAAAAAATCAAACGTGCCGCCCTAGACCGATAAGTTGTCGGTTCTTTGAACAATGCTGTCTGTCCTAATGGTTGCAATAAAAGTAACCGTTATATTATGGTTAATATTTTAACGTTCAAGTTACTGAAATAGGTAAGAAAATAATGAAGACATTAGATGTGTCAAGTGAGTGAGCTCGATGGCGCAGTGGTTAACGCGCCCGGTCTGCGAGTGTTGAAGTTAAGCAACTTTAGCAATACTGGTCATCGGATGGGTAAACAAAAATTTATCATCTCGACCTTCACCGTTCTTCGGAAGGCACGTAAGGCCGTTGTCCCGGCTGCATTAGCAGTCGTTAAAAACCACCTCTCACACTGGGCCCGAGTGGTGGTTCATGGCCCGTTCTCTATCCATCCATAGTGCCCCAGCAGTGGGGACATAAAATGAGCTGATGATGATGTGTCAAGAAACTACTTTTAAATCAACTAAGTAGGTCCGTGCCATCTTGGCTTTGAAAAAAAATTAACACACATATATTTTTTTTTTAAGTTTTAAGAGTAAAAAGAGCGCTTTCGAAAGATCTGTTTAAAGTGTCTCGTTTCAACATTAGATTCTATTAAATTAATACCTAACTAGGTAGTACATATAATATGTACATATTATTATATAAAAAGACGAAAGTTCTGACTTCTAGGTAAGTATTCATGGATTTAATGATTTATTTCATTCCCTTGGACGTAGAAAGCTCAGAAGCTTGCACAGAAGCTCCGTAGAACTATCCCAAAACTTCAACAAACAAAGAAGAGTAAAGACCAGAAGAAATTAGGTACCCACATTTAAAAAAAATGCTTTCTTTTTATCACTATTGTGATTACGAAATTACATACAAAAAAACACTCGTAAAACGTTATCGGAAAAGTGGAGCTAGGTGTGAGCTAGGTATTTTTAAATTTCCTATTTCTCACGAAAAAGTTTTAACACCACAACTAGTATGCGTAACTGAAGTAGGCAGTTATCAATGAAAAGTTTTCAATTAAAAACTTTTTAAACTGCATTCTAAAAAGTAAAACCATTTTCTTTTGCCACAAAGAAGTTCCGATTAAAAAGTATTTTCTAAAAATCTTACCGTGCGGCCGGTCGTCCACTCCGTCGCTGTCCACCTCACTCCTCACGCTCCCAGGGCTGGCCCTCTTCAGATCCTCCTGCCCCTGCTGTTCCCCTTGGTAGCCACTCATCACCCTCTTATCATACGACATAAAAAAAGGGAAATTCGGCACCCGACTCTGCTGAAAATAGTATCCCATTTTTCCATCCCTCACTTTTAGCTCCTCGTCTTCCGAATGATCATTATTCGAATAGTCCTGCGATAGAGTGTTTTCAATATCGATTTCGGGCGACCTTCTATCGCTCAACCCGACAATCGATTCTATAGAAAAGTTCTTAGGCGGTATCTTCGTCTGCATTTTGCTAATCTCCGAATCCATCACTTTAAAAAAAATAAACACCAAACTCTTTTCGACAGTCCACAGCACTGGCCGGCACAACGAAACGACGCGCGATTTTGAAATTTGAAAAAAGAATGACTGCTGTTCGTATTTCGAACGTCCGAGTGTCAGATCTCGACTGGGTTTTGTGCTGTCTTTGTACGACTGGTATGGGACCACGCCTTCTACGTAAAGGGGAGTGGACCTTTTCTTCTATCTTCTAAACTTCGAATTCAAACCTTATTTGTCTTACTATACGGTTGATTTTAAAGTGTATGAACCCCGAAGTTATCAGAGTTAGAATAGACTCATCGCATATAAGACTTTGGACATAAGTTGATAAGATTTAATATCGGTCGATTGGTGAATAATGAAGTTATCATTTCCATCTTTTGTTGGATTGTGTGATAAAAAGTTGTATTGTTATTTTATTGGTGGAAACATAAGAATAACTATTTGGAGGCGTTAATTTTATTGTTCTATTAGCTGCCTGCGTTTAGTTGCTATTAATTATTTTGTTTGACGTAGACAGATTGATTTAATTTTTCTATTAGGAAAACTTGAGAAAATGGTGTGTAAGCAATTAATAAGACTCTGAACACTCGAAATACACGGCATGTATTGTCAGGAGGTTCCTCACTCTGCAGCCCTAACCACCGATAGCTTGGGTCTATCCCCGCTGCCGGTGGCAACCTAGGTTTAGTTTTTTATAATATTTTATATTGTAAATATGTTTTTATATAAAATATTGTAAAAAAAAAATTCTTAAAATATATCATCACTAATATTATAAAGAGGTAACCTTTGTATCTTTGTATGTATGTATGTTTGCAACGAATAAACTCAAAAACTACTGGACGGTTTAAAAAAATTCTTTCACCATTAGAATGCTACATTAGCGCTGAGTAACATAGGCTATATTTAAAAAAAATACTAAAAACGACAATTACATTTTCCAATACAAAATGATTTGTTTGTTTTGTTGTCATGGAAACCATTGATATATATTTAACTCAATGATGGAAACTGTCAAAGCGGTACGAAGTCCGCCGGGTCAGCTAGTATTTAATAAAGAGAATAATAATAATAAATAATAAATCTTTATTTGTTTCATTATATAGCATAGTGAGTTGAGTATCTTAACTTTGAAATGCGCTTCTCGATGCAGTTTGTACAATGGAGAATGCTTTGAGGAACTTTTTAATTTAATGCTCACTTCCTTCTCCTACCACCGCAACGCTCGCCATCGGAATAGGGCACACGCACACTTCGGTTCGCTTCCAGAGGAGCTATATTCCACGTCATCAAACTGTGGAATGAGCTGCCATCGGAAGTTTTCCCGTTGAGCTACGACATTTGACTCTTTCAAAAGGTGTGTAAAGAGGTTTTCTTCAGGTTGGCAACACAAAACCAACACCTCTAATGTTGCTGATGTCAGCAGCGTGACTGCTCACCATCAGGCGGCCCGCTTGCTCGTTTGCAGACTGTTAATATAAAAATATATTTTTTATATTTAATAAAATTAAATTTTAAAAAGTCGATAAAAAATATACAACATACAACGCCAAGAAAAACATATGGTATAGACTTATTTCCTCGATAAAAAAAGAATCCAAAGTCAAAGGAACTTTGAATAATTATGTTTGTATTGTTTGTAATTTTATAATCAATTAAATTATATTTCGTAACAGTAGGTATTTCAGGTTTAAAATTATCTATTTACCTATATACACAACAAAAAAAAACATTAAGTACTTAACTTATGTAACTTGAAAAAAAAACTTAAATAGAAAATTAAAAACTAAAGACTTATAAATAAAAGATGTCCTCCAACCTGTGGGCTCATGGGAACGGTCCCAAGAATGCTGGCAACATTGCGCCTTTGGATTGCCTAGCTAATAAGCCGGCAGAGGTAGCTGCCAGCCTTCTGGTCACCGGAGGCACTGAACAATTTAAAACTTTAATAAGACGTGCTTGTATAACAAAGACGCTTGAGATTCCTAATGTCAATACTAACTTCCTCCTAAATTCATTTACGGTCAGAGCAGCGCAGCTATGGAACAGGCTTCCACAGACATCCAGGATAGTTCGTCCATTACATCCTTTAAAAAGAAAGTCAAAGATCACTTTCTGTCATTTACCTATGTCATCGCAATGAAGCAATGATAGACACTATGTTATATTTATATTTATTATTATTATTATTATATGTAGGTATATGTTCATATTTATGTAGTATTATTATGTATATTTATGTAGTTTTAAGAATATCGTAGTACCTATATGTGTTGTATGTATGTACCTAATATTGTTTTTCATAGTTGAGATATTTTTGTTTGCACTTTTGTCGCTTCCTTTTAAACATGACGCTCCCATTCCACCTTAGGTTGGCTGGAAGAGATCTCTTTTAGAGATAAGTCCACCTTTGCTTACCATTGTTTGTAAACTGTTCTCTGTATGTGTGTTTATGTGCAATAAAGAATATATATAAGAGCTTCTCTTATCAAATCATCTAAAATTGATAACATTGCTGGAAAAAGCCAAAGTTGGGAGCAACGTAGAACATTTGTAAATTTAGGAACAAAAAGACAAAATCGAATAATAATCAAAGCCATGTGTGTTAATTTGAAATAACCGGTCTGCAGTTGAATTGAATTGAGTGATCGCATCGTTTATAAAAGCAGGGATGGCAGCATCGAGGAGCGGTGCGCCTAATAAAAATAATGAATCATCATTGAGAATTTTGATGTTGAGGGCCAGGCGACTGAATAATTTTATTGTATTAAAAAAAATCTAATTTCCTTTTGCATGCTACCATAGTTAGCTGAAAAGAGGAGCGTAACAATGTTATAACATCTCCTTATTACCCTGTTCATACGCAAAACAAAATATTCTATTATATTCTTCTATTATATTCTATTCACCTCACCTGTATAGGTACAGTATTATTTAAATGATTATCTTTTTCAATAACTTAAGTAAATCGATGAAATTAGGTATTTATTTATTTATTTATTTTATTAAGGACTTCCAACAAAACTTTTATCAATACATTAAATAAGAAAAAATAAGAATTAAAACTTATAACTAAACACAAATCTTACTTAAAGGAAGCCACAGCATGTACCTACCAAACTAAAGCTAATAAAAGCTAAAAATGCAATAACCTAATATATGAAACAAATTAACTTTAAATACAATTGAGAAATAAATAAATTATAATTCAAAATATAATTAAAATTAAAATCATTGAAAATTAAATTAAAAACAAATTGAGAATAAAATTTAAAATTGAAATACAATAAAATAATAGTAATTGTTTTAATAAAATTCAAATTCACTGTAAACACTCAGTCGTAGTAAGAGATTCAAGCACAAACTTCTTGAAATTTCTTTCGTTATTAGAAAATATACACATATCACATTTTTTTGAAATAGTGTTATACAATCTATTATACCTACTTAGAGGAGCATAGTATGCGCAGTTGGACTTAACTTGTTTTAAGTAAAACACACTGTATCTATTGGAACGGGGTAATCTATCTACCTACTTATAGGTACGCTTAGATTATGTACATATTGTCTGAGTAGTTACGTAATAATTATTAGAAAAAAACTATTTTATGTTTATTATAAATGAGGAGATCCGCAGAAGAACAAAGGTAACCGACATAGCCCGAAGAGTTGCTAAGCTCAAGTGGCAGTGGGCAGGGCACATTGCTCGCAGGACTGATGGCCGCTGGGGCGGAGCAGTCCTCGAGTGGCGACCGCGTACCGGAAAGCGCAGTGTGGGCAGGCCTCCAACAAGGTGGACCGACGATCTGGTGAAGGTCGCGGGAAGCCGCTGGATGCGAGCAGCACAAAATCGGTCGTTGTGGAGATACTTGGGGGAGGCCTTTGTCCAGCAGTGGACGTCTTTTGGCTGAGATGATGATGATGATGATGACAAGTGCCGAAATATCGGATACTCACATATAATAAACATGGTAAGAAATCCGTTAATATTACTCTATTTTTTTTTTATATATCTAATAAGACAGCTCTTGGCCTCGATCTCGCCAGATGGTGAGCGTTGATGAGGTCTACGATGGAGCGAGCTGCCCCAGAAGATGCCTATTAACTCTCGCCTTGAAGGCATTCAGGTTATAAGTTTTTGGGAACACAGACGATGGCAGAGAATTCCACTCCCTGCCAGTGCGCAGTAAAAAGATGACATGAAGCGCTTAGTGCGACATAGTGGAATTTCTACTAGGTGGGGATGATATCCTGCAGTACGTCTGGAGGTTCGGTGGTAAAAGGGCGATGGTGGTATGAGCTCGAAAAGCTCCCCGGCACACTCTCCGTAGTAAAGTCGGTAACAATAATATGGTAATGCAAGTGACTATGATAGTTATATTGTTAAAAACATCAATATTTTAAATAAATAGCGTTTTTTAAAATTTTGGAACTATAATTTGCATCCCCTTTGCTCGTATGCAGATCTACAGAGAGCGCTGTTTCATGGTTATCAGCGCATTAAGACGACCTCTGTTCATGAACATACAAAAACGGCTGATCCTTACAAGCACTGTCATAAGGTCGGAATTACGTAGCGCCCGCGACGATTGAGACCGCTTAGAAATTAACAGAATCTTACAATATTTAAAATATTTTTATATATATTTTAGTTATCAAAATAAGCAGCTACTTACTAAATTACGAGTATTTATGTTATCAATGTATTTGAGAGGTTTCCAAGTATGCAGGTCGACTTTTTTATCACCATCCAAACCTTCTGAGATGACTCCCGTGATACAAACGAACAACTCTTTCTATTGGACCAACTCCCTAACTCGAAAAAAAATATCAGCTGTTCCATACATTTTGATCGAATGAATGTTGATGTTTTGTATGGAACAGCTGATTTTTTTTTCGAGTTAGGAAGTTGGTCCGATAGTAAAAGTTGTTCGTTTGTATTACGAGAGTCATCTCAGAAGGTTTAGATGACGATAAAAAAGTCGACGTAAGTAAAGACGACTGTGTTCGAAGTCTGATACTGATAAAAATATTTATATCAACCAATTTATTCGTTACTTCTCATGTCATTAAATTTAATAATAAATGTAATATATGTTTATTTACGAATAATGTTACTAATTATTTAAAAGGGTAAAAGAGACTGTGTTCCGTCAAAAGTGGTTAACGCGCCCGGTCTGCGAGTGCTGAGGTTAAGCAACTTTCGCAAAGGCCGGTCATCGGATGGGTGAACAAAAATTTATCATCTCGAGCTCCTCCGTGCTTCGAAAGGCACGTTGAAGGCAAGTCGTTGACATTGAGCTCCTAAATAAAAATTACCAATAACACTGTTTACATATTTTTATTATTTTTGAATTTCGCATTTACAATGCTATACCTATATCGTCGTGGTTTGATTCCCACATGAGCTTCCTAAGTGTTGTTTTTTTTTAATATTAAAAGGAAGCAAACGAGCATGCGGTCACCTGATGGAAAGTAATCGCCGCCGCCCATGGACACCCAAAACCAAAGTAATCGCAGATGCGTTGCCGGCCTTGAGGAAGGTTGACATCTTGTAACACTGTTTAAATAAGCGCTATCGATCTGCTCAATAATTAATAATACATAAATAAACAATATTTCCTGTCTGTATGATAATGATAATAGAAATGAAAAGTGAGAAATGATAGACCCCCAACCCCTGGAATATTTAGTAAAGATGTGGAGCTTTACTAAGTCCTCGGGCGGATTTCTTAAGAAATTTGAAAAGTGACGTTGCACTGTTTGGTTTCATTTGCCAACACTCGTGCACACTCGTGCACACTCACGAACACTTAACGGTTAATAATCCACCATTATTTCACATTAATACTCGACTTGTCACAAATTTTAGACAATAAAACAAAACCGCAGACCGCCAAGAAGTCTCGTAACATATTTTAAAATGTTCCATGGGAAGATTTTTCTTTAAAAAGTTTTAAAAATGCCTGTATGATTAACCACAGGACATAAAAGTAAATGGTGAAGTGCTGCCATCTATGATAAAAAAGACAACCTAGTTTAGTAGTTCTGCCATCTAGTGTGGAATAGACGAACTAGTAATTTTATTTTTAAAAGCGCCATCTGTTGGCTAATAGCAAGCATGTACTTGGTAATATTATGTAGTTTTATAATTTAAAACAGATAGCGCTAGACTATAATAAAAAGTCAATTGTAATGCAAATAAAAATTTTGTTCATAGAACTTCCTTAGAATAATATTATTCTAAGAGAACTTCAAAATTCTATGTATTTTGTCATCTCCTTTCAATTGTGGAAAAGCAAATTTTCTTGGGGGAAGCCTTTGTCCGGCAATGAATGACGATGGTTTTCAGCTGAGATGTTTATTATAATGTTTTCCAGGAGGTGGCAACAACAGAATTCCAGTTTGTCAGTTATTCTTGCTTTCATTTTTTTTTTCATTTATAGTTTTTCTTTTGCCTTATTTTTTCTTTAATGTAGTAAGTTAAGTTACCTATTTTTATTTTCTGTTATTTTTGTTTTTAATAAACTGCCTCTCATTGACTTTCAAACATTTATTTGTATTATTAAGAATATTTATGCGAGTGCTGAAGTTAAGCAACTTTCGCAAAGGCCGGTCATCGGATGGGTGACCAAAAATGTATCATCTCGAGCTTCTCCGTGCTTCGGAAGGCACGTAAAGCCGTTAGTCCCGGCTGCATTAGCAGTCGTTAACAACCACCAACCCGCATTGGGCCCGCATGGTGGTTTACGGCCCCTTCTCCCTATCCATCCATAGGGAAGGCTCGTGCCCCAGAAGTGGGGACATAAAATGAGCTGATGATGATGATGATGAAGAATATTTAAGTTATTTAACATTTGCTACAAGAAAGAGTTTTTTTTGTATTATCTGATGTTAATCCAGGTAATAAACGATCTTGATAGTTTATTACCTGGATTAATACATAGGATAGTTTTTATCCCGATATTCCCACGAAAATTAATGGAAACTGTCAAAGCGGTACGAAGTCCGCCAGGTCCACTAGTATAACAAAACTATAAAGATTTTTTTTGTTTGTTTTTGTTGAAAACGAACAATTTGCCGAAGTATTTTTTACCTGCGATTATTACATCGAAGTATATGAAAAGCTAAAATGAATACGGCAATAGTTTAAACAGTATTATAAGCTAGATTATTGAGATAAGATACGATAAGATAAGATAATAAGTTAGTATAATTTTCTTTTTCTTTTTGCGAATTGGAAAATTAATTATCAAAAGACTTCTGAAGACTAAGAAGACTTTTCCAATATGTTATGAATTTATTTAGTCAGCTAATATCGTTGGTACAGTAACAGTTTTTTCTGCCCAAATGGGTCAAAATAGTCTAGTGATTTACAAAAAAAACCTTAAAATTTTTGTTTAGTTATTTTAGGTTATTTTGTTATCTTTATAATTTTGTAGTGCTTAAACGTAAAAAATAAAAATAAAAACATTTGATTAGAACTCCAAATAATTTGAATCTACGTAGCCACATTAATGTTTCGTACATCCATGGCTTTGAGTAATCGCAGTGCAACGTTCACGAAGTCTATTTAAGTGTTGAAAACTCTTTGCTGCCACTCATTTTGGAAAAACACGCTGCGCGAAGCACAGCCTAGAGAGCATTAGAACTTTTCTGTGCAAAATTATTTAAATAATCGACAAAGTGTTGTAAAAAAATGCATTAAATGTTATTTATTAATTACAAAATGTAATAGTGAAAAATAGATACCTATATTAGTGATTTAATTATTAAAAAAATGGAGATACGAAAGAAAACTTCAATCATAGAGTATAGAATTTAAAATAAGAAAACTTTTTAGTTAAAACATTTGAAAAAGTACGAATACAAAGTTGAGTGAAATCCTTTTTTGTCCCAAAACGCCCAAAAAGTTCGGAGTGCGTAAAAATAAAAAATAAAAATTATTTTGGCGGGAAATCTGACGTTTACAAAACAAAATGGATAGCAACTGGACGCTTTTCCCGCGCGTCGGGTTGCGGTCACCCAACCTAACCAACACCACGGTCAACCTGCAGGAGAACTTCGAAATTGACCTGGAAGACACCAACTGGATCCTGACATCATCTTTCATCATCTTCACCATGCAAACAGGTAAGAACATTAAATAAATATACACTTAAATAAGTTAAGAGTGGTTGGAATGGGGGCCTTTGCCCAACAATAAGATGATACAGGCTAACTGTAATTGTAATTTGTAGAAACAGGATTTCTTTTTGCCAGTGCGCAAATTTTCTGGAGCGACTCAGAATCGTTAAGTAAAAAACTTTCTCATAGTAACGTGGGTTGAAATATGTGAGATATGTAATGTGTGTGATGATATGTAATACAAAATAATAAACAAGTTAGGACTTAATTATGAGACGTCACAGCACGGGCACGAACCATTTGTTTGATCATCATCAATCAATGACGACCAACGGCTTAACGTGTCTTCCGAAGCACGGAGGAGCTCGAGATGATAAATTTTTGGTCACCCATCCGATGACCGGCCCTTGCGGAAGTTGCTTAACCTCAGCACTCGCAGACCGGGCGCGTTAACCACTGCGCCATCGAGCTCCTCATTCTAAGTTATAGGTTTAAAAAAAAGAAATGACTAAATATTTATTAGAAAACTCACAGTTACATTGTTACTTTAATATTAGGTATAGTTTGAATGTAACTACCAACCTAAGTTAAACAAGTTAAATAATTTGCCATGCTTTTAGTCAGCCACTTCTAGCCACTTATTTCTAAATTATAGCTTTAATATTATAGTTTAAATGTAAACACGACACGTATAGGGACGAGCGCTGAACACTTTTGTAACTAGTTTATCGAAGCAACTAGTTAGTTAATAAATGTAATTTTCGACCACTAGTTAATAAAGTAATTTGAACATATTTACATATAATGTCTCACCGCTGGAGCTAATTAGATGAAATTTGGACGGTAGGCTAGTTAATTGAGTGACGTAACCTGCCACTAAGAAAGGATTTTACGGAAATCATAACCTAAGGGGGTCAAATAGGGGGTATAATGTCTGTATGGAAGTCCGTCAGGTTTGAAGTAAAATACATGAAAATTGGTATTTGGCTTTTTAAAAAGAAATAAAGAATGACGTGTCTCAGGGATTTTGTTTATTTTCCTTCAAAGCAGTAAAAAGGGGAATAAGGTTTTTTTTGGGGAAATTTTGTTATTTTTAAAGTAATAACTATTATACTGAATAATTAATTCGATCTTTAGATTTTTTAATAAAAATAAGGAATGACGTGTTTTAGCTATTTTCGAAAAACCTCCCTAGAGAGGTGAAATAGAGGTGGAAAGTTTGTATGGAAATCTGTCATTTTAAAAGTTGGACCCTTCGGTATTTGGCCTGGTTAAAAATTATAAAGTATTTCAGGATTATCCTTACAGATACTTACCTTTCATAAGTTTGGCTTTTATTAAAAACAATTACAAGTCGTGAATCCGTATAGATTTATGCTTCGTTTGTCCCACTGAGATTCGTCCCACATAAAAATAGCCCATGCCCATGTGAGCAAATCCGCGAGTAAAAGCTAGTTATCATATAGTATTGAAGTGTTAAATAACTTGAACGTATCAAATCAAACCGAATCAAACACGTTTTGGGCTTAGAGTAGTGGCATCAGTAATCGACACTTTAAGTCCAATGTTCGACAAATTTTTTTTTCCATTTACGGGTAAGCAAAGTGCCTTGATCTCACCTGATGTTAAGTGATGATAAGGGCAATTGGTGGAAGCGCATTTTACCCGGGTCCTCAACTAGTGAGGCACTGGCTATCTTATCTCTAGCTGCCGGAACACGACAATGCTACAAACATTGATGAAGCGACATATTTAGATAAGATGGTGGTAGCTAGCTAGGTGGACAAAAGTCCTACCACCAACCAAACCGAGTACACAAACATGTACCCCCCGCTGGGAATCGAACCCGGGACCTCTGAGTCTAAGCTGAGGCGGGTAAATTGCCGCCAAAACTAACATATATTTTCATTGATTTACGGGAGGCCAGTGTGGCGGCTCCACCTACCGCATACGCCACACATTGACACGAAGCAAACACCTTCTCAACTGTGTCAACAGATGGCGCCACAAACGCTTACCAACGACGTCGCCATACTACGACGTGAAATAGTATGGGAAGCCTGCATCGCGGTAGCGAAGTTTCACCGTCTCCTTCGCTATATATAGCTACTCCAACTAACATCCGTTAGACCTCGATCCCCGAGCTATACCACCCAGCTCGGAGGAAGATCTTCCCTTTGGCCTTCCTCAATGTGGCATTCTACCTACCACAGGCTTCCCTACACCAGCTAGGAAGCAGGTGGTCGTCTGTATCCAATTGTTGCTGAAGACTAGTCAGTTGCTTGACCCCTATATTTAATAAATACAAGATCAACATTTTTAGATTTTTGCACGAGAGTCGCGTCAATAGTAATTTTGAGAAACAAGACTTAACCTTAAAGTACTTATGTTTTCACCCGTATATTGGTATACTAGGATTAACAAAGTAGAAAAGGAAATAGGTCTTAAAAATGGTCAAAATTATTAATTATTGAATAAGACGCACGTAAATTAAGAATGTTGTATAAAATAGGCCACAATCGTGGCAAGGATATATAAGGCTATACTATAGTAATATAATAGAATAATAGAATAAGATATAAAAAATCTCCGACACTGACCCACGTCGGGGGAATGCTATGTTTAAAATTAATAAAAAAAAAAAAAAATATTAGTAATAAAAGGAAAAAATTACAATAAATGGTGTTATTTACGTTGTTACAGAAAGTTCCTAAAAGTCAATATGAAAAGATCAAATATAAGGGCGCCGCAATATATCAAACTTACATAAAAAGAAGTAAACTGTCCCACTACTGGCTTTAACCCATTGTTGAAAACAAGTCATCGCTACAATTATCTAGGCTAGAATTTTTTAAATAAATAAATAAACAAAAAAATATATATACGTATTAGTTAGAGTACTATATTTCTTTTGTGGTATTAGCTTCATCATCACGCTTGCCAAATACGGGTTGGTGATCACAAACCCAAACCATAAAATCATAAATCATAAACCCTAAACCCTAGGAATAGAACCCGGGACAAAACCGGTCGTTGTGGAGATCCTTGGGGGAGGCCTTTGTCCAGCTGTGGACGTCTTTTGGCTGAGATGATGATGATGATGATGATTGGCTTAATCACCACGCTTACCAAATGCGGCTCTACATCTGATAATCATACTCACAAACACACTTTCCCGGTTTGGAAATTGAACCCAGGACTTATGGTAATCGAACCCAGCGCGTAGCCAATCGGCCATCGCGGTTTAAACTGAAACAACTACACAATCATATTAACGTACGATCTTGCAAGTTAAGTAACTTCACAATGCCGATTTAATGGATGGGTGGATAATGGATATTAAGTAAGTATTTTAGTTTAGGATGGGAATATCAAATAAACTAAAATATAAACAATCGAAAAACTAGTAAATTAAAAAAATTGCAATTACGTTATGAGTAGAGATGCAGTAAAAAATTTGACAGCTAAAGAAAACAAAACGTTGAACACCAAACAAAAAATAACAAAGAAAGATAATGAAAATAAAATTGTATATATCCTTTTAAAGAAATCTCCGTACAACGTCGCATATCAAACAACAATAATAATACATAAAAAAGCATTCTCGTTCACTTTGTTATAAGAAATAGACTACGCAGCACATGGGAACATTAATATACCAAGGACATCTTCATACGCCCAAAGTAAGTAGGTGGATTCCTTTGCCTCGTTGCTGTCAAAGTATTCCCGCCAAACCCATATGTCACTCAGATGTCACGCAGCCCGGCAGATTTTTAAATTTATTGTTCATATTAATAGTCGCACAGTAATATGTGTTTTTGTTATTTATTTCCTAATTATCATACAAGCCACGTAGACTTCAATGGCATGAATTATGTAAGTAACTAGTAAAATGTAATGTCTTTTTAAAACTAATTGTCCACTTTGTAATCTATGGAAGCGTGCTTAACTTTTTTATGTTCCATTTAAGAGCTATCAAAGGAGTTTGTATTCTGATTACTTTTTAAACACAATTAAAACAAATTGATCTTTTTTATACATCAGGGGAAAAGCGATTGGCCTTTTTTCGTTCATGGTGAGCGATGATTTAAGAAAGATGGAAGCACACCTCACTTGGTGTACTCAACTCGGGTAATGGTTTTTTTGTTTAATATTTTACGGGTAAGTAGGTACTTGGCATTCACCTTACCTGATGTTAAGGGATGATAAAGCCGAAGGTGGAAACGCACTTCACCCGGAACCTGACTATCCTATCTCTAGTTGCGAGAACACAACAATGCTTCAAAAATTGAGGTTATAGCGACATATTTAGATAGGATGGTGGTAGCTAGCCAGGCACCAGGTACCTAGGTACCACATGTACCCCCCGCTGGGAATCGATCCTGAAATTCAAAAAATTCAAAATTCAAAATCATTTTATTCAGTTTAAACTACAAGTAGCTCTTATGAATGTCACTATGCCATCGGTTCGTAAGTCTACTCTGGGCGGGTGATCTTGTACTGAGAAGAACCGGCAAGAAACCCAGCAAGTGTCCAGATCTTTTCTCCCTTACAGCGTCAAAAATATTGGAAAATGTCCGATCATAGCAGGACACTTTCCATTACAAATAAACACAAATCATACTTATAGAAGACAACCACAACCACGACCTGGGCCCTCTGGGTTTAAACCAGTGGTCTTAGCCACTAGACCACAGAGGCGGTTCATCATTCAATTCAGAATTCAATCATTTTAAATAGGAGTCAGCAACTAATTTTAGTATTTAGCGACATCCCCGCTACACACGACTTTAAAATTTATACTGACACCCCCCACCAACAGTTAGGTCATAAAGTCAGGTGTCAGACATCCTTGCGAAAGCACAAGGGACCATCTGCGTCAGGTCATAACGCCAGACGCACCGAAGCGCATTCTTCATCCGGTACTTTAAAGACTAGTGTCTCGAGCGAGTTGCCGCGTGGACACGTATAGTCCACTACCTAAGTTTTTTTTTACAATTATCACAAAAAACTTCAAAGTTTATAATTTTTAATAACTAATTTCATTCAAGTTAAAACTGCGGAACATAATATATTTAGGTACTTAATAATAATTGCAATGTAATATGATAATCGTGATTGTGGCTATTTTGTAACATTTTGTTACTAAATAAATACAATCTTACTTATTTACTGTGTAAAATACAATTACCGACAATAACTCATCACCAGCTCTTCACTGCTGGGGTATCAGCCAACCCTATGGATGGAATCACCACAGGGAGCACCTGGCCGTAAACCACCACGCGGGCCCAGGTAGGCTAATCTTGACGCAAACTCAATCTCAATACAATTCCAATGCGATTAACATGTATCGATATTGGGATAAGTTTCGCAATTTCGGAAAGCCCCATCTCGATAATAATTTGTTCACTAAATTTCCACGCAATTTAATTCCAATGTAGCGCTATTATCGCTTTTAAGAGTGCCATTTGATTTTTTTAGATTTGGGATTAGAAATTGATTATTGCAATTGTGTTTCAAGAGTAACCCACCAGTGCGGATTGGTTGTTGTTAACGACTGCTAATGCAGCCGGGACCAACGGCTTTACGTGCCTTCCAAAGCACGGAGGAGCTCGAGATGATACATTATGGTCACCTTTTTTCACCACTGCGAAAGTGACTTAACCTCAGCACTCGCAGACCGGGCGCGTTAACCATTGCGCAATCGAGCTCCTTTTTCGGATAGATTTTGTGGGTGCCGCGCGGAATTTTGAAAATTTACGTGTTTTTAAGTCACTGGTGCTATGCGCTGAATAGGTCATATACATTAAAAGGACTAGAGTAGGTTAGCTTGATCCTTTCACAAGGCCATGGTTGTCTTGGAATTTGAAACAAATACCCAGAAACTGCATAAACAATACGTAAAAGTAATGATATCTAAAAACTAATTTCTTCAGAAACTTTGTAAACATAGCACAAATGAAACAATGATCCGACATCAAAATGTTTGTATTGATATTTCGCAGGCCACTGTTGTTTTATTTTTCAATTAAAAAATATGAATTTGAAAATATTAAGACTTTTCTTATTTTTTACCCAAACGCCTATGATTTTACGAAAGTAAACATTGCTCTAATTAAATCACCAGCCTACTCACTAAAAAAAAGTATATGGACAGAACACTGTCTGATAACTTATGTAGGTAACTGAAAAATTTATTTAATTTTTTTTATAAGTATAGCTTATGTTACTCAGCGCTAATGTAGCATACATACATACATACATACATACATACATACATACACACACACACACACACACACACACCCCCACCCCCACACACACACACCCACACACACACACACACACACACACACACACACACACACACCCCCACACACACACACACACACACACACACATACATACATACATAGAGCCACAATGACGTTTGTGGCGATGACAGTAAATATTAAGTACACATATTTTGCAACCTTAATTTAATCCTTATTTTTAAGATTTAAGGTTCATAGTAAGCTGAAGCTGTTGATGCTATCCAATGTTCTTTCAGATTTTGTTAATTGAAATTTAAATGTAGGATCAATTATGTACCACATGTCCTTTATCTAGTACATAATTGATCAAAGCTGCAGTTACTAGGTGTTTCAAAGATTAAAATTTATGGACTTTAAGGCCGAAGGTGTTCCCAACATGCTACGAGCATTGTACTATTGATGCTACGGAACGCTACGAGATGCTACTTATGCTATAGGCGACAAAGAATTTTCAAATAATTTATATGTTAGTCTGGATCTTATACAGGACTAGCTTTTGCCCGCGGCTTCGCACGCGTGGACTACATGCTTTTCCTTAACATTATTTTAACAGTATGTAGAGAAAAAGTAGAAAATGATGATGATAAAAATAATGTAATGTGAACGTGCGTTTCTTAAAATTATTTCGGTAAAATTGTTACACGTCAATGTTTAACATTGATAAGTTAGGTCTATCCCGATCCCGTCCCTATTTAATTCCTATATCTATGCGTTGAGCCATTTTATACTTACCAACAGACTGTAAAGACTTAAAAGTATTTTTAATAATTTTGCCTTTGTAAAGACTTTTTTACACAACATTTCATCCCGCATGATCCTTCCCCAAGGACAGAATTCCCAAAAAACCTTAATTTGCGTTAATCTTCAGCCCAAACCCAAAATTCGAAGATACTAACTCAAAACTGACCGACTTTTATACAAACTTTCATCCCTTATTTCACCCCCTTAGGGGTGGCATTCACAAAAATCCTTTCTTAGTAGATGCCTGCACAATAAAAAGCATATATGTGCAAAATTTCAAGTCTCTAGACGATTTCATTATTCCCATGACTTCATCCCCCTTTTCACCCTCATGGGGATGTAATAATCAAAATCGCTGAGACACGTGTAATTTATTTTTTAATCTTCAGTCCAAACACAAAATTATAAGATCATTAAACAAAACTGACGGATTTTCATACAAACTTTCACCCCCCTTTTAACCCCCTTAAAATTAGAATTTCCAAAAATCCGTTCTTAGTGCTCATCTACACTACCAAAGGAACCTACGTGCCAAGTTTCATGATTGTAGCTTCAGCCGTTTGGGCTGTGCGTTGATGGTCAGTCAGTCACTTTCTTCTTTTATATATTTAAAGATATATATTTTTTAAATGTGCACATTTTATATAGGATTCAGTGACGTTCATCATCATCATCAGCTCATTTTATGTCTCCATAATATAATAACATAATAAAAACCTCAATACTGGATCATTAAAAAAATTATGTGCACATAAAAAAATGTCTACTATGTAATTTACTAACTGTACTGTACATTGTTTGCTGCCTGAAATAAATAAATTTTGTTAAAATGTTTAAATAATTTTAACGCAAATTTTGTTGCGAAACAAATTACAAAAACACAAATGTTGAAAAAATTTCCACGAGCAGGATTTGAATCTGCACCCTTCTGACATACCGGGTCAGGTGCTCCTCCAATTGAGCTATCGTGGTTCTCACCAGCCCGCCGAAATTATTCAACACTATTTACTTTTACTTTAGAATTTACTTTAGTATGTCAGAAGGGTGCAGGTTCAAATCCTGCTCGTGGAAATTTTTTCAACATTTGTGTTTTTGTAAATTTTGTTATGGTGATAGGCTTAGAAAATTTGATAGGTTTTTTTTAAAGATACTTTCTTTTTCCCTGTTGTTGTCTATGGGTTATCCGAGGGACGCTTATAGGCTGATGACATGGTGATCTGATATGATGATGATGATGATGATATGCTCTATTCAACAGGTTTCGGCATGCTGGAGTCAGGCTGCGTGTCCATCAAGAACGAAGCCAACATCATGATGAAGAATCTTGCCGACATCTCGCTTGGAGGTGACTGTTTTTTTTATATCCCACGCGAAGCATTCCCGATCCGATCCGAACCACGCGTGATGATTTCTAGATAGGGCATCACTGAAGCATCATTGATGCCCTCCTTCTAGAAAACCTCTAACTGTGTTTCGTTTCATAGATTTGAGGAATCCTTTAACTTAAACGCCTGATTTTTTGTTTATCATAAAAAGCTTTTTTAATGGATACTATGTGATTCCAACACTACGAAAAAAATAAAAAATTTTTTTTTTGGCACTGCACTGTTTTTAATAAAAAAAATACGAAAAATCTTTAAAAAAGGCTCTCCTTCGTAATTTATAGTCATTTTGTTTATTTCATTTTATTTTTTCACTTTATAATTGTTTTCATAATTACGAATCTATTACAATTTTCATCATTACAATAGAACATATAGAAATAATTTTATTTATTTTTTCAAAAAAAGGTTGCAATCTTATATCCAAAGAGGTTTCCGTCAAAAAATCCTTGTCCATAGACAATATTTTTTTTAATTTAACATCATAATGTTAAATTTAAAAAAAATATATATTACTCAATATTTCAAAAAAAAACATATTTTAATCACAGTAGTGTAATATAAATATTTATTTTAATTTAAATATAATAGTATATAAAATTTAATAAAAATTTTAAAAAGGCTTAAAGTTACCGTTTCATTTTTGATACTCTAGGCGTGTAAGGGTTAAGTTTCTCGCGTCTCGCTTTCCCCAAAAAAGTTTGGTGACGCTAAAAATACAGTTTGATGGAATCAGCAAACTATCTCCAAAAAAAAACTGGTAAGCTTGACCTTCACCTCACCTGATGCCAATGGTGGAAGCGCACTTCACCCCCAATTCTTTACAAATAATAATGCCATATATTACATATCATACCATATTCTACACTGTTTGGTGCCGCCTGAAATAGATAAATATTTTCAATTACTTATCATAATATATAATATAATATATGTCGGAGACATGGCGCTAGCATCGCTTAGAAACGACAAGTATAGTCTATACTTGAGTGTGGTCTGCGCAGCCTATGCTCTATGGTACGGGAAACGTCAACGTCAGTTGGCGCGACAACGTACTGGGGACATTTGCAAAGAGAATTTAACAACGGACATTTGAACGGGAGCGGTCGGAGAGTACGCACGCGCAGAACTCACTTCGTTTCTAAAATCCATTTGCATCGGGCAACTGTTTCTAAATTATTAAATTGTGATGTTAAAATAACATTAAAGTGACTGTAGGGAATACGACTGCGCTTTTATTTTGAAGATCCAAGATGAACTGTGTTATCGACGAATCTGAATTTGCTCGGGCTCGAACGTCCTACACCTGCAAACCAACCTCGCCGCCGACATATAAATATTATTATATATAAATATTTTCAAAATATAAATAAATATTTTAGCATAGCGAGCTACGATAGGATAGTTAGTGGTGCAACTGACCCGGCATGTCATGGGGTGCGGGTTCAAATTCCGCGTAATATTTGCGTAAAATTATACGTAAATAATCATAAATATTTTTAATTGACTATCGTTTAAGTAGGTATGGCGGAACATACAAAACATATTTTATAATATCGTATAAAATATTTTTATCCACGGCTCGCTGTTGAGGGCAGACCTTCCCTCCATAATATGAGACCCATTCCGATGAACTTGACAGGAAGGAGGAAGGTATACTCCCTACCGCAAAACAAACCGAGTACAATCATACCCCCGCTAGGAATCGACCCCGGGACCTCTGGCTGAATCTAAGACCAGTTACTACTGGTCTTAGATTATTAAATTAAATCACTAGAAGTACTATTATTTCTTCTGTGCCACTAGCTAGACTAGACCATTGCGGGGCAGCAATAAGGGCAGAGAGAGATTGTCCGTCCTTGTCACCTTGATCCTATCCGAAACCCTCGGAGAATCTAGTAGGAAACGGGGTTTCCACACGCATGACGCCATTCCCTCTAGAAAACCTCTGACGGTGTTTCGTTTCACACGGCTTAAAGAACCCTTTAACTTCCTCGCCGCCCCCAAAAAAGTCTGGTGTCACCAAAAATGTCCATGTTCACCTGTACTCTCTTACAGGTCTCACCTACTGGATCTTCGGTTACGGCATGTCTTTCGGGGAAGGACCCTACTCGAACCCGTTCATAGGGGTTGGGGACTTCCTGGTGGACCCTCCGGTGGGGGACGCTCTCATGGGACCGGTTTTTGCATCATTCCTGTTCCAATTGTCGTTCGCTACCACCGCCACTACTATCGTCAGTGGGGCTATGGCTGAGAGGTGAGTCAAATCAAATCAAATCATTTAATTCATTCTTTTTTTTTATATTTTACGGGTAAGCACAGTGCATCTTGATCTCACCTGATGTTAAGTGATGATAAAGCCAATGATGGAAGCGCACTTCACCCGGGACCCTCAACTAGTGAGGCACTGGCTATCTTATCTCTAGCTCTAAAAAATTAGGAGCTCGATGGCGCAGTGGTTAACGCGCCCGGTCTGCGAGTGCTGAGGTTAAGCAACTTTCGCAAAGGCCGGTCATCGGATGGGTGACCAAAAATTTATCATCTCGAGCTCCTCCGTGCTTCGGAAGGCACGTAAAGCCGTTGGTCCCGGCTGCATTAGCAATCGTTAACAACTGCCAATCCGCACTGGGCCCGCGTGGTGGTTTATGGCCCGTTCTCCCTATCCATCCATAGGGAAGGCTCGTGCCCCGACAGTGGGGACATAAAATGAGCTGATCATGATGATGATGACAATAAATACCTACATATATATTTATATACCTTTTTAACAACACAATAATAATATTAATTTGTTTGTTTCATTTGTCCAACAAACACAATACCAAAACAAGTTTTAATTGGTATGTAGCATTGCCATTAGTGATCCTTTAAGGCAGGGATACCACAGCCAAAAAGGTCACAATCCAAACAGATTTCACTAAAAAAATCACACATTCTATGCAAAGGATTGTTTTGAGACACACTATTTCTAGATAATATTTATTTATTTAGTTTCTAAATAAAATCAAATGTCATTCATTTATTTTCCAGTTATTGCAAGTCAATCATCATTAACATCGTCATATTTCAATTACCTATAACAATTCATAAAAGTAGTTACATTATTTTTTACTTATTTTGAAAAACAAACACTATATGTGATGAGTAGGCAAAAGCATTATTGTGTTTCCAAGGTTAGTGGTAAGTAGATAATACTTCTTCTTGATTTCACTTCACTTCACGTCACCATCAAGGTCCTGCGTGCGAATTCAGGAGCTTGATGACGCAGTGTTTTACGCGCCTGGTCTGCGATTGCTGGTCAAAGGCTGGTCAGCAGATGGGTGACCAAAGATTTGTCATCTCGAACTCCTCCGTGCTTCGGAAGGCACGTAAAACCGTTGGTCCAGCCTGCAGTCGTTATTCATTAGCTTATTTTATGTCCCCACTGTTGGGGCACGAGCCCTTAAACCACCACGAGGAACCAGTGCTGATTGGTGGTTGTTTACGACTGCTAATACAGCTGGGACCAACGGCTTTAAGTGCCATCCGAAGTACGGAGGAGCTCGAGATGATAAATCTTTGGTCACCCATTCAATGACTGGCCTTTGCGAAAGTTGCTTAACCTCAACAGTCGCAGACCATATAACCACTGCGTCATCAAGGTTCTCTGCAGCTGCAGCTACAGTCGTTATCAGCCGCTAACCCGCACTGGGCCCGTGTGGTTGTTTATGTCCCGTTCTCCCTATCCATCCATAGGGAAGGCTCCTGCCCCAGCAGTGGGGACGTATATGAGCTAGTGATGATATGATGATCGAAAACTAGACTTTGTATGTCATTGAAGCAGCTCCTGGTGACAAAAGAGGTGAGTTACAATTTTGACATACAAACTCTCGTTTTCTTTAACGTGGTCATCATCATCATCCCAGCCAAAAGACGTCCACTGCTGCACAAAGGCCTACCCCAAGGATCTCCACAACGACCGGTATGCTGCTCTCATCTAGCGGCTTCCCGCAACCTTCACCAGATCGTCCGTCCACCTTGTTGGAATGAACGTGATCATACTCTAATATAAATACAGAGATAACGAAAGCCAGAGGGCACCTATAGTTGATTGAATAATGATAATCCCATGGTCGTTATGAAAAGTCATCGACCATCAGCATCACAGTGAGTGACCACATCCTGTTGTTTTTATTTAGCCCATTTTTTGCGCGATGACCGATAGACTTATTTTTTTATGTTTAACACAAAAAAATGACAACATAATAAAAGACTACAAGTATGTATCTGCTTATGCAATAAAAATTATTATTCGAGTAATAGGTTACTCTCAGTATTTTTAAACAATCATGATATTACCATCACCTCGCGTCTCAGTCCCAGAAGCCGGAGGTGGAGTCCCAGCAGGCAGGACACATTACAGTTACTCAGCGCTTGCCATCCGTGATCTTGAGCCATGCCCGTGGCAGAAAAGGGATGGTACAAGGTTTTTTAGTGGATATACCTCCCCTACTCTTGTCGAGCTATTATTAGCTGGACGAGGGAAGAGGACAGTCCTGCATAACCCGTTGTCGTCCCTAGCCTTGATGTATGCGCAAAGCATTTTACCTAGTTTGGAAAAAGGACATATATCCCAATAGCCAGGAGCAAATGTACATGATCAAAATTATACTGTCAAATTTAATTTAATTTAACTTTTATTTGAGGCATATCCCATAAAATGTGTTAGTAACAAATAAAACTTATTATCTATGTTAGTATTATATTGCTTTTTTCTTAATTTATGTTGGCGTGGGCAGTATCCCAGTGCCTCCAAATATATTCCGGTTTATCTGTTAATGCCATCAGGATGCCATTAAGGCTGCACCTTACTCTGTGCATCAGAGAGGCAATTCTTTTGCGTTGAATGGCATGAAATCCATCAGTAATACGGGCTTCTGCAAACATCCCTGATGCACTACAGAACCGAGGAAGGCCCATTAGCATCCTGAAAGCATTGTTATACTGGATGCGCAGAGAGCCAAGCGCAAATGCCAATACAAAGACTATAATAAAATAAATATATAAATAAGTGCTCGATTGAGAAGCTCGATGGCGCAGTGGTTAACGCGCCCGATCTGTGATTGTTGAGGTTAAGCAAATTTCGCAAAGACGTCGGAACGCACGTAAAGCCGTTGCTCCCAGCTGCATTAGCAGTCGTTAACAACCACCAAACAGCACTGGGCCCGCGTGGTGGTTAATGGCTCGTTCTCTCTATCCATCCATAAGGAAAGCTCGTGCCGCAGCAGTGGGGACATAAAATGAGCTGACGATGATGAAAAATGTCTGCAGGTATTCTTGGCGACAAAATAATTATATTATTAAAAGGGAGTAAATATTTGTTAGTATAGTTATTCACTACCCTTGCTCATTTAATAATGTAAAGTTTCGGTCGTCGACTGTGCTGTTGAATGTACTCAGTTTGATTGAAGGTAGAACTTGATTTTAGTACTATTATGTATTCTGTGATTTAAGTTCGCCTGGTTAGCTGCCACTATTATATCTTTCCACTATCTAATCTTATCACAGTTCATAGTAACCTTCACAAACACTTATTGACGTCAAAAAATATTAAAACATCCAATACCAAAATGTGAAATGGCTCTCAAAGTACTAGTTGAAAATGGCAACTTCCTCCCACAGATGCAACTTCAAGGCGTACTGCATGTTCTCATTCCTGAACACGGTGGTGTACTGCGTGCCAGCCGGGTGGGTGTGGGGCGAGCACGGGTTCCTGTACCGGCTGGGAGCGGTGGACATTGCGGGATCCGGGCCTGTGCATCTCATAGGTCAGTCCAAGAGTCCAAGTCTGCCAAATGATAGACTAAGCCAGCAAATGCATGAAACAGCTACTAGTACTTTACTGACTTCAGAGTTGTTTTGACACGTGTTTCGTCAATTCAAGAGGCATCCTCGGGACCTATTTAGAGCCTGGTTAGAGCTGCGTGACTGACAAGCAAGTGGTTTCAAGGTGGTTCCTCAGCCTTCGCCACTATTGATTGGTTGAGTAAGACCTACGCGCCAACCGAAACAGCTACTAGGGAATTTTCCAACTCTTTTTCTGACTTAAGAGATAGTTCATCGGCCTTTTAAGAGGTATCCTTAAGAATCCAAAACTACTAGTACTTTACTGACTTCAGATTTGTTTTCAGGAGGTTCTCCAGCCTTTGCCTTAGGCCTCTTCCTCACCGGCTCGGTACGTTTTCGTTTCGGTACCGCCTCTGCGCCGAATCTGTACAGATTGTCTGCTGTAAAACATTTCCCGACCGGCTCTGGATGTTTTCGGTACGGTATTGTTCATTCGATATGAGTCGGGCGCTGAGTGTGGCTGGTGTGTGACTGGTGTGAGTGAGGCGTGCGGCGGAGCTGGCGGGGGTGAGAGCAGGCCGCTCTCTACCGAAACGACTCGATGTGAAAGCTCTCATTTGATTACATGCGCTCTATAAACAATCTGTACAGATTCGGTGCAGAGGCGGTACCGAACCGACAACGTACCAAGCCGATGACGAAGAGGCCTTACCCGACACATATTTCGTCCCTTCAAGGGGCATCCTCAGGACCTATTTACTGGTCGGGAGCTGTGTAACTCACTTACAAGTTGTTTCCAGGCGGTTTTTAGCCTTTGTTGTGTACCCTACGCGTATTTCGTCTCTCCAAGGGGTATCAGAAACAGCTACTTACTAAGAAATTTTTCAACTATTTCTGTCTTAAGTGGTAGTTCATCAGCCTTTCAGGTAGACAGATGCACGCTTACTGAAGCTGCTTCTAGTACTTTACTGACTTCAGAGTTGTTTTGAGGCGGTTCTTCAGCCTTTGCCTTACCCGACACGTGTATCGACCTCCAAGGGGTATTATCAGAACCTATTTATTCACTGGTCGGAAGCTGCGTGACTGACATACGAGTTGTTTCCAGGTGGTTCCTCAGCCTTCGCATCAGCCCTGATGCTGGGACCTCGTCTAGGCCGCTATGCGAACGGCAACGCACCCCTACCCCTCGGAAACCCTGTCAATGCTGTGATGGGCACATTTGTACTGTGGTGGGGCTGGCTCGCGTTCAACTCTGGGAGCACTTATGGGGTAAGTGGAACACGGGAAGTCAGTAGCAACTAGTGTTTACCATAACACGAGTACTCTTAAAGACCGGTCTCATTTTGGCATAGCTTATGTTATGAGACTCGGACTGAAATGAGTTCTGAGTTTCAAGTTCTTCTCAAAAGAAGACTCGCCTCTTTGAACTTAAAATTCAAATTCAAAGGTTTTTTTTTATTCAAATAAACTTTTTAACTAAGTACGTACTTTTAGTAGTTCTAACCTTTTTTTCTGTTTTAATCGGGTTTGTTTTGTTTCACGCAAAATTAACTTTCGTATATCTCTTGGTTGGACATAATATCAGCAAACAGAGTTGGGTTAATTTTGTTTTTAGTATTAGGTACATATTTTTTTTATTTATTTAAAGGACAGCCAACAAGACAGAAATATCTAATTCCTATAAAAATTTGGTTCAAGTTTTGATTTTCCAATATAAATTCAGAAATTAGGGCTAAAATAGGGTATGTAATCAAATGGCTTAGTGTCTTCATCATCATCATCATCATCTCAGCCAAAAAGACTTCCACTGCTGGACAAAGAATTTTTCTTTAGTGTCTTAACTCATTTTAAATTGTTATTATGCTAAGTAAAGATATATTTTATTTATTTATTTATTTAACATAATTAAACGGGCGTAACCCTATTACATAATTATGAATAGTTAAGTGCATATAAACACAAATAGTAAGTATACTTAATCACCAGTTCACAAACAAATATCCATATTGTTTAAAAAATTCTTAAGGTTGTCTACAAACACGTCAAAAATCGGGTAAGACACAAGGAGTGCGTTAAGTGCCTGATGCATGCGACACAGCGGTGAATTCGCGCGCGCCACTGTGCGACACGGCGGAGGCGCAAACAGTCGATGCCTACGACTGGATCGAATACGCAGATAATTATCAGGCACAATATAGTGCCTATGTACCTACTACCTTATTAATGTAAGATCATAATAATATTCATCATCATCATCAACTCATTTTATGTCCCCACTGCTGGGGAACGAGCCTTCCTTGTGGATGGATAGGGAGAATAATAGTATGATATAATCAATCAATGCAAATATTTTGACAAAACATCTAATTATATCAGAGAAATAAGGCCCTAGCATTAAAAAAAAATTAGGCTAGTTTTTTTTTAACTTTTCCTGACACAAAAATTGTAATATTTTTAAGCGGTGAAGGCATTGCGACCTCTCTGTTTCGGCTCCTTTGAATTGAAACTACCGAAAGTGCTTTATTTTTCTTTTTAATCGAAATGTCTTTTGGCGTTTTTCTTGAAAACTAGCGTATAAGAATTTAAGTTTTTTTCATAAAAATAGTTTATATATGTTGTTGAATTTATCCTCAAAATATTTGCAGTTGATAAAATGTGACCCTATATTATAATAAAAAATAATAGAATATATCAGAATAATAATATTATTGAATGTGAAAATAGCACTTGTAAAACATTTGTACTTTACAAGCCAAATTTATTGTTAAACAATTATTATTATAAAACAGTTATTATTATTATCTCCTTTATTTATTTTCTTTCTTAAAACTAGACTTTTACAATATTTTAATATAAAAACGATAAAACATTATAAAAACCTAATCCTAGAGTACCACCAGCAGCGGGGCAGGGCCCAAGCTACCGGTGGTCAGGGCTGCAGAGTGAGGAACCTTCTGACAATACGTGCCGTGTCTAGGAGTACTGCCTTTTGCATCTGACCCTTAACCCAACCTTTCAGCGAGAGCCTCTCTAGGTGTTGATCGAGGCTCTTCGCTATCAGACCGTTTGCCGAAACGACTATCGGTACAATAATGGTTGAATCCACATCCCACATGGCGGTAACCTCGTGAGCCAAGTCAAGGTACTTACTGAGCTTGTCCTTCTCGGCTTATTATTATTATAAGAAGAAATTCTTTCAGTGACAGTTACTATTTTAAGTCACCTAAATATAAAAACACAAATGTTGAAAATATTTCCACGAGCAGGATTTGAACCTGCACCCTTCTGACATTCCTCCATATTATGATCGGATGTTAATGACGGTAGTGGTTGACATTGAATGGGCGCCTTTAGCTTTCAAAGTAAAAAGTGTTGAATAATTTCGGCGGGCTGGTTAGAACCACGATAGCTCAATTGGAAGAGCACCTGACCCGAAATGTCAGAAGGGTGCAGGTTCAAATCCTGATAGTGGAAATTTTTTCAACATTTGTGTTTTTGTAATTTGTTCGCAAAAAAATTTGCGTTAAAAATTATTTGAACATTTATCACCTAAATATGTTATTCTTTCAGTGCTACAAACTCTTTGACACATCAAAACTATTGAACTTTCCGATGTTGACCCCTTCGTATTCATGATATAGGTAGGGCATCGACATCGACTCTAACAACAGCTTAAAATTTCATTAACTCTGCAGCCTTCTTGTAAACATATTAAACTTTCAGCGATTTAAAAGTTTTAGTACGAAATGGATGCCTGAACTCAATGGCAAGGTTGATCCTATTATGTTGGACACGCATGCATAATGTAGAGACAAGGTTGCGACCACGTTACTGAGCGATGGTGTTGTAGACTCGTGAGCGCATGAGCGGAGCGGGTAGCGGATATGGTCTTATTAACGGTCCGTTTTCTTTATTAAAATTGAAAGAATTTTTACCGAACACATTCGAAATAAACAATAGAATTAGAGCAGACAATTAATTATTTATTTATTTATTTACTTGATTAGCACGGTTACATACATAAACATATTAATACAATTAAATAAATTAATCACAAATATAAAAATATAAAAAAACCAATAAAAAATAACATTAACAAGTAATCTATACTAATATTATAAAGAGGAAACCTTTGTATTTTTGTATGTATGTATGTTTGCAACGAATAAACTCAAAAACTACTGAACCGATTTAAAAAAATCTTTCACATTAGAATGCTACACTAGCTACGTTAAAGAAAATTGTATTGTAACAGCAGTTGATTAATTTATGTAATAATTAAATTATTGTATCGTCAAGTGCAGTTTTTTAATTATTTTAAAGTAGCTATATATTCACTCACATAGGTTAAAACTAAGCTATGGTTGTATAAAAACATAACTTAACTTACTACATTAAAAAAAAATTAAGCAAAGAAATATACAACATAACTTAATTACTTAAAGACAAAATAAAACCTATAAACAAAAAATATTATGTGAATGGTCCCAAGAATGCTGGAAACATTTCTTTTCTCATTTATTTATTATTATTTTAATTACAAAGGTATAAGGACAATGATAATTTACATTTAATACTTTTTTTTAAATTCATAATTTAAAATAATTTATTCAGTTTAGGCTACAAGTTTCTGAATAAACAATTTACCCCCTTATTAATAAAAACTATTTAAGCATTATTTAGTTAATCATTGTTTTGTCTCTTTTTCTCAAATCCAAAATGACGTTTGTGTAACGTTGACAAAACAATATTTAACTAAATAATGCTTAAATAGTTTTTATGAATAAGGGGGTCAATGTTTAAATAACTTTACACAGATTTTGTTGCAGCGAAATTAAATTTTTAAAAATAAATGTTTTTATTTTATTTTATTAAAAATAAAAATACAAACTTTACCGCTCCGCTCTTCACTAAAGACAACACTTCAAAGCACTATAATAGTATTCTCTTATTCGTACGTTTGTTTGTCATCATTCTGCATACTCAACTTACTGATCCAATTATTGCTAAATGTGCCATTTAAGCACTTTGCTAATGCCAACTCATTTGCCTGGCAATTACTAGTAAACGACCGCCATTTTAAAACTAAATAGATTCCACAAAATGGCGCTTGTTTACGAGTAGGTACGTCATCGCTAGCTCATTTTATGTCCATTGCTGGGGCACAAAGTCTTCCCTACGGGTGGGAAATCCACAGGGATAATGGGCCGTAAACCACCACGCGGGCCTAGTGCGGATTGGTGGTTGTTAACGACTGCTAATGCAGCCGGGACAAACGGCTTTCTATATCTTTCGAAGCACGAAGGAGCTCTTGATGACAAAAATATTTATTATCAAGAGGTCACCCATCCGATGACCGGCTTTTGAGAAAGTTGCTTAACTTCAGCAATCGCAAACCGAGCGCGTTTACCAATGCGCCATCGAGCTCCTCCTCCTAGGAGTAGGTACATCATTATATTTCGAAGTAACCGCCTCTAGGGTCTATTGGGTCTCAATCCAGAGGTCCCGGGTTCGATTTCCAGCGGGGTACATGGTTTTACTGCGTTAGGTTGGTGGTAGGGCTTGTTTTAAGTCCGCCTTTCTAGCTACCAAAATCTTATCTAAATATGTCGCTTTCAGCTTAAAGTCTAGCGTTGTGTTCCGACAGTTGGCGAGATGTGTTTTTAATGTCAGAGGCCTTTACCCAGCTGTGGGACAATATATAGGCTATACTTTACTTTTTTATTTGACTAGGTAAGCGGTGCAAAATGGCAGTATGCAGCTAGAGCTGCTGTGATGACCATGATGGGATCCTTCGGTGGAGGATGCTTTGGACTGGTGTAAGTGTAGTGATAAAAGAGACTATTACACACATCATTATCGTTATCATCATCATCAGCTCATTTTCATGTCTCCACTGTTGGGGCACGAGCCTTCCTTATGGATGGATAGGGAGAACAGGCCATAAACCACCACGCGGGCCCAGTGCCGATTGGTGGTTGTTAATGACTGCTAACTGCCGGGACCAACGGCTTTACGTGCCTTCCGAAACACGAAGGAACTCGAGATGATAAATGTTTGGTCACCCATCCGATGACCGGCCATTGCGAAAGTTGGTTAACCTCAGCACTCGCAGACTTGCTTATTTATTACCGATCTTTAAGTGACAGTCGCAATTGCAACAATTGGCAATTTATCGCTACCAAAACACATATTTCGTATTACGGAACGTAGAACGCTACGATAGGCGCCACAAGCGAGCAATTGACGAACTAAAAGTGCAAGACGACGCTCTAAAATAAACCGACCGATTGTAGCAATTGCAACTAGTTGCCATTCATCGCAACTAGTCGCGGTGCCATTGTGCAATTAACAACTGGTTGCTTTTTTTCGGTAATAAGCCTGCGGGCGCGTTAACCAATGCGCCGTAGACACACACATTGCACATATTAAACTAAAAAAGGTTATGTGTAAGAATTTACTTAAATTAATTTAATTAATTAGTGGAAACTTTAAATGCTACTGTATTATATTTTTTAATTGTTTATATGTATAATATAAAGCTGTATGTTTCCTTAATAAAATAAAATAAAAAATTAAAATTAATTAATTAATTAACTTCACCCTCCTTTGAGGGGAGAGTTCCACACAAACATCTATCTCCCTGATCAGTTGTACTCCCACTTGAAGAATTGGCACGAACTAGCTCAAGATAAAGATAGGTGGAAGGAGGGAGGGGAGGCCTTTGCCCAGCAGTGGGAAAGTAATGGCTAAATATTAATAATAATAAATAATAATAACGAGTCGTTTCTCCCCTAGGCACACTAATGATTTTTTTAACAAAAGGCCTCTATTTTCACTTTTTTTAAACATCCACCAATTTGTCTTAGTGGTCTAATTTCGACAGTTGTACTTTAGGACAAAATGTCGGAATCTTTTTTGTTCTGATTGCCACTGGGCATTTTTAGCTTCACCGGTCTTTTTGATGGGGGGGCGGCGAGAAACTTAAAGGGTTCCTCGAGCCCTGCAAAGAGAAGCACCGTGGGAGATGTTCTAGAGGGAACGGCATCACGCACTAGTGCGTGTCCCCGTGCCCTACTAGACTCCGAGGGGTACGGATCCGATCGGGTCGGCCATTGAGACAATAATTATAGACGTTTTAAATAGCTGGATCAAGGCTATAATTGAGAACCACTGCTTTTGAGAAACCTTTTTTGTTGAGATAGAGAGACTTAGCACACATGTTTAGTATAAATGCATTACCTACATAGCTGCTGAATTTGTGAACTCATCCTTTTCCAGATTCACAATGATCAAAAACAAAGGGCGAGCTGACGTGATGGATCTCATCAACAGCATCCTGGGGTCTCTAGTCTCCATTACTGGTGAGTTACGTTATAACTATCAGGGTGCCCTTTTTTTCTTTTTCCTAGGGGAAGCCGTTAAGAGTATCCGACCTTGAGGAGGCCTGACGGTTATGTGGGACTCGCCCGTCCACCAAGGAGGAAGGCTCCAAGTCAGCTGCCAGGACGAAGTCCCAGCTGGGAGGGCGAGACAGAGGGAAATACCGACTAACCCCTGGGGGACCAAACTCCGATCAGCAGAAGGCTAGGTGGCGGTCACGGGACCTGATCCACAAGGGAATTGACCGCGCGAACTATCAGGGTGCCTAGTGTCTGCTTATTATTTTACTATGACAAATACTCTAACAGCCCGGCCACGACTTTTGGCTTAGCTAAATGCGGCGCGGCAAGCGGCGCGGTTTTGGCGGGCGGAGCGTTGTCTATGCCACATACTTGCTCAGTAGCGGTAGCGGCAGAGACCGAGGTGGACGTATTTAAACATGGCATTATCTAAAGTGGCATAACCTTTTTATTACATGTTGTTCCGTTTCCAACGTTTAATTTTTCTATAATTCTTTGAATCCGCGCGCCTTATTATTAATAATCAATGCAGTGTCAAAACGCAGTCCCGAAATGGTGCAACTCTGTATGTTTGGCCAATGAGAGCGCTCGATTCAATCGGCGCGCCTTGTGTGGTACGAACTCACGAAGAAAGTGGCGCCCCCACTTACGGGACAACTGCCCGAATCTTCGTTCGAGAAGACCGGGACAGAACGATTTCACCGCCGCGCGCTGCGTCTGAGCGCGACCGATTTTATAAAAGAAAAATTGGATTTTGGTGTTCAAATTGACACCCTGTTGAGTCTATCGTGTGTGAGACATTATTGAACTATTTATCTATAAATTGTGGCCGGCCGGCTTGTGTCCTAGAAGTAAGCAGCGAGAACCATCACGTCTTCAGTTCCTGATGAGCTACTGGTGAGTACTTGCACAAGATCTCTTTGACCACATATCCAAGTTGTACCGTTTATTTACCGGCGAGTATACATATTGATGCTCGATCCAGACCGTACGTAGATTGACATTGCATTCCTAACCAAAACCGCGTTCATCTATGTACATCATTTTGGTGCCGAAACCCGGGACTTTTAGGTACATTCCGTCGGCCGACATACCACTTTAGGTCGTAATTGTAACGAAAACATCATTTTTTTATGGTTTATATTCTATTTATACCATAGTAGAATGAAACAAGTAGGCCGACTCGGCCCCCGAGCAAGCGATAATCACCTAAACTTGTAGGGCTGTCGCTTTTAATTAGAATGAGGTAGGTATCTACATATAAAATAAGAACATACTTAGAAATATGAATTCATGGATTCCAAAGAACCCCCGACCTACCTAAACGTAGTTTGTTAACTGTACAACACAACAACTTACAATAGGTAAGTAGGTACGGTCAACAGCACATCACGGTAAACACTTGCAGTTCGATATTAGTACTTATGCCCACAACATAAGAGCGGTACAAAGTCCAAAGTGTTTAGTCTGACTGTACCTAATTAGTCCCTTGTTTTCACGGTAGGGTGTACCGTGTAATCTAATAAATTAAACTTACAAATCCTTAGGTAGGTACATGTATTTACCTCTCTAATCCACGAAATCTGAAGCAGAACTTAACTCTTTCGGTACCTAGTAAATAACTAACACAAAATAATGTAATTAGGTTAGGCAGGAGGTACTCACCGTTCTTGTTCGGTAGGTAAGGTAAAGAAGGACAATCCTGGATTTGACAAGCTGCTATTTAGACATCCGTAAACACTGCAATATCTCCTGAATTTTTTTGTAGCCATCGTTGTCTTACGTTTCACAAATTATATATAACCTACGAGCGGCAGCGGCGCGGCGGGCGCAGCGACGAAACAAGCAGGCGCGCGCGGCATTACTTGGCTCAGTCGCGACTGGCGCAGCATTATTAGCAATAAACTTTGTCAGTGTGTGCGTGCGACGATGCGTACGGACGGGTTGGCTCGGCTGCGCTCACATACAAGCCGCGCTCGGTGCGTATGTATGAAGATGGCCTACTTGTTTCATTCTACTATGATTTATACTAAACAACAAAACAAATATCCAACAATTACGAATCAATATTCGAGTTCGACTTTGTTCCATTTTGTCCACTACCCCACGTATCTACCTACATTCCTACCGCCATTTACTCCCTGTTTTACCAAACTCTGTTCAAAGTACGAGCTAACCAAGTCATTTGTATCAATTAACAAAATTTTATCAATCGTTTTTACCATTTGCAATAACAAAATATTGCAAATTTTACCGCATCATAATTTTTGTTATTTCAAATTGAATATAACGCGACTACTTATTTTCGATCGCTCGACATACCGTAATAAATCACATTATTATTTTTACCTCATTCAACTTTAACTTTGCAAATAAAATAAATCGTGTCATATCGTAATTTCTCTAACGGATTATAAATATAATTTGATTTATTCGACCTTTAGTTAAGGTTATCGTAACCGTGTAAGATAACAATAAAAACCTTTATATTTAACCGAGTTAAAATAATACAGCAAACCGTTCTGCGTTTTAACAAGATTCCTTATAGTAAACATTGTTTAAGTTAAATTATTTTATACGTTTCAATTACGAGTTAGGAACTCGAAGTGCGGTTGTCGCGTTATAGGTCCGAATACGGAATCGACGTTATTTGCGTACCTACATCGTTGCCTTTATTTGCGAATTTCATTGTTTGTTGTACATTAGTGAACTTTGAGTACTCATGCATCGTTTTAGTGTTTTAGCAAACACTGTTTTAATCATTAATAATGGCTTACCTAGCGAGACGTAAATCTAAGTCCGGAGTAAAGAAGTGTACCGAAACCAATTACACTGTCAGTAATTTGCCTAGTTTGCGACGTAAACGAACTATCGCGTATAACCGTATTTCGAAGGCTCTCGAATTGGGGAATTTAAGCGAAACCGATGCATCCCATACCGAGTTATTCCTCTCATATTGTCAGGAGATACAAACCATTGCGGATAGTTTCCAAGAGGCACATTTCATCATCCTGGACCTTCTCAAGGATGAAGACGATGATGTGGATACAGAAATACAGGAGAATTTCGATACGATGTATTTTCGAGTCGTTGCAATCCAGCGCAGATACACACAGTGTTCGTCACAACAAACAAATAATAATAACTCGAGGCGAGATTCGCTAACGGGTTCGCATAGCAATATGCGCTTACCGAAGATTTCACTTCCGGTTTTTTCGGGTTCTATTAAGGAATGGCCCGAGTTTATCGCGATTTACAATGCGTTAATCCATGAATCACATATGTTAAGTGATATCGAGAAATTTCACTATTTGGTGTCGGTATTACGTGGCGATGCTTTATCGTTAATTAGAACGTTCCCGGTCGCATGCGAACATTATTTAAGTGCGTATGATGCTCTCAGGTCCCGCTACGAGGACAAACGTGAATTAGCATTCACATGTTGGCGCGACATTTTGGATGTTAGCTTCAAAACTACCCACGCTCAGGATTTCCGACACGCGTTAGATACGATCGACGAAAATTTGACCGTTCTGAAAAAGTTGAAGTTACCTATCGAGCACTGGGACTTCGTACTTTGTTACAACATTTTGTCGAAACTCGACACGAAATTGAGACGCGAGTTCGAAGAAAAACACACCGACATCGAGTTGCCACAATACAAACATATTAGGGCGTTCTTACACTCTAAGAGCGAAGCTTTAGTGCGCGATACGCACTTCACCGCCGTAACCAGTAAAACCGTTAGCAGTAAGGAGGTTTCAAATGCCTCACAGAAACCGAAGAGACATAACGTTACACATTCGCTTGTCGCTCCCACCGCGAACGTGCCTATACCTAAGAAAGGTGACAAACATGTCGCTCCCACCGCGAACCACAAACCACCTCAGGCCGCGACCACTTCCAAGGTCATTCGTAAGTGCTCTTACTGCGGTAAAGAACACCACATAACGGCTTGTCCCGCCTTCCTGTCAAAATCTGTGGACGAGCGCATGGCTGTGACCGGTGAACGAAAATGGTGCTACAATTGTCTTAATTCGTCTCATTCAGTACGGGAGTGCACATCGATATTTTCGTGTCGAACATGTAAACGTAAACACCACACGCTGCTGCACCGGGACCACGCGCCAAGCTACCCCGACACCTCGGGTAACCAATCGCAATCAGTAGCCTTAATGGCTAAGGAAACAATAGCTTCGTCGAACCTGTCTACGAGTACAACCGTGCTACTGGCTACTGCCATAATTCAAATTCGTGACACATTTGGCGAATTTCACTCTTTTCGAGCGCTCTTCGATACCGGGAGCCAAAATAACTTCTTGACAGCACACGCAGCCCAGCGACTTAACCTAACGCCTAAAGCCGCTAGTGCCAACGTTCATGGCTTAGGGGGGGCTAAAGCCTTAGTCAATGGCATCGTCACGTGCCAAGTCGGTGCCAATAATCACGTCAACTTTAATCTCGAAATGTTCATCATACCGAGCATCTGCGGAGACCAACCTATCGCAAGACTGAATACGGATGGATGGAAGGATGTCAAGACATTACCGTTAGCAGATCCTGGTTTTGACATTCCTGGTCCGATCGATGTCTTGTTAGGTGCCGACGTTTTCGCCGAGTCGTTGCTCGAACAGCGTTTGAAAGGCAACGCGTCTCAACCGCGCGCCCTGAACTCTGTCTTCGGCTGGCTTCTTCTAGGGAAGTCTCGGCTCGCATCTTCTTCTTCATGCTTATTGGGGGTAGCCCCTCCGAGCATGGACGAGAGCCTGACCAACATCATTCAACGTTTCTGGGAAATCGATACCGTTCCAAATTCATCCCGATTAACCCCAGATGAGCATGTTTGTGAAAGTAGTTTCACCAACAACCACTACCGTGACGAGACCGGAAGGTATACCGTAGTCCTTCCTTTCAAGGACAATGCTGAGCCCCTCTTTGAAGGCTCGCGTGCCATAGCCTTACGGCGCTTCCATGCCATTGAAAAGCGGTTATCTCGTGATCAATCGTTGAAAAAACAATATACCGATTTCATGACTGACTACATCGAAAGTGGTCACATGACCCTGGTGCCTGCTAAGAAAATGGGTCAAGGCAGGTACTACATACCGCACCATTGCGTTCTGCGTCCCGACAGCTCCACGACGAAGCTTCGCGTGGTCTTCGATGCCTCGGCAAAGGACGCGAACTCCAAATCGCTTAACGATTCGCAACTCACTGGTCCGAAGTTGCAGTCCAACATCGTGGAGATTCTTCTCCATTACCGGGAGCACGAAGTCGTCTTCATGGCGGACGTGCGCCAAATGTACCGTCAAATTAACGTAGCTCCTCATCACCGTGATTACCAGCGTATTCTCTGGAGGGCTCACCCGGATGAGCCTCTTCAAGAATATGTTCTAAATACCGTTACGTACGGAATATCTTCGTCGCCATATTTGGCATGTCGCACCATCCAGCAGCTGGCCAACGACGAGGGTCACAAGTACCCCACGGCCAAAACCGTCTTAACTTCAGATATTTATATCGATGACATCGTAACCGGAAGTTCATCACTGGAGGATGCCTGCGACATCAAATCGCAAGTTATAGCTCTTTTCGGCCTCGGCTGTTTTGAGCTACGAAAATGGATTAGCAATCGACCTGAGCTTCTGAGTGATCTACCCTCAGAAGCGTGTCTTTCGGAAGCTATCACATTTACCGAAGCCGAAGACACAACCGTAAAGGTTCTTGGCCTTAAATGGGAGCCTGCTTCAGACTCGTTCGTTTTTAACGTTCAACCGTCAAACCAACCATGTACCAAACGAACGATTCTGAGCGAGGTAGCCAGAGTCTTTGACCCTTTGGGGTTCCTATCGCCTTTAACAATCCAAGCCAAATGCTTAATTCAAAGGCTCTGGATCCTCGGCGTTTCGTGGGACGAAACACCTCCACCAGAAATCGTCACTCAGTGGAACGATTTCTCTCAACAACTTCCGCAAATCAAGGAACTCAAGGTTCCACGCAAGTTCGTTATCGAAGGTGCTCGCTCATATCAACTTCACGGGTTCTGTGACAGCTCTGAACTTGCGTACGGCGCCGTCATTTATCTACGTGTCCCAGAGTCCGATGGTTCGGTTCGCATTTTCCTCGTCTGTGCAAGAGCTCGCGTCGCACCTTTGAAGAAGCAGTCCCTGCCGCGCCTGGAATTGTGCGCTGCGGTTCTGCTCGCTGACCTCATGAAGTTTGTCAAGGACACGATGCGAATTTCTGTCCATGAGACCTACCTTTGAAGTGACTCTACAGTCACTCTAGCGTGGCTGCGATCACCGTCTTCGCGTTGGGCAACCTTCGTCGCGAACCGCGTCAGTCACATTCAGGACACTGTTCCTACCGAATGCTGGAGGCACGTGCCCTCCAGGACCAACCCTGCGTACGTTTGCTCCCGCGGACAGCTACCAGCGGAGCTTTTGACTAACGAGCTATGGTGGGCGGGCCCCGAGTGGCTCTCTCAGCCCCAGTCTGAGTGGCCAACAGACATATCTAAAGGTCAGGCGAATGATAACGTCGTGCTTCCCGAGCAGCGTCGTACCGTTCTCGTCGCTGACCAAACCGAAACCGTCCAGAAATCATCAATAATCGATCAGCTGTTCGAGAAGTCTTCATCCTTAGACAAAATTTGTCGGATCCTAGCCTATATCCGTAGGTTTAACGCTCACTTACGTGATACCGACTTACGACCTGAGAGTCTCGTCATAACGGACGTTGAACGTCATCGTGCGCTTCTAATGATCGTCAAACACTTTCAGAACCGCTTCTTCTTCGATGTCATATCGAAACTGAAAGCGCGGAAACAGTTGCCCCGCAACCTCCGCAAACTAAATCCATTCCTGGATGACCAAGGTATCCTCAGGGTGGGCGGGCGGCTAGCTCGATCTGGCCTTGAGTTCGAACACAGGCACCCGGCGTTGTTGCCCAAGAAATGTGTGCTAACGTCCTCAGTAATCGACTCCATTCATCGGAAGTACCTTCACCCTGGTTTGAACACCACACATTACCTGATCTTGCAGCAGTTCTGGATACTTGCGGCTAAGCGTGCCGTACGACAACACCTTTCAAGATGCATCCGATGTTATCGACTTCGCCCGCAACCATTGCAACCGTTTATGAGCGATCTTCCTGCCTTTCGCGTTAACCAGGCGAAACCGTTTTCTGATGTAGGCGTAGATTTCGCGGGCCCCTTTAAAATCAAGCTCGGTCTCCATCGTGGTGCAAAAATCGATAAGGCATATCTGTGCTTGTTCGTCTGTGTGAGCACCAAAGCTGTGCATCTTGAGGTAGTGTCTACCTTATCGACCGACGGCTTCATCGCTGCGTTGCGCCGTTTCGTCTCTCGTCGCGGCCGTTGTAACGTCATCCGTTCTGATTGCGGCACAAATTTCGTTGGCGCAGCCTCACAGCTGGCCGCATGCATGGAACAAGCATCAAACGCAGAACGAATTGCCTTTAAACGTAACCCCCCATCTTCTCCACATTTTGGAGGAGTCTGGGAAATTCAAGTAAAAGCCGCGAAAAGTCATTTATATCGGATTGTTGGCGATCAAACTCTAACCTTTGAAGAGCTCACTACACTCTTCACCCAGATCGAATCGATTTTAAACTCCAGACCTTTGTGTCCTTTAAGCTCGGACCCTAACGATCTAAACGTTCTTACACCTGGTCATTTTCTTACACTGGAACCTCTCACAGCGGTCCCAGATGTAGACTACTCTGATGTTAACCTTCATCGCCTAAATCGTTGGCAGCTGATCCAATCATTCCAACAACAGTTTTGGAGACGTTGGAAAAACGAATATTTACACGCGTTAACCCAGCGGGCAAAATGGACCAAAGACTCAACACCGTTAACCGTAAATTCTATTGTACTTATCAAAGACGACAATCGATCTTCTCTCCAATGGGCATAGGACGCGTAGTTTCCGTACATCCTGGGCCTGATGGAGTAATTCGAGTGGCTACTGTAAAGACAGCTAGAGATCATCTTGTTAAAAGGCCTCTGGTAAAACTGTGCCCTCTACCATCCGAATAACCGTCTCTCTTTTAATAAACGTAACTTAGTTTTAAGATTAGTATCGTAAATTGTAGCATATCTTTATTTAATTACCGTTTTCATTCAATTTCGGGAAAATCCCATTGGTATTTTGGTGGGCGGAATGTTCCGTTTCCAACGTTTAATTTTTCTATAATTCTTTGAATCCGCGCGCCTTATTATTAATAATCAATGCAGTGTCAAAACGCAGTCCCGAAATGGTGCAACTCTGTATGTTTGGCCAATGAGAGCGCTCGATTCAATCGGCGCGCCTTGTGTGGTACGAACTCACGAAGAAAGTGGCGCCCCCACTTACGGGACAACTGCCCGAATCTTCGTTCGAGAAGACCGGGACAGAACGATTTCACCGCCGCGCGCTGCGTCTGAGCGCGACCGATTTTATAAAAGAAAAATTGGATTTTGGTGTTCAAATTGACACCCTGTTGAGTCTATCGTGTGTGAGACATTATTGAACTATTTATCTATAAATTGTGGCCGGCCGGCTTGTGTCCTAGAAGTAAGCAGCGAGAACCATCACGTCTTCAGTTCCTGATGAGCTACTGGTGAGTACTTGCACAAGATCTCTTTGACCACATATCCAAGTTGTACCGTTTATTTACCGGCGAGTATACATATTGATGCTCGATCCAGACCGTACGTAGATTGACATTGCATTCCTAACCAAAACCGCGTTCATCTATGTACACATGTTTAAACTTATGTTGAGGATGTTTTGACATCCATAAGGGCGGCCTATTTAAAATTTCAGTTATAAACGCTTCGGTGTTCATTTTCCGCTCCAAAATCGTCTAAAATATTTTGTTTACGAAGTCGCCGCTGAGTACTTCACTCGCCTGCCCGCTGCCCGCGCCGCTCTGAGTCGTGGCATCGCATTTCATTCGCTGTACATTTGTTCCCGCCGCTCACCGCGCCCGCCGCCGCTGCAGCGAACCGCTCGGTAAAAAACGCTAGCGTTGCCGCTCATAGCGGCGCCTCGTGGCGTGCTCCTAACATTTTTAAAGAATTGTTCCCACCGCTCGCCGCGCCGCTCTAAGCTGCCGCTAATTGCGGCAAGGTCGTGGCTGGGCCGTAAAGCTTGTTTCACACGTAACACAACCACACCACACCGTCACGACAAAAGGTGGTCAAGTTGTGGTTACGTGTGAATAGTGTCGCTGCGGCTTCTTGTGGTTGCGTTGTGTTATCTACAAAATGTCTGCGATATGACCGGCCGCTAGTTCGCGGTGTCGCTGGTGGTTGCGTTGTAAAAGTCGCGTTGTGGTACAATGTGACCTATGTGAATTTTGACGACTTCCTTGGTCGAGTGGCTTGCACACCGGTTTTCAAGGTGTCGCCATCTCTGAGGTCCCGGGTTCGATCCCCGGTCGGATCAATTTAGAAATACCTGTTTTTCTAAATTGTTTCGGGTCTGGGTGTTTCCTATGTATAATAAGTATGTATTTAAGTATATTATGTATGTTTATCCGTTGTCTAGTTAACCATATAACAAGTTTCTTAAGGAAGCTTTTCTTGGGGCTAGGTAATTGGTGTGAGTGTGGGAAACATTATAAACATTATTATTATTATTATAACTATTAACTTTCATACAAATTAGCTCCCGGCCACGTGTTGCCGTTGTAGTGTCGTTGTGGTTGTGGTGTGGTTGTGGTAAGTGAAACATGTCTAAAATCGTGAAAAAAAACAACTGGGAGACCGTTCTCAACAGGAACCGGTGATCGAACTTTCTTTTCCTATAGGTAGTCATTAAAAATCAACAAATGATTTAGTACAGACGCCATCAGTCTATCTAAAAATTTACTAATATCTCTTCTTTCCAGCTGGTTGCTTTCTCTACCGCGCTTGGGAAGCTCTAGTCATAGGAGCGATAGGAGCTGCAATAGTGTCGGCTACCTCACCATTGTTCGACATGATGCGAGTCGACGACCCGGTGGGCGCTAGTGCGGTGCATGGAGCCGCTGGGTTCTGGGGTAAGTCCTCATCATCATTATCATCGTCATCGTCATTTTCATCGTCATCGTCATCGTCATCGTCATCGTCATCGTCATCGTCATCGTCATCGTCATCGTCATCGTCATCGTCATCGTCATCGGCATCGTCATCACCAGCTCATTGCAGGTAGAACGGGCCGTAAACCACCGGCCCAGTGCAGATTGGTGGTGGTTAACGACTGCTAATGACCAACCGTCAATGACCGGAACCAACGGCTTTACGTGCCTTCCGAAGCATGAACGATCTCGAGATGATACTTACACTTTTTGGTCACCCATACTTTACCCATAATACCCATACCATACCCATACCCATAATTTAGCTCGATGGCGCAGTGGTTAACGCGCCCGGTCTGGAAGTGCTGAGGTTAAGCAACTTTCGCAAAGGCCGGCCATCGGATGGGTGACCAAAAGTTTATCATCTCGAGCTCATCCGTGCTTCGGAAGGCACGTAAAGCCGTTGGTCCCGGCTACATTTTTTTTTTTTTTTTATATTGACACGTCATAGTGACCACATCCTGCCTGATGATAAGCAGCCGATGCAGTCCAAAATAATGAGAGCGCTCCTCACCGTGGAACACGCACGTTAACAAGCGCACCCATTCATGACGGCCTGCATAAATGCCGGTTCACGCCCCGCTTAAAAGACCCGGGACTATAGGAGCTGGGAACCACATGCGCCCTCATTAGCCTCACATTAGCCCTCGTTAACAACCACCAATCCGCACTGGACCCGCGTGGTGGTTTATGGCTCGTTCTCTCTATCTTTCCATAGAGAAGGCTCGTGCCCCAGCAGTGGGGACATAAAAATGAGCTGATGAGGAGGATACGATGAAATTTGCGACTTGCATCGAGTTCTTCATATACACACGAGAGAAAAATATTTATCTAAGAATTTCCTTGTCAGTGTTTTTAATGAGATTTTTATGTTTCGCAGGGGTCTTAGCAGTGGGCCTGTTCGCTGATAACCCGATACCTATGGACACCACGAATGGCAGGGCCGGCCTGTTCAAAGGTAAGTAAATGTTACCTTGATTAATTCAACTTTTTTGAAATTAACAATCACACTATATATTAATATTAGGTCCATACCTATGAAATTGACGTTTTGTATGAAGATTTTTTATAAAATTATATCTTTCATACTAACGTTTTTTAAATTTTCTTAGCATCTATTTATGTTAAAACTATAAAAATTGTAGAGTAGTGTGTTTGTTTTACTAGCTAAATATAGCAGACATTAAAAAGAAAAAAAATCAAGTCCCTTCAAAGCTACAATGAAACAAAAGGTCAATTCCGCGAACAAAAAAAGAAGTCAATTTTCTCCACCAGCTGTGGAGCATCTGGACTCTGCTTCTGCTTAACATCAAGTAGAGCCGATTCATTTTCTCACCTTTTATAAAAAAACAGAAATGCTATTAACAAATCTCCACAGACTACACACACAAAAAAATTTGTTGCACTTTATTAACTCTAACATTTCCTCCAACTAGGAGGTGGTTGGTACCTCCTCGGCGTACAAGCGCTTACAGCCGTCTGCCTGATGGTGTGGGCCATCGTGGTGACCATGTTACTGCTATGGCTCATCGATAAGGTGTTGCCCATACGCATGGACCCCTACGAGGAACTGCTGGGAGCCGATCTTACGGAACACAGGATAAGGCATGGACAGGTCAGTATGTAGACCATAAGTGGTGACTTTTAGAAGTTATCGTCCTCATTTCTGCTGCTGGAGCTGAACAATAGGGTGCTAAGCAATATACATAGAACCCTAAGGAGCTGATAGACGCTGATCTTACGGAACAAAAGATCCAGGATGGACAGGACATAGGTCAGTATGTAATTCCTAACTAGGATTTTATTTCTGCTGCAACTATGGCATGCTCTTATGCATGGGGGGTCCCCCCTGCCAATCCGCATGAAACTCTTCAAAAAACTGTGAGGCACTGATCTTAAGGAACACAGCATGGACAACCCACTACACACGACTTTAAAGTTTATTCTGACATCCCCTACCAACCGTCAGGTTACAAAGTAGGTGTCGGACATCATTGCGCAAGCACAAGAGACCATCTACGTCAGGTCATAACGCCAGATCAGGACGCGCCGAAGCGCATTCTTCATCCGGTACTTTTAAGACTAGTGTCTCGAGCTAGTTGCCCCGTGGACACGTATACTCGTAGTCGTATAGCTATAGTAGTAGAGCTGTAACCTCGCTCACTTCTCGTTGCACTAAGAGCACAACTCGCAGTTTCCACTGCTTGGGTCGTCGACTCTAAAGTCGACTACCAAATGTCCTATTTGGTAGCGGAGTTGTAAGCCTACTCACTTCTCAGTACCCATTCAGGCACCTTGACAGTTACACAATCCTACGCGGCTGACTGAACCGGAGACTTTGCATCTGGCGGGCGCCTAGATTAGTTATCCAGACTAGTACCGGAGATGTTGGAGTTCTGCTCAGTGAAAACCACCGAGCATAGCAACCAACTATGAGCAACTCACGTGCCCTGCAAGTCCTTTCGCATCGGGCTCCTCGAGACCGCTACTTGGACCCGCTCGCTGTGCACGAAATGGAAGCCTGGCCACACCAACCAGTCAGACGAACATTCCCACTTCTACAGCTAATCATATAGCCACCACGAGTCCAACCCATGTCCGGGACCTGCCGGAGACGCCCGCGAAGGCATAACCGGCAGGGGGCCTAAGATCCGGAAGACAGCCAGACCTGTAGTTCCAGCTGCCATATCCTACCTATCAGGGTCAGTAGATAGGGACACACACACACAGCATGGACAGGTTGAATAGTGAAGTTTTAGTGGCAATTTCTTCATGGTCATTGGCTGGTACCTACCTCCTAGGCGTACAAGCGCTCACAGCCGTCTGCCTGATGATATGGGGCATCGTGGTGACCATGCTACTGCTATGGCTCATCGATAAGGTGATGCCCATACCTATGGACCCCTAGGAGAAACTGCTGGGGGCCGATCTTACGAAACACAGGATAAGGCATGGACAGGTCAGTAGACCTTAAGTAGAACTTTTAGATTGCTGGTTGATCTTACGGAACACAGTGGGTACAGCTGGTTTGCATAAACCCCTCAAGTGGCAGAAATGGTACATTCTTTATTTGTGCTGCTGCTAGGGCATGTCCTTTATACCTATGTGCCTCTGTCGATTCGCATGGAACCCTAGGAGCTGCTAAGTGCTGATCTTACGCAACACCGGATTCGGCAGGAGCATAAGTTAGTATGTAGTCCATAAGTAGGAGTTCAGTTCTGATGCAGCTGTAGCATGCCAATATGCTTGGACCCTTGCCAATTTGCATGGAACTCTAAGATCTGCTAGGCGCTGACCTTAAGGAACACAGGATAAGGCATGGACAGGTCAGTATGTAGACCATTAGTGGAACTTTTAGATTACTGGTTGATCTTACGGAACACAGAGTACAGCTGGTTCGCATGGAACCTGCGAGGGGCGGTTAGGTAAGTACACATCTTATGGAACACCAGATCTGGCAAAGACAAATCAATATGTAGACCATAAGTGGTACTTTTAGATTGCTGGCTGATCCTAAGGAATAAAGTATACAGCTGGTTCGCACGAACCCCGCGAGGGATTGTTAGGTACATATTTTACAGAATCTATGCATCCTGCATCATTTATTTATTTATTTATTTATTTATTTAATCAGTACGGCTAATGCCAATTACACCAATTAACACATGATTCAAAAATACAATAAAATAGTATTAAAATTAAATGTAAAATTACAATAAATCTAAACAAAAAAAAAGAATTAAAAGAAAACAAAAACAAAATTAAAAGCACTAAAATCATAGAAAAATTCAAATTTAAAAAACATTGCAATGAATACGATCAATAAAACAATACAGTACAAAATAAAAATTATACATGCAAATAAAAAAATAAAAATAAATTACATAATTGATTAATTAAGACACAACTATCATACATTCATCTCACAGTATTTCAAGCATTCAGATAGAATCACCTTCCATTCATCCGCAAACACATCACAATCCGGGCTGGCGTCCAGAAGGGCATTGAGCGCAGTAAGGGTTCGCGGTATGGGGGATCTAGCACGGGCAACAGTTCGACACAACGGGACAGCAAACAGTTTATGTTTTCTGCTCCGGCGGTATTTATCAATGACGAAAAATCGACATAGCTCTTCGTGAAGATCAAGAGCATCCACTTTCCCTCTGAGGATTTTACAAATGGTCACTAATTGATCATAAGATCTTCTGACTTCTAACGAATTGTAACCCAAGCAACCTAATAGATATTTAGTTGGGTACATGTATGGGTAGTAGCCATACGTGCGCTTGTATAAGTACCTTAAAAATGCCTTCTGAACTTTTTCTAAAATAAGCGCATACGTGCTCTCATGCGGGTGCCATACACACGCACTGGCCTCAAGCTTGCTGCGGACTAAGGTGTTAAAAAGGAGCTTGACCACTTTGGTGTTTTGGAAATCCTGAGAGTTCCGGAGTACAAAGCCCAGCCGTCTAAAGGACTCTTTAGCGACTGTTCTGATATGGTCGTGGAAAGTAAGCTTTAGGTCGAATGTTACACCCAAGTCTTTAATAGTAGTGGATCTCAATATATCTTTGTGGCCCAACTTGTACTGGAATTCAATTGGGTGTCGTTTTCGGCCGAAAGTCATCTCAAAACACTTTGCAGAATTAAATTCCATTTTATTTTCCACCTCCATTGATACACCGAGTCGATGTCTTGCTGGAGCTTTAAACAGTCGCCATGTGTCTTAATCTCAAGGAACAACTTTAAGTCATCAGCATAAAGGAGACATTTAGCGTACTTAATGATCGTGGGAAGGTCATTGATCATTAAGATGAAGAGCAGTGGTCCAAGTATAGATCCCTGACTTACTCCAGAACGCGTGTGATAGGACCGAGACTCATACTGACCGTGCCGGACATACTGCTGGCGGTCGCGAAGGTAATCAGCGATGAAACGGAGGAGGCTGGGGGCAAGGCCCAGGGCACTAAGCTTTTCCAGCAGTATGTCGTTGTTGACCCTATCAAACGCCTTCCGGAAATCAAAGTACAGTACGTCCACTTGCCCTCCATAGTCGAGTCGAGTGGAAATATAGTCAACAATGGTTAGGAGGTTGGTGTTAACGGACCGTTTTCTTCTAAATCCGTGTTGCTCGTTACATATATAAGGCTCAACCTGCCTGTAGACTTTATTATGAATTATGTTTTCGAAGATCTTAGCAGGAGTTGAAAGAATAGCGATTGGGCGAGTATCTTCAACGGACAGCGTATTAGAACTCTTGGGAATAGGAATAACCCGCGACACTTTCCACTGAGATGGATAGATTCCAGTTTTAAGCGCTACGTTAAAGATGTGACAAAGTGGATGTATTAGAAATTTTTTCCCTTGCTTAAGAAGCCACGATGGAATTTTATATTATATTATATAGATATATTATCATGCATGCATATAGATGCATGCAGATATAGGTATAGGTATTGCTAAAGATCTCAAAGTCGAACAAAAAGCACGTATGAATGACCGACCAGTGCATCCTGCCAGTGCTCACCTATGGCGCAGAAACTTGGGTATTCACGAAAGAGATTCTCAACAAACTCCAATTGGTCCAGAGAACAATCGAAAGAGAGCTGGTGGGTGTTACACTGAAGGGTGGTTACACTGAGGGACCGAAAAAGAAACAAATGGCGAAGACATCAAAGCAAAGTTACAGATGTTACCAAACGTGTAGCAAAGCTGAAGTGGGAGTGGGCAGGACACGTCGCCAGATAGCAAGGCTCGTGGTGCAAAGCGCTGGTAGAATGGAGACCATGGGACGAAAAACGCCCACAAGGACGTCCGCAGAAGCGTTGGCACGACGCCGACGCCGACGAAAAGCAGGGCTTGGTACAGTTACCAAATTCCCACTATAAGTACCGATAAGTAACGTTATCTCTATAAAGGTAATTTGCTATATACGCTATACACACTATATACGTAATAGGGACACCGTAGTGTTGTGTGTGGCAGTAGTTGGCAAAATAATGTGACGGTAGATGAAGACTGTCGCGCAAACGGAGGCGCAACATCGCGACAGCAGTCAACCCGTGACCACGGCCGTTGTAACTCGGTCGAAACGTCGGGTATAAAGAAGGTATGATACCTTTTTACTAATTCATCATTATCATCATCTCAGCCAAAAGACGTCCACTGCTGTACAAAGGCCTCCCCCTAAGGATCTAACTGGTTTGCGTTAATACCCGTTTAAATTCTTTGTTTAAAGGTAATTTGGTACCGGTAATGCAGATAACGTTATCTAGAAAAGTATCGCTACTTTTGACGTGACAACGTCTTATAATTCGATAGAGCCGGCTGCACGCACGAAAAAGTTCGGCGTTACCTCGCTCTGAGGCGTTCCATGTAAGGCTTGAAGTGCAAGCGAGAGCGCGGAACGAGCGACAAAGAAGCACAATCGGCTGAGTAGAAATTTAGCCGTGCTGCTGTGCAAGCCCGTGTCCGGCATCGCCACCGCGGTACTTACCCCCAACACCCCCCGACACCCCCAACACCTCCCGACACCACCAACTTCTCCCGCCTACCTGTTCGACGGGCTGCTGCTGCTGTGCAAGCCCGTGGCCGGCATCGCCACCGCGGTACGTACCCCCAACACCCCCCGACACCCCCAACACCTCCCGACACCCCTAACTCCTCCCGCCTACCTGTTCGACGGGCTGCTGCAGGCTGCTGTGCAAGCCCGTGGCCGGCATCGCCACCGCGGTACGTACCCCCAACACCCCCCGACACCCACAACACCTCCCGACACCCCCAACTCCTCCCGCCTACCTGTTCGACGGGCTGCTGCTGCTGTGCAAGCCCGTGGCCGGCATCGCAACCGCGGTACGTACCCCCAACACACCCCGACACCCCCAACACCTCCCGACACCCCCAACTCCTCCCGCCTACCTGTTCGACGGGCTGCTGCAGGCTGCTGTGCAAGCCCGTGGTCGGCATCGCCACCGCGGTACGTACCCCCAACACCCCCTGACACCCCCAACACCTCCCGACACCCCCAACTCCTCCCGCCTACCTGTTCGACGGGCTGCTGCAGGCTGCTGTGCAAGCTTGTGGCCGGCATCGCCACCGCGGTACGTACCCCCAATACCCCCCGACACCCCCAACACCTCCCGACACCCCCAACTCCTCCCGCCTACCTGTTCGACGGGCTGCTGCAGGCTGCTGTGCAAGCCCGTGGCCGGCATCGCCACCGCGGTACGTACCCCCAACACCCCCCGACACCCCCAACACCTCCCGACACCCCCAACTCCTCCCGCCTACCTGTTCGACGGGCTGCTGCAGGCTGCTGTGCAAGCCCGTGGCCGGCATCGCCACCGCGGTACGTACCCCCAACACCCCCCAACACCCCCAACACCTCCCGACACCCCCAACTCCTTCCGCCTACCTGTTCGACGGGCTGCTGCAGGCTGCTGTGCAAGCCCGTGGTCGGCATCGCCACCGCGGTACGTACCCCCAACACCCCCCGACACCCCCAACACCTCCCGACACCTTCTTAAGACGTTGTCACGTTCAACTATCGTCAGTAAACCGACTTTACAGACAACCAATTTTTTTTCCTTAAATATCGCTTTATAGCCAATCCGCGTAGAGCTTTGTTAGGAGGAGGTAGAGGTTAGTTAATTTACATGAAAAAATGGGCAGTGCACATTGCTCGCAGGACTAATGGCCGCTGTGGCGGAACAGTCCTCGAGTGGCGACCGCGTACCTGAAAGCGCAGTGTGGGCCTGCCCAACAAAGTGGACCGACGATCTGGTGAAAGTAGGAGGAAGTCGCTGGATGCGAGCAGCACAAAACCGGTCGTTGTGGAGATCCTTGGGGGAGGCCTTTGTCCAGCAGTGGACGTCTTTCGGCTGAGATGATGATGCTTTGGATTTTATAGTTTTGACTAAGTATACGTCAATAAGCTTATATTGAATAAATGTTTGGACTTTATTTTGGTTTGGAAGGTTTCTCTCGTTGCTTCAGGTGGGCGTATCCCGCGCGGTTTCCGCCCTGCGTCCGTTCCACCGCTCCGACAGCATCGAAGCTGTGGGCGGCATCGGCGTCAACACAGGACACAGTCTGGTGGTAGACCGGCTGCAGAAGGTAACGGAACATCACCATCATCATCATCATCATAGGGTAGTAGGCACTAGTACACGATTTTACTCCATTAAATATTAAAAATAGGGGTCTAAAACCACTATACTTCCTCTAAATATTCTACCTATATAAGGTCACATTTTATCAACCGCAAAGATTTTGACAAAACATCTAATTATATCAGAGAAATAAGGCCCTAGCATTAAAAACAAACAGGCTAGATTATATTTTTACTTTTCCTAACACAAAAATTGTAATATTTTTAAGAGCACCAAATGCGGTCTCTCTGTCGGCTCCTTTAAATGAAACTACGGGCACGTGTAAGCGGTGTAGGCATTGCACGCTTTTCTGTTTCGGCTCCTTTGAATTTTATTGAAACTACCGAAAGTGCGTAAGGGGTGTTTTTTTAATCGAAATGTCTTTTGACATTTTTCTTGAAAACAGCGGATATTTTTTTTTTTTCATAAAATTATTTAAGTATGTTGTTGAATTTATCCTCAAAATATTTGCGGTTTATAAAATGTGACCTTATAGGGAGGCCGCACAAACACGGATTTCGTTTCAGTAATTCAGATTCGGAAATCCGTAAGCCTAGCGCATACATTCTGTTTTTTCTATTCTGAATTAATATTGGCAGTACGTAGTGACGCCTTCGCTTCGTGATAGCACGTTTTAACATGGACGAAGAAAGCTGTTTAAAAATCTGCTCCCACGCCAAGTCTTTTACATCTCTATTGTGATATGTCCCATAAGCATGGATATTTTTCTACACACATTATTAAATTTTCAGGCTCATATTTTGTTGGACAAAAATAAACAGAGAAATGATAAACGTAAAAAATTAAATCTATTAAAAATATCAGTAGCACACGTCTACTCAATACAGCGCTGATGCGGTTTCTGAATGGAAAATTAATTAAACTACGCGAGCGCTGCGTTCGGAATGACGTCATCCGGTTTTTTTCCGTTTATCAAACCTGAACGGCGGTTTGGAGCCCGGAACGAACGTCAGGTTTTTTTCCTGATGGAAATTATACGAACGTTTGCGCCCAGCCCCGCAACCGCCTAACACTCTCGCTTTCGATCGCTTTGAAAACGAGGCCCTCGCCTCGCTTTCTATTATAATATCGAATAATATCGAAAGCTATAGCCTATCTATAGCTTTTGATATTGCTTTCATATTGCTTATTGCTTTCATATTGCATTTGACGACCTCCTTGGTCGAGTGGCTTGCACACCGGTTTTCATGGTATCGCTATCTCTGAGGTCCCGGGTTCGATCCCCGGTCGGATCAATTTAGAAATACCTGTTTTTCTATATTGTTTCGGGTCTGGGTGTTTCCTATGTATAATAAGTATGTATTTAAGTATATTAAGTATGTTTATCCGTTGTCTAGTTAACCATATAACGAGTTTCTTAAGGAAGCTTTTCTTGGGGCTAGATAATTGGTGTGAGTGTGAGAAACATTTATTTATTATTATTATTATTATTGCTTTCGAAATGACAAGATGACACCTCCTCCTCGCCTCGCCTTCAAAGCGATCGAAAGCGAAAGCGTTAGGCGGTCGACCCCCTGGTGTATATTTTGTAGGTAACGCCACAGATTAGGTAATATGGTAACGCGTGCATTCATCTTTCCGAATCTGAATTCCTGATACGGAAACCTAATCAAGAAACCGTGTGTGCGGCCTCCCATATAGTTGAAAGGGTCAACCGCGACCACCATCACGCATTCTGGGGGCCGAAGGCGAGGCGAGGAGGAGGCGTCATCTTGTCATTTCGAAAGCAATATGAAAGCAATATCGAAAGCTATAGGCTATAGCTTTCGATATTATTCGATATTATATTTCGATATTATATTAGAAAGCGAAGCGAGGGTCTCGCTTTCAAAGCGATCGAAAGCGAGAGTGTTAGGCGGTTGGGGGGCTGGCCGGCGACATATAATTCAAAATTCAAAATCATTTATTCAGTATAGGCTACGAGTAAAGTAGATAGCCTGTCTATACTGTCCCACTATATCTATACTGTCCTGATATACTGTCCCACTGCTGGGCAAAGGCCTCCATCACGAAATCAAGCCATCACTATAATTGATGGGTATTGGCTTAATCACCACGCTTGCCAAATGCGGGTTGGTGATCACTTTGCCACTCGACCACCGGTGTTCTGCAGGCTACAAGTCATCATCATCATCATCAGCTCATTTTATGTCCCCATTTATGCTAGGGCAAGAGCCTTCCCTATGGCCATAAACCACCACGCGGGCCCAGTGCGGATTGGCGGTTGTTAACGACTGCTAATGCAGCCGGGACCAACGGCTTTACGTGCCTTTCGAAGCACGGAGGAGCTCGAGATGATAAATTTTTGGTCACCTATCCGATGACCGGCCTTTGCGAAAGTTGCTTAACCTCAGCACTCGCAGACCGGGCGCGTTAACCACTGCGCCATCGAGCTCAAGGCTCAGGCATGGCATAGTGACTCCATGCCATGCCATGCCTGTCTCCCTAAGTGGTAGGCAGTGATCACTTCTTGGCTTGCTACGATCCTTAATACATTCATTCGCTTCATCAACTCTCATTTACTTCCTCGTACATACTCGCCAGTTTAAGGTACTTTTAAACAGGCTTTTTAGGGTTCCGTACCCAAAGGGTAAAACGGAACCCCTGAGGTCCCGGGTTCGATTTCCGGTCGTGTCAATGTCGAAAACGAAATTTCGTTATATCTGATTTCCGTAAAACGAGTGCTTTAGCTACTTACCGTGGGATCAGAACATGTATATGTATGTGATGTTGTCTTACTGTAGAATTAAATATATGCATACAACTTAAGTAAAATTAGTTCTTAGAAGAGATGGCGCCATTAGAAAAATTAGATGGCGCTATTAACATGTTTACGTGCTGGCTATATACTCGTAAGGAAACTTCGTGAGAATAAAAAAAACCTTTTTTCCAAGAGAAACTAATTGTTTCATTTACTACTCCTTTGGGTGCCTTAGTACGAGTTTGTACACTTACATACATTTATTTATTTATTTGTCCCCCACTCAGCAGTGGGGACAAATGCCCCAGCGGGCATGAGCCTTCCTTGGATGGATAGGGAGAACGGGCCATGAACCACCACGCGGGCCCAGCGCGGTGCAGCTAATGCAGCCGAGACCAACGGCTTTACGTGCCTTCTGAAGCACTCTGATTAATAAATAGTATTTTTATTAAGATTTTGTAATTAAAAATTAAAGTTAATTTCTCAAACACAGGTCCAAAGACAGAAAACCAAAGACCAGTTAAACCTCCAGATATTCACGAACGAAGCCTTTGTGGAGGACCAGCAGCCCGAGTCTACCACCTTCAAGAACGGCATCCTGAACAAACGGCAGGACCCGGAGAACGAGCTGCATAGAGCGCTGGACTCTATGGTCAAGGACATAGACGGGACTAACTATAGGAAAGGTAACTTTTGTAAACATATTCGTTGTTTCTATGTAATTATTTTTTTTCCTATACAACGTGTAACAGAAATGTGTGGTCAAAATGAAAAGATCCAAAGTGTATCCCATCTAGATCTTGTATGCAGAGTTACTAAGGCATAATAAAGAGTAAAAAATAAATAAAGAGGGGGTGCAGCGCGGACGCAAAACTGCGAGTTTCAAGTTTCTTTATGATAGCGAGCGAGCGGCGCGTGGCAGTGGTGTGACAACGGCGCACGACAAGAATACGCACGCACACTCATATCTGTACAGAGTAGGCTGCTGATTTAATTAGAGCAATGTTTACTTTCGTAAAATCATAGACGTTTGGGTAAAAAATTATAAGTCTTAATATTTTCATATTCATGTTTTTTAATTGAAAAATAAGACAACAGTGACCTGCGGAATATCAATACAAACATTTTGATGGCGGATCATTGTTTCATTTGTGCTATATTTACAAAGTTGCTGAAGAAATAAGTTTTTTGATATCATTATTTAACGTATTGTTTATGCAGTTTCTGGGTATTTGTTTCAAATTCCAAGACAACCATGGCCTTGTAAAAGGATCAAGCTAACCTACACTAGTCCTTTTAATGTATAAGACCTATTCAGCGCCTAGCACCAGTGACTTAAAACACGTAAATTTTCAAATTCCGCGCGCACCCCCTTAACATTAATTTATGCAATTTTTTATTAAATATTTCCTTTGTGACGTCACATCAAAACAAACAAGTCACAGCCCTAGTGGTTTAGTAACCTCTGTGTACATACTTACATTTATGATCACGGCAGCACCTGATGAATTTAAAATGTATCAACTTCCCGTGCATCGTAAGCCGACTAACAGCCGTATGGAATCCAGATGCGACGACAACTGATGCAGCGTGAAAACAACGCAGCATCAGTTACCCTCACTCTGCCGGCCCACAAGGTGCCTCTTCACGCCTCGTTTGAAGGACCCCATATCATGGGAAGAAGGGAAAACGTGTGCTGGCAAACTATTCCATGTTTTGGAAGTGCCACAAAAAAATGAGTCGCCAAATTTCTTAGTGCGCGATGGAATATTTGAGACAGTGAAGCGGTGACTCCGGAGAGCAGCACGTGTACTCCTATGGTGGAAGGGAGAAGGTGGGATGTGGTCAAAGAGTTCTTCAGAGCACTCGCCATGGTATAAGCGATCTGGTAAGAGATAGGCCTATCTTAGTTTAGTTACCTAGCAACCGCTGTTATTTTCCGATAAATAACAGAAATAACTAAGCAACAAATCTCTAGTGGGCCTATCTCTTGCTGAGGATAGGTTATTAGTTTCGGCTGTAAGAGACAATGGTTTCAACCAGCTCGAACATTAGACGACTGGCTAGCAAACCTATCACTGATGTTTTCTATTCCATCTCGGACTTTGAATGAATGAATGAATGAATAAAAGTTTATTTGGCATAAATATACAACATACAACAACTTAAAAAGAAAAAGAAAAAACAACAAAGCCAAATAGGTCCCCGCTCAGCTTAAGCCGAGGCACAGAGTGCCACGACGCTGGTATTCTGCGAATACCGTAACGGGTGGTCCGGTTATACACAAACATCAATAATCAGGTTTTTTTTGCCGCATATCAAACAATGACAATAAGAATTTAGGCACTTAATATTTGATTATGCTAAATGTGACGTCGAGGTTACTAACGGCGAGTTTACTCAAACTTGGTGATTTTATTTTTTAGTTTTACTAATAGAGTACCTTTGAAGATAGTTTAGAATTTTAGAACATCTTTTGAACTACTGGTCCAATTCCAAAAATCTCAAATCTACGCGGACGAAGTCGCGAGTGAAATGCATTATAGGTTATCATTTTTAAAAAAAAATTGTTTTTAGTTTCTTGATGTAGTGAGTTACTCGTTCGAGAACTATATGTGGGCAAGGCGTACATTAAAATGTTTTTCACTGACCAAGACCCTTAGCGGTGCGGGGCCCATAGGTACCTTTGAACCACCGAGGTCTTTTTTATCTTTAGATAATCCAGTACTGAGGCACTGGCTATCTTATCTCTTACCGTCGGAACACAACAATGATGTTAAGGCGACATACTTACTCGTTGATAAGATTGTGATAGCTAATATAATTTTATTCCAGATAAGGCCGGTAAAAGCAGCCAAGTCATCCCAGAAGAAATTAAAGGCAAGAAATTCAATGAGTTAACAGTCACAGAACTAGAAGAGCTAGGTGAGATCAACGCAAGCCAAGACAGATTCCGGCATCGGTTCGGCGAAGACGACTACAGGAGAGACGTAATGTCGGCGGGAACCAACTTGCGGTGGATAGATTAACCGTGACAGTTACTTAGAAAATACTACCTAAATGGTAGTTTTTATTGTTACTGTTACATAGAAAATTCTATCTTAGAAGTAGTTTGGTAAAGTATAAGTAGAAGATTCTACCAAAATAAGTTATTAACTGTTACATAGATAATTCTACTTAAATGTTAGCTTGCAAAGTATAACTGTTACATAGAAAATTCTACCAAAGTGGTACCTAGTTTTATATAATATTACCGTTACATACGAAAACTTCTACCAAAATGGTCGTTGTTTATCGGAATTAATGGGCTAGACTAGATAAACGGTGTATACATTTAAATTGATCAAACCAACACAAACATATCAGTGTTTAGGAAAAACTCGATTTTTTTAAAATAAGAATGAACAACATTTACCATAGAATATAAGATGATTTCCTACACTTGTCACACTGTCACTTAATATTTCGAATCATACGTTTTAAAACGTTTGCGCGAAAGCCACACATTGGAATTTATATTGATTAAGGCCCGATTTTTCAATCCTCAGATAAGTTTTATCCAACTTACAACATTGTCATTGTGACATATTGTCTAAAGAGAATCTGTCATTATGTCCAAATTATTTAATGAATAAACTTTAACTGACGATTGAATATTCAGCCCCTAATGGCATTAATTATGCTTATTACATATTCAAACGTCAGGATAAAATAATATCTACAATAATGCGAGTAAATGGTTTATATATTTTCATATTCATTAAGTTTTAAGTCCATGTAACCCCTTGAGTGTCGAGCGACCAGCAGGTGGCCGATACCAATTAAAATTCTATTGTGTCTGGGTATTCGACGCTTGAACTCATATTTGTAATTATGTAATTTTGACGTTACTTAACTTACATTGTATAAATTAAATAACTGCACCTCATAAGTATTCTTCCCGACGAACGGTAAAAAAACATGAGCTATGTACATAAGAATAAACATAACTATTATACAATTGTTTAATTCAAAGATATTATTTTCCTAATTATATTAACTTTGTTTTAGCTGTAATTTTGACAAATATCGTTCTAAATCATTTTGAAAATCAGAAAAAAAACACTTGATCATTCCAACGTGCATTTCATTTATTTAAACAGCATAACATAACTACAGCATTACTTTATCCATCTACAATAACTTACACCTTGCCACATACATACGTAGAAAAACTACCAAAATGGTAGTCTTTACTTTTTTTGCGGTTACATCACAGAATTATTGTACCAGTGGTTGATTTCGGTTGGCAACGCTTTGAAACCTTTCACAGCCTCATTGATATCTTCTATTGGGACAGCTAAAGTGTACAACTTGTACTCCTTTTGTACCCTACTAGTGGTAGTTTCGCTTGCATTGTAGATGGAATCGGTGTTTCTTACTGGCAACACTATTTCTAAGGCTTGCAAATGCTCAAACGCTTTTAGAATCACTGGACGAGGCACTGTTTGGCTTGAAGTGTTTGTGTTAGCGAATTTAGTGTATCTGTAAAAATAAAAATACTTATTTATATTATATTTTAAGAGCATTATATATCACACTATAATCACACTAATATAATAAATGCGAAAGTCTGTGTGTATGTGCATATTTGTTGCTTCTTTACGCTGCAACGGATGGATGGATTTGGATGAAATTCGGCATACAGATAGTTTATAACCTGGATTTGTCCAACCCTCCAAAATGTATCAACACTCCTATGTTGTAAGCCAAAGGCGCCTTATTCAATGTTGACAACTACGACACCAACATCCGATTTTAATATTTTTTTCAACACTTTCGAAAAAGTTTATTTATATTTTATTAAATATTATATTAATAATAATATTGTAAATGTAATTATTATTATTAATAACAATATTAATTAATAATATTTAAAATATTTTTTATTTTACGCGTAGTTATTACATTTGCTTAAAATTATATAGGTATAACTATCACTACATTACCTATGTAAGATCATTTCGAAGTTCATCGGTTGACCGTCGAATATGTCCATGCCATGCTTCATTGCTATCACCAGAGACAACTCGAGTATAGACAACGACTGCAGCTGTTTCACTCTATGCTCCGGGGTGACTGTATTGTCTATGATGGCGAGGAGGTCTGTCGCGTCTATGAAAGGTTTGATGGCTGATAACTTTGATACTAATTGGAACTGAAACAAGACATAAACATGGATAGGTAATCTATACTATTTATATTAATATTATAAAAAGGAAACCTTTGTATTTTTGTATGTATGTATGTATGTTTGTTTGCAACGAATAAACTCAAAAACTACTGGACCGATTAAAAAAAATATTTCATCATTAGAATGATACATTAACGCTGAGTAACATAGACTATATTTAAAAAAAATATATAAAATACTAAAAATGACAATTTAAGTTTCCAATACAAAATGATTTGTTTGTTCTGTTGTCATGGAAACCATTGATTGAAACTGTCAAAGCGGTACGAAATCAGCCGGGTCAGTTAGTCTATACTAATATAATAAAGAGGAAACCTTTGTATTTTTGTATGTATATGTATGTATGTATGTATGTTTGCAACGAATAAACTCAAAAACTACGGGACCGATTTCAAAAATTCTTTCACCATTAGAATGCTACATTAGCGCTAAGAACATAGGCTATATTAAAAAAAAATGTGGTACGAAGTCCGCCGAGTCAGCCAGTAAATAAATAAGTATCCTGATTCTTTTGGCATAACAGATAAATAATATACAGGGTTTTTGGTAATATGTGTATAATCCCGAAACATAGTCATGCAACCAAGTATAAATAACACCGTGGTAACATACAAAATCATATTTATGAAGATTTATTTTTCCATACAAAAACTCAAATTTATTTTCTTACATTATTTTTATTCAACAATGTTTTGATTTCTGTTTCGTTTGGACCATGAGGTTGTCGACCAAGAATAATGTATTATTGTATAGGTTTAACCATAGTTAAAGAATTTGTAAACGCATTCCTAATCGCGTGTAGATCTGACAAAGATAAGACACGGCATCCTCCCTCCAACATCTACATAGTTTATATTGTATAAATAGCCTTGTAAGGTTTAGATAATAAGTCAGTCACAATGTAGACACTGTAAATATACAACATCACATAAAGAGACGAAGTCGTTATTTACCATCGCCATGGAACCCTCCATCGCCACAACCACACATACCTCGACCAAAGGGAACACTGGTGACCCCGACGTGATCAACAATAGAGATACTTATTAAGATTTTTTTTAACTTAGTAAAATTACTTAAAGCACCATATGGCAGAGGCCATATGGTGCTTTTCAGGTATGTTTATAATTTTCCGGGGTCCTTTGCTCGAGTTTCCCCATAGTACCAAGTATGTCCCCCATCAGGGCCGTCTTTAATCTATTGGAGGCCCTGGGCACTTATGGATAATGGGGTCCTTAAGCTACGCTAAATTTTAGTAAAACAGGCAAAAGGAGTAGATAAGCAAAACTCGAGATATTTTTATTATTTGTTTGCAGCCAGATAGAGTTGCCAGTGTTAGGCCCCTGGTTTATTTGCATTAAAAAGCAAAAAGTCAATAAGTTAGTAATTCTTGTTTCGCAAAACACATATATTTATCGGTAATATCGATTATCGGTTAGTAATCTGGCAGGAACAAAGGAGCCCCATCGATTGCGGGGCCCTGGGCAATTGCCCAGAGTGCCCAATGGTAAAGAAGGGCCTCGTCCCCATAGATCCCATTACATCTCATTCGTCGCGTGTGACCGCTATCAGTGGTCACAATAGATTTTAATTTTTAAATTTGCTAGTTGCCGGTACCTCTCTTTGTCTCCTTATTTGTCCTATGCTACAAAGGTTGTCTAGAAGATATCGCTTTAAGCAATAAGGCCGCCTTTGCCTACTTTTATGTTTAAACTTTCTGTATAATTGTGTAAACAATAAAGTGTTTATCTATCTATCCATCTGTTCAGAAATTCGATTCGAAAAGTTGATTCTTAAAAACAACTTTCAGGGTGTACATTATTACTATTAGGTAGCATGTTGTACATATATTAGTATAAAATATATGTATATAAATACCTACTCACCAGAATATTCCTAAATATCTGCTCATTTACGGTGAAGTAGCACATTTTCTCCAAACCATCTACCACCCTCTCATCTTCCACCAAAGCCTGGACATGACCGTTCCAATCACTGATAAAGCCTGAATCCAGCGCTTTAAACTGTTCCATGTTAACTTTGCATCTCTGTACAATCTCTTCCGGTAACAGCATAAGATCCTGGTCTGTATCCATTTTGTCTTCAATTACTGTAATTAAATAAATATTGAGCTAAAATGGTCGCAAAAGGTATCTATCCTATTCGTATCCTAAAGGAGAAAAAAGAAAAAGATAAAAACGAATCAGTTTTTTTTTTCTTGTTGAGTTTGCTGTTGGCCTCAGACGGCCTTTACAACGCCATCGAACTGGATTTTTGGTGGCGGCTAGAAACTTAAAGGGTTCCTCAAGCCGTGTAATCGAAACATCCTCAAAGGATTTCTCATCATCATCATTATCATCATCTCAGCCATCGTCTTGTTTGTTTAATGCCGATGCCGTCCTCAGAACATCCTACTTTCCAATTCTTTGGAAGATTTCGCAAGTGATAATAATACACAAACAGGGAAAGCCCGAACACGAAGCTTCGTCATACCGACCTATAAGTTTGATTCCTGTGGTCTCAAAACTAATGGAAAGAATATTCCTGTCGCGATTCTACCAGCCACGAATGAATGCAATTTAACACCTGCTCACCAGTTTGGCTTTCGAAAGGCACACTCAACGATCGAACAAGTCCACCGTGTGTATCACACGATACGACAGGGTTTCAAACGCAAGCTGTATTGCTCAGCAGCATTTCTTGACGTACAGCAGGCATTCGATCGTGTCTGGCACAAAGGACTGCTGGCTAAAGTAAAAGAAAAGTTGCCACACTCGATTTTCCATCTCATGAAGTCGTATCTCACTGGACGTTCTTTCCAAGAACAACAAGGCGAAGCTAGATCAAACCTCTGCAACACAGAGGCTGGAGTTCCCCAAGGATCAATGCTTGGACCAGTGCTATACACTATATTTACACATGATCTCCCAGTAATGGAAAATATCACTGTTGCGACTTATGCTGATGTGACGACACGGCGTTATTATCAACAGACGCGGACCCTGAGATAGCTAGCTTTAAGTTGCAAAAACAACTTGACGAGACCCATAATTGGCCTTCTAAGTGGCGTATACGCGCAAGTGCTACTAAATCGCACCACATTACGTTTGCGTTGAGAAAAGGGAACTGTGCCCCAGTCAAGCTTGGTAATGATGTCCTACCACACACTGACAATGTTAAATACCTCGGCTTCCACCTTGACTGACACCTTACTTGGAAGTCTCATATAAAGACCAAAAGAGACGTAAATAACCTTAAACATCGCAGCTTGTACTGGCTTATGGGAAGAAACTCGGTGCTGTCCGTCGACAATAAGTTATTAATATATAATACAGTTCTGAAACAGATTTGGACATACGGTATCCAGTTGTGGGGTGTGGCCAGCAAATCAAATATCCTCTATCTTCAGCAAGTACAAAATGGTTTTGTGCTGCTCGCATCCAGCGGCTTCCCGCGACCTTCACCAGATCGTCGGTCCACTTGGATGACGGCTTACCCACACTGCGTTTTCCGGTACGCGGTCGCCACTCAAGAACTGTTCCGCCCCAGCGGCCATCAGTCCTGCGAGCAATGTGCCCTGCACACTGCCATTTGGGCTATGTTGGTAACCTTTGTTCTTTTGCGGATCTCCTCATTTCTGATTTGATCACGCAGAGAAACCCCGAGCATAAAACCCTGACCATTGCTCCATTGCTTTTAGATAGGATTTATAAAAGGGTGGAAAAGCGCACGGGTCATACTCGTTATGTCTCAACCTGGAATATAGCGCGTGAAAACCGGGTCTTATCGGCATCGAGAAACTTAAGTGGTTCCTCAAGCCTTCTGATCGAAACTTCTTCAGAGGATTTCTAGATGGGTGTAAAGCGCCCAGGTACATGTCTGTACCTAGAATATAGCGCGTTTGAATTGGGACTTCGTACTCTTGTTCTACCAGTATGGTGTCTTAGGTCTATTTTAATGGTGCTGTGTAATGTATCTTAGTGTGAAGTGGCATTTTAAGAGTCAGGTTTGACTTACCTATTGACTTCTTCCTACTTCTAGCATTCTTTTTCTTAACGATCTCACTGTTCTTAGCCAAAAGCGGCATACCGAGCAGGGATACTAGCACTTGTTTGCAGTGTTCTAAGGGTGATATTCGCGTGGCAGAACTGGCTTGAGTACCTGTATCCTCATTGGGGAATAGGTATATGTGTCGATGCGAGAAACGAGACTTCACACGTTTTTCTAATAACTCCATTACATCTATACGGTTGGTAACACCTGGAATAAAATAACACGATAAAAATCGGAGACCGCGTATCGGCAAACGCAGTGTAAAACGCCCTCAGACTAAGGACACCCTAGTTTTAAGTTTTGTTATCTTTCGGGATAATTTGATAAACAATAAGCGTCATACAAATAAACAAAGAATAAGCTTCAAAGAATAAGCTTCAAAAAGTTCTTCCGTGTCTGACTTTTTTTAGTAATCTTTCCATCATGCGATAAGCAGATAAAAAATGTCTGCTCTAAAACAGCGCAGACTATTTTTAATATGTTAATAGTGCATTCAAAATAATCTTTTTAAAAAGAGGGAACTTTTGTGATTCATCATCATCATCATCATCATCATCATCATCATCATCTCAGTCAAAGGACGTCCACTGCTGGACGTCTGCCTCCCGCAAGGATCTCCAAGACCTTTACCAGATCGTCAGTCCACGACGGCGGAGGCGTGCCTACACTTTAGTGAATATTTCACAAAAATAACTTACCTAGAACACACATGGGCGCCTGCTTGCTATGCGTAATATCGAACAGGTTATACAACAGCGTCTGAGTCCGTCCGCTATGGCAGAACATGTCGAACTCTTCCAATATAAACACCATACTTCGGCAGCGACGGTCTGCTCCGCTTTGCAAACAACTCAGTAAGAATGATAGGTTCTCAGCGAATGTTCCAAACACTCTGTCACCTACTGCGTTCTCTAACTTCATCTGTAATTAAATACAAGCACTGAAAATTGAGGAGCTCGATGGCGCAGTAGTTAATGCACGCGGTCTGCGAGTGCTGAGGTTAAGCAACTTTCGCAAAGGCCGGTCATCGGATGGGTGACTAAAAATTTGGATGGGTGACCAAAAATGTATCATCTCGAGCCCTTCCGTGCTTCGAAGACACGTGAAGCCGTTGGTAATTATTATTTAACAATGATGACATAAATTTTAACCCTTTCACTTAGATTTAGATTTTCAATATTATTCAAAGTGCATAAAGTTCAATATTTGGTGGCAACATAGCTGCCATTGCCTCGGAAAGGGCTAATCAAAAAGCCTAATATTATGGATTTACATTTTCTATAGTAAGTAATTAAGAAGATCAAGACAGCTTAGTTGTAGAGAGATTATATGGCAAAATAATATTATAGGTGCAAAAACTTTGTTGTCAAGAAAGATATTGTCACATATCAGCCCATCAATATATTATCAAAGTCAAAGTCAAAGACAAATATTTTTATTCAAATAAACTTTAGAAAAGTGCTTTTGAATTGTCCAAACAATTTTTATCTACTACCCATTCAGGACGTCTATTTTTTATCAAATCTTAATAAATAAATAAATAATTCGTTGCTCTTCACCTGTGCAGTAATTGATTTGAGAGCAATTTTATCATCATGGTGAATCAATCCATTCAGTTTCACGATCAAAGCATCATTCACTATGTCCACCTCTGTAGATATCTGACTAAGAACTGAATTAATTAGCTGAAAACAACAAATAGAAAAAAATATATATGTTTCAGACCATTGGATTCATTGGTTAGAACTAAAAGCTATGTTAGTAACAGTAATAGAATACCAAATTAAAATTAAAATAAATCATTGGCCGGTTCACTGAATTGAAAACATGCAGTTTAGTACACTGTCTACAATGATCCGAGTCTATCCGGTCATCAATTGTTATATGATGATGATGATGATGATGATGATGATGATGATGATGATGATGATGATAACGATGGTCTCTTTTTAGTGGATGACCTATGTAGCAAATTTAGTAGCAAATCGCATAAAAGAGATCTCTGCCTGCCCCTATTGGAGACAGGCTTGACTGTATTTTTTTTTTTAGTTTGCTGATAACCTCGGGCATAATTTTCAGCATCAGGTGACTTTTTTGGGCCTCAAGCCTCCGTCCCCGTTCCCTACAAGACTCTCACGGGTTTGGATTGGATCGGGGTTGTATGTATGTTACGTACATATTGGGGTTATATGTGTGTGTACGTAGATATTTTCTAGATAGTATAAGAGAGGGAGATAAAATCCCTTGTTGAGTGTCTTATTGGTTCTTTTCAGTACTAGGAGCTAATTAGACTAGTTAGTGAATTAAATAACTACTTTGTATGCTCAAAGAAAGTAAACAACCCTTCTAGCAGAGGTCTCTTTGCTTAAGTTAATTACTATTAATTAACTTAAGCAAAGAGACCTCTGCTAGAAGGGTTGTTTACTTTCTTTGAGTTCTTTACTTCCTTTACCTCGGGCATAATTTTCAGCATCAGGTGACTTTTTTGAGCCTCAAGCCTCCGTCCCCGTTCCCTACAAGACTCTCACGGGTTTGGATTGGATCGGGGTTGTATGTATGTTACGTACATATTGGGGTTATATGTGTGTGTACGTAGATATTTTCTAGATAGTATAAGAGAGGGAGATAAAATCCCTTGTTGAGTGTCTTATTGGTTCTTTTCAGTACTAGGAGCTAATTAGACTAGTTAGTGAATTAAATAACTACTTTGTATGCTCAAAGAAAGTAAACAACCCTTCTAGCAGAGGTCTCTTTGCTTAAGTTAATTAATAGTAAATGCAGGTCTTTTTGTTAACAAAGATTATCTCCTACTCCTACTTTTTACACAAATATCTAGTTTCTTTCCGCTTAGTTAAAACTCAAGTAATAAAAATACAGCACTCACCGTGGTTTTCCCGCTAGCTCTGGGCCCTATTATCAATGCAGAATGTGATTCTCCATCGGCAATAGATCGCTTTATTACATCGTAAACATGAGACCTATCTTGTTCATGTGTGTTACTTCGGAACGACACATTATCTTCTATAATTTTAAACTTCAGATACTTTCTTATAAGCTTAATCTGTTCGGCAACCATATTTTCGGCAGATACAACCATTTTAGTGAAAATACAATACTAAATTTATATAGGAATTAGACTTTATTAAACTCAAACTTAGAATAAGGCGTTATTATTCTAAGAACTCAAATAAATAAACAAATAATTGCCAACTTTGGCGCCAAACGCTGGCACTGACATTTGACAGTCAGACAGACAGCTGACTTTTTTATTTTTTATTCATGACCATGGATACTAATCCCTCAGTCGAAAACTTAATTTTTATAAACAATATTTTTTTTGTGTATGATGATGATGATGGTTGATGGATGATATAGACATTTCTATCATTGATATACCCCCCAACCTTTCGAGTATCTCAGTAAAGATGTGGGGCTTTACTAAATCCTCGGGCGGACTTCTTGAGAGAATTTGAAAAATGACGTTGCACTGTTTTGTTTCATTTGCCAACACTCATGCACACTCACGAACACTTAACGGGTAATAATCCACCATTATTTTACATTAATATTCGACTTAACACAAATTTTAGAAAATAAAACAAAATCACAATCATGACTCTTCACTTTCCCGCCAAGAAGTCTCCAGACAGCTGATTTTTTTTTGTGTATTGTTTTACGGCTCCGGATGAAATCCATCAAGTCTATGCGTAAGTAATTTTTCTTAGTAATATGTACATAAATAAACAATATTTCTTTCTTGTATAATGATGAAGAATGTCAATAGAAATGATCGGATGAGAAGTGAGAAATGATATACCCCCAACCCTTGGAGTATCTCACTAAAGATGTGGAGCTTTACTAAGTCCTCGGGCGGACTTCTTGAGGGAATTTGAAAAGTGACGTTACATTGTTTTGTTTCATTTGCCAACACTCATGCACACTCATGAACCGCCAAGAAGTCCCACCCAGACAGCTGTTGAGAGGGACTTCTTGGCGGGAAAGTGAAGAGTCATGTCTGCGGTTTTGTTTTATTTTCTAAAATTTGTGTTATGTCGAATATTAATGTGAAATAATGGTTGATTATTAACCGTTAAGTGTTCGTGAGTGTACATGAGTGTTGGCAAATAAAACAAACAGTGCAACGTCACTTTTCAAATTCTCTCAAGATGTCCGCCCGAGGACTTAGTAAAGCCCCACATCTTTATTGAGATACTCGAGGGGTTGGGGTTATTGGGGAATATATCATATCATTCATTTCTCACTTCTCATTTCTATTATCTATCATTCACTTAGACCATGGTTAAAGATCATTCATCATCCATCACAGTAAAGAAATATTGTTTATTTATTCTATTACTTGTAAGAAAAATTTCTTTGTCTCTGGCTAAATGTGCTAATCGCATGAAGCGATCAACTAAAGGAAAAAAAAAGCTGATGAGAGAGAGAGATGACTTATTTTTTTTTAAGATTAATGCAAGCAAAGAGTTTATATATCAAGCACTAAGTTTCAGAAATGAATGTCAATGAATGAAATTATTCTAAAATAAATAAAATCTTTCATTCTAATGAACGAATGATGAATAAACTTTTGATTAATCCATAATTTTTATTTCTGTAACAGTTGTATTATGTTGGTACAAGGTTTTCTATACTGATGGAAATATGAAACTTTACATTTGTAACCTAATATTCTACCTGTAATACTTCAATTTTTATTCTTTACTTTGGTTAACCTTATTAAAAAACATACGGACGAAACACGGACAGATGTTAATGATGTTGATGATTTGTTATGTTGTGCATTGTGCGTTACCTTCAAATCAAATATAAATATCGCAACAATTTATATTATTTAGCCATTATTTCTATTTAAAGCTTCTGTTTGAAAACAACATCGACTGCATTGCGCCTGTGCAACAAAATAACATACAAGACATGCGCATTGAGTGTTTAATAAATCAATATTACAGACAACACACATGAGATTAGAATAGAAAAATATTTCTCTCGATATTTTAGATATTATATCCATAGCTGAAAAATATCAATTTAGAATTATCGTTTAAAAAAGGGACCAAACCATTTTATTTCCAAACCAGTTCTAATTAAGAATTGCCTACTTTACGTGATTAACTAAAAGTATTGTTGATATAAAGAGCGCCGCGCACCGCTTTAATTTATGATTGTATGTTAACTTACTGCGAAAAGAAAATGGTTCTTAATACTTTTATTGAGATACTAAAATTTTATCTTTTAGTTAGGTAGCTATAAATATAATACCTATATCATCATCATCATCATCATTGGCCTATCTTAATCTACTGCTGGACATAGGCCTCCCCTAATGAGCGCCATAGCGCCCTGTCCTTAGCTTGACGCATCCAGCATCTGCCTGCAGTCTTTCGCAGGTTATCATCCCACCTGGCCGGAAGTCGTCGTATATAAAATAAATAAATATGTGAGTAACTCAAATAGATCAGTACGGGTCTCAAATTATTCATAAAGTTAGGGATTTTTGGTATCTCAGAAAGAAACCATGTGTTTAGTTTTAAAGTAACGTAGCTTTCGTATACTGTCCCGTTTAGATGAAACTGGGTCTATCCTTGCTTTGTGCTATAGATTTGTGCGGACATACCAATGAATATAATCATCACCTTGATCTTCAACAGTCGTCTCTTTCTAATACAGCGCAACATTCATGCGCTCTCTCTCTCTTGACCTTAAACTGTGCAAAATATGGTATGATGCACACGAGATAAATCATGACGGTTAAGTCTCAAATATGGATTCCTTGCTACTAGCCCATTAAAACTTAGTATTACACTATACCTATTAACTCTTAAATCGTTAGTTACAAATCTCGGTAGCTTTATTAATTATTTTTGGCAAGAAAACGTTAAAAGTACATCCGACTCAAACTTTTATCTTAGTGCGCATGACACAAATTCGTGGGATCCCTATAAGTACCTATATAGGTAGGCAGCTAGAATTGCGGAATTGGGTGAATGTGTTACTCGGTACATGCGAAATGTGTGTTCATCTGTGTATTACCTATCAAATAATTACAGTGGACTTATCATCAGTGTTTCATAATAATCTAAAACATTAGTGCCAATGTGTTACATTAAAAAGTGCAGCAGGTTCTAAACAGTTGAATTATTATTGCAAATTTTGCACACGACACACACGGCCATAATAATCACAATGTAATATAATATTCTAATATTAGTCAGCAGCAGTGTAGCACCGCTTTCTTTGTTGTTAAAGGGAGCGTAATTTATATGAGACGCCAAAACGCTTGCTTAATGCTTCAAAATTGTAAGTTGTGAAATTATTTTTGATGCCTTTATTTGAACGGATTTGCTTTTTTCTGTTTTAAATTATTAAATATTTGATATGTTACATAAAAATAGAATTACTTTGTGTAGTGAGCAGATGTGTCTTTTTTTTTACAATCTAAATCTAAACACACCAATATTATAATTTTTTGGCCAAAATGACTAGATACTTGTAGATGAATCAAAGAAGTCGGTTGAATAAATGGTATGAATCTATTTTAAAGAAATAAGAGGTACACAAAAAAAAAGTTATTGTTAATTAACAAATAAAATAATGGATCGGTTGTTCTTCACACCGTTCTGCCGCACAATTTATGAACGCAGTAAGTACAACTTATTGTGTTTGTGAATGTGATATTTGAGGTGCTAACATTACGATCTATTTTCTCGAAACTGTTCACATGTCCTTTACTTCGTTCATAATGGCGCGTTATTTCTTCAGATTAGACATTTTTTTTGCACACATGCTAATAACAAGCTAATAACGATAATTTTCCATAATGTTGAAAAACTGTTTTCCTTAACTAATTTACAAAAAAATATATCAAACATCTAAAATAGTAAAGTCATATTTTGTTTTTATCGGTTCTCAAAATTAGTCATTCAATAATGACATTCATTCTCTAACACACATCCCTTTAAAACCTAACCAATATTAAAAGCCACAACAAAGTATAAGCTTTTTAATAATCTCACCCTTATTTCTATGTAGCGAAGAGTTTTAAAGACAAATAGTGACATAAGCTTACTACCTACCTCATTTTTTATCACTTTTATTCAAAGGAGGAGTGCATTGTTCTGTTCCTAATAGCTGCCAGTTTTTAAATTTAATATAGATTTATTTACGTAATTTTTTGTTTTACAATTATAAATATTTGTTATTAGCTTTTAAAAACTTCCTATTGTTATCGACATATAAATAAAACGTAAGTTTGGTGTACATATACGTCAACACCTTACAATACTTACACAAATGTTGTGTTTCATAGGTACTAATCTAAAATAAATAAGTATCATTATCTATTTATTAAAATTGTTTGGTATTGCAAATAAGTGTGCTAATTATAGACTGCTTTATCAAGAAACAAACATAGCTTCTGTTCTTTTCGGGACAATAGTCATGCAATTATCTTACCTCAAGAATATCAAGAGGAAATTGTCAAATTGGTTCGTGGGAGTCTTATTATTGGATATAACATCCTGTCTCTCAATCTAGGATAGACTAGACTAGTGTTTAGACCGCTAAACAAGTGTATGTTACTAAAATCGTTCATTGTTTAACATTTTGGGTAACTAGGAATTTGTAGTAAGTATATTAGTGTAGTTTTACCATGTAAATACCTGTCAGCAACCTCAATATGTTGTGGAAATCTATAAGTGGCTTGTTGTTTGAGAAATAAGTGTTAAATTGTTTAATGTTTCAAGAAGCAGTAGTGTCCCCTATAAAATTTAAGTGTTTGTAGCCAATCAAGACATAAATGAACAGTTCTTGTCTATGTATGCTGAAGCTTTTCTTTCTACCTGATGATGGCTGCTGTAAGCTTAGCTTGTCTTTGAGGGTGATGAGCATGAAGTTTTACCGATTTTTGATTGACTGGCCTCGAACATTCCCTTTTCTATGATTTTTTATTTTCCTAGTACCCAAATAGCCTACACTAGCTGATTATTGGCAGTTACATTCTGTGAAGCCTTGAATTTGTGGCATAGTGCTCTGTCCTGACTCCAATATTTAGTCGTACTTGTTTTCTACTACCTATACCATCACCAGCTCATTCTTTGTCTCCACAATTGGAGCAAGAGCCTTCGCTATAGATGGAAATCAACTACCTACATGTCTAAACCCATCAATTGTAGTAATGACTTGTTTTCAATGATGGAGGCGTTTGCCCAGCAGTGGGAAAGTTATAGGCTATTTACTTTACTTCACTTTTTACATATCTAAACAGAGAGCAGTATGACATTTGACATACAGAGCTTTAAAGCGATGTTGACAAAAACAAAGAAAATATATTTGAGAGGATACAGTTGTATATAGTTATATAATTGATAGTTTCATTTTGGTAAAGCATTTGTGTAATGGCATATTGTCCTGTCAAGGAACCAATGGTTAATTGGACCTGGTTTCTCGCCTAGAAAGGACTTGCAGGTGTTTCATACTCGGTTGCCTTTTCAATTCAATGCCTGTTTTTGATATAATCTTTAAAGGTAATGTTATTGGTACATGGTGCACGTGCTACAAACAGCTCAGGGGTGCGATTTATTACTGAAGACTGATTATCACGCTAAGGTATTAATAATTACAAGGAGACATTGTCTTCACTCTTATTGAATGTCACAAATAACAAATTTTTAACAAAGGTATATGTCCAATGCTAACCTTCTAATGTTTAATAGTTTATCATGTCATGTCACTCTTAATTTCAAGAGCACGCCCAAGGACCAATAAGTTCCTGTCTCTGGAGCCCTAACCACCGGTAGCTTGGATCCTGGTCCCGATGCCGGTGGACCTTTATTTTTTTTATATTTTTAAATTTTTTACTTATTTTGTTTTTAGAAAATATTTAAAAATGTAAATTTATATGAGAAAAAATAAATAAAGGAATAATAATAATATTAATAAAAGCCTTTATTCTTTGACCTTTCAATTTTACAAAATTTTACAATAATAAATATTTGACAAAATATATAAAATATTAGCTTAATTTACAAGTTATCGTAGCATCGCCATCCTGTAATTAGTCAGGTTGTCCTTGAGCACAGGCCTCCTCCACCCTTTCGGTAAATCGTCTTCCCATCTCTTTATTTGCCTTCCTTTTCTCCTTTTCCGTTCCTTGGATACCATTCAGTGATATCTCTCTAGTCCACTTCTTTGATTTGGATCTCCACATGCCCTACTACTATATAGGTACTAACAAATACAGCCACTAACGCAGTGGACGTTTGCAGATGTTACGCCCAACCGTGGTCCATAGAGTAGCCCAGCATGGCGGAGGAGCAGGCGTGCCTCGTGCGCGCGCGATCTGACTCTGAGAACTCCTCGAAACTCAGCTTCGGCTCACTGACGCGTACTATGGCGTATACGGACGATAGACTTACAGGTAAGTGTTTTACACCTAAACTTTGACGAATATTATATTCCCTACAACCTCGCTCCCCCAAAGCTAACCTTACTTCTAACCTCACTCCCTACTAGGTAACTTCGCTCCCCACAGCTAAACCCCACTCCCCAAAGCTAATGTCACTCCTCCACAGATAAACTTACTACTCCACAGCTAACCTCACTCCTCCAATGCTACCTTCACACCCCCACGAGCCTATACTTGTTGTAATTAGTGGCATTTATGTGGTAAAAATAAATTTAATGTAAATGTTTCACTAGATTTCTCTCTCTTTCTCTCTCTCTTTCCCCTCCCCCCCCCTCTCTCCCTCTCTCTATTTCTATGGGTATAGATCAGACCAGCAAAGAAAGACATAAATGATGAAGGTCTTCATTATTAACCGTCAGTGGTGCCTATAGATCATACTGCTATGTTGGCAAACCTTGGTGGTCGAGTGGCAACACGCTCGGCCTGATATCCGGAGGTCTTGGGTTCAATTCCCAGGTCGGGCAAAGTGTGTTTCGTATTTTTCAATGCGTAGCCCGGGTTATGATGATGATATGATCTCGCATTTGACAAGCGTGGTGATAAGATCAATACCTATCAATTGTGGCGATATTTTGAGAGGCTTTTGACCAGCAGTGGGACAGTTATAAGCTACTAGTGGACCCGGCGGACTTCGTACCGCTTTGACAGTTCCCATTCATTCCCGTGGCAATATCGGGATAAAATCTATCCTATGTGCTAATCCAGGTTATAAACTATCTGTATGCCGAATTTCATCCAAAACCATCCATCCGTTGCAGCGTGAAGAAGCAACAAATATACACACATACACACAAACTTTCGCATTTATATTATTAGTGTGATGACATACATTACATTGATAGATGAACATATTCAGTCACAGAGGGTGCCGGCGAGCCGGGTAACACAGCCAACATGGCGACCGCCCCCGACCACGCCGCGGAGACGAATGAGAGCGGAGAACTACTAGACTACAACGACTCTAGCGTGCTGGAGCAGTTCCATGAGGATGCGTTACGACAGGTACTAGAGTAGTAGATACAGAGGGTGGCTAACCGCGTAACAGCCACGTTTGATACCCTGGTCTATTGGTAGAATACTCTACTAGGCATACGCCTCAGCGCACTACCGGCAGTGCATATGGCGCGCGAGGACTTAAGAACGACTTATGCTTTTTTTAAATGCAATAATGAATAAATAATTTTTCATTCGAGAGCTCGTTTGAACTTCAAGTGTTCCGTTCGCAGGCGGGCTGCGGCTTGTCCCAAGTGCGCGTTCTACTAGCGTGCGGGCTCGCCATCGGTGGCGCGGCACTAGAAATGGCCGCTATACCTTTCATACTGCCTTCAGCTGAGATAGAGCTGTGCATATTGCGCCACGAAAAGAGTTGGCTGGGTGAGTAGATCTTTATCTCTTTGTTTAATTTGAAAAATATAATGTCTTCATGTGTATATTTAAATATAATAGCTTAAGAGACACTTTTTAACACACACTCAGCATAATTATACTCACAGAGAGGTTTTTTACACTATACAACTTTTTACGAATTTTTGGCATTTTCAATGGTAACATTTTTCACTTTTCTCTATTAGATGTGGTGGTGCAAAGGCATTGTAGATTCAAAGTTCGCGGGATGAAGACCTGGTGACTGTTCACGGGCTACTCAAGCCTTTTCGGGGACCAGTTCTCATACAAATCACACGATTTATGTCTATTTTTGGTACATTAAGTGAATTGTAAGAAAAAATTAAGTATTTTTTTTGGCTGACTGGTCTTTTCTATTCCATCTTACTATGAAAATTGTGAAGTTTCAACATTTCTTTATAATTTGGAACCCAGTGCTGATCAGCCTGGTGGGCGCGTCGCTGGGTTGCGTGGGGTGGGGCGCGCTGTGCCGCGGGCTCGGGCGCCGCCGCACGCTGCTCTCCAGCCTCGCGGTCAACGCGGTGTTCGCGGCCGTGGCGGCCTTCATGCCCACCTACGGCACCTTTATGATGGCCAGGTGAGGTGATAACTTAGTGGACTTACAGCATCCAACCTTTAGGAGGACCCCCACCATTTGTAGGAGGCAAGCGAGCATACAACTGTTATACTACAGTCCAGTGAAGCAGTCGAAGCTACCCTACTACCTTTATGGTAACTTTATCTTAGTGTGTCTTAGTCTTAGCACCCTGCTCTCCAGCCGGTAAACGCGGTGTTCGCGGCCGTGGCAGCCTTCATGCCCACCTTTAACACCTTTTTGATGACCAGATGAGCTGGTAGCTTAGTGAGATGCAGAGGTTTTAGAGTGCATACATGAGTATGATGAATGGAATGATGGTCAGGTACACCTACGGGTCGTTTATGATGACCAAGTGGGTGTTAACTTAGTAATAAGGAGGTGTGTTTTCCACTTAGGGGCGGTTTATAGTGACCAAGAATGGGCAGCATACTATCCTGTCTTCTTAGTAGGTAGGTACACGCTGTTCTCTAGTCTAGCAGTGTTCATGATGACCAGGTGAAATGGTAACTTAGTGACAATAAGCTGTGTTCAATACAGTACGGAAGAGTTTGCCCAGGAGAGGTGTTTACTTACCCTCTCTGTTGATAAGTAGTTTCCTCAGTGTTTAAGAGCCAGGAAACAAGTATAAGAACCTCCTGATAAAAAGTAGCAGAACAGCAGAACTGCAGCCTATGGAAATACGCGATTCTTGCCAGAATCCTGTTACCAGGTAAGGGCGGAGCCCGTAATATGATTCCCCTATAATGGCAATGTCTTATCTAGTGAGTTTTTTCACTCAACAGGGCAGCATTTTGGTTCATGGCACTTGATTGTAAGCGACGATAAGATCAAAAGTGAGAGCACTTCACTCAAATTCCTTAACCATCGAAGGACTATAGTTTAAGAAAACTTATAGTTTATAACTTTCTCTAGCTGTAACATTAATATTGCTTTTAACTATAAATAATTTAAATTAAAATATTTTTCATCAGATTCTGCTCAGCCATAGGCTCCGGTGGCATAGTGCCCACATGCTACACATACGCAGCGGAGACGATATCCCGTGGTCGCCGCGCCCGGGCATTACCCGCATTGCCCGCGGCAGCGGCGGCCGGCGCTCTCACCGCTGCGGCTTTAGCCCGGGCAGTGCTGCCTTTGACCGGGGAAACTACGTTGATCGAGAATAGGGAGCACTTCAGCGCGTGGCATAGGTGAGGAACTAACGACTTGAATAAATTTAAGAATTGATATGAATGAGTGAATGAATTAGTGAGTGCATAAATGAACAATTTATTTGCACACAATGGCTGCGGCCTTGGCGATGGCTATGTTGCTTTTGACCGGGAAAACCATTTAATAAGTAGTAGTAGTAAGTGGTTGGATGAGTTTACCCGCATTGCCGTCTGCCGCGGCAGACGGCGCTCTCATCTCTGCGGCTCCAAAGCCGCACTGCCCGGGCCAACCCGGGCAGTGCTGCCTTTGACCGGGGAAGTTGCGTTGGCTGAAAATAGGGAGCATTTCTGCGCGTGGCATAGAATACGTCTCGTTGTATTGAATGAATGTATGAATAATTAATTAATTTAGAAACACCATTACAGTACAAACAAACCAAGGCTACTGAGAAAATAAAATTAAATTAAACAATATAAAAAAACACAAAAATAGAATTAATAACAATTAGATAGTTCAGATTTATTATATGGCATCATTAGTTTCAAAGACAACTTGTGCCAATTCTGTGAATTTCGGCAGAAATTCGAAAGTAAATTCAATCTAGGCGCACCCGCGCGTCGTCGCCTTCGATTCGTTCACACATCCATTCCATAAATCACTCATTATTACCCAATAATTAGTGATTTATTGAACGAACGTGTGAAGGAATCGAATCGAACGAAACGAATAATAAATTTATTTTATATCTTTCAACAAGAAACCTGCTGAGTTTCTTGCCGGTTCTTCTCAGTAAAAGGTCTCCCGCGCTGTGTAGACTTACGAACCGTTGCCATCGTGACATTCACAGGAGCTACTTGTAGCCTAAACTGAATAAATGATTTTTGAATTTTGAATTTTGAACAGGTACCTACTGTTCTGCACGCTGCCGATCCTCGCTTCACTCATCAGCCTGATCTGGACGCCGGAGTCACCCAGATATCTGCTGGATGTCGGGAGGGAAGTGGATGCTATGGGGGTTTATCAGGTAGGCGTTTTAGTTTTTTTTCCTTAGTTTGGCTTCAGATTAGCCAGAGTCAAAGTATGTTTTATTACAAGTTATATATAAATAAACAATATTTACTTTGTTAATAGATGATAATCATCAGTGATCGGAATAGGTAGGGCTAATTCACCTAAAGTTCGAAGAACATAGACAAAAATTAAAGGAGACTTCTTTATGACAAAATTTTTTTTCGGAACAACTGTCCGGGTTTCCGGACATCACTTGAGAACATTAAAAATTAATATTATCTATTGATACAGTAATTGATTTTATTACTTATTTTGTATCTCTGAATTGCCGAAAATAATAGACACGTTTTTTATTGTTTTCCATAATGAAAGACAATAAAACCGACAAGAGCAACAAAACCGGTCGTTGTGGAGATCCTTGGGGGGGAGGCCTTTGTCCAGCAGTGGACGTCTTTTGGCTGAGATGATGATGATGATGATGATGATGATGAATGTTCTTATGCGATGTCCGCAAACCCGGACAGTTGTCCCGAAAAAAAATATTGTCATAAGGAAGTCCCCATTATTTTTGTCCGTTCTTAAAACTTTAGGTGAATTAGCCCTACCTATTCCGGTCACTGATAATCATGATAATAAAAATGAGTAGCGATAAATTTTAATGATATTCTCCCCAACCCCTTAAATAACAGTAAAGATGTGGGGCTTTACTAAGCCCTCACGCGGACTTCTTGAGAGAACTTGAAAAGTGACGTTGCATTGTTTTGTTTCATTTGCCTGACTGATATTAATATAAAGAGTTAGTTTGTAAAGGCAGCACATATGTGTTTGGTATTTCAATCTTCTCATTAATATATATAAAGTTGCAATGTAAAGTATTTATGATTGTAAATTTTACTTCTTTTTTTTTTGTGTATTTTATAAGTATTTCATTTATGATTGTGGTTATACAACGTGTAACAGAAAGGTGTGGTCAAAATGAAAAGATCCAATGCATATCCGATCTAAATCTTGTATGCAGAGTTACTTAGACATAATTATTAATTTTAATTTGTTAAGCAATTTTTCATTAAATATTTCTATTGTGACGTCACATCTAAATAAACAAGTCACAGCCCTAGTGGTTTAGTAAACTCTGTGTACTTACATACATGATCACTACTGCTTGTTTATGCGCGCCTGACATGCATGACTTCAGTAATATAAATATTTAATTAACAATTAAATATTTATATTACTGAACAACCCCTGTGTGGTGTCGGGGATAAAGAATTGCACCACCCCATCTCTTTCCGTGGGTGTCGTAAAAGCCGACTAAGGGACCATTCCAGAGGATGGGCAGCAGCATCTCTTTGAGGTTACCCTCAACCTACTGCGATCGCCAACCCGCCTGCCAAGCGTGGCGATTACGGCAAATACCCCTCATATCCTTGAGGGAGGCCTTTGTCCAGCAGTGGACGTCTTTTGGCTGAGATGATGATGATGATGATGAATTAACAATTGCATGACAAATTAAAGTTAAACATTGTCTCAGTTACAACACATACAAGATCTAGATCGGATATACTTTGATCTTTTAATTTTGACCACCCCTTTCTGTTACACGTTGTATATGGACCGAAAATATTAGGATCGGTTCTTGTGGATGACGTAGTTGTCGATATTGAATGAGGTTCCTTTAGCTTACAAAGTAAGAGAAGATAGTGTTGATTAATTTCGGTGGGTTGGACAGAGCCACGATAGCATAGTTGGTAGTGCACCTGACCCGGTATGTCATGTGGTGCGTAAAAAAATTGTTCAACCAATTTTTTCAAATTGTAATGTAAAGTTTTTTTTTTTTCAAAAAAAAATGTTTGTCTCAGTTAATCTATTTACACCTTCGGATAAGAACACGGAGTTAAAGTATTTATTTATTTATTTTTATTGTATTTAGGACCACCAACAAGGTTTGTATCAAAACATTCACTGAATACAATACAGAAACTTATAAGTATAAGCATATCTGCCTTTTCTTAAGTGGCATTGTGTTACGGCTTTTTGAGGCTGTATCAAACACAATAGAAGACACATACTTTTTTAGAAAATTATTATCTTAGTGCACAAAAGTAACAAATTTGAATAAGAAAATGGAGTCAAATATATCCTTCTATTCCTAAGTAAAATAAATTATATTTCTACTTTTTGAGCGTGTATAATAGTGTTATTAAAACACAATAGTAATAAATAAATAATAATAAATATATTTTATTCATCATTCCAAGTACAAGTTATTCTCTTATTCTAATAACAATACACAATTTTTTATTTTTGTAACATAAAATTTTATGAGATTTACGTTGGCAGCTGTGGTAGTATAAACTATGTCACTGCTGCCAGCGCCTTCCATCCTGTATGATTCAACAACAATTTATTAAAACTAATCACTACATAGTATAAAACAAAGTCGCTTTCTCTGTCCCTATGTCCCTTTGTGTGCTTAGATCTTTAAAACTACGCAACGGATTTTGATGCGGTTTTTTTTAATAGATAGAGTGATTCAAGAGGAAGGTTTATATGTATAATACATGCATATAGTAGAGCAACACTGATAATATCAGCATTGCAACCGTGCGAAGCCGGGGGCGGGTCGCTAGTTAACTACATAACTGAAAATAACCGATTTGAAACAAATTAAAGTGTTAAAAAATAATATTTAAATGTATATAATATATAGTGTTATTCCTTTTTTTCTTTTTGGATAGTTATCTGCACAAATGTTATTCTTCTATTTCTCTCCCCTTAGAGTATTCACACAGGCAACCAACTGCGCATATGTGGCAAAGCGAACGTGGCTAGCTCTGACGCGGACTACCGGCTCGGGGAACTAGCTCTGCCCGGGAAGCGGCGTCCGCCCGCCGTACACCACGTCAGGCATAATGTCAAAATGGTATGGTATACATAAGTTTTTTTTTAACGCTTACCTTCTGGAGGAAAAGTGCTCTAAATAACTATTTATACTATCGTGGACACTTGCAATAGATTAATTATTAACGGGATTCTTATGTTTATTATTTATGAGTATCACAAAAAGGCATCGAGCGCAAAAAACGATTAAGGAAGAGGGTAAATTGTTTTGTCTGCTCATAAAAAAACGAGCGAGCCTTACAGTAGTCTCATATGGTGTGTAACATTTGACATCTCACCTTAGTAATAAGCAATTTTAACATTATATTCTGAAAAAAATGGGTCAGGTATTACATCATTTTATAACTATAAAATAAATGCAGTAAATTCTCATTAGAAGACATTTGACATAACTACACAATATGTCACATATAATAATAATGTCATGTTCATAATATTGAAAATGGCGCGTGCTTGCGCGCTTCCCCGACTTCCTGTTACACTGTTACACATACTTCCGTCCCATTTCACGAAATCACTCCCACAAATTGCTTATATAGAAAGCGAGCGGAAAGATGTTACACATCAAAAACTCACCCGCATTAACTTCAGTAATTCCGTGATCATGGCGCATGCAACTGTGCCGAAATTATCGGATACTCACAAATATTAAACATGGTAAGAATCCCGTTAATAATTACTCTATTAAGTACTCTAAATACTGAAGAAAGCAATCGTGTACTTTTTTTTATATAAGGTGTTCTACAGGATGTTTGGTAATCGGTATGGCAAATAGGGCACAGCGCATACAACCCCGGAAAATTATAAACATACCTGAAAAGCACCATATGACAGAGAAATTAAGGTTGTTTGTTACTTAGTAATACGACCTATCCAAAACTGTCAAAGGATATCCACATTTGAACCGAAAATGTATAAACTTATTTCTATTATCTCTAAGCACTATGTGTCATACCTAAGTCAGTAACAACTTTATTTTGAAACTCCTTTAATTGGCTGAAATTAATTAATTAGAAAACAAAACTACGACTATTTTGTGACCGCCATCACTATTTTTTTGCGTAAGAACACTCTAAATAAGTATACTTCAAGAGTAAGAACAGGCGCAATACTTTAGATGACAATGACATTGACAGAAGTTGGCTGGATTTCTCAGAATTGTCAGCCAGCCTGTCACTGACAATGTCAATCACTGTCAACTGAAGCGTTTGGTTACAACCACATGATTAAATGAACGGAACAGAATTCCGCACGCTCCATCCGTATCATGTTTTATATTTTAGATCTTTGTATACAACAATAAATAATTTTAATTTGAATCGGTACGCCCACTTTTAGTCAATTTTTTCGAGAACACTGGTGTTCATTGAGCACTTAACGAAACGTTTCGTTTGAATTACTAGTATTGCTATACTAGTGCCAGTGTTACCAAAGAAAAATATTTCAAACGTGAATAACTCTTCTAAAAATCTTTGATAAAATCTGAATAGTTTCCACGATCCATTATTTACATACCTACATTGTTGTACAAACAGAAATGCTACACATTCTTGGGTCTATTTTCAAAGGAATTTGCCTGATGTCCTTTCTTCAATACATTTTCAACCATATAACTTAGACATAAGGTTCAAATTCTATTGAGGAAATTTGACAGTGTGTGTAAGGTTGATGTGCACGCGTGTACATTGTTCTTGGTCGACAACCTCATAGTCCAAACAAACAGAAGTCAAAACACGTAAGGGTTGAACAAAAATAATGTAATAAAATAAATTTGAGTTTTTGTATGGAAAAGTAAATCTTCATAAATATGATTTTGTATGTTATGTTTCAGGATTATACTCATATTACCAAACACCCTGTATACATCAAATTAAAATATCGACAGAGCTAACATGTCTATGTTAAAAATCCCTAAAATTTAATTAAGTAAAATAAATAAATATTAATACTTACTTCAAAATATTTAATGGTCTAACTGTGCGTAAAACATTTGAGTTTAAAATATCTAACGGCCTAATTAGCAAATGGTTAATAATTAGATAATTATTATAAGTTTCAAATTATTTTATTTATTTTATTCTTTCTTTCACGCAACTAACAATGTACAAGATGGCAAAATACAAAGAGGCCCGGATACCTTACAGACTAACATACATACAAATATAATATAAATGTAAAATTAAAATTATGGTGACACTACCATGCCATGTAAAGAGTTAAAACATCGATTTCTTCTCAACATCGCTTGAACATAGTATATGTCTTCCCCACAGTTCTGGCAGGCGTTCTTCCAGCTGTTCTCGACTACTTATAGAAGAACTACCCTCTCGCTCGGCGGGGTTATGCTTTTCTCACTCGCCATTCAGGTACAGTACCAGAAAAATAGTAGGTATAGAGTGAATGGAAGGTTTAATCTAAGTACAGTTTACAATTAAAGACAACCACGGCATGTGATGTAAACTAATAGATACGATAAATTAACTTAAAATTACTATAATAAAAAAATATTTATAAAAACACAAGAGTTGAAAAAATTTCCACGAGCAGGATTTGAACCTGCACCCTTCTGATATTCCGGGTCAGGTGCTCTTCCAATTGAGCTATCGTGGTTCTAACCAGCCCGCCGAAATTATTCAACACTTTTTACTTTGAAAGCCAAAGGCGCCCATTCAATGTCAACAACTACCGTCACTAACATCCAATCATAATATTTTTACAAATATGACCCGGAATGTCAGAAGGGTGCAGGTTCAAATCCTGCTCGTGGAATTTTTTTTTAACACTTGTGTTTTTATAATTTGTTCGCAACAAAATTTGCGTTAAAAATTATTTGAACATTTAAAAAATGATTTGTGATAATGATATTTCTAGTAATAATCTTAAAATCTGAAAAATTTTTTTTTTAATAAAAATCATTTATTTCAGACCTGGGTTCATAGTGTTAGTAACACTAGTTTATTTATTTAATTTTTTTATAAAAAAAATGCGTTTCAATAACAATTTATATTTTTGTCTTGTCAAATTACTATAATAAAAAAATATTTAAGATAATGATATTTCTAGTAATCATCTTAAAATCTGAAAATATTCTTTAAAAAAAAAAAATTCATGTTTTTTGCGTTTCGTTAACAATTTACATTTTTGCGTTTTGTTAACAGTAACTATTTTGCGTTTCCCCAACAGTTTTACCTATCATCGTACGTGCCAGCCACAGTGATAGCGAAAGAGAACGCCCTAATAGAAGCCTCTAAGCAGACGGAACAAAACGTAACATACGAGAAGCAGCACTACAACCAAACGCTTGAGAACATGGAATATGTGAACGTTACCTTTTTAGAATGCACGTTTAAAGATATGCTGATGTCCCGAGTGGCGTTCAGGAACTGTTCCTTTGCCTCTGTGGCGTTTGCGAATATCAAGACTTCCCACACCGGCTTCTATGGGTGCAGCTTTGTTAATACCACGTAAGTATATAGTAGTACTTGGATGACCGAGCTTTGCTCGTTATTTTTTTTTGGGTTGTATTTAATCGATCACCAAACTAACCTAACCTAACCCACAAAAATACAAACTTAGCACCTAAACTACTATTTAGCTGCTAACTTACCATTTTAGGTGCTAGCCTACTATTTTTTTGTGGATGAATTTATTATTTCTCTTTTTTTTATAATGTTTTCTAAAAATGAAACCTAGCTAGATCGATTTATCGCCCCCGATACCCCCTGCATACTAAATTTCATGAAAATCGTTGGAGCCGTTTCCGAGATTCAGATTATATACAGGTCGACTTTTTTATCACCATCCAAACCTTCTGAGATGACCCCCGTGATACAAACGAACAACTTTTACTATTGGACCAACTTCCTAACTCAAAAAAAGAAATATCAGCTGTTCCATACAAAACATCAATATTCATTCGACCAAAATGTATGGAACAGCTGATTTTTTTTTCGAGTTAGGGAGTTGGTCCAATAGAAAGAGTTGTTCGTTTGTATCACGGGAATCATCTCACAAGGTTTGGATGGTGATAAAAAAGTCGTCCTGTATATACAAGAATTGCTCGTTTAAAGGTATTAAATTAGATTTAGTAAGAATTTTAATATGAGACACATTAATGCGGATAGCACGACAGCATATTCCAACGCTTTTACCAGTACTTCCGGCGATCATCATCATCAGCTCATTTTGTGTCCCCACTGCTGGGGCACGAGCCTTCCCTATGGATGGATAGGGAGAACGGACCATAAACCACCACGCGGGCCCAGTGCAGGTAGGTGGTTGTTAACGACTGCTAATGCAGCCGGGCCAACGGCTTTACGTGCCTTCCGAAGCACGGAGATAGGACGATAAGGTCCCGCATTCTTGACGGATGTTCTCTTTGAGGGTTGCCAGGGGTTGGCTTGTTCATGGTAACCCGTGCCTTTGAATAACTCCACAAAATTACGGTAAAATTGGGAGAAATTAGTCTGCGCTCGTTTGGGTTATAGTGTTCCATTGGTTGTCGACGTGAATTTTGCATGGTGTTTACTTCGCAAATGCCAAAGAACTACTGATATATACGGCGCACCCTTAAGTAATTAGAAATAATAAAAATAACTTTTTTTTTATGGCTTTGCACAAGCAATTAGCCAATGAAAAAGTCTTACAATACTTAAATAAACAATATTATTATTATTATTTTTTCCACACTCACACCAATTATCTAGCCCCAAGAAAAGCTTCCTTAAGAAACTCGTTATATGGTTAACTAAACAACGGATAAAAATACTTAATATACTTAAATATATACTTATTATACATAGGAAAACCCAGACCCGAAACAATATAGAAAAACAGGTATTTCTAAATTGATCCGACCGGGGATCGAACCCGGGACCTCAGACATAGCGACACCATGAAAACCGGTGTGCAAGCCACTCGACCAAGGAGGTCGTCGAATATTTCTTTCATGTATGATGATGATGAATGATAATAGAAATGAGAAGTGAGAAATGATATACCCCCCAACCCCTCGAGTATCTCAGTAAAGATGTGGGGCTTTACTAAGTCCTCGGGCGGGCTTCTTGAGAGAATTTCAAAAGTGATGTTGCACTGTTTTGTTTCATTTGCCAACACTCATGCACACTCACGAACACTTAACGGTTAATAATCCACCTTTATTTTACATTAATATTCGACATAACACTTCACTTTCCAGCCAAGAGTCCAAAAAGAACGTTTCTAGTGTTAATAGTGTTTGTAATATCTATGTATAGGTCAATAAAATCTCTCCTTTTTCTTCTAGTTTAATCGATACGGACCTAGAAGTAGGCGTGGAGCTAGACTTGTGGTGTACGTTCAACTCGAGCGTGATCCGCGGCATGCGCGGCGCGTGCTCGCGGGCGGACCTGGCCTCCAGCCTCGCCGGCCTCGTCGCCGAGCAGAGCTACGCGGCGCACGCGATGCTGCTGGCGGCCTTGGTGGCCTCGGTGCCTCAACTCACGAGGCCACGTGAGTATTACATATTTATATCATGTAATTTTTCATGCCGAGGTCAAATATAACGCAGATTTCTTTAGTTGCAAAAATCAGGACATAATGAAAAATAAAATGTTGGAAAAGGCGATGCTACTGGCGGCCTTGGTGGCCTCAATACGACAACTCACGAAGTCACGTAAGTTTAAATAGATAGAAAGATATAAGTACATTATTTACACACTCATATATAAATATGTACATACGCAGAGCCTAGTGGAGAAGGCGATCCTGCTGGCGGCCTCGGTAGCCTCGAAGCCTCATCCCACGAGGCCACGTGAGTATTACATATTTATATCATGTAGTTTTTTCCAGATGCCGAGGTCAAATATAACGCAGATTTCTTTAGTTGCAAAAGTCAAAAAGTAATATTTTACTACTGATGGCCTTACTAGCCTCGCTGCCACAGTTGACGAGGCCAGGTTAGTATTACGCATTTATAAGACGCAATTTTGTTCAGTTGAAAAAAAAAAATAACAATATTATACGACACATACTATGCTATTGGTGGCCTTGATGGCCTCGATGCCTCAACTCACGAAGCCACGTAAGTTTAAATAGATAGATAGATACATTATTTACACACTTATATATACAAAGTCTAGTGAAGAAAGTGATGCTATTAGTGGCCTTTTTGGCCTTACTGTCAACACTGACGAGGTCCCGTTAATGAAACAAATATTATATACCAAGCAGATTTTGTCGGTTGCAAAATCAAAAAGCAATGTTATAAGGCCTTGCCGGTGACAATTTCTATGACAAAAAAATAAACAAATCGTACTGTCAGTTTTGACAGGTGTTGGTTGGTGTCATGTCAAAAATATGGTGTTTCATACAAATCCGCCCAAAAGTGGGGGCCCTTTACACTTTTAAAGGGCGAATTTCCAAAAATCTTTACTGCTCATCTACACTATAAAAGGAAGCATGGTGCAAAATTTCAAGGTTGCGGTCCGATCGCCTTCGCAGCCCTGCAGGCTAAAGGCAACCCAGGGGTCGTTTACTGGGTCGGCTTTCCTATAAAAGGCCAGCCCCAGATCACTCTTGCTCCTTTATTAAGGGGGTGCAGCGCGGAATTTGAAAATTTACGTGTTTTTAAGTCACTGGTGCTAGGCGCTGAATAGGTCTTATACATTAAAAGGACTAGTGTAGGTTAGCTTGATCCTTTCACAAGGTCATGGTTGTCTTGGAATTTGAAACAAAAACCCAGAGACTGCATAAACATTACGTAAAATAATGATATCTAAAAACTTATTTCTTCAGAAACTTTGTAAATATAGCCCAAATGAAAAAATGATCCGACATCAAAATGTTTGTATTGATATTCCGCAGGTCACTGTTGTCTTATTTTTCCATTAAAAAACATGAATATGAAAATATTAAGACTTTTATCATTTTTAACCCAAACGCCTATGATTTTACGAAAGTAAACATTGCTCTAATTAAATCACCAGCCTACTCTGTACAGATATTAGTATGCGTGCGTATTCTTGTCGTGCGCCGTTGTCACACCACTGCCACGCGCCGCTCGCTCGCTATCATAAAGAAACTTGAAACTCGCAGTTTTGCGTCCGCGCTGCACCCCCTTAAGTTTTAAGATGAATATGTTTGCATATTTTTCCTCTGGGACAACAAAAATAAAAATAATTTCAAGGTTTTAATCCTGTAGTTTGGGCTGTGTGTTCATATGTCAGTCTGTCAGTTTTACTTTTATATATTTACATAGATATCACAAGTAACAAATAGGATTTTCAAAAGGCCTCTAGTGGTAAATTCTAGGCGCTTCTACTGGTAAACATTGCTGCATTATTTATTATTATTTACCTATAGTTGAGAGATTAATTGTCAGAAATAGGGATTTTTTTAACTATTGAGAGGTTAGATCATTCGCTAACTAGGGTAAAACGTAGTCACATACACCAATTTCCTAAACATCGTCACTTGAAAATCTTGTTCAGTAAATGTAATTAAATTATTTTATCTTCCAGTGTACCTGAGCGCGGCTTGCGCATTGCTATCCCCCTCCCTCTACATTGTGCAGAGCGAGACGGCGCTATACGTAGTAGAAGCGGTGTACCGACTATTCATCACGCTAATATTCTACGGAGTCAGCGTCAGCGTGGTGGAAGCTTACCCTGCTAATTTAAGGTAGGAACCTCCACCATTTGAAATACAAAACTATTTAAGCCTAACACATTTGATATTCGATTGCCCTATTTACGCTCAAGTTAAGCGTAAAACTAAAATTATGACTTGAAGCATAGAATAGAGGGTCTCGCCAATGAAAAGTCAGTCAGTGCTATGATTAAAAGTAAGAAATATAGAAAAAGTTTGCTAGAATTATAAAAGTGGTAAATTATCCTAATATATACAGGTTGACTTTTTTATCACCGTCCAAAACTTCTGAGATGACTCCCGTGATACAAACAAACAACTCTTACTATTTGACCAACTCTCCCTAACTCGAAAATAAAATTCAGCTGTTCCATACATTTTGGTCGAATGAATATTGATGTTTTGTATGGAACAGTTGAGTATTATTTTCGAGTTAGGGAGTTGGTCCAATAGTAAGAGTTGTTCGTTTGTATCACGGGAGTCATCTCAGAAGGTTTGGACGGTGATAAAAAAGTGACCCTGTATAAGAAATACAAAAAAGTAGTTTGTGTAAGTTTATGTAAAAAAAATTAAAAAGTTGTGTAAAACTAAGAACATACAGTCATAATGTAATTAATAGAATAAGAAAATTATGATAGATATATAAACGATCATTATAATTTAATGAGAAGTGGCGAAATAACTATTTAAACAAAAACACGTCGTGATGGCAATACACGTTAAAGACAATGGGCAATTTGTAAAGGGGAAGTTCTTTTTTTATTCTTTATTCTTTAAGCAGGTATTTGACCGCGATCCGGGTCGGTGCCTTTTGTCAATTGTTCTTTGTACTAGTTGTGGCAGGTTGCTGGTTTCCCTAACTGGCAAACACTGACTGACTGTTGACGATGGATTTCAAAAGTTTATTTAGAATCGCAGCAACCGGAAAATGAGCCTTATTGTTGCTACAACTGGCAACCTTTAATGAAAACTTCAAAAAAATTGTTAGTTCTACAACTAAAGTTACTCTCTCTGCGAAGCTGTCTGTCTGTGTTGCCAATTTGTCGTATTTCCCTTCATAACTTGAAGATTGATTGGGATGAGGTTAAACTGACAAAATTCTTCATCAAACGGCTAACGAATTTTCTAACGGTATGACAGAATTTAAAAAAATATTATATTAGGTACGGTACAATTTTTAGGTAAGTACTTATCTTAGAAGATTATGTCTGAAATTTGTGCAGCGCCAGTGTGTCACTATGAGAAAAACCGCGCTATTTTCTAAAAATAAATTATTTACTGAGTGGTAGAGCCACGCTGCGTTGCAACTTGCAGCACGAAATGGCTCGCCCGGCGTAATACCACCCTCTCACAAAATATCGGCGTGAAACAACGGCACTCGTTGCTGTTGTTTCGTCTAGTGAGTGAAAGTACCGGAGGCCCGTCTCTCACCCCTCCCCCTCCCAATTCCTACTTCCTCCTCAAGATCCAACTCCTTCCTCAAGGCCGGCAACGCATCTGCTATTACTTTGATTTTGCGGGTGTCCATGGGCGGCGGCGATTTCTTCCATCAGGTGACCCGCCTGCTCGTTTACTTCCTTTTAATATAAAAAAAATAATGGGATCTCGAAATTCTGTCGTATGACGGAATTCTAACGGAATTTTTGACTTTGCTTTACGGAATTTTAAAATTATTATTACTGCGAAGCGTCTTACTTGTAAAGTAAAGTAAAGTAAAAAGTCTAGGAATGTCCCACTGCTGGGCAATGGCCTTCATCATGGAAATCAAGTCGTCACTACAATTGATGGGTAATGACCTAATCACCACTATGAGCTATGCCTCCAAAAAACCAAAACACGCTTTTCCCGACCTTAATGGATCCCGGGAACTTCGGGTATCGGGCTTTGCCACTCGGCCATTAGAGGCCTTACTTATAGAATTTAAATGTCCCCATCAGGTGTACCGCCCATGGTTTGATCCTCTCCGTGGCGTACATGGGCGCGCTCATAGTCCGCGGCATGGGTGACGCCAACGCGCTCCTCAGCAGCGCGCTGTGCTGTGGGCTCGGGCTAGCCAGTGCCGCGCTCGCCGCCAGCCATACAGGTGACCATACACACCCATACATAGGCAACTGAGGCGCTCCTCAGCAGCGCGCTGTGCTACGGGCTCGGGCTAGCCAGCGCCGCGCTCGCCGCTAGTCATACAGGTGACCATACACACCCATACACACCCATACATAGGCAACCGAGGCGCTCCTCAGCAGCGCGCTGTGCTGCGGGCTCGGGCTAGCCAGCGCCGCGCTCGCCGCCAGCCATACAGGTGACCATACACAACCATACACACCCATACATTTGCAACCGACGCGCTCCACAGCAGCGCGCTGTGCTGCGGGCTCGGGCTAGCCAGCGCCTCGCTCGCCGCCAGCCATACAGGTGACCATACATACCCATACACACACATACATGGGCATCCAACGCGCTCCTCAGCAGCGCAGCTCAGTATAATTATTAACTTTAATTTGTTTTGCAATTTTTAACTAAATATTTGTGCCGTCACATCTAAATAAACAAGTCACACACAGCCCTAGTGCCTTAGTAACCTCTGTGTACTTACATTTATTGTCACTGCTGCTTGCTTATGCGTGCCTGACGCGCAATTTCATTAATATAAATATTTAATTTACAATAGGGTGTTACACCCTTTTTCGAAAAGTGTTTTAAATGACTCCACCTTGCATCTTTTCATTTTGACCACACCTTTCTGTTACACGTTGTCTACATTTACATTTTGATCTGTATAAATATTTTTTTAACTCAATATAATTCTTTATTTTCAGGTTAAATACATCACTGTGGTGACTACATTGTGAGTGTTATATTAAATAACTATTAGGAAGTGAACTATCTTGCCAATTAACGGATACCAAAGTGACGCGACTGATCGCTGAGATAGGTATTGAAAAAGTAATCTCATCTTATCTTGAATAGTCATACATACCTTTTTAGTACGAATAGAAATAAAAATTAATGGTATTTTGGTATTCGGTACTTACACCTTTTATGCCTAGACATTACTATGTCCCAGTTATTGATAAACATGGACTAAAGTTTTTTTTGTTTGCCAATAATTGCAGCATATTTTTTTAAACTGAAGCTAAATAAGTAGGTACTATATATTTGTTCCTAAAGGCAGGTTGAAACAACACAATCACAATAAAAAAACAAATATATTACTATAAAGTTATTTTTATTAAGGTATGAATTTTCACAAAATACTTTTCAATACCTAACTTAGGTAGATTTATGCAGAACTGACTAGGATCACACTGAAAGATTTAAACTATTGCTACTTGAAACATAAAAGTATTTATAACATCTTAAGTTAAAAGAGTATTTAAAATATATTTCTTATTTTACCTGATGAAAAGTGACGATGAATTTCGTCTACCGACATCTTATCTAAGTTTCGCTATAGAAATAATGTGAATAAAAATGTTATGCTCCGACAGTTAGAGATAAGATATCCAGTACTTATCGTCGCTTAACATCAGATGAGATTAAGGTAGTATAAAAACAATAATAAGTTTGAAGCTGTATGTAAAACTATTTTGTAAATACTTCATAATATTCAGTTGTTATGTCCTAGTCGGTTATATATAAATCTTTTTGTAACATATCATGCGACTGAGCTACTAACGTAACTTACATATTGATGAGGCAATAAAGAAATTCGTTTAGTATTTATTTTTAGTATATATATTTTATGCCGATAAACAAAATTTGCCATTGTAAAATATGCCATACTTGAAATAGTTATAGTTTAAATTCGTTTGTAATCCAAATGAGTGTTCAAAAACATGTTGAAACATCCATGACGTGTCTAAAATTATATATTAAATGTAAAAGTATACTCGACCAGGGATCGAAAGGACAATTAATGAATGATATGAACAAGCTGTGTTAATTATCTTGATAATCGAACTCTTTCGACCACAAAAATTGCTTTATTACCATAAAGGTGAATGTTGTTTGAATATCATAAAACAACAAGGTCTATTTTTGCTTATAATAATAAGTGACAGATACGTTATCATCATTGAAAATGAACCTTAATGAAGTTTTATTGTAATGGAAGATTTTGTCAAGTGGTAAAGCAATTTCTTGCTCGAATATACATTCAGTCAATATGTTGTCTGAGCATCTAAAAGAAACCTTGGCATTAAATATAATTCTGTTAAGTTAGAGTCCATTTTTGATTATTTTGGGTTCTAATCGTTTTTTCAATGGCTGTAATTACTTCCTTACATGTCAATGTCAATATTTTACAATATTTCAAATTATTTTAAAAGCGAAAAAAGTAATGTGTATTACTGATGTAAATACCTAGGACGAAATAGTTTTCCAAAAAACAACTAGTTGATAAAATTATTATGTCATTAAAAGGTTTGTATGTAAATATAGTATGTATGTATTTAGTGCAATAATAATTTAGTTAGTAATACAATATGCGCTTTTCACCTCCCAATTTGCTATCGTTCGTGATATGATGATGATGATGATGATGAATATCTCGCGGACTACACTTAGGCCTAACACGAACAATTATCGCATGCGTGTCAAATAAAATTTTCAAAGTGTCAAAAAAAAGCTAAATTTTTTTGCGGAGTGACGTCTATGGTATGATTTAACGATAACGATACGATTTCGATAAAAACTCGTGTTAGGCCTACAGATTTCGAATAGCTGACAAATCCTTACTTTATTAAACAAGGTGAATTTCGTCATTACAAATTAAATACGAATACTTTTATCAACAAACAGATAATACGTTTTGGGAGAGTGAATGGATCCTAATGTATAGTACATAGTTTTGTTTATAATGAAATTATTATTGTAAATGAAAGTTTGTGTTACTAATATAAAGGCTGAAATACCCGGAAAACGGCACTGGTAGTGTGATAAATGTAGCAGCTGTAGCTATTTTAGACCTTTTTGCTTTCTAATAGAGTATATAATAGTTTGACACTGAAATGGTTATTTCATCAATGGATTAAGGAGGTGACTTTAGTGTAAACTCATGTCAAAATTGCGAGTGAAAACAGCTGTTTTTTCTTTCAATACATACTCTTATACTGCAATGGCTAAATACGTGTTTAAAATATCGTGTCTCTATCTAAAAGTATTAGCTAAAAAGTGACAGCATCTGTTTTAAGCCTTGTGTAACTTTAACCATCGAATTGTGGTAAAGCCGTTTGTAGTAGCGTAAAAAAAACATGGGTTCAATCTACAAGTTACGTTTTAAAGACAGCATCGGAAGTCGCTGACCTAAAGTAAGTAATTGTAAGTAAAATAGCCTATACAGGGTCACTTTTTTATCACCGTCCAAACCTTCTGAGATGACTCTATTATTATGAACTATTGAGTAAGAGTTGTTCGTTTGTATCACGGGATATTTTAGATAAATATTTATATATTTTCGAGTTCGGGAGTTGGTCCAATGACCAACTCCCTAGCTCGAAAATAATATACAGCTGTTCCATACAAAACATCAATATTCATTCGACCAAAATGTATGGAACAACTGAGTTAGGGAGTTGGTCCAACAGTAAGATTGTTCGTTTGTATCGCGGCCGGGAGTCATCCATCTCAGAAGTGTTGGACGGTGATAAAAAAGTCAACCTGTATATTTTTCAATTCCTAGGTCGAGTAAAGCGTTTTTCATATTGTTCGATGCATAGCTCGAATTTGTGATCACCAACCCGCATTTGGCAAGCGTGGCGATTATACCAACACCCATCGATTGTAGCGATGAATTGATTTAAATGATAGAGGCCTTTGCCCAGTCAGTTTTTGACAGTATAGGCTATTTACATTACTTCTCTCACCCCTCCCCCCCACCCAATTCCTACTCCCTTCTCAAGATCCAACTCCTTCCTCAAGATCCAACTCCTTTCTCAAGATCCAACTCCTTCCTCAAGGCTGGCAATGCATCTGCGATTACTTTGGTTTTGCGGGTGCATATAGCATATGGTTGATTATTTATTGAAGAAGGTTTTGTTGCATATGGTTGATTATTTATTGAACCTTTAAAAAAGCTGATAAAATATTGGCGGCTTACTAAATTGACAAGCTGTAATGTCGTCTCATCTGTGTTTTGAGAAAGTGATAAGCAAAGAGATCTACTATAGCGTCTAGCTAGGAATATAATGAATTGTAAAACCGAATAGTGTGGCAAATATGAGAAAATGCTGCGACATAGACTCAATTGAAGCGATTACCTTTAATCAGTGTGTGAGTTGGATATGTCTTGTCTAACAAATTGCGTTATTTAAAACTGTCTGGAATTATTGATTTAGACATTATCTAATACCTTTAAACGAGCAATTCTTGTATATATGTATATGTATATATATAATCTGTCCATCATCATATATAAACCATCCATATAGAAGGCTCGTGCCCAGCAGTGGGGACATAAAATGAACTGGTGACGATGATTGTGATAATGACATAATTTGTTAGGCAAACATTAATGTTAGTGAAATTAAAAGTAATTAAGTACCTAGCTTTAAATCTGTAACAGTGACGTCATATCCTTTAAGTGATAATAACATAGACTGCTTTTATTTCGTAGTTCAAATATAAAAAAGACATTTTTTTTGTTTGTTTGATAATTTTATTTATTTTTTTGAATTCCCATTCGAGTTTGTGTAAATGTTTATAAAAACGATGCCATATAATTTTTGGGAATGATTTTTTTTTAATTAAAAATTAATGAATGATTTATTTGATGAAACAATATATCACATTTAATTTTACTATGTTCGAGCAAAAATATTATTTATAGAAATAATTATTATCAACGATATTTGTATAAATACGAAAATTTAGTAAGAATGATAGTTCATAGAACATGAACTATTTTGTGTCTTTGTTTGTGTATGTATGTGTGTGTGTGTGTGTGTGTGTTTGTTTTGTGTGTATTCTTTTGTTATATATTAACTGATCTGAATTACTTTGTGAATAATTTAATTTTGCCATTCAATGATTTTTGTGTTTATTTAGTGTTAATTTATAATAATTCTGGTCATCATTATTTGTATGTGATAATCATGACTATAATTATTATGTATGATTTATATTTAGGCTGTGTTAACCCCATTCCCTATGTATAAATCAGAAATATGTGACTAATTGTAACTGTATGAATATTTTAATTAATAATTGTAGAATTAATAGATTCATCGATAAAGCCATAATTTAATTTAAAAACACTTTTTTGTAAGACAATTTTTTTTTTCAAAAATGTCAAATATTATACTGCCATATTTTTTTCCCATTACAGTCATCACTAAATTGATCAGTGCATCGTAAACGGTCAAAACATCTTGCGTTTAAGTAAAGCAAACTTTATTGCTTTATAGTTAAAGTTTGTTTTGCACTAGTGTTAGTCAACGATTTTGATGCAAGCAAAAATAGACATAAATGCTTACGTAGCAAAACTTATTTTACTTCAATGTGTAGATGTATTTGATCGTTTTGATGCTAATTGTATAGCGTAATATATTTTCTATTAGTCATCGCCCTATGCCCTTCATTTTTAGTTTAGTATAACTTATATACTCAGTTATTGCTTAAAGAAAATCAAAAGATAAACTACCAGTCAAAAACACTAGTCCAATAGAGTAATTATTAACGGGATTCTTACCATGTTTCATCATTACCGGCTCATAATGTCTGAGCTCACTGCTGGGGCACGAACTTTCCCTATGGATGTGTAGGGAGAGCGGGCCATAAACCACGCGGGCCCAGTGCGGATTGGTGGTTGTTAACGACTGCTAATGCAGCCGGGACCAACGGCTTCACGTGCCTTCCGAAGCTCGAGATGATATTTAGTCACCCATCCGATGACCGGCCTTGCGAAAGTTGCTTAACGTCAGCAATTGCAGACTGGGCGCGTTAACCACTGCGCCATTGAGCTCCTCATGTTTAAATATCGGATACTCACATATGATAAATATGGTAAGAATCCCGTTAATAATTACTCTAAAGCAAGTGACCATTATAGTTTAAATAGATGCTAGTCGAATACTTTGATTTATAAACACAGCTGAATGTTTTTTTTTAACTGATTCTTGCTGTATATGGCTTTTACAAAGTATCCGGAGTTTTGTGCGCAGTGAGAAACTAATGGTTCCTCCAGCCGTGGTGATCGAACATCCTCAGAGGATTCTAGAGTTGGCATCACACAAGCGTGTTACCGTCACCTACTAGATCCTCCGAGGCGTTGATCAGAACCGAGCTCAATGTTGCTCTGTGTTACGCTCTTTACAAGTAGTTTTTTCCATATTAACAAATTAATGTAATTATAGCCACACGATTTTTTTAACCTTTTGACCGACATAGTCGGCTATAGCGATACAAGACAAGCGATAGCGTGCCCTGTACGCCAACGACGGTAATGATCTACAATAAGTATAGTTCACAAAAACACTAATTAAAGATATTTGCAAATTTTGGAATCCTTTTGAATCCTTTTGAATCCTCAATTAAAAAGTAATGTGTAAAATAAACGCGAGTAGATCCGTAAAAGTTGTTTCATTTATATTTGTAGTGTTCGCGTAACTATTTCCGTTGCAAGTTTTTACTTTGAATCAGGGCTTTGAATACTGCTAAATTGGTATCGATACTTCTGTCAAACGTAGATGCTACGCTATGACAGATAGCTTGGTGTCGTTACCTGGATGGCATTTGTGCCCTGCTCCGAATTGAATGCTTTGCGTTTAGGATACGACAACGCATTTATGCTGTGGCGGTCAAAAGATTCCCCTAATCGCAGTATTGAGTTAATTCTTGTCGAATTTGTAATATTTAATTATGCAACAAAATAATAGGTTTCATAATTTTAATGCATATCGTTAATTTGTCCTAGACTGAAAACTAAGATTGTTTACTAGTGAAATTATATTTGTCAATTTTTTTTCTCTTTATTGTACTCGTAATTTAAATTAAGCGAATCGTTGTAAGTTTATTAGAATAATATTTGTTTTTTTTTATGAATTTTCAAGAATATATTAAAAACGATGGTCAATATTTCCCAGCTATTGACTGGCTTTCGTCTGCCTGGATAGTTACTACAACCTCCTAATTCTGTTTCTATTGTGTTCCGGCAGATAGAGATAAGATAGCCAGTGCCTCAGGAGTTGAGGATTCCGGGTAAAGTGCGCTTCGACTTTCGGCCTCATCGTCACTTAACATCTATGCAGACAAACCTTTCACGTAATACGACGAATTTCTTTCTCTTTTCCACTCATGTTATAAATAGACCATTCTCTTTCTTACACATTGTTATAATCAGTGATCGGAATAAAAGAGCTAAAATAAGTAAAGTTGCCGACAAGACATCACTAAGAGTGGTAAAACCACCAAAATTTATTTTTATCGAATCTCGGATCCTAGAAATGGTTTTGGTTCTGAATAGTATTTACTAACATGAAACTATTCGTATTGCTGAGAGGTAACGTTTGTGACTTTGTTTGTTTGTTTGTTTTATGTATGTCGGGGCTAATCTCTGGAATTACTGGTTCAATTCCGAAAATTCTTTCACTGATAGAATTTTTGAATCAAAGTGTTGAATTTTGTATGTACAATACGAAATCCACGTGGACGAAGTCGCGGGAAAAGTGCTAGTTAATTTATATTATAACAAAATTTTGGTGGTTATATTTGTTGGTTTCACTGGTTATATTCAATTGCAATTATCAATATTTCAGTAGGCGGGCAAGAGCTGAAATAACTAGCCCTAATGCCAACTACACATCTTAACTGCGATTTTGAACCGATGACAAATTTCCCAGTATGATATCAATTACGATTACTTCTCACTATTTAAAAACTAGCTGTGCCTCGCGGTTTCACCCGCGTAAATATTTTCTCTTTTTTGCAACATTTTTCATTGCTGCTCCACTCCTATTAGTCATAGCGTGATGTAATATAGCCTATAGCCTTCCTCAATAAATGGACTATTCAACACAAAAATAATTTTTCAATTCGAACCAGTAGATCCTGAGATTAGCGCGTTCAACCAAACAAACAAAGTCTTCAGCCTTATACTATTAATGAAGTATAGATACTGGCAACATTTTTTTTAAACCGAAATCTTTAATGATATTGTAAATAATGGAAACAATATTGTTTCATAGGCTAGTGGCGCCAGTGGTCGACACTTTTCCTCGCCAGCCCAGTTTTCGTCGCATAATATTGACATTTTTCATTGAAATTTGACCCGATGGCAGTTAGGAAGCAGATGGTCTGTATTCAATTGTTGCTCAGTTGCTGATCTCTATTTTTAATGGTTAAAGGAAAAAATGTCGATCTCTGGTTCCCATATGCTACCCTAGCTAGAGTATTAATTGCCATTTTTAATTTTAAAATTACCGTTGAGATTTAAAAAGCCCCCCTTATAATAAATTATGACCTTAGTTTATTATTTTAGATGACTGTAATAGTAATATTGTAATTTATGTATTTTGACAACAGCGAGTTTTGAATGTTTAGACTGAGAAAATTGTAAGTCGCAGCTCTGTAACCCTTGTATATATTGTAAGATTAAATAAAAACATGTTGACATTTGCAATATAAAATGGTTGTTTTTTTTTTCAAATCCTTATGACTATGTGGAAAATTTAAGCTTAGAATAAGGTGAATCAGACTAGAGATGACTAGTTCAATAAAGATGTGGGGGGTTACATGTTTGTACTCTGTTTGGTTGGTTTTAAGTCCGCCTGGCTAACTACCACCATCTTATCTAAATCGTTTGTTCTTATAAGGCCAGATTCCTACAATGCCGAATTCCTTGCCCAGGTTCACGAATAGACGATTTCCTCCGCCGTGTTTCACCTTTATTTCTGCTTTTGCAGGACGCCGTACGTATTGTCTTCCATCTGAAGAAATTAAATGAACCTTCGTCTCGTCAGAGAACACATGTTGCCATTGGGCGTAGGTCCAATGTCCATATTTACGTGCAAACGCCAAACGTGCATCTCGGTGTTATTTCTTTAACAATGGTACTTTCCGAGCCACTTCCGAACAACCCAGCTTCTACCAGACGTCGTCGAACGGTCCTCGCAGATACCCCAGCTGTTGGTTCCGCTCCAAAAACATGATTTTTAATTAATACAGAGCCTAAAAAAGGCTCTTTCTGTCTTCTTGGGCAGTTGTTTTTCGTGATCTTTTTTTCTGGGCACATTTGAAGTAGTTTTATTGCGTTTGAAAAATTGCACAGCATTGGACGACATTGTTTTCGAACATTTAAAATAATAAGCTATCTTTCGGTACGACCACCCACCATCGAAAAAATTAATAATCAGTTTTCGTTGTGTTGCAGTACAGATCTTATTTCTGCCCATCTTTAGTTGTTAAAAACATTTTCTACGTCACAGTATAATACAACTAGATTGCCGCCAAAACTATGCCGAACTATGTTTTTTTTTTATGGCTTTGCACAAGCATTTATTTAGCCAATAAAAAAGTCTTACAATACTTAAATAAACAATATTTCTTTCATGTATGATGATGGTGAATGATAATAGAAATGAGAAGTGAGAAATGATATACCCCCCAACCCCTCGAGTATCTCAGTAAAGATGTGGGGCTTTACTAAGCTCTCGGGCGGACTTCTTGAGAGAACTTGAAAAGTGATGTTGCACTGTTTTGTTTCATTTGCCAACACTCATGATCCACCATTATTTCACATTAATATTCGACGTAACACAAATTTTAGAAAATAAAACAATACCGCAGACATGATTCTTCACTTTCCCGCCAAGAGTTTATGCATGCCGAACTATGTGTGCAGATAGCATGATAGATTTAAGAAAGTCAATTATTTATTTATAAATTTTGAAAATAGAATACGAATTCTCAGTGTCCCTATTTAAATGGCCAGTCCTTAACGCGAAAACATGTAGTACGTATATTTAACTACTAATGATAAATGAAAGAGGTTTATTGTTTATTAATTAATTTATTATTAATTAATATTAAATAAAATAAAAATAAAAAATAAAATTCATTAATCGCTTTTGTGCAATTTGAATTTTTTAGACCGGTCATCGGAGGGTGACCAAAAGTTTATCATCTCGAGCTCCTCCGTGCTTCGGAAGGCACGTAAAGCCGTTGGTCCCGGCTGCATTAGCAGTCGTTAACAACCACCAATCCGCACTGGGCCAGCTTGGTGGTTTATGGCCCGTTCTCCCTATCCATCCATAGGGAAGGCTCGTGCCCCAGCAGTGGGGACATAAAAATGAGCTGATGAGGATGAGGATTGGAAATTGATTATTGCAATTGTGTTTCAAGAGTAACCTACCTGTAAGAAGCCAAAAACAAGAGACAATCTGGCTTATAAAGAAAAACAAACTTGATGAAATGAAAGAACTAATATCATTGACAACATTTTATTTACATATAAATGCCTAAACTATTTACAAAATAACGTTATATTCACACCAAGTCCCACATGGGTAGGCATACACTATTGGATAGTCGCACCACCAAACATTATAAATATTACAAAAGTGACGAATAACGTCAAGACTCGATACCCGCACTGTATCTGACATTTACATGAGCCTAGTGTGAAATAAGCAAATAAGCCTGATATCGTGTTGACAGATCGATTGACGCGCCAGGCAATGCTCATCGATATCACCATTCCGCATGACGAGAACCTTGTGAATGCCGAGAAGGGCAAGTTTACTAAGTACCTTGACCTGGCTCACGAGGTGACCGCTATGTGGGATGTGGATTCGACGATCATTGTCCCCATAGTCGTATCTGCAAACGGCCTTATAGCGAAGAGTCTCGACCAACATATCAAGAGACTTTTGCTGGATGGCTGGATTAAGGGTCAGATACAGAAGGCAACACTCCTGGACACGGCACGCATTGTCAGGAGGTTCCTCACTTTGCAGCCCTGACCACCGGTAGCTTGGGCCCTGCCCCGCTGCTGGTGGTACTCTAGGATTAGGTTTGTATAATGTTTTATTGTTTTTATATTAAAATATTGTAAAAATCTAGTTTTAAGAAAGAAAATAAATAAAGGAGATAACAATAAACCTTATGACAGCAATTTTCGACAATACTTAAAGTTTACAAAAACAAAAGGGTTTGAAATTTTTTGAATTCATATTCTTGTTGCAAGTTTTTACTCTGAATTAACGCTTAGCGTACATGCAGGGGGGCGAGTTTTGATTTTTGAATGTCATCAGCTCATCAGTGATCTCGAAATTAAAGTGTCCAAAATTGGTATAACTTATTTTTGCACTATTTACATTTTGATTGTCAAGATACATACCGTTAATTTTTCAGTGCCAAAAATAAGTTGCCAGTGACCTTGAATAAGAGAAAAAGGATCACTTATAATTAATTAGAATTATAGCGTGAGAATAAGTCACAGGTTCAAAAATCGCCCCCCAGGGCAGCTTATTACCAGAGATCGGAATAGGTAGAGCTATTTTCGGTACTTTTATACGAAATATAATACGATGTAATAATATGGGCATGCCCTACGTCTCGCAGTTTCAAAACTAATCCCGGGATTTCATTTGAGTTGGAAAATACTTAACTAAAAGCTTGACAATTCTTACGAAGTCACACATCGCGCGATGCTTACAATAAAGTATAAGGGTGAAAACACAGTGAAGTACGCAACATTTCCGAAACAATCACCAGGTAGGCTACTCTTGACGAAAACTCAATCTCAATACAATACCAATCCCAAATCTAAAAAATTCAAATGGCACTCTTAAAAGCGATAATAGCGCTACATTGGAATACAATTGCGTGGAAATTGAGTGAACAAATTATTATCGAGATGGGGCGTTCCGACATTGCGAAATTTATCCCAATATCGATACATATTAATCCCATTGGAATTGTATTGAGATTGAGTTTGCGTCAAGAGTAGCCTACCAGTGGAATTCGTTACATGATCTATTACATTTTTCTGTTACCTTCATTCATTTATTTTTTATTTTTAAAATCCCGGCATTGTAGTCGAAATCCCGGGGTATATCCATATACCAAAATAGCTCTACCTATTCCGATCACTGCTTATTACACAGTAAAACTGTTTGGTTTACAATTTGCTGTGAATTATTTTCTGCCCTATTCGAATGTGTTAAGAGCCATTTCACATTTCTGTATTTCGGTACAAACTTCAAAGCTCTTATTTTTTTTAAACCAACAAGCCGATTTTAATGGAACTTTCTCCATATTTATTGGCTTATTGGTTTGAAAGAAATAGTGTTGCCAACTATTAACTGCTTCAATGCCATACAAATACCAGTTTCCTGTGTGATTACCACTCGCACTAGGCTGTCAATCGCCATCTTGCGCGATCACCACACATCACACGTTGAAATTAAAATACTCTATAGCATTCTAGTCGCGTTTAATTTACATAATGAATTATTCTAGGGCCTAGTGTGAATTTTGTTTACTATCCGTTCGATTACGTTTAAAAAAAGGAGCAAAATTTTAACTCTTCGTACGTCGCCAGGTGGCGCTGCTTCAATGCCATACTAATTTTCGTTTACTTTTGTTGACCACACCACCTGTTTGTAACGAAACGAAGCGACGCGTCTGTAGCCGAACGACAAGCTCGCCAATCTTATTTACCGCAAAAAAGCAACCAGTTGCTTATTGCACAATGGCAACGCGACTGCTACTAGTTGCGGTTGCTACAATCGATCGGATTATTTTAGAGCGCCGTCATGCACTTTTAGTTAGACAATCACTCGCTTGTGGCGCTACCGTAGCGTTCTACGTTCGGTAATACAATTATTATGTGTTTTGGAAGAAATCGTCACTTAATCCCAAAACTCTTAGCCAATTCACACCGAATTGGCAGCTGTCGATCGGTCTGTCGAGAAGTTTTACTGCCAAACTATTTTAAGCTTTACCTATATAAGATAACGCATAGTTTCGCTTGAAAGCAGTCGCCCGCTATATCGCTGTGATGGGCCGCTTCTCTTATTTAGGTGATAAAACCTCCACGGAAAAATCGGTCTGGTTTTCGGTCCGACAAAAATTCACTGCGTCAAGCGCGCGTGCGTCACAGACTAATATGGCGGTTTTGAAGCTGTCATGTGCGCTTGACGCAGCGCTCTTAAGAGCTCAAGCGTCAAATACCCAGACACAATAGAATTTTAATTGTTATCGGCCACCTGCTGGTCGCTCGACGCTCAAGGGGGTATAGGTAAGGAGCTTTAACCCTTGGAGCCCTATCTTGTGCAGCTCTAAAATTCGTATGTCTTAAGGCTTTCGGCCCTCGACGCTTACAAATGTTATCTGAACAAAGCACTGGTGGTTATTCTGATTTTATTTTACGCTTTAAATGTCGGCACATCAGATTAAAGCGAAGGGTAAGGCACACTATCGCTGCTAATGGATTTAATTTGCTAACTGCTAAACTGGATTTTTTTTTAAACATTGCGGACCTTCCGACACTTGGCAAACACCTATTATTTAATAATTGTGCACTACTTTTAGGTTTGTTTTTGTATTCATTCGCTAACACCAAAAGTGGCTATTGTTTGTGAATAAATGCGATAGCCCGTTTTGTGAATAAACCACGCAACAAAAAGTAGTGCACAATTATTAAATAAATACTATGGATGCTTTCCTGTTATCGGACGGTACGCAATGTTTAAAAAAAGATCCGGTCCGTTAGTAATTGTCAAATTATCAATTGGTGGCGCTAGTGTGCCTTACCCTTCGCCTTAACACAAACTGTTAATTTCCTTAAGACTTTGAACTTTACGTCTACGGCATAAGGTTGAATATTTATTAAAGAAATTTGAGTTTTGGATAGTCTGATGCAGGTCAGTACTTTCAATGCTTAAAAACGTGAGCTAGTTCTCAGTATGCAGGGTGTCTAGAACGAGTTACGATGCGATTTGTATGACATAATATTTGCTCACCTCGTTTGTCACCAGGAGGCGATGCTATGCCATACAAAAATTCTTTTTTTCGTTAACATGATTGAATTTTTAATAAAAATCGCACTAGGCACCTATGAAGAGCATTCCTCGACAATCGGGCACGCATATTTTATGACATTCAGTAAGTCTACGACATTAGGGCACCATAGGTTTTACTAGCGTTCCTAGTAAGACTTAAAACATACTATTCATTTCGCTTCTATACTTGTCCACAAATATCGAGTTCAGTATAAGTAGGTATATATATTTCATTATATATGACGCTAAACATTTGTATAAAGTTAAATTTTTCTATTTATAAGTGATTGTAAGTATGGGTCTACTCGTTTGCTTTCCCATTTGAGCCTGACACGTACATCATTAGGTTTATTTTACCTTGGTTATAATATTTATAAGCGCACAATACAGGGTGATTACGGGGTCGTGGAGCAAGAAAGAAGCATTTAACTTACTTTCTCCTAAGGATCACGATAGGTTAGGACTAACAGTACACCAGCGACTTATTTTAGTCAGCAAAAAAAAAAAACTGCGATAATTCGAGATCATGGTCACCCTACTATTTCCTAAAATTTCCTTTGTTTTCTAAAAAGGTCTAATATTAAAAGTAGGGTGACCACGCATTTTGAGTCAATAATAATTTTTAAATAAAAATACGTAAATAACGAATCATCTTTGTTTCAATTAAAATAAATACAGGTAGCATCGCAATTATTTACTGAGTCAGAAAAAAATGGTTGGGATCACGACCCCGAAATCTTCCTATATATATACAACTTATAATATCCGAGTGTACACTATTATTTACAGTTTATAATATTCGCAAGCATAAATTATATACAATTTATAACGTACGTAGGTAAGTAAGTAGTGATCCATACAGGTTTATATATATTTAGCTAAACTTCACGACGTGACATAAAGGTATTACGTATCCAAACAGTTTCAATCGTAGAATTTATTTTCAGAATTTCGAACAATAAACAGTTTATCAAAATCGGAGGTTTTAAATGCTCGTTTATGTCCATCATACAGTTTAAGTTAATAAAGACACTTATTTTGATCGATAGTGTACGATGTTTTAAACAAAAATGCTACGCTTAGGGCTTTGTCTGTCAAAATAGATAGCTTGAAATTTCATCGACTAAGGGCTTTTTCAATTTAGACGTTTCGTATCGGACCGCTGCCGTGCGTTTTCATATTAAACGCCAGCCGCACGAATGGTCCGAAAAACGCCTAATTTGAAAGTGCCCTAAGGGTCGATTCATATCGAAGTGGAAGCGGTCGGCGACGCAGCGGCCGGCAGTTTTACTGTTAAACCATTTTAAATTTTATCTCTATTGGATAACTCATAGTATTGCTTACTAGCTGACCCGGCGGACTTCGTACCGCATTTCTTTTTTTTTTAATATAGTCTATGTTACTCAGTGCTAATGTAGTATTCAAATGGTGAAAGAATCTTTTAAATCGGTCCAGTAATTTTTAAGTTTCTTCGTTGCAAACATACATACATACAAAAATACAAAGCTTTCCTCTTTATAATATTAGTACTTATAGAAAAGCCGTCGCCCGCCATCGCTTTGAAAGGCCGCTGCCGCCGCGCGACCATCCCGACTCTTTCAAGAGATACCTACTATGCGTTATTTAATAGACATCTCGAATCTCTGCAATTGCATAGAGATGTTGCGTCACAATTTTTTTGATCTGCCGCCGTGTGTACACAGAATGCACAATTCAATCCATTACTGTGAAACCAGGATTTTAAAAAGAGGACGCACTATCGTTTCGTCTCTCTCACACATATCCACCCGTATTTACTTTTCTGCTTTAAAGGGTTCGTTTAAAATGTTGATTAGCCAACACGACAGGCAGATACAGAAAAAAGGACATCAGGCAATTACTATACATTATTGGTCTAAAGGTGAGTCTACATTACGTAACAAGTTATATAACCTATGCTAAATAACATGTTACAAAACTATAAGCATAAGGTAGTTTAAGGCGAAGGGTAAGGCACACTAGCGCCACCAATTGATAATTTGACAATTACTAACGGACCGGATCTTTTTTTAAACATTGCGTACCGTCCGACAACAGGAAAGCATCCATAGTATTTATTTAATAATTGTGCACTACCTTTTGTTGCGTGATTTATTCACAAAACGGGCTATCGCATTTATTAACAAACAATGGCCACCGTTGGTGTTAGCGAATGAATACAAAAACAAAACTAAAAGTAGTGCACAATTATTAAATAATAGATGTTTGCCTAGTGTCGGAAGGTCCGCAATGTTTAAAAAAAATTCAGTTTAGCAGTTATCAAATTAAATCCATTAGCAGCGCTAGTGTGCCTTACCCTTCGCCCTAACTGACACTTATCGTCCAAACTAATAAAATATGCTACATAACTAAACTATATAACATGTTTTGTTACATAGCCTTAAAAAAGTATAGTGAAGAAACCCAGGATTATTTCCAATAGCTAGCTTACATACAGCCCTTAAAAATACTAGGTGTCTTACAAATAGACAAAGAATAAGCTCCAAACTCTAATTTGAAATGACGTTTACATGACAGGAACAAAACACGAAATAACTATTCGGAAGGACTTCTTGGCGGGAAAGTGAAGAGTCACGTCTGCGGTTTTGTTTTATTTTCGAAAATTTGTGTTATGCCAATATTAATGTGAAATAATGGTGGATTATTAACCGTTAAGTGTTCGTGAGTGTGCATGAGTGTTGGCAAATGAAACAAAACAGTGCAACGTCACTTTTCAAATTCTCTCAAGAAGTCCGCCCGAGGACTTAGTAAAGCCGCACATCTTTACTGAGATACTCGAGGGGTTGAGTATATCATTTCTCACTTCTCATTTCTATTATCATTCATCATCGTCTTACAGAAAAGAAATATTGTTTATTTATGTATTACTTGTTAGAAAAATTACTTTGACACTGGCTAATCGTACGAAGCCATCAACAAAAAAAAAACTATTCGGAACTTATTCTTTGTTTATTTGTAAGGCACTAGAGATCTAACCCGTAGAACTATCAACAAAAGCAGTTACATGGTTAAATCTTTAGTAATTGTTTTAAGTCTATGTAATTGGAAATAATCTTAGGTGTGAACGCACACTTTTTTTTTGACCAAAATGCCTGATTTTGGCACAGACACAGTATTAGCCTCATAGTCGCATTGTCTTTTTCTACAGAATGTTCAATATAGACCATAGACTAATTAAAACACTTTTTAATTAGTCTATGGTATAAGTTCTATGTGAGCCTCGATAAATCTACTTGTTGTGACAGCTCAGGAAATATACAGAGTAAAAACATGAACCTCTGACGGGTTTCTCAGTTTGCTATTTTGGGTCCTCCCTCTAATAACTATAGACACAGAGTAGGACCAAAGAGACCGCTTAAATATTTTACAAAATAGCAATTCTAGCCGCGACAAAGTTTTTAGATCGCAAAGCGTGAGGCGGGCTAAGAGACGGTTCCGATAGCGACGAACCGTCTCTTTCTATCTCGTAGCTCTATCTCCTGTCGGCCTGTTAGAACAGGCCTGCCGATGTGCCTGTAGCGTTATACCTAAAGTGCGGAGTGAGACAGGCCTGCCATAGATCAGAATTTAGCGATGTCGTTATCGTTTTAAAAAATCACGAAACGAAAACGTTATCCGTTTGTAAAAAACGTTATTAAAACTACATATCTATTTCCACAACGTCGTCAAATTGTATGAATATTAACATTTTATATTATTAGGTTTGAGTTGTTAGCTACTGTTAACGTTTTCTATTAACTTTCCTTCGTACTTTACCAGGCTTAGGACTGTCTATATTGCTATATTGCAAGTACTATATCGCAATCTATTTTTATGAAAATTGCGCGGACGGAGGAGTATGAAATTTCGCACACTTATAGTTTACATAGAGAAGGATAGCAGAATGTTAATATTTTTTTTACATTATGCATAAAAAATACATTAAATCAATAAAACAAACATTACACACACTACCATGTATTGGACACACACGCATGTATACTCTTTTCAAAAATTTCAAAATGGATAATTTAAATAACTGCTTAGACAAAATCACAGCGTCATACATATGGAACGATACATCCTTTATATATATATATATATATACTTTTAAAATTACACATACGTCATCGAAACGTCAAGTACTTAAAAAATACGGCTAGGATCATCATCATCGCTAACTCATTGTATGTCCCCACTGCTGGGGCATGAGCCTTCCCTATGAATGGAAGCACTAAAGGGTGCCATAAACCACCACGCGGGCCCAGTGCGGATTGGTGGTTGTTAACGACTGCTAATGCAACCGGGACCAACGGCTTTACCTGCCTCCCTAAGCACGGAGAAGCTCGAGCTGATACATTTTGGATCACCCATCCGATTACCGGCCTTAAAGGCTTAACTCCTTTAAACTAGCTTATATTTACAGGCTATTGCATCCTAATTCTGGTGGAGTTGTAAAACACAAACTGTAAGGCCAAAAGATATCAAGCCTATTTTTCGTAAAACGGAACGCATTCTCATTAAAAATAATAAAAATTTTACGTTATCATTAATGAATGACACATTATTACTTTAACTGCCCATTAAGAAATATTAATTAGCAATAATGATTACTTAGGACCTATGATTTGTCTGGTTAATTGTAAACTCGTCACGAAGTAAATACACCACGCAAAAACAGAAATATATAAACTCGTCACAGTTCAATTTTATTGATATAATAAACAATATTCGTATCTGTGGAAAATTTACTTAATAGTTTTCGATGCTTTTGGCGAGTTTACAATAACTCATTTGTCAATGTAAAAACGTCTCTAAGTATGACGCAATAAGCACCTTTTTAACTGAAAATGAAAAGTTTGTACTAAGTAATCATTATTATTAAGAATTAAATAAGAAGTCTCCAAAATGTTTAAATGTGTTAAATGACAGCGAGTTAATGCTTATTAAGTGTTTCATTTCAATGTGTAGTGTTCGCAAAAACTTCAGAACGTAATATGCCTTATTACTATTCGAGGAAGGACCCAAATAAATACGTCAACTATTGTAGTATATGCTCGTAATTCTAGTCCTCACACAATAGATGTAGACCTAACAACCCAATATACTTCTTGAAGTAGTAATCACAAAAAGTGCTAGGTGTTTGGAAAAATATACCAAGTTTATACAAAGTTTATATGTTAAGTAGTCATTTTTATAAAGTCTGACCTCCATCTATAGTTTTGTACTTTACAAAGTACATTAAGACTTACGAGTAATTAAAACCTACAACGAAAATCTTGCAAAGTTTATACAAAGTTGGATACGATAAGTAGCCATTTTTATTATCAATATCAAGTGTTAAGTCTGACGCACACACGCCTGCACATTAAACTATCACAAACTGTCAAATTTCCTTATTAGACTTTGAAGTTTATGTCTAAGGCCTAAGGTTGAACATTTATTTAGGAAATTTTACAGTTTTGGATAGTCTGATGTGCGGACTGTACTATGTTTTGTACTTTAAAAAGTACATTGGGATTTACGAGCATATAAAACCTACAACGTATTAACCCGGGACGCCCGGCCGTTTCACCGCGCGACTTTCTGTCAAACCCCACGCGTACCTCCTGCGACCCGCGCCTACTGAGTTAGTTCAGAAAAAACGTCACTGTTCATTTATTCGTCTACTAATCCTCATTCTGTTTTTTGTTTCAGAATCTGGAACAAATTTCCAATACAAAGAAATAAAAATATTGGAAGATGCCAAAAACTATACATTTATAAGACGAGAACAAAATGCTAGGCTGCGCGGCAGTGGGTTATTTGCTAGAAATATTCCATTATAAAAAAAATATTGCTTTACAGTCTATGAAAATATAATTCTATGAAGCTATGATGAATAACAAACGATCTTGTATACTTTTTAGTGCACTTTCCACAAAAAATATAATAATTTAGCTCAATTGAAAGTGCATTGGCCACCGCACGTAAATCGCTCGAATAGGGAAAATGTCTTTGAAGCTTAATTTCTTTATTTCAGGTGAATGTTTTTAGATAGAAATGTGATAATGTGATGCAAAAGGTTTATTAGTTTTATAGAACTGTAAAGAAATACATAAATATTGTATATTAGTCGGTAATTACTTGAAAATGTTTTACAAGGGTCCAAAAAAAGTATGTAAAATCTTCAACGCCCTATTTCAACTTGAATCATATACATAAACATTGATATTATGATGAAAAATAAGTTGATTAGTTCTAATTTCAGTTTTTGATGTTACTCTTATTTCATACAAAAACAACTGAAAAAACCACTATCGAACCTTTCGAACAAAGTAAATGACATTAAAAGAGTGAAAAAAGCCGTCCGAATTTGGTCGGCAACAGTAGCGCGTTCACTCACTCTATTCGAACGGTTTATACGTCATTAGAAAGGGAATTTCATAACGTCCAAAGTCACAGCACATTTCATCCAAATCCAAGCCGTAGTTCCTTCACTATAAGACAAAGTTTCTCTTGAAAACTCCCGTACCCCCTGAGTGACGGCGGTGTTTGACGATGCGGCGGCGCGTCCGTCCCATTGGAGTGACGACGGGGCGGAGCGGGTTAAGAAGAGCTGCCATATAACTAATCAATGTACATTATAATATCTATCAAAGAACACATAGCTTCTAATCCTAACTTATATCATAATCGCGATACTGGGGAATATCCCCAGTGAACTTCAAATGGACAAAATTAAAAAGGTTAAAGGAAGGCTGGAGACAAACGAGGTGAATTGCAATATTGCCGTACAAGTTTTGGTTAAAATAATGTTAAAAAAATGGCTTAAAAATCACACTTAATACATTGATACACAATTTGGGTACCAACTACACAAACTTTAAGGTGAAGTACACTTTAAACACCGTGTTATCTATATTCAATTTTATAGAAAACGAAAAAAGATTATTTACTTTCGTAGTTTTAAATACACAGTTAATTAAAACATTCGCGTTTGCAAATCGCACCTCAAGCAGAATTTTTTTTCAACTTTTCTTCCATTATCTATAATACAATATACAGCATTTAATGCAAAAATAACAATCCATTATACGTAATTTAAATATGTGAGCCTAGGACGAAAAATGTCGACATTTTTGGATCCAAAAAACATATAGATTACGATAGAATTCGTTCCAGGCGCACTGTTTTAAAAGTAATGTCGTATTACCTATTCTATTATATTCTATATTATCATATTATAATTATATTATTTTCTTATTTGAGGAATTCGGTAGCATAGCAGCAAAACCGTTTAACTAAATGGTAACGGCAGCAGCTTTTAAATACATAGAAGTAAGTAATTAGGCTATATATTGTCCCACTGCTGGGCAAAGGGCTCCACCATTGATATTAAGTCATCGCTACAATCGATGGGTTATTTAATAATTAAATAAATATAAATAAATAAATAAACTTTCCTACACTCACACCAATTATCTAGCCCAAGAGGTTTGTTATGAAACTCGATAAAATGGTTACTAGACAACGGATAAACATACTTAAAATACTTAAATACATACTTATTATACATAGAAAACACCCAGACTCGAGACAATTTTGAAAAACAATAATTTCTAAATTGTCCCGACCGGGGATCGAACCCGGGACCTCAGAGATGGCAACACCATGAAAACCGGTGTACAAACCACTCGACCAAGGAGGTCGTCGTGTAATTGTGTACTAGTTTTAGGTTTGTTTTTGTATTCATTCGCTAACACCAAAAGTGGCCATTGTTTGTGAATAAATGCGATAGCCCGTTTTGTGAATAAACCACGCAACAAAAAGTAGTGCACAATTATTAAATAAATACTATGGATGCTTTCCTGTTATCGGACGGTACGCAATGTTTAAAAAAAGATCCGGTCCGTTAGTAATTGTCAAATTATCAATTGGTGGCGCTAGTGTGCCTTACCCTTCGCCTCAACACTTCTTTTTTTTGTAAATAGCGTTAATTTTATTAAAGCTGTGGAGTTTCTTACGCCCATTCTTCATCACAGCTAAAAATAGACGTCCTAAATGGGTCGTAGGTAAAAAATGTTTGGACAATTTAAAAGCACTTTTCTTAAGTTTATTTAAATAAAAAAAAATACTTTAACTTTAACATGCAAATTTATTAGTTATTAGGTAGTGTCTAATCATTACGTGAGCGGCGTATTATACAATCGGGCTGCGACAAATTGATAACGGGTTATAGTCCCCAATGCCGCTATTATCCAGTTTAAAGCTTAAGAGTTATCGGAAGGCACGTAAAGCCGTTGGTCCCGGCTGCATTAGCAGTCGTTAACAACCACCAATCCGCACTGCGCCCGCGTGCTGGAAGACTCGTGCCCCAGCAGCGGGGACATGCAATAGTGCTGATTATTAATGAAACTTTGTAGACTTAAGGTAATGGCTATATTGCGTGATGTGGGAAGCCCAGCAGTGGGACGATTATAGGCTAACGATAATGATAATTAAAAAATTAACTCCTTTTTTATGCTGACGCTACCATTTCTTGTGACAATAACAGAGTGAGCTGTTCGAAACCAAGTTTAAACCTAAGTTACATTTCATAAAGCGTTTAGGGCCATTCGCACGAGAATCTTAAAGCTTAATTTAATTAAATTCGGCTTTTAACGTATGTTCAGTCTTTATTAACTTTAATCTGTAAGTAATAGAAACTAAATAATTAATTAGTGGTTTTATCGCCTAAACAATTCAAATGTCAAATTTCTTCAATGAATGTTCAACCATATGGCGTTGGACATAAAGTTCAAATTCTATCGAGGAATTTTTATAGCTTGTGGTAGTTTTATGTGCGCCAGCACAGTCAACGAAAAAGTAATCTGAGCGTTCAAACCTTTCAAAATATCTTAACATGATCAACTTTATATTAATGACATACGGGTCACTATTTATTGATGTCTGAAAACCAATAAAAGGGGTTGTATTTAATCGATCACCAAACTAACCTAACCTAACCCACAAAAATACTAAGTTAGCACCTAAAAATACAAAGTTAGCACCTAAACTACTATTTAAATGCTAACTTAGCATTTTAGGTGCTAGCCTACTATTTTTTTGTGGATCAATTAATTATTTCTCATATAAAAGTGCAACTTAACGTCTTGTAAGAAGGTTGATTTTTGTAAAATGCTCAGATATTTTGGAAGGTTTGACGGCTCAGATGATTATGGCGCTGACTGTTGCATTAATTTGCGTGTATTCCCAGTAGTGTCGCTATAGTTTTTCCATGAATTTTTCATGAAATCCTAGGAACTGTCTTCCCCTCTGAAAAAGTAAATTCCACATCAATAAAGAATACATTTGTTTCACAAATCTTTCGCAATTCTTTTGTGTCTTGTTACTTACATGTTGGAATACAAAATAGATTTTTTTTGTGTTCATGAAAATTACCAGAGTTAAGTGATACTTTTATTGAGTGTTATATTATAACGTTTTAATAAGTAAATCCATCATTATTCCTTACTGATATGCACTTTGCCTTTATTTCATCTGATGATGATAAGACCGAAGATGGAATTATATCCGGAATCCTCAACTACTGAGACACTGGCTATCTTAATATCCCAAACCGTCGGAACACAACAATACTGCAATCATTGATGCTATGGCGACATATTTAGATAACATGGTGGTAGCTAGCCAAGCGGACTCAAATTAAGCCCTACCACCATCCAAACCGAGCACCATGTACCTGCCTTTGGGGATCGAATCTCTAAGTGGTCGTAACCGTTAGACCACAGAGGCAGTTTCATGCAAGACCTACATATAGACCTCAGTAGTCAGACTAATGTGTCCTTTAATGATAGGGCATTTTCCAATATTTTTGACGCTGTAAGGGAGAAAAGAGCTTGACACTTGCTGAGTTTCTTGCCGGTTCTTCTCAGTACAAGGTCTCCCGCCCAGAGTAGAATTACGAACCGATGGCATAATGACGTTCATAAAAGCTATTTGTAGCCTAAACTGAATAATAAATTTTGAATTTTGATTTTTTTTAAAGAACCTTTGGGAAGAAAATTTCCAGTATTCCCTACACAGTACAATTATAGCAAAGCTTACTGGGAACACACGTTATTTATTCCACCATTCATATTGACTGTCTACAATGACATTTGAGAGCTAAAACTAGGTTTACAACTTCAGTACAAATGGCCCTAAACTACAAATACACAGTTCACTTTTTATCCAGAAAAAGTAATATTAAATACAAAGTAACGGTAAATCAAAACGACTGCCTCAATTGAAACTCGAAACTAAGACCTTCATAAAAAAATTATTTACTTACCAATTTTTTATTTTTAGAGAGTTTTCTGTTGGCCGCAAATAGCCTATACAGCGTCACCGGACATTTTGGGGGCGGCGGGAAACTTAAAGGGTTCCTCAAGCCGTGTGATCGAAACACCCTCAGATGATTTCTAGAGGGAATGGCGTTACGAAAACGTGTCCCCGTTTCCTACTAGATTCTAAAAGGAGTTCTGATCGGATTAGGAGCGGAACTCCCTGAGGGCGCCTCTTAAGGCTAGGACCTCGGCTCGGGTTGACCGGCAAGCTTATTATCGAAAAAAGCAACCGGTTGTTAATTAACAATTGCAACACGATCGCTCGCTTAAATAAATAAAAATTTGTTTATTTCTCTCAAACATACAATAAAAAAAATTACAACACAATTGACCAACATAACTTGACGTCAAGACAAAAAGGTCTATGACTCAGTGGCTGCAGGGGACCCGCCTCTGTTATTCTGCCATAACCAATAACAATAAAATAATCGCTGAGTTAATTACTTAATTATAAAAGTCGCGGACAGCATACGAAATTGCATGAAAAAATAATACATATAAAACGCAAAAATCCACTTATTACAAACAAGAGCCGGGGGCTAATCAAATCAATGATAGACATTTTTTAAAGTGAAGTGAAAGTGAAGAGTCATGTCTGCGGTTTTGTTTATTTTATTTTTTGTTTTTATTTTCTAAAATTTGTGTTATGCCGAATATTAATGTGAAATAATGTTGGATTATTAACCGTTAAGTGTTCGTGAGTGTGCATGAGTGTTGGCAAATGAAACAAAACAGTGCAACGTCACTCTTCAAATTCTCTCAAGAAGTCCGCCCGAGGATTTAGTAAAACCCCACATCTTTACTGAGATACTCGAGAGGTTGGGGGGTATATCATTTCTCACTTCTCATTTCTATTATAATTCATCATTATCATACAGGAAAGAAATATTGTTTATTTATGTATTACTTGTAAAAGAAAAATTAAATAAACAATATTTCTTTCCTGTATGATGATGATGATGAATGATAGTAGAAAATGAGAAGTGAGAAATGTTATATCCCCCAACCCCACGAGTATCTCAGTAAACATGTGGGGCATTACTAAGTCCTCGGGCGGACTTCTTGAGAGAATTTGAAAAGTGACGTTGCACTGTTTTGTTTCATTTGCCAACACTCATGCACACTCACGAACACTTATCGGTTAATAATCCGCCATTATTTCACATTAATATTCGACATAACACAAATTTTAGAAAATAAAACAAAACCGCAGACATCACTCTTTACTTTCCCGTCAAGCAGTTCAACACTTTAAGACTAAAGTGACACATTTTAGTCGCTAAAAAATAACATAGATTGTGATTGAAATTTTACGGGATGTAAGCTATAAAGCAAAAAGATCTGTATTCAATCGGGTATTTGACAGGTTTTTAGAAAAATATGTCCAATGGTTCATTATAGCATATTATATTAGCAATTTGATTAATTCGTTGTGAATTTCTTTATTTTTTATGAAAATCGCCATTAAAATTCAAATGAAAAAAATAGCCGCCAAAACGATGCATGCAGGTCACGTGATGTCGGAACGTCAGTTGTAATGCATGCAAACAAACTGTTAGCTGTCAAATCACACCGTAAAAAACTTCGAGTGACATCAAGCAAATGACGTCACGACATCCGCGACCAATCCCGTGCGTTTTCGATCGCGTGGTCAATCATAAAAATTTAATTATTTTATAAATGATTTTTTTATAAATCAATATACTTATTTTAAAGTTACGTGCTGGCTGAATTGGTTTAAAAAAATGTTTACTGTTAAGTTAACGAAAGTTTGATCTATATTTTCATTGTAGTCAAATACCCTATTGTAACGAAACACTAAAACCAGTTGCTGATCCCAATTTTTAATGATTAAATGGAAATAAAACGATTACTGGGCCCTGTTGAGCACTGGTGTAGCTTTGAAATAACCGCAATCAATCGGTATAAAGGGTATCAATTAAAATTGTCAACAGATTTATGTATTAGCTGTAGTTATAGTTTCAAATCTCACATGAGGCAGTCGTTGCATTTGCAAGAGTGCTAAATAATAATTTTCTATATTACAATAAATATAGAGTTGTATGTAAAAAATAAACAATTTAAAATAACCTTGATCTACCTGCATCACGAGTAATTATTACCGGGATTCTTACCATGTTTCTCATTTTTGTGTATACTTTATAAATAACTTCAGTAGACTGTCTTCAATCAATAATGTACTAGTAAATGGGTCCGGAAGAAAAATGCATCTCGAGAGTGGTCATGTTTACTCATACCTACACATTTAAATTTAGAATAACAAAATTTGAAAAAAACATTAGATAGCATCAACAACTTCAGCTTACTATGAACCTTAACTCTTAAAAATAAAGATTAAATTAAGGTTGCAAAATATTTGTACTTAATATTTACTGTCATCGCCACAAACGTCATTGTGGCTCCGTGGGCGTGGCCCCAAAGTCGCTTACCGTTTTTCAAGCGCTCATCGGGAATCTAGGGTATGTTCCGATATACACTGCGAGCACTGTAAGGTGTGACGTCAATTTAGTATACTGCGAAGCCGTTTCGTTATAGTTAGCTATACTGGTTACTGTTTAAAACGGAACGCAGTCCACTATGCTGTCGTCCATGTCATCATTTCTGGACGCTGCTGATCACGTGATCAAAGCACTGAGAGCACCTTACCTCGAAAATGCCAGTGCTTACAGTACAAAAATGGCGACGATTGATGACGTCATATATTTCCCTAGGATACTGCGGCAGTATACTGTCCGTCCATAACGGAACAAATTTCTCACCAGTAAGAGCACTGGACAGTGCTCGCAGTGTATATCGGAACATGCCTGCATATAAGACAAACGACAAATTGTCAAATTTGCTCAATTGACTTTGAACTTTATGTAAACCATATATGGTTGAATATTTATTGAAGAAATTTTACAATAATTTTGGATAGGTTGATGTGATCATGACCAGTGAACGGAATGAAAGAGGCTAAAATACTTAAAGTTGCCGACAAGACATGAAAAAGAGTGGTTTAAACCGCCAGAATGTTGTAAATTTTTTTATTGAATCCTGGATCCCGGAAGAAGTATAACTTCTTAGTAGTCTGTACTAACTTGTAATTATCCGTATCGTTGTTGTATTTTATAACAATTCCAACGTCCGCATTAAAAAAAATGATTCTGAACTGGCTAAGAATATTTTATGTTCATAGATATAAGTTTTCAATTAAAAATCATATTTTTTTATATGCGTAATATGTGTACTAAGTTAAGTTAAGTTAAAAAGTTTTCTATTTAAGTAATATGTGTACTAAGACTATACAAAGAAGTAAAACTATTTCCGGGATTCCGGGATTCATTAAAAAAATTGGCGGTTTTAACCACTCTATGTCTCGACTTTTCATCAACTTAGGTAAATTATTCTCCTTCGTTCCGATCACTGATCTTTTTTATACTTGCAAAAGTGTTCTTTCGACTGTGAGGGTAACTTCACAGTGACGTAATACCGCTAGCTTGCAGCGTAATTCACAAAGTACTAGAAAAATTCAACAAGTCTTCTGGGGTCTCGGCAGCTCAGCGGTCACAGCATTGGTCCAGTAATGAAGGATCGGGTTCAATACCCACTCGAGCTTCCTGAGACTGATTGATTTTTTCCAGTGAAATTTTATAATGTAATTACATAATTATAGCATCGTGAATACAACCATTTTAATAATAAAAATGTTACTCCAAAGTTAAAACATGGTAAGAATACCGTGAATAATTTCTCTCTATTTTAAAATAGGTAATCTATTTGTCCCAGAAGCGAAATAGTTTCTATGACAAACCGTATAACCATTAGGTGAAGTCAAGTTGTCGTGCAGCACTGGTTATTTTGAGAAGCACATTCGCTAGCTAGGTGCCCAATTCTTCTTTGCTTTTCTTGTAAATACTGAAATGAGAGTTAAAACATCATACATCAGGCATCATACATAGTGATCGGAATAGATAGATACACTATATTATTTATGTGTAACATCTTTCCGATCGCTTTCTATATAAGCAATTTGTGGAAGTGATTTCGTGAAATGGGACGGAAGTATGTGTAACAATGTAACAAGTGTGTAACAGGAACTCGGGGAAGCTTGTGGGAGTGATTTCGTGAAATGTGTAACTGTGTAATAGGAAGTCGGGGAAGCGCGTAAGCGCGCGCTATTTTGTAAATTTAAAATCGATATTATGAACATAACATATTATTATTATATGTGACATATTGTGTCATTTGACTATCAAGGGTCATTTTGATATATCAAATGTCTTCTAATGAGTATTTACTGCATTTATTTTATAGTTATAAAATGGTGTGACTGACCCATTTTTTTCAAAATATAATGTTAAAATTGCTTGTTACCAAGGTGAGATGTCAAATGTTACACATCATATCCGACTACTGTAAGGCTCGCTCGTTTTTTTTTAGTTAACTATTACGACGGTGACACATCATGGAGATGTTAACACCACCGATTTTCATACAAGTAAAATTTTAAATTAACTCTCAACGCTGCGGATCCCTGACGCATAGATGCTTTCGAGATGTGGTGTTAGAGAAGAATGCTCAGTATACCAAGGACAGCACATCGGACCAACGTATTAATACTTCAACAGCTCAAGGTCACGACAAGACTTTCTACCATCTGTCTCAATCGTGTCCTTCATGTCCGTCACATTGCCAGGAAATAAGGCGACAACCTGGAAAAACTAATAGTGACAGGTAAAGTCAATGGCAAAAGAACTCGAGGTCGCAGCCCGATGCGTTGGTCCGATCAAAATTGCACCGCAGTCGACACTTCAGTCTACGACGCGATGCATGCCGCCGGTGACAAGGGACGATGGCGAAACATTATTAGAGAGACTGCTGGGAGGTAGTGGTCACGACCTTCAGAAATGAGGAATACGGTGCGAGGAGAAAGAAATTTTTAAATGAATAGTAAATTTAACAACTATCAGCAACATCTACAGCCACTACAATTACATCGTGACGCCTTCTACCGTACACCACGGAGAGTATTCCGAAAAACTTTTTTCCCTTATCCCTCCCTCTCCCTTCCTTCACAGAACCACGCGTGCTGGTCTTCATTGTCACCGATTTACTGTGGGAACTATTCCGTCGCAAACGAAGAAATTTTCTGATATATTTCTTTGTAGTACCACCAAAAAATAGACTTTTTTTCTCAGAACATCCTACAACATGGGGTCCTTAAACGACGTGTGAGCAACTTGCGGGTCGGCAACATGAGGACGGCTGGTGAGGCACATTCCTGCTCCACTAGCCGTGGAGCATCTGGCCTGCTTCTGCTTAATATCAGGCAGATCAGTAATTTTTTTATTATTATTTCTTTATGTTAAAAGGAGGCAAACGAGCAGGCGGGTCACCTGATGAAAAGTAATCACCGCCGCCCATGGACACCCGTAAAACCAAAGAAATTGCAGATGCGTTGCCGGCCTTGAGGAAGGAAATGGATCTTGAGGAGGAAGTAGGAATTGGGAAGGGGAAGGGGTGAGAGATGGGCCTCTGGTACTTTCACTTACCGGACGAAACACAACAGCAACGAGTGCCATTGTTTCACGCCGATATTCTGTGAGAGGGTGGTATTACGCCGGGCGAGCCTTTGGGCGTGGCTCTACTACTCAGATACATTTGCATTACTTTCTATAAATATACAATATGTCCCGTTTCCGACCTCGGAGACTTTAAGGGTTGATTCTTGGCATAATTGTATTTATTTAAAAAAATAAAAGTAGGGGTGCAACTCCAGCCCCCTAGCAATGGCAGCCATTTCAATTTAATTAATGTCCACAAGAACGTGTACCTTAAAATAGCTAAAGCGTCGGATGTGGATGTCCTAAGCTCATAAAAATAGATTCTTTTCTCTTTTAACTGTCTAAAAATGTCATATTGTTACTTAAGACTTTTTCCTACAAACCTTTTTTAATGTATAAATAATGTTAACTTAAAATGTTCAAATAATTGAGCTATCGTGGTTCTAACCAGCCCGCCGAAATTATTCAACACTTTTTACTTTAAAAGCCAAAGGCGCCCATTAACTTAAAAGCCAAATTATTTAAAAAAACCAGGCCGTTTACCTACTTTTATTTTTTAAATAAAGAAAATGATGCCAATAATCAACCCTTAAAGTCTCCGAGGTCGAAAACTTAAATTAAGAAAACGGCATTGTCAAATTTAAATTTGACAATGCCGAAGTTGAAAAAAATTACGAAATAATTATCGGTACACGAAATACCGGTATCGAAATCGGTGATATTAACAGACTGCCTAAATTCGACTCTGCTTTAAATATATAATCAGACATAAATTAACTGTTATCTATGAACACAATATGCATACTAATCAAACATTATATGGATGTGATATTTAATCCAAAGTTATACTTTACAAAATGGAGAATCCAGCAAATGTTAACGTAAAAAAGAAAAAACACTTACACAGCACTGCCGTTGTTATCCTCCTTGATGGCGAACCCGCATTTGGCCTCCTTCATCACAGACAATATATCGTCCGACATATAATCTCCGTCGTTGAGGCACATCCACAAGTTGTTTATGAACTCGTTAATCGCTTCTATCTCTATGCCTTCGAACGCGCCGAGAAATTTGAATTGAGTATACGCTTTCTTTTTCGAGAACTCCGTGAAGTATGCTAGTATTTGGTTCTTCAAATCGTTTTTGGTCAATGGTTCATTGGTAGACTCTTTTTGGACGCTGAGTATACTTTTTAGGAAAGGGTTATCCTCCTTCGCTAACATCTTGGTTGTCACTTTGCAGAATTTAGTTGTCTTTCTGTTAGTTTTAGCGACTTTCTTCTCTTTGTTCGCCTTAGCGTTCGCGCGCTCCAATCTTTTTTCTTTGTTCCTTCTATATTTCGTTTGCTTACTCTTTACCATATAACATTCGTGTTTCGTCCCCTCAAGGTTCAGTTTGAACACTTTGCTTTGATTCTTGTTCGTTTCCTCTGTCGTTGGATCTTGATTCACATCGGTCATTTCTTTGTTATTCGTTTTGGTTGCATCCTCAACAACTTTATCTATGTCTGTCGTGATAGCGCTTTCAATATTTGCTTTAACGCCACCTTCCTTTTCTATTACTGTTGCATTGCATTCTTCAACTATTCCATCCGGTTTTTCGTTTGTCTCGTCTGCTTTTTCATCGTTGCCTAGAGATGCTGATTCTGTGGAGTTATTGTCTACAAATTCGATGACTTCTTCGTAGTCGTCTGGCTCGTCCCTTAAGTCGCGGTGTGTCACCAGATACATGTTATCCGGTGGTTCTTTGTAAAGACAGAGGGATCTGAAAGAGATATTGTTTTTATTGAAACTGTTTAAGCATTTGAATAAATTTGAATAAACCCGGTCTGCGAATGCTGAGGTTTTGCAAAAAGCTGGTCATCGGATGAGTGACCAAAAAATGTTTCATCTGGCGTTCCTCCGTGCTTCGGAAGGCACTTAAAGCCGTACTGCTAATGCAGCAGTGGGCCCGCGTGGTGGTTTATGCTCCGATCTCTCTATGTATCCATAGGGAAGACTAGTGCTCCAGCAGTGAGGATATAAACATGAGCTGGTGATGCATTTGAATACGAACCTGCCTTATCGTGAGCATGATGTGGTTTACATGTTAAATGCTTACACAGGAAATGTCTATTCACTCTTGCCTTGAAAAGGCTAGATTGTAGTGATCAGAAAACACAAGAACAATTAGTGATATTGTAGTTTGTTTAATCTTCATAAACATTACTTGAATCGTTTGTTTGTATATTTGTGGTGGTCTTCTAGCAGAAAATAAACTCAGGTTTTTAATATAATGTATAATTTTAGAAAGAACAATGTTACATAGTTGACGTGTCTAAGGTGAATGTGTCCTGTCACATTTTTATATTAAGTACCGTCACAAGAAATGTTAACGCCTGCGAGTATAACAGAGCAATGTTTTCCGAGCCGGCCCGTTTAGTTCAATGAATATGTAGGTGAAGCCGCAACATCTTCCCCTCCGTTGAAAGTCCCAGACTTTCAACCTTGCAGGTCCTCGGCGGTGAGAAGAGGACACAATCTTACGAAGGGCCGACGAACGAAGCCTCTAGTAGTTTGGATGTCAGCCACTCTTGCAATTCCGTCGCTGCCCGGAAAAAGGCGAACAACTCTTCCAAGACGCCAACAAAGTGGAGGAACAAAATCTCCCTTGAGCAGGACCAGATCGCCGATGTTAAGTGTTCTAGTATTTGTCTTCCATTTTAATCGCTGCTGGAGCTCGCTTATGTACTCGCGCTGCCAACGTTGCCAGAAGTGCTGGTGTATTTGCTCAATGCGGGCGTATCTTTGAAGATTGGTTTCCTTCATGTCATTCAAGTCCGGGGCTGGCAATGCCGTTAGTGGTCTTCCTATAAGAAAATGCCCGGGGGACAAAGGTAGGAAATCATCAGGGGAAGAGGACATAGGACACAAAGGCCGACTGTTTAGAACTGCTTCCACCTGGGCAAACAACGTGGAAATCTCTTCGAAGGTAAGATGAGTGTTTCCTATAACGCGTTTTATGTGATACTTTGCTGATTTTATACCGGCCTCCCATATGCCGCCGAAGTGAGGAGCGTAAGTAGGAGTGAAATTAAATGTAATGCCTTCGCGACATGCAAATTCAGTAAAAGTGTTATTATGTAGTTTTAAAAAGTTTGCGACTTCTTTGGCTGCAGCTACAAAGTTTCGACCATTGTCGCTGAAAATTTCGAAAGGTTTACCTCGTCGGGAAATAAATCTGCGCAGAGTCATTACAAATGCGTCCTTAGAGAGGTCACTAACCGCTTCCAAATGCACACATTTGTAGCGTAGGCAAATAAAGAGACATAGATAGCACTTTTGTAACTTGGCCCCGCGGCCCCTTCTATTTAAGATATAATACGGCCCAGCAAAATCTACGCCAACCGATTGGAATGGTAGGCCTGTTGTTATGCGTTGGGCGGGTAGATCACCCATTTTTGGGGTGAGCGTACTGCTTCTGAAGCGTTTGCAACACACGCAATCATGAACTGTACGTCGCGCCAATCGTCTTCCATTTAAAGGCCATACTGTTTGCCTGATCACGGACAACAATAACTGTGGCCCAGCGTGCAAATGACGGAGATGTTCGCGATGAAATAACATTTTGGTCAAACGATGAGAAGAATCAAGCAGTATTGGATGTTTTTTGTCATAACTATAATCAGAAGCATTTATACGTCCCCCCACTCTAATTAAATTATTTTCGTCAATAAAAGGCGACAAGGATATAATTTTAGATTTTGGAGGTAAACTTTGTCCCTTAAGAAGAGTCTTGTATTCATTACGAAAACACTCTTGCTGAGATAAAAGGCACAAATAATGAAAAGAATCATTGATTTCGTTCATGGTTAAAATTCCTACCCTTTTAGATTTAGGATTTCGCAAGTTAAAGATGAATCTTCTTATAAATGCTATTACATTTTGTATAAAGGTAAGTTTTGAATATTTATCAATATTTATAAGCGACTGGCCTTCAATCGTAACATAACTATTTATATTTTTGTTTACACTTTCAGAATCTTTTTTATTTTCTAGTATTTGTTTTGTTTGTGTATTTTCTTTTACAGGTTTGGAAGTTATCAAAGCAGGCTGCGAGCTACGAGCATCAGGTGAGTATTTTGATTTATTTGTATTTTTAGAACCTTTTGTTATTTTAATTTCTGGTAACTCTTTTACTTTAGATGCCGACAGCACTGGCCATTCCTTTTCATTTTTAGTTAAGAACTCAGGACCAACCCACCATAATGACATATCTTTCAGAAGATCGGCATCGACGCCGCGAGAGATCAGATCGGCTGGATTACAATTAGTGGGCACGTAACGCCATGACGATTCATTTGACAACTCAGATATTTCCACTATTCGATTTGCAACAAAAGTTTTAAGTTTTGTGGGGTCTGTTTTCATCCAACTCAAAACTACGCTGGAATCACACCAATAAACTATTCGGGAAGGTGTGTATCTTAGGGATTCAACAACACTATTGCAAAGCCTCGCAGCCAACAATGCAGCGCACAACTCTAACCGAGGAATTGTCATTGGATTGATACGCGCTACCTTTGACTTGCCACATAATAGTCGCACATAAATTTCACCAGTATCACTCACACTTCTCATATAAACACAAGCCCCATAAGCTATTTGAGAAGCATCACTAAAGGAGTGGATTTCTATGGAGCATGGTGCGTCACACAAAACTCTTCTTGGGATTGCTAATGTCGACAAACATGGAATATTTTCTGAAAACCTTAACCATTTTTCTTTGATTTCTGGAGGTACAGGCTGATCCCAGTCGATCTTCTGAGCCCATAGCATTGGAGCATAACTTTGGCTTGAATAATAAAAGGACTTAAAAGTCCTAGTGGGTCAAAAATTTTAAAAGAATTTGACAAGATGAATCTTTTTGTTACTATTGCATCGTTTTTATTGTAATTTTGTACAGGGAAGTTTAAGTTATCAACTTTAGGGTTCCACCCTAAGCCTAGAGTGCTAGAAGCTTCACTTAAAGTTAGATTTTCTTGTGTATTCAAAGAAGAATTTTCAAATAAGTCAGGCATATTAGTTTTGTACTTTCTTAGGTGAAAGCATGCTGTGCTTAAAGCAGAAGAAATTGAATTTTGCAAGTAACGGACCTGCTCTTCGTCGTCTGCCCCCGTTATGAGGTCATCGACATAAAAGTCATGTTTTATGATTGTTTTTACAAGTTCATCCTCACATTCCTCACCAACAAGCCTAAGGCATCGAGTGCTCAAATAGCTTGCACTAGTGGTACCATAGGTGACGGTATTTAATTGCATGGTTTTGATGGGTAAGGAGCTATTCTCTCGCCATAGAATAAGTTGTAGATTTTTTGACGTTTCGTCAACAGCCACTTGTCTGTACATTTTTTCGATGTCTCCTGTTAACAAGAACCTATATTGTCTAGCTCTAATGAGAATAGAAAAGAGTGAATCTTGTATATTTGGTCCCACCATCTGAATGTCGTTGACGGAGACACCGGTAGATGTAGGGACTGAGCCATCAAACACCACGCGAAGCTTGGTTGACTCGCTATTTTCTTTAAAGACTGCATGGTGACATAAAAAGTATGAAGGATATGGTTTAGTAACAGGGGACTCGGACATGTGACCCAAGTCTTCATATTCCTTCATAAATTGCACGTATTGATGCTTTAGGGCAGGATTTTTAATGAATTTCCTTTCTAAATTAAGGAAGCGTTTTTTTGCAATATTGTAAGATTCGCCTAGACTTTCTGACGCACGAATTAGAGGCAGCTTGACGCAAAATCTGCCATTGCCTAACCGTACTGTATTTTGCAGGAAATGTTGCTCAATGGCTTTTTCCTTTTCGCTAAGAATGATCCTTGGAGGGAGCTCTTCAATCTCCCAAAATTTTGTGAGTAAATTATCAATTCGATTCTCCTCTTGAGTGGAGTTAGTGTTTTTTAGGACGGCATGATTGCATCGTCTTATGTTGCTATTTGTAGTGGTTGGACCAGTTACTAACCAGCCAAAGTGAGTTTTTATTAATTTTGGATTAGATGGCCCTAGTGAAATTTGCTCATTTTTAAGTACATCCCAGAACAAGTCTGCACCAATCAAGATATCAATTTTAGATGGTTGATTGAACTTTGGATCGGCCAGTACAATGCCCCTTGGAAGATTCAAGTTACGTATGTCAATTGGATTTTTTGGTAACTGACCAGTTAAGTCATTTAATACGAGTAAATTAAGATTCACCTTAAATTTACCATCGAGAGATTGCAGTTGAGCTGTACAACTCTCGATTATTTCGTTCGAAGCTTGATTGCCTATGCCAATAATCTCGAGACCTGAAACTGGACGTGAACAAAGTGACATTTTATTTTTCAGAGACTTGGTAACAAACGAGGATTGACTTCCGCTGTCAAGTAAAGCTCGAACCCGTTCATATTGATTTGTAAGCGGATTACGAACTTCTACCACAGCAGTGGATAAAAGAACATCACAAGTATTTTGGTTGGCTAAGTTGACACAGGCATCAACATCCTTGCATGCTACATTGCTACTTAGTGAAGTTGCAGCCTTATTATGTAATAGGGTATTATGTAATTGTTTACATTCCCGACATGGACCAAGGCGGCACTCACTAGTAGGGTGTCCTTGTTTCAAACAATTGATACATAGTTTGTATTTTTCTACGTCTGCAATTTTGTCATTTAGTGATTTTGATTTAAAAATAGAACAGTTATAAATTTTATGATTGGCGTTACAAATGACGCACAAAAATGAATTGTTGTATTTATCGCCTTTTGCTGTTGTAAATGAATTTAAAACGTTACCCCGTTCATGTTTGCTATTACGATTATAATTATAAGAAGGAATGTTCGGATTTGTTCTAGAAAAGTTTGGCTGACTCCGGTGCGTTGGTTGATGAGGTTGATAAGTTTGGCTATCAACTTTGTTTCTATTTAACGCCTCCAAAACATCCGCACGATCGACTAAAAATTTTTTAAAATTTGCCAACGTAGGCACACTGTCACAATCATTGCGAAATTCTTCCCATTTTACCAATGTACGATTGTCTAATTTAGATGACAAATGAAAAACTATAAGGGTGTCCCAATGTTCAGTGGGCTGTCCGAGGCTAGACAGTGCTCTTAAGTTTTTTGTAACGTGATCAACCAAGTACCGAAGCGATTTTTCAGACTCTTTCTGAAAAGGTTGTATGTTAAATAGCGACTTTAAATGATGATTCACGAGTAATCTTTTATTATTATACCGTTCGCATAACAAATTCCATGCCTCTTTATAATTTTCAGACGAAACCTCAAGATTTGAAATGACTCGCGCAGCATCTCCTTCAAGATAAGATATTAAATAATGATACTTATGAATGGACGAAATTTGCTTATTTTTATCAATTAAGCTTAGGAATGTGTCTCTAAATTCAAGCCAACGAAAGTACGCCCCGTCAAATTTGGCAATTTGAATCTGAGGCAGCTTGACGCCAGTGTCTTGAGGATCAGGTGTTGGGAGGTCAATGACAGACTGTTTACGTTGACTAAATTGATCTAAAACGTTTTTTGCTGAAGCCAGTGACGTCACCAACTCCAATTCAATTTTTTCCCTTTCCTCAAGTTCTGAGTCCAAACTGTCAGAATTTAACACTTCAATCTGACATTGCAAGTCGTCGAATCTTGTAGACAATTGTTCAATTTTTCCAACTCTAATTGTTAATTCTGCTATTTCAACATTTGTTATATTTTGATTTAATTTTAACTTATCCAAATAGTTTTTAAACTTGGTAAATTGGCCCTTAATTGAGCTACGCCGTACAATAAATTCCCTTAGTTTTTTAACATCAGAGTCTTGAACTTGAGCCATCATTGTGTGAAATTACCTTTAGGTAATTTCAGTTAAAAACAATTAAAATAAACTTTAACACTAAATGTAAAAATTAATAGTATTAAGCTCGCATTAAAAATAATAAACAAAAATATCTCACGCTCCTCAATGCGACAGCATAAGCAGGAAAATACAATCCAACTCGGGACAGACGGGATCGCAGCTTTCGATAAGTATTGTTGATGTTTCGTTGACCTACTTTTACATAGGCACTACCCACGCACCTGGAATGCACGTTAATTGGTGTGAATATTTATTCAAGAAACTATTTTACGACAATTCGTTTTATTGACCTATATTCAATTTATGCAACCAATAAAATACTTATTCAATCATGTTAAATAACGAATAAAGTGTAATCCATATTTTTTTTTTTTATATTTTTACCTTTGAAGGTATAATGAGTTATTTAGCTTAAAATATGTTATTCGCCGCAGTAAAAGAATAAAACTGATGTTAATTAGATTATGATTATCGTTAGACACTTAAAAACAAAATGTTACAAATACCTTTGTACTGCTAGTTAACCCGTTTGCACTGTGGAAGCAATTTTAAAACCTTTCTTTTGTAGTTTAAAATAGCTTATTTTATGTAGGAAATAACGAAAGGTTGGGATTTTAGGTAAGGTATTTAAGGTAATAAGATGGTGAAAGAAGGGAATAGCACTTAACTTATAGTGAGCACGGCCGACAGCTGGCGCCTTTTGTTATAAATTTAAGCACTTTGGTTATGATTTCTGCACAGATGGGTCGATACTTTAGCTGCACCGATGCCCTTTTTGGTATTTGATCGTCCTTCTTCAACGTTTCAATAGATTTTGTACTCTTGAAGTAATTTTGCAGACAAATGACCTCTTCAGGTGAATATGTCCTGTCACGGTCGCCACTTTTTATGTTTAATCTTCATAAACATTACTTGAATCGTTTGTTTGTATATTTGTGGTGGTCTTCTAGCAGAAAATAAACTCAGGTTTTTAATATAATGTATAATTTTAGAAAGAACAATGTTACATAGTTGACGTGTCTAAGGTGAATGTGTCCTGTCACATTTTTATATTAAGTACCGTCACAAGAAATGTTAACGCCTGCGAGTATAACAGAGCAATGTTTTCCGAGCCGGCCCGTTTAGTTCAATGAATATGTAGGTGAAGCCGCAACATAGTTAAAAGAATCTTCAGCGTATAGGTATTTTTTCGCAAGATTTTTTTTCTAAATACTGCCAGTCATTAAAGAGTGTTCTCATGTGAAACTGTTTATGTGAAAATCAGAAAAGTATGTAGCCTGAGAAAAGAGTAATTGTAGTATTTTTTTATTAATTCCAACACAGTGGCCATTTTTTTGTTAATACCACAATTTTTGTTTGCAAAAAGCTTTGTTTTCGTTAACGTCCTAGAGGAAACAGTGAATAAAAATAAGAGTTTATTATATAATAATAACATAGCCATCGGTTGCAATAACCGTTGGATAGATGGCACTCCACCGCTAAAAAGCACTCAAAAATTAAAAAGCAGTGGAAAAATTGAGTGCTTACGTCAGCCTTTCCGGTAGCATAATGGTCAGTGCAGCCGCCCGGATTGGGCCGCCCTTGGTCAGGTAGGCATTTAATTTTTTCACTGTATTTTATAAATATTTGATTTATTCACCGTTCAATGGAGTTTTAATAATGATGACATTACAAAAACACAAATGTTGAAAAAATTTCCACGAGCAGGATTTGAATCTGCACCCTTCTGACATTCCGGGTCAGGTGCTCTTCTAATTGAGCTATCGTGGTTCTAACCAGCCCACCGAAATTATTCAACACTTTTTTTCAACATTTGTGTTTTTGTAATTTGTTCGCAACCAAATTTGCGTTAAAAATTATTTGAACATTATAATGATGACATTGTAAAATTATTTTATTTTGTAAGCTACGTTGACATTAATTATTTTGTATACCATGACGAAGGTGGAAATACACCGTGACAGGTTAGACGACGAACGCGTTTAAGGAGGTAAACTAGTAACTTATCTACATCCCTTTTAGTTAAAAAAGGTTATAGCAAAATTTAAAACACGCGAGTTATTACGCGTTTTTAAAAAAGTGATCTATCGGCATTTCGCATGTACTACACGCACGAGTAAGGTCAACCGTACGCTCGCCCGCGTAGTAAATTGTAAATAAACAGAAAGACCATTTCAGTTAGGAAAAAAGTATTAAATTAAGATGGTGTTTTTTTATTTTTAATGGAACAGATATCGGCTTCTTATACACCTCTTTTTAACGCGTCCGTCATCTAGCCAGTCACGGTGTATAGTGATACTAAAATGACATAAACATCTATCAATGTAAAACTAACCTACATTTCAAAAATAAAAACTTCTATTCTATTCTAAAAAGCCTCTCCTGTAAAGAACGATTAAAGCGCTGTCCACACATTTCCGGGTCAGGGCCATCCGTGTTCCGAATCGTCCGTGTTCGTGTTCCCGTCATCGTAAGGGACGTGCCATCCGTCACCCGTATCCACATATATCAGGCAAATCGGTGTTAGTGTAGGATGTTTCGATGGCTGATACGCATAAATACAACATAAAACCCGATGTCCTTCTCGGACAGAAGAATTGGCAATGATTGCAATAGTTCTATCAACCTTTCTGTACCCATGTTGCACGTACAAAAAATGACCACGTAGATAAAAACAGGCAAAGTGCGAGTCAAATATTTATTTTATTCTGTTTTTTAGTATTTGTTGTTATAGCGGCAACAGAAATACATCATATGTGAAAATTTCAACTGTCTAACTATTACGGTTCATCAGTTACAGCCTGGTGACAGACGAACATACAGACAGACGGACGGACGGACGGCGGAGTCTAAGCAATAGGGTCCCGTTGTACCCTTTGTATACGGAACCCTAAAAATCGGATAGCACTGTCAGGGCGTCCGTGCGTCCGAGTTTGCTCCGGAACACTGACGATCCGGATCAGAGGGGTGAATCTTCCATACATTGAATAATTACAAAAAAATCATATACGGCAGCGCCATCTTCCGTAGGAGGAACCTCAAGTTACTAGGTTATCCATATAATGTCACTAGATGGCGGTAGTATAGATAGCATTTTAAATTAATAAGTTACGTTAAGTTATTTTCTAGTAACTTTCTTATAACCATAACTTTCGTCAGCTCTTCAAATGGCTTGGTGGCCGAGCGGCTGCGACGACGCAACATGCAATATTATACACAAAAATAATGTTAACTAGTTATTTGTAAATAATATATATATTTTTAGCGCCATCTATCGGGAAGAAGCGTAAACGCGCACGCCAACGTCTACACCGCCATCTATTGTACAAGGAACCTAGTTTTCCATCTTTTTTTCTATGAGAGGCACATCTATACCCATTATTATACATAGTCTATGATCCGGATTTTCCTGACACGGAGATGTCTGAACAAGTTCGCAGAAATCGTATATAACCGATTTTTTTCTTCGTCCCTGCCGTGTTCCGTCAGCGGGAACTCGGAAATGTGTGGACAGCGCTTTAAGCCAACATTACGCAATAAAAAATCTCGTTTTCGTCAACGTGATCGGATGGACGCAATAAGCACACCACACAGATGTAACTTTTAAAGTATTGCGAGGTACACGAAGGAAATACAATGTTTTAAAACAACACAAACAGCCCTCAAACTTTCTGCGCTCGTGAAAAGGAAGCCATTGGCGTCGGTTGCGACTTACAACACTTTTGTTGCTTTCTTTGAAGACTTTTAATTGGACATTGTTACCGTTTAAAAATACTACCACGCGTCCTGGTTATAGAAACGCGCATTTGAAGTCTTCGGTGGAATTTAAAGCTTCTGGAGCGTGTTTATAATAACTGTTTAGCAAAAATGGCAATTGTTTTTTGTTCGTTTAATAAACAGTTGTCATGGGTCAACTTGGCAACATATTATATTAGAAGCCAAACACAAGACGGAGGCGCCGAGGTAAACCGAGGAGATGGCGGGACGAACTGGATGTATTTAACCCAAATTTGAATCAATTAGCTCAGGACCGCAATGAGTGGAAGAAATGGAGGGAGGTCTTTGCCCAGCAGTGGGACAGTGAGGGCTAATAATAATAATAATATACAATTTGTGATACAAATCGCTGCCTATCATGAACACTGGCATATTACAAAATGATTCATTTTTTACTTTATTGTAAAATCATGCTCGGATCATCCCAAAATGTATTAATATTATGTAAATAAGAAATCAATTCGATTACCAGTTATAATGTTCGGAGATAAAACAGTGTTTTCGTCAATTTTACAAAAAGACATAGCACATAGCAATTTGTATTTTTTTTATGGATTTACCGAAAGGATATGATTTTTGATTTAGACCCCTCGTTTACGAAGTCATGGCTTTGAATTGACGTTCAAGAACAATTGTTACAGTTAATTTTGAATCACTATTTTTTTTTTAATTTTGATAGGCAAGGCGACGAAATTGATTTCCTAGTATCGAACATTCTCGAAACGTAGTGACCAATAAAAGTTGTCATTGGCAAAATACATCTCAACCACAAGAGATGTGAACTTTAAAAAATTTACACTTAAAAAAAAAAATTGATAATTTTGGATAAGTTGTGCAGGCGTCTGTACTTTGTGAGTTACGCTGCAAGCCAGCGGTATTACGACACTGCGAGGTTATTACCCTCACAGCATACTACCCTCACATTTGTTTCTGGTAAAAAAAAAACAGAAAGGTGTGATAAAAATGAAAAGATCCAAAGTCTAGATCTTCTAGTATGCTTTACTTTTTATTTTTAAGTATTGTACTGCACTGAAGCTAAATTAAATATATATAAAATACCATGAAAAAATTAAATGCCTGCTCGACCCAGCCAGGAATCGAACCTGGGTCTTCCGCAATACGGGCGGCTGCATTGACCATTATGCTACCGGGAAGGCTGACGTAAGCACTGAATGTTTACACTGCTTTTTAATTTTTACTTTTTATTCTTTAACAAACTTCCATCGAACATTAAGAGCGCGGATACTCTCGGAGCATTTAAGGCGAGATTATCCAGACATATTCTTTCGGACTATACCTTGCTACGGAACTGAATACACGAGGTGTCTGTGCACTCGGTGCTTATACATTCTGAATAGGCTACTTTTAAATTTGTTTTATAACTTTTTTTTTTTGATATTTGTTTGAAATTGTAAGTTACTTCATTTATTTTGTTTTTATTTAGATTGCCACGATGCAAATTTGTACTTAAAAAATTTGTTCTCGAGTAAGTGACATGTATGTCTTTTATGAGAATAAAGTTCTATAACCATAAGTGTTAATTGCTACACTTAAGCTGAATTAAATATTTATATAAAATACCGTGAAAAAATTAAACGCCCACCCGACCCAGCCAGGAATCGAACCTGGGTCTTCCGCAATCCGGGCGGCTGCATTGACCATTATGCTACCGGGAAGGCTGACGTAAGCACTGAATGTTTACACTGCTTTTTAATTTTTACTTTTTATTTTTTAAGTGTTAATTGCTACACTTAAGCTGAATTAAATATTTATATAAAATACCGTGAAAAAATTAAACGCCCACCCGACCCAGCCAGGAATCGAACCTGGGTCTTCCGCAATCCGGGCGGCTGCATTGACCATTATGCTATCGGGAAGGCTGACGTAAGCACAAGAATGTTTACACTGTTTTTATTAATTTTTGAGTGCTTCTAGTATGTGTTGTTAATAAGACATAATTATTAATTTTAATTTGTCCTGCAATTGTAAACTAAATATTTATATTAGTGAAGTCATATGCGTCAAGCGTGCATTAAGCAAGCAGCAGTGATCATAAATGTAAGTACACAGAGGTTACTAAACCATTAGGGCTGTGACTTGTTTATTTTGATGTGAGGTTACAATAGAAATATTTAATTAAAAATTGCTTAACAAATGTAAGTTAATAATTACTAGCTGACCGGCGGACTTCGTACCGCTGTGACAGTTTCCATGACAACAAAACAAACAAATCATTCGTCCACTTAAGAACACCCGTATCCCATGATGGGCCCCTATAGCTACCGGGTCCAATTGTAAATCTAAACCATTCTCGAATCCACTTGAACACACACAACAAATTTCATCCAAATTGGTAAATCCAACACGCACAGAAAATTTTTATATATAAAGATAAAAACTAGCGGCCCGCTTGCGACTTCGTCAGCTTGAGTACCGGGTCCAATTCTATGCAGGTATTAACCCCTTGTGTGTATCGACCACCAGGTGGCCGATAACAATTAAAATTCTATTGTATTCGTCACTCAAGGGGTTATACATATAAACCTTCCTCTTGAATCACTTTATCTATTAAAAACCGCATCAAAATCCGTTGCGTAGTTTTAAAGATCTAAGCATACATAGGGACAGACCGACAGCGGGAAGCGACTTTATTTTATACTATGTAGTGATGTCTTAGGTTATCTGAATATAAAATCTAGATCAGATACACTATGGATCGGGACTTGGGGGGTTGAAGGGTTGGGGGGTATATCATTTCTCACTTCTCATTTCTATTGACATTCTTCATCATTATACAAGAAAGAAATATTGTTTATTTATGTATTACTAAGAAAAATTACTTACGCATAGACTTGATGGATTTCATCCGGAGCCGTAAATCAATACACAAAAAAAATCAGCTGTCTGGGGACTTCTTGGCGGGAAAGTGAAGAGTCACGTCTGCAGTTTTATTTTATTTTAGAAAATTTGTGTTATATCGAATATTAATGTCAAATAATGGTGGATTATTAACCGTTAAGTATTCGTGAGTGTGCATGAGTGTTGGCAAATGAAACAAAACAGTGCAACGTCACTTTTCAAATTCTCTCAAGAAGTCCGCTCGAGGACTTAGTAAAGCCCCACATCTTTACTGAGACACTCGAGGGGTTGGGAGGTATATCATTAATTTCTCACTTCTCATTTCTATTATCATTCATCATCATCATACAGAAAAGAAATATTATTTATTTATGTATTACTTGTTAGAAAAATTACTTTGACACTGGCTAAATGTGCTAATCGCACGAAGCCATCAACAAAAAGAAGAAAAAACACTATGGATCTTTTCATTTTTACCACACCTTTCTGTTACACGTTGTACAGCTTCGTGAGTGCAAAATTTAAAATAATGATAAGAAAAAAACTATTCAATATCTTCATAACATCTGTAAGGCATAAAAAATAACCATGACACAGGCCTAATATGCAAACCGTACGAAAGCCACGAAGGACACAAAACTTACCGATAAGGCATTTCACCCTCGCTCGCCACACAAAACTTACCGATAAGGCATTTCACCCTCGCTCGCCGTCCTCAACAGATAATTATTATATTTCCTTATTTCGATCGCCAAATCCATCTGTTCCTCATTATCGCACGGCATGGCGATCATATCTTCGATATACATTATGTCATCGACAAAATCGTGTATCCTCTTACGCTCATATCTCGTCAGCTTGCTATCAAACATCACTTCGATCTCGTAATCGTTGCGTACGAATGCTAGTGTCTGTAGCATTAAGTTGGTATTGAAGCACTCTACCCTGAGCTTCTTGGGTTTCTTCTGGTGCTCGTTGTGTTTGGAGCTGGGGATTTGGGGCTTGCGTGGGCGGCGTCGGTCTGCGAATTCAAGTTGACCGAACCCTGAAGTTTTGGTCGCCTGAAATTGTTCTTTGGTATCAATATTTAATGCAAACATACTGTAGTTGAATTATTTATTTAGGAAACAACAGCTTTCTTAAACAACATAATCATAACATTATATTATGTGTTAGCACATTAGCTTAACAGTTTCCACTAATAGTTGGTACAGTTATATTTATGTTGAGTGACAAAAGTTCAAATAATTTAAAATAAAAAGGTTAAACAAAAAAAATACTCAGATAAAAACTAAGGTAAGTTACTCTAAGTAAAATACAAAAACGAATAATTCTTCCCATTCCCCTTAATTATTCCCATTTGTCTCCCGGCTTTGTTGTGACAGATGGGAATACAAAGTTTAAAGTTTTCCCCATTGCTAATAAGAAGACAGATAGTAGGTATAAAGAAGTAAAAATGTATATAAAAGGTAAGTATATAGTTTTGTTTTAACTGTTCAATAAAGAAGTGACTTTAATTTCATGTTTTGTTTTATTTAATTACGTAAAAAATACCTATATAAAAATGGTTTAAATTAATTCTAATGAATTCCATACCATTTTTATATATTTTTATATTTTGGCTAATGCCATTTCTTAAGAAACTACTTTTAGGAAGTGTGTGTTGTTATGTAACATTTAGATTTTTTTCTAATAATGAAAGAATATAAGGTCACTTTTTATCAACTGCAAATATTTTGACAAAACATCTAATTATATCAGAGAAATAAGGCCCTAGCATTTAAAAAAAATTCAGGCAGGTAAGAAAATCGCCATTTTGTATTAATATACAAAATTACATGCACGTATATTTTGTGTGTAACATGAAAACTTACATAAACAGCGTTAGGTGCAATCGGCTCCACAATACCCACGCCCGTTTTGCCCAACGCGCCTCCCTCCCAGCCCATTTTCGCCATCATGCTAAAATAAAAATAATAAAATTACAATTACTAAAAAAGTATACCATCTTTTTTTTAGTACACACAAGGCGTGATTTAGCAACAACATATTTTTTTGTAAATGTCGTTACATTACTTTTTAATTTATTCGAATAAAATCAATTTACTTCGACTTGACAAAAACTTGAATCCGTTTATTCAGTTCCGAAAACGTCGAACTCGCTAGTCATCATCGTCATCAGCTCAGCCAAAAGACGTCCACTGCTAGACAAAGGCCTCCCCCAAGGATCTTCACAACGACCGGTTTAACAATTAGCTAGTGCTTAAGGCTAAATAAAAAAATATTTAAAGATTTCATACAGTACCTATGTAATGTTGTACTCGTGTTAGCAATTTATACGAAAACACGAAAAAAAACCGGCCAAGTGCGAGTCGGACTCGCGCACGAAGGGTTCCGTACCATTATCTATAAAAATATTTCAAGTTTCTACCTGTTATCGTCACCCGTCACGCGCTGTAGGTATAACTACATATGGCGCGCGAGAGTTTAAGACCGAGAAAAAAATTGTAAAAAAAACAAGTTTGTTGTATGGGAGCCTATAATATGTGTTTTATTTTAATTTAATTTTATAAAGTGAATATATAACTAAATATTCTATGAATATTTCAAGCGTCTACCTGTTGCCATTATCAATATAGAGCAAAAACGAGCAAAAAAAGTCACAGATTTCGCAGTCCCCTCAAGAATCGGAGCATTGAAAAAATAAATAACACAATTCCAACTTGAATGCACTTCTCGCCTGCATCCGCATCTTTTAACACGATAGGTCAATAATCAAAGAAGCTACATCACTTTTTATATACGGAAATACCCGTTTTTCTACAATACTAAATCTAAAAGGACCACCAATTTTTCGCCATTTTATAGCTAAACTAATGCCCTAGGACCTTTTTTTTTCATTTTTTCGAAGGTCAGGTTTTTTGTTTATATTTACAATTTAGTATACAAACACCCCCCAAAAACCCGTTTCTTTTTTACATTTTCAAAATTCCAAAAAAGTTTCCAGCCGATTTTTTAAATTCAAACGCTCACACGTGTCTCGATAAATTTCTCAACTCTTGTTACTATTTCCATCTCGATTCTCCCAAAATCCTCGGAGCTATGGCCAAAAATACGTCTCAGGCGATTTGCATCAGACGGACAGACGGACGGACGGACGGACGGACGGACGGACGGACGGACGGACGGACGGACGGACGGACGGACGGACGGACGGACGGACGGACGGACGGATTTTTTACCCAAACGCCTATGATTTTACGAAAGTAAACATTGCTCTAATTAAATCACCAGCCTACTCTGTACAGATATTAGTGTGCGTGCGTATTCGTAGTCGTGCGCCGTTGTCACACCACTGCCACGCGCCGCTCGCTCGCTATCATAAAGAAACTTGAAACTCGCAGTTTTGCGTCCGCGCTGCACCCCCTTAATATATAAACAATGAAATGACATGAAATAAAATGAAATGAAAATAAATTTTATTTGGGACAGAACAGTTCAAACACCTGTATGTTATAGTATATAATTGTTTTTTATATAGTTGTTTTAGTAGTCGGGTTTTTAGTTTGATTTGGTAAGGTTTTAGCTGTGAATGTGTGCATTTGTTGTGTGCTGCTCTACGTTCAGAATCACACGCGCACGGTTCATTGCTAGTTTTTTTAGGGATTGAATATAATCGCAGATAAAGATAAAGAAACATTTATTGACCTGCACAACACATAACAATAAAACACACAAAACGGATACATAATACATACATATACCTACATTGAAACTCGTCCAGTTTTGAAATACAAATAGCGATATTTAAAAAAATATATGAACATTTATAAATAGCTTGCTTACTTCTTAATATTTGTAAAAATATTATGATCGTATGTTAGTGACGTTAGTTGTGGACATTGACTGGGCCCCTTTGGCTTTCAAAGTAAAACGTGTTGAATAATTTCGGCGGGCTGGTTAGAACCACGATAGCTCAATTGGAAGAGCACCTGACTCGGAATGTCAGAAGGGTGCAGGTTCAAATCCTGCTCGTGGAAATTTTTTCAACATTTGTGTTTTTAGATAGAGTGATTCAAGAGGAAGGTTTATATGTATAAATACATGCATTTATTATCAGCATTGCACCCGTGCGAAGCCGGGGGGGGGGGGGTTGCTAGTTATATTATAAGTTAAGTAATAAAATTTAAAATCTGTAAAACATTGCTCGACCTGGGAAATGAACCGCTGATCTTCGGGTATCAGGCGTAGCGCTTTGTCACTCGGGCATCAAAGCTGAAAATACCTAATAATAATAATTAACTGAAATAATCTTACCTGGCAGCTTTGTCAATCTTGAGAGGCTGTGAAAGAGCGATGTCAAGTTTCTTCTGTATATTATTCTTTGTAATCTTTCTCGGCTGCTTCTGGTTAAATGTTCTGTCACCTCCATTGTTGTCTGCTTTCATCCAGAACTGTGATGTGTAGTCGTTTGCCAACTCCTGTTTTTCTTCATCGGGACTGCAACAAGTGATTATGTATATAGTTAATATAATATTATCACATTTTTGGATGAAAGAATTTTGGTAATTAATATTTGTTTGATTATATATTTGATGTTTAATTAAAATTTATAGGAAATTTAGAAGAAATGCCTGCTAATTGCTAAAAGCTTATCGGTTTCTTTCATAATATATACATTTAAATTTATACATTTTAACATAATGGATTTTAATAATAAATATGTGTTTTAAGCATTAAGCTATTTCAATATAGGCATTTAAAATTATGGATTCTAATATAGACCCACATCAATGATATATTGCACTACCAATACTTGTAACTAGGGAATCCAATCCCGCACATTTTTTCCGGGATCTAATATGCGGGATTACTCATGCGGAATCCCGCACGTCTGCGGGATTAAAAAATATATATTTAAGAAAAAAAGGCTCAGGCGACATTCTTATTTTTTCAGCACAGCTTCATTAATAAGTGAATTAACAACTTTCCCATAGAACTCATGACTTTTCTATAGAATTTATATGGAAATTATTTTGTTGTCAGTTTTTAACTAGGAGTTAAATAAATTGTTAAGTGAATCCTGTATCGGATTCCGCCGCTGGCTATTTATGTAACAAGATAAGGTCAAATCTAAAAGACGAAATGTTAGATACTTTATAATTTCTTCAAAAGTATTATCAAAAATTATAATCTGATTTTATATTGTTTCTTAAAATAATTTTATTCAGTTGATAATTAGTAATAAAACTCTTTATAATAACATTAATAATAAAGTAAATTTACTTGTCTGTATTACGTTTTTTAATCTACTTAAAACAAAAGAAAGGTTTAAAAAATCTCAATTTGGACCTCAATCCCGCAAGCTTGCAGGATTGCGATTTTGATGTGGGATTGGATTCCCTACTTGTAACTTAATATTTACTGAAGTTTGTATAAGTTATTATGACATCATAATAACTTATACAAATTTCAGTAAATACGATTAAGATAATGGACAGTAATATCAATATTTGAATTTTAAACTATAAAATATAATTTATAACCATTATTATTATTATTTTTGAATGTATTAAGGGGGTGCCGCGCGGAATTTCGAAAATTTACGTGTTTTTAAGTCACTGGTGCTAGGCGCTGAATAGGTCATATACATTAAAAGGACTAGTGTAGGTTAGCTTGATTCTTTCACAAGGCCATGGTTGTCTTGGAATTTGAAACAAATACCCAGAAACTGCATAAACAATACGTAAAAGTAATGATATCTAAAAACTTATTTTTTCAGAAACTTTGTAAATATAGCACAAAGGAAACAATGATCCGACATCAAAATGTTTGTATTGATATTTCGCAGGCCACTGTTGTCTTATTTTTCAATAAAAAAATATGAAAATGAAAATATTAAGACTTTTATTATTTTTTACCCAAACGCCTATGATTTTACGAAAGTAAACATTGCTCTAATTAAATCACCAGCCTACTCTGTACAGATATTAGTGTGCTTGTGTATTCTTGGTCGTGCGGCGTTGTCACACCACTGCCACGCGCCGCTCGCTCGCTATCATAAAGAAACTTAAAATTCGCAGTTTTGCGTCCGAGCTGCACCCCCTTAATATAGAATTTATTCAGTCTTTTATATTTATTTTAATTGGATATGATTTGCTTTTTAATTTAATGATTTAATGTAGTTATTTCATATGCAGTAAATAGTATCATGGAGGCACTATCTATAAATCTGTATCATTACCTGTGATAATGAAATAATAAATGATTTGATTTGATTTGATTTGACCTTACTGTTATTGTACAAGAAAATGTTTAATATTAGTAGGTATATTTCGAGTTACAACAGTAAGCATAGTATTGGTATAGGTAGTATTGTCAGTGCGATATTTGAAGAGGATGCAGAATGTATTCAGGGCATTATAGTAATGTATACAGGGTGATTACGGGGTCGTGGAGCAAGAAAGAAGCATTTAACTTACTTTCTCTTAAGGATCACGATAGGTTAGGACTAACAGTACACCAGCGACTTATTTTAGTCAGCAAAAAAAAAAACTGCGATAATTCGAGATCATGGTCACCCTACTATTTCCTAAAATTTCCTTTGTTTTCTAAAAAGGTCTAATATTAAAAGTAGGGTGACCACGCATTTTGAGTCAATAATAATTTTTAAATAAAAATATGTAAATAACGAATCATCTTTGTTTCAATTAAAATAAACACAGGTAGCATCGCAATTATTTACTGAGTCAGAAAAAAATGGTTGGGATCACTACCCCGAAATCTTCCTGTATAATAGTAGAAAAAATAATTATCAACACACAAAACAAACCACCTCACCTACCTACACTTGTCGTAATGGTTCTCGTTTACATATTTATATTATAAAAAAAGTCTTTAAAAAAACTTACTTACTGTACTGTTTGTATGTAACTGTAAGTAAAGTAAGTTGTCCATAAAAATTTGCTAACTATTTTTATTATTATTTTCATACTTTTACTTTTTTTCATAATTTCTTAATTGTCTGCTTATGCTGCTTTGTATTGTACCCTATGTGGAGAGCAACTGCCTCCTGACATACAGGCTTTTAGCCTAGTTTTGGAAGCCTGACAAATTTTACTTGTGATCATGCCTTTGTAGATAATAAAGATCATTTTATTTATTTATTATTTTACTATCAAACTCATAAGTGGCAAAACCAGTCTCCAGTGTATATTTGTACAAGGTCACTTAATACTCAAAAATCAATTAAAAGAACAATTTTGATTTTATTTCTATTTACAGTCTTAATAAATAAGTTAAAATTAATTTTGGTTTATCAATAAATTGTCTATGCTTAGGAAGGCATGAAAACCTGTTGGTCTGTTTGTACATGGTGGTTTATGGCCCGTTCTCCCTGTGATATTACCATCTAAACAAGGCTTGGGCCTTAAAAGTGGTGGACATAAAATGAGCTGATAAATGATTGTCAATATTGACTTACTCATCTTTTTTCTCGCCAAAATCTGGTTCCTCGTACAGTGACTCCTTGCTTATGATCCGTCGGTATCTGCTATCACGAGCTGGTTCCGGTTTGTCAGTATCCCAGAATGAGGTAGACGGTTCAGGAATACTGGTCACAGGAGTACTGGGGTCAGGAGCACTGGGCTCAGAAGCACTGGTCTCAGGAGCACTAGTGTCAGGAGCAGTGGTCTCAGGGGCAATGATGCTCGGGGTACTGAACACACTGAAGCTTTGATCCGGGTTATCTAGGCCCAATAAGCTGTATGCGCTTAAATTGTTGATATTGTAGAATGCGGAGCTCTCCCACAAATTGTAAGTGTGCTGGTAGAACTGCTTGGAACTGCCAGCCTCGAAAGAAGCGTCAGAATCATTCATTTTCGATTGTTGTTTACTATTTTTATACACCAAACATATTTACGCACCGTAACATAAAACAAGCAACTGAACACTGCAAAGTATAAGTAAAATGGAGAACTGTTAGTGTGCGTTCAACTCATGTTCAGTTCGTTTTGCTGTTTTCTGTTGTGAATTTAGTGAAAATTAACAAATTGGAAGTAAAAACACCTCACACTGCGCTTATTTACTTGTGACAGGTGCGTTTCGTTTTTTCACAACTCTAGACATTAGAGATGGGTAGGTCCGGTTGGATACGAATCTGCGGCCACACATCTCTGCATCACACGCGTTAGTGATGGATGTAAGTACATCCAACGCAACGGCCAGTTAGATACCGTTCACTGGAACTGAATCAAAAATAGCGGACCGGGGGGATAGCGGAGTTCGCGGGCGGCGGCGGCGGGCCGGAGTGCGACCCACTCAGATTGGATATGCATCGTACACCGTTTGTTCGTGCCCGGGCGGGGGTGGTTCGTTACATTTCATTCAACGGTCGATTCGATTCCAATCCGAGTTCCGCGCGCAAATGACGCCACACGCATGAGACGATTAAAATAGTGACCGTTATTGTTTTTAACGAAAAAGATAGCTAATTTGAGATTTGTATTACCAAATGAGGGTATTTTTGGATGGGTATAGACCCATCTAATCGATCAAAAATTCAAAGAAAAACTCTTTAAAAAATTTATTGGGTTCTTATTCAGTTTCTGTCAATTTTATTGGATATGTATGTATGTACCTAGTCCTACTTAATCCGCATTCCAACTCCGCGGATCACCCATATGGGTCCGACGGACACGGGACCTGGATGTAGATCACCAGGGCAGGATACACATCCGGATTCAAATCCTAATTAACAGAGGACTTACCCATCTCTACTAGACATGATGTTTGCCTGCTGTCAGTTTTTGGGTTTTATCTATGGTTATGCGTTTCGTTCATATTATAGTGACTATGCACTGGGGTTCGGGGATTCGGGGTTAGAACAATTTGCGTCTCTTCGAGCCCCCGCGCGGGCGGGTGCAGTGACTTTTATTTTCATACAAGAGAAAATACTTAAGTCATACCCCGTCATACCGATGCAAAGGCTGTATGAACAATAGGGGTAAAATATTTATTTATTTATTTGATGATCTTTGTGATGATTTCTGTGATGTAAACCACTTCAGAGCAGCAGAAATATTCTATAACCTACTCATACTCAACGCTCTGCAGTTAAAATTACTAAGTATTTCTTGTTGTATAATTATATTTTTAGAAGTGTCTACACCAGTTCAGCGGTCAGCCACAGATAATTCTGTATTATGTCGTATTTTCATATAGGTACCTAATATCATCATCATCATTTCAGCCAGAATGCACCCACTGCTGGGTATAAGCGTCGCCTTTAACACGCCAACTTAGCCGATAATAATAAAGAAAAATCAGCCATGTATGCATACATTGCCGCCTGCACATCTTAATCTTTATATACAATATGTAAAAAAAACGCTGTCCGATCCGTTAAGGTGTTATTGAACTGAATCTCGATACCTAACTTATTAAGTATCGAGATTCAGTTCTATTTACGTAATCATTTTAAAAAAATAAGTCAAAAAAATTTACCCTGATAAAAATTTTGTTAAATGACAAAACTTACTTGGCAACACTTTTGTCGGCACTTCAGTAGGTAGGAAACCCCTATACTTATACTACTCTTTGGTGGGACCCAAAGAGTAGTATAAGTATAGGGTGTAAGACCTTTGGCAACCGCCCGCCGTCTCGCCCGCACGCGATTAATGGAAAGTGTGGTTACATTTATAATATTAGCTTGATTTAGGGTTAATTTGAGCAATCTCGGTACAAAAAACTTGCGTTTCAAATTTCGATAACTCTTTTATTTTCATGAATAACATTTGTTTATTTTTTTTTTTGTTATTGTTATTTGTATGCCTATTTAAGTACCTCTTTGCGATCTAACAGGGTTTTTTTTACAAATTGTATATAAATCTACTGTGCGTGTGTATGAAATTGAACTCCTTCTAAACGGCTGGACGGATTTAGATTAATTTTTTTGTGTGTGTTCAAGTGGATTCGATAATGGTTTAGATTTATAATTGGACCCGGTAGGTGGCGCTGCTTTAAGGGTCCACCATGGGATACGGGTGTTCACGCGGACCAATGATTTGTTTGTTTTGTTGTCATGGAAACTGTCAAAGCGGTACGAAGTCTGCCGGTCAGCTAGTTCATTCGCCACGGACGAAAGCTATCACCCTGCCGCCTCTCGACGCCACCACGCCCGCCCAAACCGAATCCGCGTCCTCGATCTCGCGCGCCGCCTCGACCGCGCCCGCGATATCGCGCCGAACCCGTAGTTCCAGCTGCCATACCCTATCTATCAGGGTCAGCAGTAGATAGGGACACTACTAAAGCAGAAGAAAGATTACCGACATAGCCCGAAGAGTTACTAAGCTCAAGTGGCAGTGGGCAGGCAGGGAACATCGCTCGCAAGACTGACGGCCGCTAGAGTGGAACAGTTCTCGAGTGGCGACCGCGTACCGGAAAACGCAGTGTGGGCAGACCTCCAAGGTGAACCGACGATCTGGTGAAGGTCACGAGAAGCCGCTGGATGCAAGCTGCACAACCGGTCGTTGTGGAGATCCTTTGGGGGAGGCCTTTGTCCAGCAGTGGACGTCGTACGTACGTCGACGTAGCTACGTCTCTGATGATGATGATGTTGATGATTAAACTACTTAAATTTTGTATTTAATTTGAATAAGCTGAGGAAGTATTTACCATAATTTTAACTTTACTTTCAAATTAAAAAATAACGTAAATTACTGGAAATATGAAAATGTTAAAAAAAAAACAGAAGAAGGAATCATCACCAGACTGCCTAGTGCGTGTGCGTTTTGTTTACTATCCGTATTAATTCAATTACGTTTACGAAAACGAAAGTTAGTATGGCATTGCAGCAGCGCCACCTGGCGACATACGAGAAGAGTTAGCATTTTGCCATACAAATTCTCGTTTTCGTTAACTTGATCGAATGGCGAATGAAACTCGCACTAGGCACCCTGCTCGTTTTATGACCCACTGCTGGGGCACGATTCCCTATGGATGGATAAGGAGAACGGGCCATAAACCACCACGCTGGTCCAGTGCGGATTCATCATCATTTATCATTATCATTGAGTGTGCCATCTTCATACAAATCAGTATACAAAATTTTCTGCGATCCCATATAGCTTGTTTTAATTGGCGATAACGAAGTCCAGTCCACTTTTTGATGTCGTCCAGCCATTTGCGAGTGCTAATGTAGCCGGGACCAACGGCTTTACGAGCCTTCCGAAGCACGGAGGAGCTCAGATGATAAATTTTCGGTCACCCATCCGGTGATCGGTCTTTACTCGCCATCGAGCTCCTCAAGGGAGAAGAAGGAACAATCACACGAAACACATAAATTTCAACAATTTATTATTCTACAATTAAATAGCTATTGTTGTGTAAAGTAACATATCAGAACAGTTAAAAAGAAAAACCATGATTTTTACATTTATCCTTACAAAATAATGTTGCACTTACCACGAAAAGACTTTATACAAACAAATAATCAATATAAAAGTTATGTTGGTAAGAAAAAGCATTCAAAAAGTAAAAATACGTGTTTGACAACATCCTCGAAAGAAAAAAAAACAAATTATCCCAAAGTTTACTCCAATATGTCACTCTAAACGTATTTGATTTGCGTTCATAGGAAACCCGTGTGAATCTGCAAACAAAATAATAGGTTATAAAATAGTTTATTCCTTGTATCGAACCCCCTTATTCATAAAAACTATTTAAACATTATTTAGTTAATCATTGTTTTGTCTCTTTTTCTCAAATTCAAAATGACGTTTGTGTGACTTTGACAAAACAATATTTAACAAAATAATGCTTAAATAGTTTTTATGAATAAGGGGGTAAATATTAAGGATTAAAGAATAATACTCAAACTCTTGTAGCACTTTAAAACCTATGTTAATCGAAGGGCCATAGCCATCTTATCATTTTATTATATGACAGTAAAACTGAAACGACCATCAGAAAAAAGTTATATGTGAAACCTGAATCTGCTTAAGTTGCAGTTTAATGTTCTTTGCTTTTGGTGTAACTGTAAGTGTAATGGGCAATTCAGATTAAAATAAATAAATAAATAAATTTATTTATTTAATTATTAAAAAATCATCAACATAATTTGTGACTGCAGATTCCGGTTTCTCATGTCGATATAACTTTTCGGATGGACATTTCAGTTTTGCTGTCATACAATAAAATTATAAAATGGCTGTGGCCCTTCGATTAACATAAGTTTTAAAGTGTTACAAGATGGGGACGGTGTCGATACATTTTTGAGTATTGTATTATAGTGACTTCATCATCATCTCATTTTATGTTCCCACTGCAGGGGTACGAGCTATCCCTATGGATGGATAGGGAGAACGGGGCATAAACCACCACGCGGGCGCAGTGCGGATTGGTGGTTGTTAACGACTGCTAATGCAGCCGGGACCAACGGCTTAACGTGCCTTCCGAAGCACGGAAGGCACGTTAGTTATAGTGACTTATCTACATATATAATATCAATTTTTATACAGGTGTTCCTAGCCTCGAGCCAAATATTATCACTACATATGTAATAAGGTATTTCTGGCCAAATTGAAAAGTATTATAACAATCTGTCTAATTATGGCATAGCGGTATTCATAAGAGCTACTTGTAGCCTAAACTGAATAAATTATTTTGAATTTTGAATTTGAGTATTACTAAAGCATGTTTCAAGTTTGATTCTAGTGGCCTGGACGCTTAACTGTTAAGGAAGAGACCAAACTCTTGTTTTTTTTTGTAAAAAAAGGAGGCAAACGAGCAGGCGGGTCACCTGATGGAAAGTAATCACCGCCGCCCATGGACACCCGCAAAACCAGAGGAATCGCAGACGCGTTGCCGGCAAACGCGGTGGCGGAAACAAGGATCTGGGGGAAGATTCTGGGGCCAGTACGCACACATGACGGAATATGGAGGAGGAGAAAACATGTAGAGCTGGAAGATCAGGTGGACGAGCCGAATATCATCGGGGAGATAAAGGCCCACAGACTTCGCCGGCTCGGCCACCTCGAGAGGGGGGGAGAGGATCGTGCGGTAAAACGAGCGTACATGTGACGTCCTTGTGGCCGACGACCGGTTGGACGACTCAGGTACCGCTGGGTGGACGAGGTCTGTAAGGACTTGCGCGAGCTCAACGCGGATGACTGGCACCAGGTGCCGCAGGACAGACCCAGATGGCGACTCTTATTATAGGAGGCCAAGACTCACTTTGGCTCGCTGCGCCATTCTAGTCAGTTTTTCTTTTAGTTTGATTCTACTTCTGAAGCTGTTCTTCACCAGTCTACTGCCCTGGGGGCTTATTGTCTAATTTCAACCTCTATCACGATACCTTTCAAAGGTACGCTTCTCATTTTGCATAGACGATTCCAAATGAATGTCAAATTGACGATGTCGTTCATTCAACCAGGGCTTGGAAACCGGTTAATTTTTTGAACCGGTTTCACGAAATTATGCATGGAACTTTATTAAAAAGGTTACGTTCCATTGAACCGGTTTACAAAAAAATGTTTTTTTTTTAATAAACCGGTTAAAATTTAAAATGATAAATACTTGATTTACGTTTTTGACCCATATTGATGGGATGCACGCCACTATCAAAATGAAATAGCGCTTGCGACGCAACACTGGTGCGCGTCGCGCGGGCATTTCGTCTAACAAGCTACAACAAGTCGCAGCCAGCGATAGCTAGAAATAAACCGGTTTATTTAGGTTCGAAAATCGCTCCTATTTGGTTCCGCTTCGGAACGGTACTTTACGATAGTACAGGTTTTACCCTAATGAAACCGGTTAATTTTGAACCGGTTTCAAGCCCTGCATTCAACATCATTCAAACACGCGTCGCGATCGCTATCACTGACACTTATGAATTAGTTTGAAATTCTTGAATAGCTTTCAAATGTCAAAGGTATTACGAAAGATATAAGAGACAATAAGGCAGGTCTATTCCCCGGGTCTACTCGGCCATCCAGTAGAACAGCTGCCAAAGTGCGGCTGCTTTGCGACCGCGGCTCATCAATCAGGTCTACTCGCCTGCCTACTCACCAGTCTACTCCCTGAATCTACCGGGTCATCCAGCAGGGCCAGCCACTATATCTAGGCACCTCGTTCTCCGCTTCATCCTAATGTAAGTCAGACTAACTGACAGTGACAATGAATAGAATTAATTGAAACTATTGAATGAGCTTACAGCCCTAATGTAGTCTATTCCCCAGTAGGCTTATTACCGAAAACAAGCAACCAGTTGCAACCAGTTGCACAATAGCAACGCGACTGCTACTAGTTGCGTTTGCTAAAATCGGTCGGTTTATTCTATAGCGCCGTCATACACTTTTATTTTGTCAATCGCTCACTCGTGGCGCTTTCGTAGCGTTCTACGTTCCGTAATACGAATATGTGTTTTGGTGGCGATAAATTGTAAATTGTCGCGATGGCGACTGTCACTTAAAGATCGGTAATAACCAGTGATCGGAATAGGTAGAGCTATTTTGGTTCATTGACCGCAAACGTATATGTTAATATGGATATACCCCGGGATTTCGACTACAATACCGGGATTTTAAAAACAAAAAATAAATGAATGAAGGTAACAGAAAAATGTAATAGATCATGTAACGGATTCCACTGGTGATTGTTTCGGAAATGTCGCGTACTTCACTGTGGTTTCATCCTTATACCTCATTGTAAGCATCGCGCGATGTGTGGCTTCGTAAGAATTGTCAAGCTTTTAGTTAAGTAACTTCCAACTCAAATGAAATCCCGGGATTAATTTTGAAACTGCGGGACGTAGGGCATGTCCATATTATTACATCGTATTACATTTCGTATAAAAGTACCAAAAATAGCTCTACCTATTCCGATCTCTGGTAATAACTCACCCGGGTCTACTCGGTCATCCAGTAGAACCGGCTGCCGAAGCGGGCCTGCTTCTTCTCGACGGTGTCGGGCAGCGCCGGCGTCGCGTCCGGGTACACCGCCTTCGGCTCTTCGGCTGGCTTTGGCCTAAGGGCGATGCGAACGATCCAACATTAACTTTTGCCCGCCATAGCCACAGTCGGCTATAAGTTAGTGTACTTTGTGCAACCGAACACACATTGGAGCAAGATGTGCTTACACCCAGAAGGTTGCAATGTAGCTTAAGTTTTTTTTTTCTCACATCACTTATTTGTAATACGGATAACGTTGCAAGCCAGTTTTGTAAGCCAAATATATAAAAAAATAATCACATCTAGAACTTACGTTGTATTTTGAAAATGTATTGTCAAACTTTTTTATTACATCTTTTCCCTTTATTTATATATAAATATAAGTTTTTTTTTAAATGTATGTACGTCACGTTATAAGAGAGAAAGAGAGATATATATGAAAACAGGGTGAATATTGTGTAACTGGAATGTATGAAGTTTACTGTTGTTATATTTTTTAAGATGGTCTTGAGCAATTTGAAGCATCACTTTTTTATGGTTTTGTCAAGTTAATTAGTCATATTATGAATAACAAATCTGGCCTTATCAATAATTAAGGCGAAGAGTATGGCACACTAGCGCCACCAATTGATAATTTGACAATGCTAAAACGTCTTTGCTTCGAATTCGCTATTAACCAGGGCTTTGAATACCGTTAAAAATTGGTATCAATACTTCTGTCAAACAAAGATACCAGTAAAAAAGTACCGGTAAGCTTGGTATTGTTACCTGGATGACATTTTTACCGGTAATTAACTAACCTCTCTACGCAGATTGGTTAACCCTTTATAAGGCAGTGGCATATATATTGCCACCATATTTTGAACTTTATACAATTGAGATAAGGTCGAAAACCAATGAAAAATTTGAACATGCTGTGCCCGTTAAAGGGTTAAGGCACAATATTTAACGAACAAGTAGCGATACTTTTCTAGATAACATTACCTGCATTACCGGTACCAAATTACCTTTATAGAAATAACGTTACTTACCGATATTTGGTAACGGTATCAATCCCTGATTAACACACTAATAGTAGGCAATATAAAAAGGTAAGGATAAAGTACCTTGTAGTGCTGTGGACCCTCGCCTCGGTGAAGTACCCGAAGCTGGGTCGCTCGAGGTTCAATTTGTCCAACATGCATTTATCGAACACACCTTGGGTTTTGCGACAACTGAAAAAACAATATTTCTTCATGTAAGTGTAAGTAAATAGCCTATATTCTGTCCCGCTGCTGGGCAAAATTCTCCTTCATTTAAATCAAGTCATCGAGCGAGTGGATCGGTCGCTTTAGGCGCCTGCTGGCAAGGGTCGACAAACGATTTCGCAAGAAGCAAAAGTTGGCGCCTTTTGATATGAATGAGTGATATCGTGTTTTATTTTAATTCTCGCTCTATTCTTAGTTGTTATCCTGTTTATAATAGCTGCATCAAGTAATTTCTTAAATATAATAAAGATAAATAAAAACGCAACAGCAATTACTGTTTATAATGCCTGAATAACCTATAATAATAATGATAAATACATTACAGAATGCCGCTATCCTTAATACCTGCCAAATAGTGAGGAAGTCGATGCAACTGGAAGATTCTGAAATAACCCCACACCGAATACAGATAACACACCACACTCTGTAATTACTTGGTTTGTACCTGAAAATCTACAAGACCCCATAGACTTCTTGCATGGATACGAATCACAAAACATCTCAGAATAGGCCGAGTGTAGCTGTTGCGAGATTCCATGTTTGTGATAAGTTGTCTATGTGTGCGTTGCTCAAGCATGTTTGTATGAAGCTTAATTTCTGCAGTGACCTTATTTTGTGGTCTAGCTAAAAAAAAACACACTTACAAAAAATAAATAATAGAAATATACATACTGTCCCATAGCATAATCACCGGAGCTCTTGTCAATACAGTTGGAGTACTGGTTGAACTCGCTCACGCAGGCTTTCTTTACCTTCCTGAAGAACTCCATGGAGCATGCCGTCACCGCCTTACCCTCGTTGATGCACTTCCGAGGGTCCTGCTCTTCAAGGCGGCAAAGCATGAACTCCTGTCAAAATAGAGTTGGATAGTTAATGAAACATGTTATGTTGAAACTACTTTTATGGATCTACACGCGTTTATTTTACACATCAATAGTATGTATAGTGTTCGTGTAAACTTCAGAAAATAATACATGTTATGTTCTCTATATGAATTCACATGAATTTCAATATATAATAAATTATGATGAAATTAAATTAAATAATATTTACAAAAACACAAATGTTGAAAAAATTTCCACAAGCAGGATTTGAAACTGCACCCTTCTGAGATACCGGGTCAGGTGCTCTTCCAATTGAGCTATCGTGGTTTTAACCACCCCCCGCCGAAATTATTCAACACTTTTTACTTTGAAAGCTTAAGGTGCCCATTCAATGTCAACAACTACCGTCACTAACATCCGATCAAAAATTTTTCAACATTTGTGTTTATGTAATTTGTTCGCAACAAAATTTGCATTAAAAATTATTTAACACTTTAAACGCCATTTGACCGACAAACAATTGAATTCCTATTGTGTCTGGGCCCGATGGCGGTCAACCTGTTAAACATTTTATAAATAATATTTATTTATACATATAACTTTATCAGATGGAGATGTACTTTATTAATTTAAATTTGTTTTTTAATGTTTTGAAATATAATTGTGAATGAATTAATAAAAGTTAATTTGACACAATACAAAATATCATGATCAAATTAATATCATGGAGTCCACAATTAGTAACTATCACTCAATGTAAAGTATTTCAGTACTTTTTCAAACTTGTCCACTTAAACTTGAATACATTATAAAGCCTATAAATTATAAATTTTATGTATTTGTAAACTACTATTTTAGTTTAAGTACATTTATTACTAACAATAGTGGATCATGTGTTTTTGATTAAATCAATTAATTATTACTATAATTTTGCATTATGTTTTTGACTTGAAGCCAGCTAAGTGTACTGTGTAAAAAAATATATTACAACTAGGCACCAACAAGTAAGTTATCTTTGCTTTTTTTGTTGTCTGGAAATCATAATAATAGGTCGAAAGATCTTTAGACAGATCATGTCTGAAGTGTTTCTACCCAAACATTTAGGCTATACAGTTGACACTAATTATATTACAGCTAGGCACTAATCAGTATGTTATATTTTTTACCTTTACTGTTGTTTATGTCTGGAAATCATAATAATACCAAGGTAAAAAGATCTTTAGTCAGAGAAGTGATTCTACATTTAGGTCATACAGTTGATACACTACACATCAGATATTGATACACTATCAGATATTTAACACACTACATTACATACAAGATTAACTAGCAAAATAGACTACCTACCTACAATAAAACAAGACTACTAAGCAAATTGCTTAGCTCTAGGATTTCATTATAGGACTATCTCAACATCAAAACATAACCTCTACTTTCCGAGATTATGCAATCAATGTTGTAGCAATAAACAACCACATAAAGTTCCTGTTCTTAATACAATAATACAAACGATTAGTAAGATTAAAAATGCAGCTATACTCACATTATTAGCGTGTTCACAATATTTTCCTAGGTGGAATGAACTTGCGATCAAAGTGGAGCCAGACAAATCGACCTCTTGTACGGTCAATTCGGACTCTTCCGGCAAAGTTATATCCGAGGTGAGCACCATAATGAATCAATTTACTTCTTTTGCGAATTTAGATGTTAATATTCTAAAACAAATAGCTTTAATTTCTTCCACAAACCCGTGGAAGAAATTAATATAAATAAGCCTACCGATTAGAAATGTTATGAAATACTTGTTAGAAAGAGGCAGAGCGATGCAAGCTTTTATAAGAGTGAGGGAGATGTCTACAATACAGACAGAGATGCTACCTAAATAGTTGGTTATTAATTTTGACATTTCAGCTTGACAGTGACACTTTCTTTAGCTTTCGTCGTTAGTTCCGTTTCGCGTAAAAGAAGAATGAAACATCGATTTCATGCAATAATATAAATCTTTATTTTTTTTAGCAAATTATAAACAACTATTGACTAGATAAAATCTGATCCATGAATCCAAAGGCGCGGGTATATCATATTGTCATGTTTTTTCTCAATTGCTTATTTCTTCATATTTTCAAAGCGGTTCCCAAAAGTGTCGTCTTGGTCGTATTCAGTTGGACGCTCATCTAAAATAAAAATTTAATATTACCTGATTTTTAAATACTAAAGACATAATAAAGACATAGAGAGATGAACTGAGAGTCTTGTAGTTTCTAGTAGTTGTTTCTTTCAAGAATTCTGATTTGGCACACCACGGCATGCGGATACGGCACAGACTTGTAGGAGCGGTTAATTTTTTCACTTGTGTACGGACAGATTGCCATACAATCGCTTTTACTCTACCTATTCAATACTTTGGTGGCCTTTGAACGCCTCGGTGGCCGAGTGGTAAACCGCTCGGCCCGATATCCAATGGTCACGAGGTTCAATTCCCAGGTTTCCCAGAACGGGTTCAATTACCAGGTCAGGCAAAGTATGTTTCAGATTTTTCAATCGATGCATAGCCCTGTGTTTGTGGCCTGGGTTTGCGATCACCAACCCGCATTTGGCAAGCGTGGTGACTAAGCCATTACTCATCAGTTGTAGTGATGATGACAGCTTATTTCAATGATGGATGCCTTTACCCAGCCGTGGGACAGTAGGTTATAGGCTTTTTACTATTAAATACTTTCTCATTTTTATTTAAATGGGCATTTATAATTACTACTTACTTATTCATTGTTTTTGGCTAAGTTTTGTCTAAGGATTGAAAAATAAATTTAAATAAATAATAACAAAATTTAGGTAATAGAAGTAACTGAAGAATACATACCTTCATATCGCACATAGTTCTCTCCGGGCAATTCATAGAACTTTGGAATATCGTAACGATTTACCTGCAATAATTAAAATTTTAATTATGAGAAGAAAACAAATGTAAAAATCAAGGAAAACATTTTGTCGTTCTCCAATCAAGCAAGTATTAGCTGGTGGCGGCAAGATGGTTCAGTTCCCAGTACAGTACAGCATATTATAGCATATTGTACTGGGTTTGGACAGAGGGGCGGGCGGCGCCGGCGCCGGCGCGACGAGACGGTATAGTTAGTAAAATGTTCAAATAATTTTTAACGCAAATTTTGTTGCGAACATATTACAAAACACAAATGTTGAAAAAATTTCCACGAGCAGGATTTGAACCTGCACCCTTCTGACATACCGGGGCGCTCTTCCAATTGAGCTATGGTTCTAACCAGCCCGCCGAAATTATTCAACACTTTTTACTTTGAAAGTCAAAGGCGCCCATTTAATGTCAACAACTACCGTCATTAACATCCGATCATAATATTTTTACAAATATTAGAAGTAAGCAAGCTATTTATAAAATGTTCAAATAAAACTTTTTAACGCAAATTTTGTTGCGATTGCGAACAAATTACAAAAATACAAATTTTGAAAAAAATCGGTTCCTGTGGATGATCCGGGTTCGTTAAAAACAATTACCGGAGTTCTAAAGCGAAATCTGCTGGGGTCTACCTGATATGTAGCAGAAGCGGAGTCCATATCAGCAGACATTTTATGTCCCCACTGCTAGGGCACAAAACTTCCATATTGATGAATAGCCCAGTGTGAATTGGTGGTTGTAAACGACTGCTAATGCACTGCTAAAAATACTCACCGAGTCATAATTCCTTCGACCCATGCGCGGAATGTTTTTGTTAGTCTTTATAACGTATCCCATTGCACCTTCAAAGGGCCCGGCACTTTCATCGCTCCTACCAATTCTCGGTATGTTATTGGGTTTCACGATAGAACACTCAATTTTGACTAACATATAGAATAGGCAGTATGCTGCTAATACGTATGCTAATTTCGACGCCATTAAAAAAAAGTTTAATGTGGGTAGTTCTGCAATACTAGTTTGGCGGCGGTTGGGTAGATATTGATGGTTAGGTGATGCTGAACCACCGTTTTATACGTAAAAGTTTCGATCAGACCCCTATTTTTTAAAATCATTAGATTATATCTCTTTACACGTGAGAAGTGCTGAAGCCAGAATCTATTTGGAATTGTAATAGCCTGCTTTAGATCTGTATCTTTGTCATGCGGGTATTCAAATGTCCCACATGAGGACTATCATTGATCATTCATAGTATTTATTTATCTCATAATCAGGATTCAAAGTAACTTAGTGGTAGTGTTCTAAACCAGTTTTCGTTGCCTAAGAATGTTACAGAATGTCAATTTATCCAAATCTGTCTTTCTTCAATACATTTTCAACCGTATGCCTTGATTGTAAGGTTCAAAGTATATTAAGGAAATTTGACAGTTTGTGGTAGGCTGATGTGCACGCGTGTGTACATAATTTTTTTTTAAATTTTATGTGCACGTGTGTGTACATAAAATTTTATTTAAATTTTACTGGATAACAGCTAAGAAGCAGGTGGTCTGCATTAAGCTGCGTTTCCACCAGAGATGTGCGAGGTAACTAAGCGGTGCGCGATGTAAATATCCACCAATAGGAGAACTCCATTTTATCCTGCAAGGATAATGAAGGAATCCTATTGGTGGATTTTTACCTCGCACACCGCTTAGCTACCTCGCACATCTCTGGTGGAAACACAGCCTTAATTGTGCGCCGACCAAAAAAAGCCAAAAGTCTAGTCACGGTTAAGTTGATAAAATATGATAAAAAAACTATCGTATTACATAAACAAAATATAATATTTAGTATCAAAGGGAACGTGTTTACTTTAATTAGTCCGACCCATAAATTCATAACACACTATAGTTTTTTCTACAATGGGCAAAAATCATGAAAACGAGTGGCGGCGGGCGTTTAGTTGATATCTTATAGTTTAACTAAATTATCATACTTCTAATGTCTTTACTACTAATACTAATCATCAGTCTCATATTTTCGATTTATCGAGCGGTTTTTTAAATTATTATTTTTCAAATTAACACGTTAAAGAAAAAGTGTCAATTACTGGTTCTTGTCGAATACCTACTGGTGCTGTTGATGCCCACATACGCACGGGAGGAGATGCGAGGGAGGAGGGCATGACATCATCGCGGCGAGCGTCGAACCGGTTGCCGCGGGCGCCCGTCGGCGTCGCTGCCAACCCCCGACCGACCGACCGTACGACACTCAGCTTTCGGACGGCACTAACTGCGATCGCGACCCTCTTAAATTTATTTTAATCTGTTTGTCCGGGAACTATCTTTTTGTAATTTTTTGGTATTAAACCAACCCTATGATATACAGTCCGCCTTTTATTTAAGTCTTCGGACCCTTACAGGTGCCTCAACCCTAAATCCAATGTTGAATTTTGGATTTAGATTGGTCGGATCCAGTAGATATATTACTACCAAGTAACTGGATCTATAGTTGAAAAAAAGACTGTTGAAGAATTTCCACGAGCGGGATTCGAACCCGCACCCCATGACATGCCGGGTCAGGTGCACTACCAATTATGCTATCGTGGCTCAATCTCAATCCAATGGTGGATCCAGTGGTGGAGTAATTAAGACCACCGGTCTCAAACGGTGACACTTTAAAACGCATACTGTTTATTGTCATAATTTCGATTGACATACATCATATGGCATAAATATCAAAAAGCATAATATTATTTGGCATAATATTTTATTATGCATAAACCTTCGATCAACACATAATAACGCAGAATTTTTGAAAGGCATAATGTAAAAAATCATAAACGTTAAAATCTATATTTTTGTTTGACATAATTTTATTAAGCATACTTTAAAACGCATAATTTTACTATACATAACTGTTAACATTCATAATTTTGTTTTGACATAATTTTAAGTTGTTTTAAGGGGTTATTTCATTTCATACAATTACAAATGAACTAATTTCAAAGGATATAACTTTCATTGCATATAATTTTTACTTGGTCTAAATACACTTCTTATAAAAACATTACGTATATTATTCACTTGCTATAATTTTACTAAGTTAAATTATGTTATTTTTAATATAAATATCATTTAAACCTTAATTTGATATAAAATATAGTCTTAAAAGTTAATACGTTGTGTTTTTAGTAATGTTGTGCTACAAAAGTCAGTGACAGAAACGAATCGCTACAAATCCGACTCCACGTAGTCTTGTCTGCTCTACGCTAGAGTGTAATTTAGAAGCGCGTGGGACCGCCGGAGCCCCGCAGCGCCGGAGCCGTGACAGAAACCATGCCTGCTGCATGTTGCATGCTTGCTTGCATGGTTCATGCTTGCTTGCATGCTGCTAGCTTGCTTGCATGCTGCTTGCTTGCTTGCATGCTGCTTGCATGCTGCTTGCATGCCGCATGCTTGCTGAAGCTTGCTTGCTGCATGCTTGCTGCTTGCTTGCTGCATGCATGCATGATAAGGTGTAGTAAATAAAAAATCAAATGTATGCCTTTTGAATATTATGCCTTTTAAATGTTATGGCAAATTTAAATTATGCCTTTTGTTAGTTATGGTTATTGCAATTATGCCTTTCCATGATTATGCCTTACAGATTTCGGCCATATGATGTTATGCGTTATGAAATTATGCTATAAAGACTTATGGCAAGTGACGATTATGACCATGAACATTATGCATTTTCAGTTTATGCCTAAAAACGTTATGCGTTTCAATAGGTAACCGTCTCAAACTCATAGGTCCCGGGTTCGATTCCCCGCGGATGACATGATTGTAATCGATTTGTTGATTCATTGGTAGGGTTTGTTATAAATCGATCTGGCTAGCTTTTTAAATATGTCGCCATAACATCAGTGTTGATAGCATTGTGTTCCGACAGTTAGAGATAAGATAGTCAGTTCCCCAGTAGTTGATTCCGGATTCCGAGCAAATGCGCTACCACCTTCGGCCTTATCATCACCTAACATCATGTGAGCTACAAGCTTCGATCGATTATGTCCTAGATTCCCGATGAGCGCTTGAAAACGGTACGCGACTTTAGGGCCACCCGCCATGGAGCCACAATGACGTTTGTGGCGATGACAGGAAATAGGTATTAAGTACAAATATTTTGCAACTTTAATTTAATCTTTATTCTTAAGATTTAAGGTTCACAGTAAGCTGATGTTGTTGATGCTATCCAAAGTTTTCAGATTTTGTTATTCGAAATTTAAATGTATAGGCATGCGCAAACAGTACCACTTTCGAGATGCATTTTTGTTTCGAATAGATACATAATTGATGGAAGGATATGAGAAAATAACAAAAAAAAAAAGTGTGAAATAAAACACGTTTATCTTTAATTGTGATTCACTTTAGTTTTTAATATAATATGTAATACTAACAGCAACAGTATATAAAATGGTATACAGAAAAAATATAAATGGTAAAATTATGTAACTAGCGATACAATTATCTATTGTTTACTGTAAAATCACCGATTCATTACTGACATCACGGGTGTATCCCACAATTTCCATTTTCCACTGCAATAGAAATAGTGGGACAAATGTTTTTTCCAAATTATATCACATTATTTCCATTGCGACAAAAAAAACGCATAAGGGCGCGTATACACGAACGCCGCTCGAGCGGCGGCGGCGTCGTGTACACAGGCTCTAATATTTATGGCGGCTTTATATAAAATAAGAGATATTGAGAATTAGATCATTTTTTATTAATAAATTAAACACGACTTCTTGTTAGTGAAAAAAAATTAAGAATTTTTTTAATAATTTTGCTTTTTGGTGAACAATTGTCCACCACATACTTTACAATACAAACTACACAAAGCGACCTCGTCACTATGCAGATGTATCGTTGATTGTTTGTGACTGTACTCGCATGTTTCCATTGCCATCATTCCTTCCTCGCTTAACCATATTGTTTTGTATGGTATTACTTTAAAAAATAAATCAACCATTGTTGGTAGTCTGAGATGATAAAAGAATTTGAAGAAATAGTGGGATACACCCGACATCACTACATAGTATAAAACAAAGTCGCTTCCCGCTGTCTGTCTGTCCCTATGTATGTATGTATGTATGCTTAGATCTTTAAAACTACGCAACGGATTTTGATGCGGTTTTTTTTAAAAGATAGAGTAATTCAAGAGGAAGGTTTATATGTATATAACATGAATATAATTGGACCCAGTAGGAGGCGCTGCGTTGCCATAGGGTTCTATAGGATACAGGTGTTCACTCAAGCGGACGAAGTCGCGAGCGGGCCACTAGTTATTTTATTTTATTTATTTATTTATGGAGTACACAACAGTTATAAATATATTTGACAAAGTATTCAATATTTATCTACGAACACACTATATAACCTTTAGTAGTAAGTCAAAATGATAGATGTAATACAGAGAAAGTAGCATTAGCAGGTTATTTTTATATCCCCACTGCTGGGGCACGAGCCTTCCCTATGGTTGGATAGGGAGAATGAGCCATAAACCACCACGCGGGCCCAGTGCGGATTGGTGGTTGTTAACGACTGCTAATGCAGTCACGGCCAATGGCAAGACTTGTCTTCCGAAGCACGGAGATCGATATACATTTTTGGTCACCCGTCCGATGACCGAACTTTACGTAATTAGCTTCACTACGGTAATTGTAGACCGAGCGCGTTCACCATTTTGATATCGAGCTCCTCGGAGCTAGAGTAAATTAGCTCTCGGCCCGATACTCCCATGGGGTCGACCGCCTAACTCTCTCGCTTTCGATCGCTTTGAAGGCGAGGCGAGGAGGAGGCCTCATCTTGTCATTTCGAAAGCAATATGAGGAGCTCGATGGCGCAGTGGTAAACGCGCCCGGTCTGCGAGTGCTGAGGTTAAGCAACTTTCGCAAAGGCCGGTCATCGGATGGTTGACCAAAAATTTATCATCTCGAGCTCCTCCGTGCTTCGGAAGGCACGTTAAGCCGTTGGTCCCGGCTGCATTAGCAGTCGTTAACAACCACCAATCCGCACTGGGCCCGCGTGGTGGTTCATGGCCCGTTCTCCCTATCCATCCATAGGGAAGGCTCGTGCCCCAGCAGTGGGGACATAAATGAGCTGATGATGATGATGATGATGATGAAAGCAATATCAAAAGCTATAGGCTATAGCTTTCGATATTATATTTCGATATTATATTAGAAAGCGAGGCGAGGGCCTCGCTTCCAAAGCGATCGAAAGCGAGAGAGTTAGGCGGTTGGGGGGCTGGTCAGGCAGTGTGTTTCGAATTTTTAGATGCATAGCCCGGGTTTTTGATTACCAACCCTCATTTGGCCAGCGTGGTGATTAAGCCAATACCCATCAATAGTAACGATGACTTGATTTCAATGATCGAAACCTTGCCCAGCAGTGGGATAGTATATAGACTATTTACTTTACTTTTCTACTAACTACTTTTGAATCGACAAAATTAATGTTTTACCTACCCAATCAGGATGTTTCTTAGCTGTTGCGGTTAGAAACAGCTTTTTATAGAAGTAACGACATTAAAATTTACAAAAAATATGTTGTAGACATTTGGCACATTGCTCGAAGGACTCATGGCCGCTCTGGGGCGGAACACTCGAGTGGCAACCGCGTACCAGAAAGCGCAGTGTGGGCAGGCCTCCAACAAGGTGGACCGACAGGTGGAACGATCTGGTGAAGGTCGCGGGAAGCCGCTGGATGCGAGCAGCACAAAACCGATCGTTGTGGAGATCCTTGGGGGAGGCCTTTGTCCAGCAGTGGACGTCTTTTGGCTGAGATGATGATGTTGTTGTTACCACTAGTGGAGTGCAGGTATTAGCCCTTTGCCCAGCAGTGGGACAGTATATAGATACTGTCCCACTGCTGGGCAAAGGGCTCCATCATTGAGACCAAGTCATCGCTACAATTGATATTAGTATATTCACCTATATTGGCTTAATCACCACGCTTACCAAATGCGGATCGGTGATCATGATTATAGATGCGAAGCCGGTTATTAACAATTTTAACAAAGCAGTAAAAAATGCATTTTTCGTTATTAACGGATAATTAACCGCATTTTATGCTTGTTATCGTTAAATACCACCGCTAGATGCCGCTAGCGGTTTGAAATGCGTATCGCGAGTTGCGCTGTTCCCAAACTCTACCAATACTACGTGGCATGTTTAGTTCGCCAATAAGAGCTCCGTACTACAACAAACAAACGTATCTACGCTTCTGTTCAATGTAACCGTGAAACTGAATACCTAACTCCCTCAAAAAAACGCACGCTTCATGTCATTTACGCGCAAACGAGATGACGATATGTCTACTTTGCGTGCGTTAGAATAATGCACTGCGCGAGCGCGAGCGACGCTACTAGCGATGCGCGATTATGAATGATACTAACTGAATCATTCGATTATTACATTCATTCGAACAATTCGAATGATTTTTAAAATGTATTACTAATTACTAATAAGCAGTACTAATCAGGTGGTAATCAGTCAGTAGTAGGAATCAACCACTAACGAATACAGAATTTTGCAACTGAATGGTCATTCATTGATAATGAATGATAACGTAAGTAACTAATTTAGTAAAAAGGACCCGCGGATTATTGCGTAATTAAATTGCGGATATGGCTCATGTGACGCCATTTTCTAAAATTTCATTCATTTTTCGCCATTTTCGATTGAGAGAGATCGTTATGAGCCTTATGCTGTGGCGTTAAAGTACATTTTAGCTTTCTTTCTTTCCATATCAATAATCGTTCGATTTTATTACTAATTAGTTGATACTTATTCTTTGAAATTAGTATACTAATAATCTGGTATTCAATTTTTGAGATTAGTATTAGTAGTTAATTCGATTAATGAAATTAGTCATAATCGCGCATCGCTAGACGCTACCCGCTACCCAAACAACGACGTTGCCACTCCGTTCAATCGAAGCGACAACGTCTCGTTTGTTCAAATTATGTGGGTAGGTATGTTTAATAAATCATCATCAGCCTATAAACGTCCCACTGCTGGGCACAGGCCTCCCACGTGAACAATAGCACGTGGGGATATTGGACCATAACCCACCACGCTGGCCCAATGCGGGTTGGTGGGTTTTAACGACTGCCATCTTACGACAACAACCGGGACCGACTGCTTAACGTACTTTCCGAAGCACGGAGGAGCTCGAGATGTTTTTTTAATTGGTCACCCATCAGGCGACCCGGCATTGCGAAAGTTGCTTAGCGGGCAAGATCGCAAGCTTAATAATCAGTTTAATAAGTACCTAGTTTGTATATTTTAGTTGCGTAAATTATTTACGTTTACGTTAAATTACTCATATTTAAAGCTGGATTATGTATATTTGTCGCTTTAAATATGATTTATAAAATCTAAGATGGAATCTTTATCCTTCGGATATCGATTTTTCACTTCACCAAATAATAAAAAGACAGATTATTTACTCTTTTTCTTTGTCGCAGTCAGATAGTTAACCGTTAATAACCGCATTTTATCAGTAGCTAACCAAAAATTTGGTTAAGTAACAGTAGCTAACGGGTTTTTTACAACTGATCACAAACCTGGACTGTACATCGGAAAATCTGTTTTTGACTGACAATACCAACATTTTAGATTCAGGCAAAAATAGACTTAATACATACGCATTAAAACTTACTATAATAAAACGTTAAAATCTAAAGAATTTGATCATTTAATATGCTCTCATCAATTTGATACTGACTATATATTTGTTATTTTAATGCAGTAATGGTGTTTTTAAATTACACTGAAGAAGTATGTTAATTACTTTATTTTTTATTTTCGCCATATTGCAAAAAACTAGCAAAGAGTTTGCTATAAAGTAAAAAAAATTGTCTATGGTATTTGAGTGTACTCGATTCTCATCTTCCGTTTCCCCTGAGGGCGACCGGAATGAACACTTGGTACTTGGGTGTGACGCCTCCTTTGTCTATGACTGCGCGAGCAAGAGAGAAAGGGTCCAGCTTCTTTTTCACGACCAGAAACCTGAGAACAAACAGTACTTATTTATAGTAATAATTAAAAAAAAACTTGTTTTTGGGAAGAGCTGGACATTAAGGATAGAAATAGGTGGAGACAAGTAAGAGAGGCTTTTGCCTTGCAGTGGGAAAGTCATGGCTTACAGATAGATAGATGTGAAGTATCGATAAATTTTATTTTATTAGTATATAATTTTTTAAATCTTTCATCATCATCATCGTAGCCATCTTCAACCGCTCGGGTGTAGGCTTCCTTCAGTTTCTGCCATCTTTTTCGGTCTTGGGCAATTTTCATCCACTTCGTGCCAGCTGTTCGTTTGACATCATCGCACCTGAAATCTTCCTTGTGAGCGTTTCTCGCTTCACGGTCTCCACTCTATCACGGCTCTGCACCACGATCCCTGTTTGCGCGCAACGTGACCCGCCCACTGCCACTTAAGTTTCAATACGCTATGTGACGTCAGTGACTTCACTCTGTTGTCTGAGCTACTGGTTTCTTTTACGGTCTCTCAGCGTAACACCTACCAGATTCCTCTCTACCGCTCTTTGAGCTACTTGGAGTTCTTGGAGAATCCTCTTTGTGAACACCCAAGTCTCGGCTCCGTATGTGAGTACCGGTAGTATACACTGGTCGTATTTGCGAGCCTTCTGTTCAGCAGTAATGCTCATACGGAAGGCGAACTCAAGTTTGGAGTAGGCTGCTAATCTTATACGCCTATCAATTTCATTAGCTTGGTTGTCCTTTCCCATTACCACCTCTTGTCCTAGATACACATAATTTGTCACTCACTCAATAACGGTGTCATTTACCTTGATGATTGAGGTTTTGTTGGGACAATTTGTCATGACCTTGGTTTTGTCAAGATTCATTTCCAACCCACACCGCACAGAGGTATTGATGAGTTCCTGTATCATGGCTTCGAGGTCAGTCGGGTTGTTTGACAACAGCACGATATGTCATCAGCAAATCTAAGGTTTTTTTATGATAAAGAAGGAGGCAAACGAGCAGGCGGGTCACCTGTGATGGAGAGTAATCACCGCCGCCCATGGACACAAAACCAGAGGAATCGCAGACGCGTTGCCGGCCTTTAAGGAAGGAATAGGCTCGTTCCTTGAAGATCCCAAGGTCGTAACGGTCCGGAAATACCGCCGCCGAGAGCTGGTTCCACAACACTATGTTCGAGTCAAGAAACTTCGTGAAAAACGCACAGTAGTAGACCGCCATCCAACAAGGTGATGTGGATGGAATGACAGTCGATTGCGTGTAATGACAGTCGAAGGAAAGCAGCGGTAGGGATCAAGCCGAACAATTCCTCAGAACACTCCCCATGATATATGCGGTACAATATACAGAGAGACGCAACGTCTCTTCGAAGAGCCAGTGGATCGAGCCGACCTGAAATAACCATGTCGTCGACAATTCGAGCAGCTCTGCGTTGAATGCGGTCAAATAGAAGGAGTTGGCACTGGGGTGCTCCAGCCCAAAGATGGAAGCAGTATTCCATATGCGGCCTGACCTGTGCTTTGTACAGTTGTAAGCGGTGGGCCGGCGTGAAATACTGACTCGCTCTGTAGGTATAATTAGCGGGCCAACTTACGTACGACCGTGCGTACATATGGCGCGCGAGGGTTTAAGCACACCCAGCTTTTTCGAAGCTAATTTACTACTTTACTTTAGCTTTACCTTCCAAATGACCCCAAAACTGAACGTCACTCGAAATATCGACGCCAAGGATACCAATATTCGGGTTGGTATCAACGGGAGCTCCCTCAAAGTTCAGAGGTACGACGAAGGGATGTTTTTTCGCGGTAAATGCGCAAACTTGTGTTTTGGTGGGGTTAAAGTGGACTATATAGGTTACGTCGGCCCCAATTCGAGACATGACTTAACATGTTCTCGGTGTCAGTAACAAGTTTATTCCGGCTCTCGATGACGCTTTCCAGAGAAATATTAGCTCGTCTGGTGTAGACCGTGTCCCCCGTACTGTCATCCGCATAGCAATGAATGCGGTTGTCATGCAACACGTCATTGATATGCAGAAGAAACAGAGTAGGGGATAACACACAACCCTGCGGGACTCCAGCATTCACGGGCTTCATGTCAGAGCACGACCTACTAGAGGTAGCTCTTATATTTAAAGCGACAATACTACTGTTATACTACCAGCCCACCCAGTTTCTATTTTAGACGTTGATAGACGCTAGAAGGAGCATGCTGACTTTCTATTTGAGCGATCCCTATAGAAAACAGAAGGCGTACGAGTCACTAATATAGATGGTTTACCTAGAAAGAAGATGGAATGCTGATTCTTAACGCACCCTATAGAAGAAAGAAGGCGCAGGGGTCAGTGGTTACGTATAGACACAAGAAAGCGTAGCATTCAGTAGCAAAGGTGGTAAACCTAGAAAGAGACTCGATTGCTGACCTGTCGCTAGAAATCACTAGCAAAAATGGTAGACTAAGAGAGAAGATGGAACGATGAATTAAACATGCCCTATAAAAAAAGCAAGAGTCAGTAGTAAAGACTTGGTAGACCTTTAAAGACGCTGACAGAGATCGCTCTGTAAAATAAAGAAGGCGTAGCACTCAGTAGCAAAGCTAGTAGACCTAAAAATACTTAATAAGAACGCTCTATATAGGAGAAAGAAGACGTAGTACTCAGTAGCAGAGGTGGTAGACCTAGAAAGAAGACAGATCACCGACCTGGACTTGTCCCTGTCCGTGCCGTAGCTGCGCGAGCTGAGGCCGGCCCGCTGCGCGCACTGGTGCAACTGCGCGCGCTCCTCCTTGCCGAAGTCGCTGCTGAACACCAAGTCCACGTCCAGCGAGTCCGACGATATGTACCGCCGCATCAGTTCGGAGGCCGCGCGTCGTAGTTGGCGGATGTCTTGGTCCGCACTGCCTAGGCCGGCGCGGTTTACCTGTTAGCGTTACGGATTGTTGAAAACCTAACCTTTTGACTGCCACGGCATAAATACGCCAAGCATTAAACTCAGAGTAAAAACTTGTAAAGACAAGGATTAGGGTGAATAAGAACATCTTTATTTTGTGTTTTTGTAAACAAAATGTGTCGGTCAATGCCGTCGCTGTCGACACGAGCCATAGTATGGCTATGTATGGCTATGTATGGCTATATAAAAGTATGGCTAGATGGAAACACACAGTTGGGATAAGCGGTTGTTAACGACTGCTAAATGCAACCGGTAACATAGGCTGCGACGTGCCTTCCGAAGCACGGAGGAATTTGAGATGATACATTTTTGGGCACCTATCCGATGACCGGCCTTAGCAAAAGTTACCTAACTTCAAAAAGTCCAATCATTTATTCAATATAAGCCTTCACAGGCATTTCTTCAAGTCGAGAACTGTAAAAATCCAAATAATAATCTATATAAATAAAAATGAATGTTGCTAAGCGCAAAACACGAGAACGGCTCGACCAATTCGGCAATTTTTTTTTGGCACGCGGAAAGTTTTAAAAAGAGAAAAAAAATTGCTTTTGACAGAACGAAGTCTGTCCGGGCAGCTAGTAAAAACTAAAATTCAGTTATAATTTAGAATAGCAGACCGACTGCGTTATCTACTGCGCCATCGAACACTACACACACTTAACCACTTAACTACGCTTGCTTATTATCTATGTGCTCACCATTTGAAGGTTAGGTTGGATCGGCTCTGCGATGCCTTGCGCGTCCGCGCCAAGCCCGCCGCCCTTCCAACCCATCAGCTTCATCATCCTGGGAACAAACATACACTGTACAGTCATCTTCAATCGATCGACGCAGTATCATCACCAGCTCATGATATGTCCCCATTGCTGTGGCACGAGCCTCCCTCCCCCTACCCCATCCTTTTACAGAATACGCTAAACATGCACACTAGTTTAGGCCCAAGATACCATACTCGTAGAACAAGGGTACGAAGAACCGGTTCACACGCGCTCTATATCAGGTACAGACATGTACCTGGGCGCTTCTGGAGGAGGACCTCCACGGCCTGGTCAGCCCAAGCTGAGATCCGAGCGAGGCGCGGTCGGGTCGGGAGCAGAAGCTCCCCGATCCGATCCGAACCCTTCGGAGAATCTAGTAGGACACGGGGACGCGTACTAATGCGCGATGCCGTTCCAGAAAACTTCCGAAGGTGATTCGTTTCACACGGCTTGAGGAACCCTTTAAGTTTCTCGCCGTCTCCAAACAAGCCCGGTGAAGCTGAAAATGCCGTCTGAGGCAATCAGCAAATTCTGTCCAAAAAAAAAACGAGCCTTCCCTATGGATGGACAGAGAGAACGAGCCGTAAACCACCACGCGGGCCTAGTGCGGACTGGTGGTTGTTAACGACTGCTAATGCAGCCGGGACCAACGGCTTTACGTGCCTTCCAAAACACGAAGGAGATCGAAATGGTAGGTAAATTTTTGGTTTTGCTGACATGCATACTTAGCTGATGACGATTCCCAAAACACTCACCATTTAGTCGCTATGTCCCTGGGTAAATACATATATGGGACACGAGGTGACCGAAATATGGGAAAATACGTCTACCGAAATCATCCCAATTACCCTATCGACAAACGAGCTAATCTCAGCTTCCCAGCCACGTGAGTGAACACCTAAAAAGGCTGGAATTCATCGGCGGCTCGCTTGCAGCAAACATGCAAACCGCGCACATTTTCCACCGATTTCTCTTGCTCGTACCCTGACTCCGGCCGACTGTGCTATTGCTAGAGTTAACTGCTGTAAGTGAGAGGTTTTTGTACCAATGATAATAATATAATACTAAATAAAACCTCGCTGATGCGGACCTAGTGCACAGAAAAAAAGGATTTCTTTAAGCAAGAAAAATATTTTTCTTGACATGGTAATTAATTATAAGGAAAATTGTCTTATTTCAAGTAATATTTGTTTATTTCTAGATATTGACTCTCTCAAAACAAATAAATAATACTCTTAGTGCAATTTTTACAATCAAGGAAAAATATTTTAAATGAAGTAAAAGTAAAATTAATCTAAGAAATTTAAATATTATTGTTTTAATATAATGAAATACTTACTTCAAAATGAAAGTATATTTATCTTTCTATCGTTCCGCCCTTTGTTACTAGATGGCGCTGGCGGTAGCATCCTGAATCGCGCTATCGAGATGTTCTTTACGAAACTATAAGTAAAAATTGTAACTTTGATATAATTAAGAGATTAAAGCCTGTACTAAGTCGCTTCCAAGCTATTGGAACTATCTTGGTCTTCCTTTGATATTCTGTGTTCCTAGGATAGTCTATTACTGCGGCACTAAACCCTGCGCTTTTACGCCTGTGAAACGTAGTGGTTGGGTCCGTGCGTACGGCTACAAACCCTGTCTTAAAATTAAGTATATTTTATATAAAGCGAAGTTGTTTACTTGCTGAATTCAAATCAACATTTTCTTAAAATAAAAAAAACATTCTAAGCTTACACCAAAAGAATCGTCGACTTACAATAAGAATACTAATAATTCTTGGTGAAAGATAGAATGCCTTAAATCAAGTGAAATTGTCTTCATTCAAGATTTGTTTTAATGTCAATTTAATTAAGATATTTTTTCCTTTACGTAAGAAAATAATAGTTTCCATATATATGAAACAACCATAATCTTGGTTTAATGCAATTTGCTTTCATGCAAGTATTTTTTGCTTATTTTAAGAAAACCGTTTTTTCTGTGTGGTAAAAGAAGAGCTGGTCGTCCTAGAAAGCGATGGATACAGCTTCCCGATCCGATCCGAACCCCTCGGAGAATCTAGTAGGACACGGGGACGCGTACTAATGCGCGATGCCGTTCCAGAAAACTTCCGAAGGTGATTCGTTTCACACAGCTTGAGGAACCCTTTAAGTTTCTCGCCGTCTCCAAACAAGCCCGGTGAAGCTGAAAATGCCGTCTGAGGCAATCAGCAAATTCTGTCCAAAAAAAAAACGAGCCTTCCCTATGGATGGACAGAGAGAACGAGCCGTAAACCACCACGCGGGCCCAGTGCGGACTGGTGGTTGTTAACGACTGCTAATGCAGCCGGGACCAACGGCTTTACGTGCCTTCCAAAACACGAAGGAGATCGAAATGGTAGGTAAATTTTTGGTTTTGCTGACATGCATACTTAGCTGATGACGATTCCCAAAACACTCACCATTTAGTCGCTATGTCCCTGGGTAAATACATATATGGGACACGAGGTGACCGAAATATGGGAAAATACGTCTACCGAAATCATCCCAATTACCCTATCGACAAACGAGCTAATCTCAGCTTCCCAGCCACGTGAGTGAACACCTAAAAAGGCTGAAATTCATCGGCGGCTCGCTTGCAGCAAACATGCAAACCGCGCACATTTTCCACCGATTTCAGTTGCTCGTACCCTGACTCCGGCCGACTGTGCTATTGCTAGAGTTAACTGCTGAAAGTGAGAGGTTTTTGTACCAATGATAATAATATAATACTAAATAAAACCTCGCTGATGCGGACCTAGTGGTAAAAGAAGAGCTGGTCGTCCTAGAAAGCGATGGATACAGCTTCCCGATCCGATCCGAACCCCTCGGAGAATCTACTAGGTAACGGTGACACGCACTGGCGCGTGATGTCATTCCCTCTGGAAAACCTCTGACGGTGTTTCGTTTCACACGGCTTGAGGAACCCTTTAAGTTACTCGCCGACCCCAAAAAGTCTGGTGACGCTGAAAATGCCATCTGAGGTGAACAGCAAACTTCCTCAAAAAAAAAGGTTTATAAAATCAAACACCGCAACATCTGGCATCAACATTGGGGGTTCCCAATAATAAAATACAAATATTTATATCAATTTCTTTGTTTAAAAAGAAAGGAAATTTAGAGTCTCTTATACTAATATTATAAAGAGGAAACCTTTGTATTTTTGTATGTATGTATGTAGGTATGTTTGCAACGAATAAACTTAAAAACTACTGAACCGATTAAAAAAATTATTTCACCATTAGAATGCTACATTAGCGCTGAGTAACATAGGCTATATTAAAAAAAATGTCCACCCGTGCGAAGCAGGGACGGGCCGCTAGTATTATTATAATGAATGAAACCTACTTGGCCGCGACGCTGGAGTCTATGGGCGCGCCGAAGTTGTCCTGTCCCCGTCGCCGCGTGACGTCACCCACGGAGATACGCGAGCCGTTCTGCGCGATCCACTGCTCTTTCACCACCACACTCACCACTTGGTCACGGAGTCTCTGCAATAACAAAAGCTTTTCTAAGACCCAGAGGTTCGATTCCCAGCGGGGGGTACACGTTTGTGTACTCGGTTTGGTTGGTGGTAGGGCTTGTTTGTCTACCACCGTCTTATCTTTTGTCGCCATAACATCAGTTTGTAGTGCCTCAGTAGTTGAGGGTTCCGGGTGAAGTGCGCTTTTATCTTCGGCCTTATCGTCACTTAACGTCAGGTGAGATAAAGGTCAAATGCATAGAAATAAAATATCAAGAAAATCTTTTCATTCCGATCCAAACACTGATGAATATAGTAGAGGACGGTGGACGGTGGACGGTGCCCCGCGGTTTCACCAGCGTTAAAAAATATTTTCCCGTTTTTGCAACATTTTTCACTGCTGCTCCACTCCTATTAAACATAGCGTGATGTATTATAGCCTATAGCCTTACTCAATAAAGGGACCATTCAACACAAACATTTTTTTCAATTCGAACCAGTAGTTCCTGAGATTAGCGCGTTCAACCAAACAAACAAACTCTTCAGCTTTATAACATTAGTATAAATTAAGTGTTTGTAAACATGCATTACTGTTGGCAAATAAAACAAAAGTGCAATGTTACTTTTTAAATTCTCTCTAGAAGTCCGTGTAAGGTAATAAAGCTCCACATCTTAATGAGATAGTCCCGGGGTACGTCGTTTTTCACTTCTCATTACTATTATCACTAATCATCATCATATGACAACAAAATATATGTTATCTATTTATATAGTAACTTGTAAGAAAATTACTTTGACACTGGCTAAATGTACTAATAGCACAGAGCCATCAACTTAAGGAAAAAAAACAGTCTAATGATGCACTCCATACTTACATTCCACACCATCATCTCCACAATGTTTTTAGCATCCACTTTAGATTCACCGGTGGCTTGGGCTATCAGTTTACCATTCATGGTCAGAGTAAAGGAGTTGTTCACATACTCACTCTGTAGGTTCACACCGCACACTTGGCAACTGGCTGGAACAATGTGGTATGATGAAAAAAACGTACTACACCCCACCAGCTCACTTTATGTCCCCACAACTGGGGCATAAGCCTTGGAAATGGAAAACGCGGGCCCAGTGCGGTGCGTGGGTTGTTAACGGCAGCTTATACAGCAGGACCAACGGCTTTACATTCCTTCTGAAGCCAGAGTTTGTAATATAATGGGTTTACCCCTTTCGAAACGCCGAGGAGCTCGATGGCGCAGTGGTTAACGCGCCCGGTCTGCGATTGCTGTGGTTAAGCAACTTTCGCAAAGACCGGTCATCAGATGGGTGACCAAAAATTTTCCATCTCGAGTTCCTCCGTGCTTCGGAAGGCACGTAAAGCCGTTGGTCCCGGCTGCATTAGCAGTCGTTAACAACCACCAATCCGCACTGGGCCCGCATGGTGGTCCATGGCCCATTCTCCCTATCCATCCATAGGGAAGGCTCGTGCCCCAGCAGTGGGGATATTAAATGAGCTGATGATGATGATGATGATGATGATGAAACGCCGTTTATTCTAATGCTATTAATAAAGCTTAAAAATAGCAATGAATACTATGAATAACAAGTTCTCCATATAAAAATATATATACTGCAAAATTTCTAATGGTGAGATAAAAATATTACAACTTGGAGATATTTTCTAATAGTGTTACGCAAACACAAAGATGCCTCATTAAAGTCAAATAATTAACAAGTAGCTGACTCGGACGGCGGACTTCGTACCAAATTCTTCTTTTTTATTTTTATTTTTTTTAAATATAGCCTATGTTACTCAGGGCTAATGTAGCATTTAAATGGTGAAAGAATTTTTTAAATCGGTCCAGTAGTTTTTGAGTTTATTCGTTGCAAACATACATACATACAAAAATACAAAGCTTTCTTCTTTATAATATTAGTATAGATAACAACAGAAGTGTAAACTTACTCTGTATGTTCGACAGTTTACCGACCCACGGCCTTATTAACAACACCATTTTCCCAAATTCCGTTTGAAACATACTTTCTCTGAACTCCCTAACTGGCAAGCATTTAACTTTCATCATATCATCCAAGTACTCGTTAGAATCAACTACTTGTGAACTGGTTTTTGTATCAATTTCACCGTTATCATCATTAACTGTTTCAACATCATCGATGTCTGAATCACGAGTTTCAACCTTATGTCCTTGCGCTACAAATTCTATTTTCGCCGATTTACTTGGTGGTGTGCTGGTTATAATGCCACCTTCTCTCTTTACCCCTCTTGCCCTGTCTTCAGCTGCTGTTGATGCCGCAACAAATGTTCTTTGCAGCTTATTTTTTCTTGAGTTCCTGTATGACTGTGCAACCTGTAAATATAAATTTTAATAATTTATAAATAGGTAAAAACAGCCAATCTAACATTACATTATTAGAAAGACAAAGAAAGGAAGGGAAGTTTATTTTTATTTACATACATACATACATACATACATACATTACATACATACATACATACATACAAAAATACAAAGGTTTTCTCTTTATAATGTTTTTATTTTTTTATTTTTTTGTTTATACATAGGCACAATGACGGACATCAAACAGAAAACTTACAATGATAACATTGACAAAAAAATTATTGTACATGCCTGTGCAAAAAATTTGCATTAAAAATTATATAAACAAAACAAAAACTTTTTTTAAATAGCTTGCCTACTTCTTAACTGATCTTTAGTATTTGTAAAAATATTATGATCAGATATTAACAACAGTAGTTGTTGACATTAAATGGGCGCCTTTGGCTTTCAAAGTAAAAAAGTAAATAGTGTTGAATGGTTTCGGCGGGCTGGTTGGAACCACGATGGCTCAATTGGGAGAGCACCTGATCCGGTATGTCAGAAGGATGCAGGTTGAAATCCTGCTTGTGGAAATTTTTTCAACATTTGTATTTTTGTAGCACATTTAAGTACTTTGCGTCGGAATACAAAAATAACTTGGTTGTTTGTGTTTAATTGTTAAACAAATATAAAAACGAGTTTGATTATGATAAACAAGTGCAATGGGCGGAGCACATAGTACAGATGGGCAGACGACGTAATTTATTTTGCATCAAAATTTAAGTTAAAAGTTATTGAAACAAAACAAAAACATTTTACTTATGTGATTACGTGTGTTTACTTTATATTTCAATTGTTAATTACGAAATACATAATATACAACAGCATTGATGTTATTTTCACGTAAACACTAAGATATTACAATATTAATAGGTGTTCATTTTAACTCAGAACGGATAAACATTTCAACAAAGCTGTCTTAGTAAATGTTGTTCCAGTTAAAAGGACCTATCCAACGACATATCTGACTTTGCTATTGGAGGGGTGTATTAATCTGCCCATTGTCCTTTTAATCTAAAACTAATACCTACTAAGAATGGATAATATAACATTTTATCAAAACCACCACGGTTATTGTTTTTGTCTATGATTGTGTGTGTGTGATGTAAACTTAATGAAATATCAATTTATTATACATAATTACTGTTATTCCGTCTCGCTATTGACTAGCAAGCTGATGGACAAACTTCAAGTTGGAAGTGGCACAAGTAAAAAGCTTTATTTACCTCATGAGATAGGCCCGCGACCTCATGCATGAGCTCTGGGGGATACCGACAGCCCATGAATTCCATATTGGTAAACACTCTAGCCAAACAGACCAGTCTCTCTTCAGGATAATCATTTCTCCAACGCAACATAAATGCCTTCCTTAGTTCCCAATGTTCTTCACTTTCATGGTCTTCCCTATGTTTATCCAGGTCCCAGTTAACATCGAAAGACATTTTGGTGGTCTCTATATTAAGTTTTCATTGAATTTTTATGAAAAATAGCATCAAAATAAACAATTTGCACAAACAAATTCGGATCGGAATCGGATAGTCTGATTTTTGTGATTCTGTCACTATTTTGACAGCTAGCTAGCCAATGTTTGTAGGTGATATAACATAATTCTACCATTATGGTTTATAATTGAACATACTTTAGCAACATCGAGTATTACAACGACAATATAATATAAAAAGTAATAGAACAAATAATTTAAAATCATAATATTACTTGTATATATAAAAATCTTCGAGAAAACCAAGATCTAAAAGTACAAAGCAAGACTGTAGTATTAAAAAAACTACCAAAAACAGGAAAAAAGGCAAAATTTTCATTTGAAAAGCAAAGCGCTGTCAAATCAATCAATCACCCACCGATCGCTCAAAGAATTTGAAAGAACTTAGCGCGATGAGAAGATAATATTTAGGTTCCGCAGAGAGGGAACCTAAGTGGTAAGTAATCTTTTATCTTTGATTGTAACTCTATTTGCGTAATATTTTTGTGCGAAATTTGACTTAAACTGCGCCAGCCAGTGTCTACCTCCTAACTTTACTTGTTGCTTTAGATTCGTCTGCCTTTAAGGTTCCAGTCCCTAACTAAAAACTGAAGGCATTCTTCGCAAGATAACTTATTGTTTCGACGAAGAAGCCGACTTCCAAACATGTATAATTCAAGCTATGGGCGTAGGACTCGTACAAGGTGAGCACAATATGTTAGCTAATGAAAAAGGATTTAAGCGAGGTGCATTGAAAAATACACGTGTTTTTGTTATCTAGCTAACAAATAAATCATTTACAATTAAAACTTCCAAGAAATCACTTGTCTAAATGGGGAAAAAAACATTGTTTTCAACACCTTCTATTGCTCCACTGCTGGGTACATAAACTTAAGTACCTACTATTGAAAATACCTTAACACGTTGACTGCCTTAAAACCAGACACAATAGAAATTTAATTGTTGACTATGCACATGTGCGGGGTTGGCATTGAATGGGTTAACCCACTGGCTTAATGAGGGTTGGTGGCTTTTAGCAACTGCTATCTTATGCCGACCACCTGGGCCAACAATTTTACATGTCTTCTAAGCATGGAAGAGCTTAAAATATTGTAATTTGATTACCTACCAGTGACAGGACATTGCGAAAGTTGCTTATCTTGCGAGATAATTTTAATTTACCAGCAGTTGCGCCATCAACCTCTGACCGACCGTGACATCAATTAATGCATTATTTCCCGCACACCTATTTTGGCTACGACGTCAATTATATTATGTAAGTAAATAACGCATCAATTGATGTCGCTGTTGGTCACAGGTTAACCTAATCGTTTAGTTTTACAAAAATCTAGATCTGCCCGTTGTTTTAAATATTGTTGTACCTTTTATGATGAAGACTGACCGAAGGATAACATTATAATGTTACATGTTTGATGTAAAAATCCACATGGTCAGTACAGTGAGCCGAGCTGCTCACAGCGAGCTCCACTGCTATCTGTCAGACAGCAATGACTTATCAAGCTCGAGAATGGTGTTTAACAGTTACAATGTTTGCTAAATTTAAATATAAAATATGTACTATAATTTTTAAATTTTTGTTGCTTATGTACAGTAATTAGAAGGTAGGTAGGTAAGGAATGGGTATTATTGGGTAGTGCAACTTTGTGGGGTTTTATGATGATATCTTAATGTGTTTGATTTATTTATGGACACCGTTTTGGATGTGTCCCATTATGTATATGCCATATAAGTAAAGTACTGTTACTACAGCTACAGAAGAAATAATAGTACTTCCTAATGCCATATAAAAATGATATTATCATAGTCGTAACATCATGACATTATGATGTTCCTGATCTGCAAGAGCTCTTCATTCGAAATGTGAACAAACATCTCTGTGGTCATCAGCTAAAGCTAAAGCTATGTCGATCATTGGTAAGGCGAGATCCCAAGAAATATTTCTTACCTAACTGAATTGTCGCAGAGTGGAATAAGCTTCCCTAAGAAGTCAAGCGCTCCGTCGATAAATGCAATTAAGAACATCACCAGCTCATTTTTATGTCCCCACTGCTGGGGCATGAGCCTTCCTTATGGATGGATGGGGCGAACAGGCCATAAACCACCAGACGGGCCCAGTGCGGATTGTTGGTTGTCAACAACTGCTAATGCAGCCGGGACAAACGGCTTTACGTGCCTTCCAAAGTATTAGGTGCTCGAGATGATAAATCTTTGGTCATCCATCCGTTGACTATGATCTTTTCGTATTTAACTTAGCAATCACAGACCGGGCGCGTTAACCACTGCGCTATCAAGTTCCTAGTATTTAAGAACACGCTAGTTTAATTATCCGAATCACATGACGAGCACGCATCAACGCATTGAGCTGCTAGTGTATTCTCCTCCCAAATAGTATTTATTTATCACGGGCCTGGAATTCCCCAACACCATACTGTCAGACCAAAAAACACAATAAGGGCTTTCGGCATAAAACGAAACGCACCTGATTACATTGAAATGAGGGTACGCATAACCACAGATTAGTTAATAGTTACTACGTGCATAACTAAAACTTTTAATAAAAAAAAAATCTAAATAAGAGATTATGGCTTACCTAAAATCTCGACAAATATCAATTTAGGTTCATTGGCGGGCGTTTTACTGAGGATGCTATTTTAAAGTACGCATAACTAAAACTTTTAATAAAAAAAATCTAAATAAGAGATTATGGCTTACCTAAAATCTCGACACATATCAATTTAGGTTAATTGGCGGGCGTTCTACTGAGGATGCTATTTTAAAATTAACGTCGACGATAGTTAAAAACTTGAAGTCGAGGAATATAACAATAGGCATGTTCCTTGACCTCTCCAAGGCATTTGACACTGTTTAGGTACCCATTCTCCTTAAAAGCTAGCGCATAAAGGTGTCAGGGGGTTACCTCTACATATCTTCAGGAGTTACCTCTACATATCTTCAGGAGTTACCTTACTGATAGAACACAGAGTGTGTTTTGAATGGTTTTGTTAGTGGGGAAGAGTTCGTTAACTATGGTGTTCCACAGGGAAGTGTCCTTGGACCAACCCTCTGTCTGATTTATATCAACGATTTATGTAATATGTCACTCCCTAAGACTCGAGTAGTTCATACGCTGACGACACAGCTATAATTATTCATGGCGAAACCTGGATGGAAACATGAAAATACTGAAAATTCCCTTTTTATCTATTATGAAATGGCTCTCCAGCAATAAACTTACTCTAAATTTAACTAAAACTAATTGCTTGACATTTTCGACTAATAAACACTTACAACCTACTTGCGATTTCTATTTCATCATGGCTCACACATGTTGCCAAATTAAAAATGCCTCATGTACATGTGCAAAAATATATCGGGCTAAGGATATTAAATATCTTGGAGTCATTGTAGACTGTAACTTATCATGGAAGTTGCAAATTAAGACTCTTGTTACACGGGTGAGAAAACTGATCTTCGTATTTAAAAACCTTCGATCAAGTGCAGATGCATCTACTCTCAACCTGCCCAATCCTCTAAATGCCACTACACGTTTACAGAATACACTAAACATGCATACTAGTTTAGGCCCAAGACACCGTACTCGTAGCGTACGAGCCGGTTCACACGCGCTCTATACCAGGTACAGACATGTACCTGGGCGCTTCTTCCCACCACCACGGCCCGGTCAACCCGAGCCGAGGTCCGAGCTTTTAGAGACGCCCTCGGGTTGTTCCGCTCCCTGATCTAATCCAAACCCTACGGAGAATCTAGTAGGGCCCGGGGACACGCACTAGGGCGTGATGCCGTTCCCTCTAGAAAACCTCCGAAGGTGATTCGTTTCACATGACTTGAGGAACCCTTTAAGTTTCTCGCCGCCTCCAAACAAGCCCGGTGAAGCTGAAAATACCGTCGGAGGCAATCAGCAAAGTGTCAAAAAAAAATTCTACTCTCAAAACGGTTTTTTTTACCCTAGCCCAATCGATAATTTCCTATTGCATTACTGTTTGAGGCGGCTGCGGTAAAATTCAATTACTGCGCCTCAAAAGGGTACAAACAGCAGTTTTGAAAGTATTAACGTACTAAGCCGTTTACTTTTCCCACCTCTTAGTTGTACAAGTGATGTAAAGTTTTTACTGTTAGAAAAATATTTGTTTACTATTTTTATCTCAGCGGAAAATTGTACAACAGGATCAACAAAATATTAAATATTTACCCTCTTACATATCGTGCAACCAGGAACAAACTATTGGAATGGCTTTTGTCACTTCATTTAAAAGAATTACCAATTTAAACAAATTCTAATCATGATTGCATATACACACAAACACACACTAGTACACAGCTAAATTTATAGTTACATTTTACATTTACAGTTACAGTACACATACAAAAAAAAGAGAGGCTTATAGGGAGTTATACGGGTTTTAACTTTTCACATTCAATTCACAAATCATAATAAATATACTTTGACAAGTAAATTAGCGTCATCTCTTACAGGAATGACATACCACTAGATGACAACCCCCAGACTCTACCTTTATATAAACTAGTCGAAAAAATCGATAATAACAAGCTTCAGCACTACTTGGAACTGATAGTAATATTCTTAAAGAGCAGCAAGAGAGACCTTTGGTTTCCAGAAATAACACCACAACTGGACGCTTTCTTGGTGAGGGTGATAAGAGATGAGCAGAATATGAAGAAGCTGATTGATAAGTTTGATAGCAAAAGCAGACACTATGCTCAACAGATATTACACATTTTAAAGCAGAATGAGGGTGTATACAGTCTGACTTATAATTATAACAGCAGTGGAATTGATAAGTAAGTATTTTTGTACGCACGCACGCACGCATGCATGTACGCACGTACGCACGAAAGCAAGCACGTACGCAGGCACGCACGTACGCAGGCACGCACGTACGCAGGCTCGCACGCACGCACGCAGGCACGCACACGCACGCATGCATGCATTCGTCGGATTGCCTGTATGAAATCAGCAGGCGTAAAATTTTTGAACTTTTATTTTCAAAATTGTTTTTAAACCTTTCACCGCATCTGATTCTACTTTTGGTACGTTCAAGCACATTGCCGGAACATTGCTACAGTAATGTTTTCATCCTTAGATAGTAAGTCATTTGCTCGTATTAAAAATACACCCGTCATTCTGATAACAGGCTGGCGGCTCACTAACTTTCTGAAATAACTCTGGTTTTTTAAAAGCACATTGCTTTAAATTTTACGCACATTCCTCACATTGCTAGAACATTGCTTTCATGTGTATATAATCACGGTTTATTGACGTACACCCGTCATCCTGATGTTCACGCATTATCTAGTCAAGTATGCTATACATACTAGGCGGCATCTAAAATAAAATTAAAAATTAAAAAACATCCACTGTTCTGTTAAGCGCCGAGTGTTGTGCAAGCATGTGTACATGAATTTACTCGTATATTTTTATGAAACCTTAATAAAATAATTTAGTATTATTTTATTATTTTATATGTATTTTAATTTTCAGTGGACTAGTGTACAAAAAAGTGTTCCCTGTTGACGAAACACCAACAGATTCGGTTCTCGTCAGGCGGTTGTAAGTAATAGTCATAGTCATAGTCATAGATATTTATTGCATCATGTTGTACAAGGAAAAACTATTTAACAACTATTTAGTATAGTAATTATTAACGGGTTAGTTACCATCAAGTTTTTTGAGGAGCTCGATGGCGCAGTGGTTAACTCGCCCTCCGCGATCGCAAAGGTTAAGCAACTTACGCAAAGTCCGGTCATTAGATGGATTAGCAGTCGTTTACAACCACCGCCCCGCACTGGGCCCGCGTGGTGGTTTATGGCCTGTTCTCTATGTTGTGTTTCCATCTAAAGCTCGTGCCCTAGCAGTGGTTCCCGATCCGATCCGAACCCTTCGGAGAATCTAGTAGGGCACGGGGACGCGCACTAGTGCGTGATGCCGTTTCCTCTAGAAAACCTCCGAAGGTGATTCGTTTCACACGGCTTGCAGAGCCGTCTTTAACCTATTGCAGGCCCTGGGCACTTACGGATAATGGGGTCCTTATGCTACGCTAGATTTTAGTAAAACAGGCAAAAGGAGTAGATAAGCAAAACTCGAGATATTTTTATTATTTATTTGCAGCCAGATAAAGTTGCCAGTGTAGGCCTCTGGTTTATTTGAATTAAAAAGCAAAAAAGTCAATAAGTTAGTAATTCTTGTTTCGCAAAACAAATATATTTATCGGTAATATCGTTTATCGGTTAGTGATCTGGCTGGAACAAGAGGGCCCCATCGATTGCACGGCCCTGGGCACTTGCCCAGAGTGCCCAGTGGTTAAGAGAAGCCTGACGGCTTGAGGAACCTTTTAACTATCTCGCCGCCCCCCAAAAAAGCCCCGTGAAGCTCAAAATGCCGTCTGAGACAATCAGCAAACTCTAAAAAAAACCTGGCAGTGGGGACATAAAATGAACTGGTCATGATGTGATGTTATTGTTGTTTTTGAGTACCTTTACGCTTTTTATACTTCTTCGCCTTCTTCTTTTCCTTCTTATTCTTCTCCGCCTTCTTCTTTTTCATCTTAATGAAATAAATTTAGAACTTAATCTTAATAAAACTAAAATTATTCAATTTAAACCCTACCAAAAATCAGCACAAAAATATCATACAAATATAAAAATACTCAACTTGACTCTGTACAATCGGCCACTTTGTTAGGAATAGTTCTGGTTACCCACTTGAATTGGAAACCACATATCCAACAGTTACTAAATAGATTGTCCTCATTTATTTACGCTCTGCAACACCTTAAAAGAGTAACAGATTTTAAGACCGCCGTTACTGCTTATTACGCATATGCACACTCAAGACTCTCCTACGGAATAACTCTGTGGAGGAACTCAAGTGATATACAGAAAGTTTCATCTTCCAAAAGGAGTGTATCCGGATATTAACACAGATTGACAAACTAGAATCATGTAGACCCTAATTTGTCAAACATAAAATATTAACTCACTCTAACATCGATGTACATTCTAGAATCTAGTAAATTTATTAAAAAACACCCATACCTATACTCCCCAATAAAAACAATTAAAAGAAACAATAGAAATTTAAATAAACTTAAAGTCGGATGCAAAACTGCAAGTTTCAAGTTTCTTTATGATAGCGAGCGAGCGGCGCGTGGCAGTGGTGTGACAACGGCGCACGACAAGAATACGCACGCACACTAATATCTGTACAGAGTAGGCTGGTGATTTAATTAGAGCAATGTTTACTTTCGTAAAATCATAGGCGTCTGGGTAAAAAATTATAAAAGTCTTAATATTTTCATATTCATATTATTTTATTGAAAAATAAGACAACAGTGGCCTACGGAATATCAATACAAACATTTTGATATCGGATCATTGTTTCATTTGTGCTATATTTACAAAGTGTCTGAAGAAATAAGTTTTTAGATATCATTACTTTTACGTATTGTTTATGCTGTTTCTGGGTATTTGTTCCAAGTTCCAAGACAACCATGGCCTTGTGAAAGGATCAAGCTAACCTACACTAGTTTAATGTATATGACCTATTCAGAGCCTAGCACTAGTGACTTAAAAACACGTAAACTTTCGAAATTCCGCGCGGCACCCCCTTAAGTAATCTAGTTGGACCTCTTAAGTACTTGCTGTGCCCTTGCAGGGCGTCACATGTATACCTACTGGAATTTTCAGTTTATGTACCTATAATAATATATATCTATAAAAATGTAATGTGACATGCAGTAAACAAATTTGAATTTGAATGTATTTCAGCCTGGAAACTATGCGAGTCATCAACAATAATCCTAGTAAAAAACCGCCGGATCCAAAGAAAGTCATACCTACCTTCAAAAAGACAGATTGGATCAACGCAATGATGAGTTTCATCAAAGATGACACGAAGCAGAGTTTGAAATATCCCGAAATGTCGTTTGACGAGTCCAATTACGTGTACTCTTTAACACGCCAGCGTAGCGCGGACGTGGATGATGATATGGACGTAAAAGAGCTGTTTCAAAATCTGAACGATGCAATAGATAATTTGACTGCAATGCAAGTGACTTTGAAAGGCAGCTTCTTGTATGTCGGTGATGATATAGTGTGAGTTTTTTTTTTTCATTAATTTTTGAAGTGAAAACTTCTTTAGCGGCGTTGTGCACTTTTTTTGGAATGGGTAAAAAATGTTAAACTCGCGTCAGGACACGTGACCGTCAGGCGCGACTGTTTCAGGCAACGTTCGAAAGATGGCGCTGCTAGTTCTCCAAGCATGACTGTGATTCTACAAATCTTATAAGGTTATCCCAGCTGCCGACAGATGGCTCTAAACTTCAATTATTTTTATCTCTTGTACGAACAAAACTATTACATGCAAAGTTTATAATAATAACTTTTTAATGTAATATAAATTGTCATGTTTGTGTACGATAGCCCAATAAATAAATATTGTATTCTACCACATAAATGAGAGTACTTTTATACTGATAATTAAAGCAATTCGTGCAAAATTATTCCCTAACCATTCCAAAATATCAAAAATGCACAACGTTAATTTTCAAGTTTTCACTTCTGCCGGCACTCCCAGGGTGCAACCAGTCTGTTTTGTATTAAGGATGCGCCGACCATAAAATGCCAAAAATGCAGTCACGGTAAGTTGATATAATTGAAAATACTATTGTATTAAATAAACAAAATATATAATTATTATCAAAGGGAACGTGTTTACAATTAGTCCGATCCATAAATTCATAACACACTGTAGTTTTTTCTACAATATAATTTTAAGTTGGGCAAAAATCATGAAAACGAGTGATGGCGTTTAGTTGATATCTTAAAGTTCATCTAAATTATTGTATTTCTGATTTTGTCTAAACAATCACCAATGGTCTGCACCACAAATCGTCCGTGTCACATTTTCGATTTATCGAGCGGTTTTTTAATGATTATTTTTCAACTTAACACGTTAAATTCCCCATACAAAATTAGCCAATTTTATTTTACAAAATTAATTAAAAAATTCACAGATTTCGTAGTCCCCGTAAGAATCGGAGCATTGAAAATGAATACAACAATTTACGAAAAAAAAACCATTTTATTTTAAATAACACAATTCTAACTTGAATGCACTTCTCGCCTGCATTCGCATCTTTTAACACCATTACCATGACGATCGGTCAATAATCAAAGAAGCTACACCCGTTTTTCTACAATACCAAATCTAAAGGGACCACCTACAGGTCACAATTATTAACCGATTTTCAAAATTTTTTCGCCATTTTGTAGCTAATCTAATACCCTAGGACCCTTTTTTTTTAAGTCTGTTTTCTTTTTGAAATATTTACAATTTAGTATACAAACGCCCCCAAAAAACCCGATTTTTTTACATTTTTCAACATTTCAAAAAAAGTTTCCAGCCGATTTTCAAAATTCAAACGCTCACACATGTCTCGATAAATTCCTCAACTCTTGGTATTATTTCCATCTCGATTCTCCCAAAATCCTCGGAGCTATGGCCAAAAATACGTCTCAGGCTGTTTGCATCTGATAACCATTTTCAATGGTAAAATTCTGGCCGCGCGGCATCAAATAAATATGGACGAAGACATTTCAAATAAAATATATGACACTTGTCACTCACGGACGGCGCACCCTTAACATACAGGAAGTTAGGAAAAGTACACACAACTCAATTACGACCTTCGTAGTCCAGTGGCTTGCACGCCGGACTTTGGGCGGCGCTAACTCAGGTCCCGGGCTCGATTCCCGGTCGGGTCAATGTCGAAAAACGAACTTTTCGATATTAATGTATGTGATGTTGTCTAATATTGTCTAATATGGTTGCATTTCAGCCGGTTCTCTGTAGAGAAAGTGTCAATTAATAACAACAATAAAACGAAAAGGTGAGTCTGAATATTTAAATTGCAATATAACGTTCCGATCCTTAAAAGTTCTGTGTAGTGTTAGCGTAAACTTTAGAAAACAACTACCCACATCCACGTTAATATTATTTTGCATGCTATTATCACACTGTTTTCTGTTTTTTACTCTGGGCTAAAACATCTCTTGTATGTTTTAAAATAGTTTTAACTTTAATGTAAGTTTTTAAATGTTTTTTTTTTCTTTTTCAGACCAGTTGGTCAGAACGGCAATGCTTCAGAAAAACAGTAAGTATTAAATAATGTTTTTTTTTCATATTACAACTGGATTTGCTATAGTTATTATTATTTCAGTAAAAATCGACATGATTATTTCTTTTAAATATATTTTAAGAACTTATAAATATACACACGATATATTGCGATATATTTTTATTATTTATTAGCAATTAATTATCATAATTGCTAAGAAAAATTGTTGTAAAAACAAACTTAAGAAAACGTGTTTTTTTGTAAAACATATTTATAAAATGTTGGTAGGTATATAACTGAATTTATGTATCATCATCATCATCATCATCATCATCATCATCATCATCATCATCATCATCATCATCATCATCATTATCATCATCATGCCTTCAGCCAAAAGACGCCCACTGCTGGACAAAGGCCGACGACGATTCATAAGCAAATTTTTAAAGTTTATTTACATAATTTGAAAAAAAAACAAAGTGTTGAAAAAAATTCACGAGCGGGATTCGAACCCGCAACCCATGACATGCTGGGTCAAGTGCAGTACCAACTATGCTATCGATTTATTGGAATAGAAAAAAATTACTTTGAAATTTGAACGGTTTAGTGCAAATCTATACTAATATTATAAAGAGGAAAGCTTTGTATTTTTGTATGTATGTATGTATGTTTGCAACGAATAAACTCAAAAACTACTGGACCGATTTAAAAAATTCTTTTACCATTAGAATGCTACATTACGAAGTCCGCCGGGTCAACTATTTATGCATAAAGATAATAAATATTCTTAATACTTCACAGAGATCTGAACAAATCGAAATCGTCCGACGCAAACTCAGATTCGCATATGACAAAAGCCGAAAAAGCGTTAGAGAGAAAGAAACAACTTATTGAAAATTTGGAAAGGCCTTTCATAAAGACGACATTGAAAATGATTTTGAACTTTGTGAACACGGCCACAGAGGTGAGTCTCGTGTTCTCCAACGCGACCGAGGATCAGTGCAGTTTCATTCAGTCAGCTTGTACTATGGCTCGGAACCCAAAGTTGTTAGCATACTTCACCGATGATTGTCAAGAGATATTAAGGAATATCAATAGGAGTTTGTACGCTAACCGCTGGTGTGAGATGAAGGTGGAAGTAGCTAAAGCAAGGAAGAATTATAAGCTCAGGTACGTATGTAGTAGTCAAAATCAATGTTTTTTTTTTAAACTTAAATATTTTTTTTAAGTTTTTGTATTCACAATGCTCTAAGTAGGTAGTTAAAAGATGAAATTAAAAAAAAAATAATCAACCAGTCTGAGGAAGTTCGAGTGGAAATCGAACCCACGAGCCTTAGGTTACCGGTCTAATGCTCTGACCGCTGACCTACATACCAGGACCTCCAGAAGACACGTTAAATTTTTCTAGTACTTTGTGATTTACCTTCATCATCTCAGCCAAAAGACGTCCACTGCTGGACAAAAGCCTCCCCCAAGGATCTCCACAACAATCGGATTTGTGCTGCTCGCATCCAGCGGCTTCCTACGACCTTCACCAGATCGTCGGTCCACCTTGTTGGCGGCCTGCCCACACTGCGCTTTCCGGTACGCGGTCGCCACTCGAGGACTGTTCCGCCCCAGCGGCCATCAGTCCTGCGAGCAATGTGCCCTGCCCACTGCCACTTGAACTTAGCAACTCTTCGGGCTATGTCCGTCACCTTTGTTTTTCTGCGGATCTCTTCATTTTTGATTCGATCACGCAGAGAAACCCCGAGCATAGCCCTCTCCATTGCTCTTTGAGTGACCTTGAGCCTTCTGAAAAGGCCCATAGTGAGCGACCACGTCTCAGTCGCGTATGTCATCACTGGCAACACACACTGGTCAAAGACCGTCTTGAAACACTGCGGTATATCAGACGAAAAGATATTTCGTATCTTACCGAACACTGCCCAGCCTAATTGGATTCGACGATTGACCTCTTAGCTGAAGTTGGACCTACTTAGCTGGACCGTTTGTCCAAACGGTTCGTACACAACTTCAAGGGCAGAGTCCCCAACTTCAGAGGAGTGGGTACGACACGTGAGTTCGATATAACTTTTGTCTTCTCCATATTCATTTTAAAACCTATTTGTTGAGAGACTCTGTTGAGGTCACCGAGCATTGTGCCGAGGTCTTCCAGGGTCTCAGCCATGACCACTATATCGTCAGCAAATCGAAGGTGAGTGATGTACTATACGCCGTTGACGTTGATGCTGTTGATGACGTTAAGCTTGAAAACATCTTCCAGTGCAGCAGTGAACAGTTCCGGTGATATCACATCTCCCTGTCTCACTCCTCGCTGCAACTGGATAGGTTTCGAGCTCTGGTCCTGAAGACGGACTGACGTTGTGGCGCTTTCTTACAAAACGATTTACGTTCACATCGACGTAATACCGTCTCCAGTCTAGCACTGAACTAAATGTTACAATTTTGTTTATATTTCAATGATAGTTATCTAAATGTTCAAATAATTTTTAACGCAAATTTTGTTGAACAAATTTGAATTTGAATGAGCGCCTTTGGCTTTCAAAGTAAAAAGTGTTGAATAATTTCGGCGGGCTGGTTAGAACCACGATAGCTCAATTGGAAGAGCACCTAACCCGGAATGTCAGAAGGGTGCAGGTTCAAATCCTGCTCGTGGGAATTTTTTCAACATTTGTGTTTTTGTGATTGTTATCTGTTTTGTTGTCCAAATAAATAAATACCGCTGGCTTGCAGGTCGTGGGTTCGATTACCACTTGAGCTTCCTGAGACTGATTGATGTTTTCTAGTAAAAATGTCGGCGAGAGGGTGCCTGACGGCCGAGCCATTTCAATTTGGTTCGTCAGTTTAATTTTAATTAATTTCATTGTTTTAATTTTTATATAATGTAATGACTTGCCGTGTATAACTTTCCAAGTTATATGGTCAATAAATCATTATATTCTCTGTTTTATTCTCAATAAAATTGTCTATCTTGGATCTTTAACCGCCTCTATGGTCTAGTGGTTAAGACCACCGGTTTAGATTCAGAGGTCCCGGGTTCAATTCCCAGTGGGGGTCTATATGTTTGTGTATTCGGTTTGGTTGGTGGTAGGGCTTGTTTGCCCGTCTGGCTAGTTACCACCATCCACAGTGTGGGATTTGGTATCATTTTCGGCCACCTTAGTTTTATGTTTTCATTTGATCCGTTATTATCAATTTGAGGATCAGGTAAAACTCCCAGAATTTTATCTTACATAGTTTTGGAGATATTTGAGAACTCGAGAAAAATCCATAGAAACCTGAAAAACGTAATTTCTCAGTTTATATATGTTTTTAAAAGTTTCCTAAATATATGTTTTATTGAGATAATTTTTAAGCACCATTATCTTTCAATTAAAGTTGAAAATTACAGTCCTATACGACAATATAATAATTTTTCTCAAGTATTGAACCATATTTTTTTCTCGATAATCACACAATATTAGCGATTTATTTTTATGAAAATCAATTAAGTATAATTAGAACTAACACCAAAAAAAAAACTGTATTAAAATAACGCATGATTGCCGATATTTATTTATTTTAATATTATAGGAAGGGTTGTCATCTAGTCATTCAATAGTGTTCAGTAAGTACTGCATACGCTTTAAGTGGATGTTGTTCGACCAAATTCTGGGACCAGCAATGACGGCAATACTGTTCGGACAGCATTATCAGATGGAAATCGCCAAACTTTTGCAAACATTTTAGACATTGACGAATTGCTAGTGGACGATTTTCACACAATTTTGGTTGCTCTTTCGAGTGGTTTGCCGATAGATGTTGCAAAATTTCGAGTGTTTTGTGCTTCCGTGGCTGAAAAATATGTAGAAAAATACAACTGGTGCTATATGTCAGTCACTGTACACAAAATACTCTTACATGAATGGCAAATCATTGAAGCGAGTCCTTTACCGATAGGAATGCTGTCCGAGCAGGCAGGTGAATCCAGAAATAAATCTGGCGATATGACCGAGAGCATCACACAAGAAAATTAGATAGAAAAACCACAATCCTCGACCTCTTTTGCCGTGCTCTCGAGTCTTCGGACCCCTACCTAACGAACTAAAATCCCTAGAAAACCGTGCAAGTAAAAAAAAAGCGATTACCTATTCCACATAAAGTTTTGTCACTTTTGAAAACAACAGAACCAACACCCAAGACCAGCGTCAGGTTTTCCTATAAACTAGGAGGCCTGACATCATACTGAGCGGGGGCACCTGTTAGTGCCACTTATTTTTTTAATTTTTGATGTAATGATGTGTGTTGTGGCACTAATAAATGTTTTCCATTGTATTCTAGTCTATTCTATTCAACATTAGAGTCACTTATTAACGAAGACACAGATCTAATTCTTTGCACAGATGAAGTCCTCATTAATTCTGATGATGAATGAAAATACTTATAATATCACTAGCTGTGCCCAGCGGTTTCACCCGCGTTAATTAGCGACTGTTCCACTCCTATTAGTCATAGCGTGATGTAATATAGCCTATAGCCTTCCTCAATAAATGGACTATTCAACACAAAAAGAATTTTTCAATTCGAACCAGTAGTTCCTGAGATTAGCGCGTTCAAACAAACAAACAAACTCTTCAGCTTTATAATATTAGTATAGATTTAACTTCCGTTCACACAGCTCATTTAAAATATTTATTTATTATTTACTAGTTGTCGACCGCGACTTCGTTCGCGAAGACTACACTATCACACCCGTTACCAGGATAAAAAGTCCTGTATTCTAGTCCAGGTCATGGTCTGTCTATGTGCAAAGTTTCATCCAAATCCGTTCAGCCATTTTCACGTGATGCGCGGTCAAATACACAGACAAACCGATAAACAGACAAAAAATCTAAAAACTGTTGGAACGTTATCAATTCTAAGTATCCCCAGCCAATTTTTTTTCGAATATCTTCCATGTACAGACTTTCGACCCTCTTTAGCTTTATTATATGTATACATAGATTAATAAAACACTTGTACGGTTAAATTATGCGAGAAATTATTTGGGAAGTGTTAATTTTTTTTTATAAAACAAGGGTAACCCCGAATTGTCAACCCTATTCCTATAGAAATCAGAAAAAAACTTAGAAGTGCCATAAATGCTGAATCATACAAGATTAGTGTTTGAAAATTTAAATTAATATGGGTACTCTTATGCTTAATGCAATACAGATGTAATAAATCGCTAATATTGTAAAATAATCCAATAAAATAAAAATAACTAAAAAAAAATAAAAAATACATAACTTTTTATGTAGTTAAGGTACAATGCTGAGTTTTTAATATACGAGGGGAGGTCAATAAGTTCGCGGAATGGAGGGGTTGGTGGGGATAAATTTACTCGTCCAGGTAGGCACCAGTTAAGCACCTCATTAAGAGTATATATACCAAGTTTGAACCTAATCGGGTCATTAACTTTTGAGTTATCGACCTGCAAACAACTAAATCGGGAAGAAGTCAGCCAGTATGGAGAAAATTGAACACCGTGCCGTTATTAAGTTCCTTACCAAGCAAGGAAAATCCACTCAGACGATTTTTCAAGAGCTGTTAGCGGTTTACGCCGACTCTGCCCCTGGTAAAACCATGGTTTACAAGTGGCATGGTCTTTTCAAACAAGGAAGGGAGTCCATTGAAGACGACCCCCGCTCCGGACGGCCAATTGAGGGCACCACACCGGAAATCGTCGAAAAAGTAGAAAAACTTGTATTGGAAGATGCCCGACTGAAGAAGAAGCAACTTGCAGCAATGGTTGGAGTATCCGAATCAAGTATTTTAAATATCCTACATCATCATCTTGGGATGACTAAAGTCAGTGCAAGATGGGTTCCGAGAATGCTCACGCCACTTCAAAAACGCGAGCGTGTCGAGTGCTCTCACCAGTTTCTGGAGCTCCGTGCTCTCGAGTCTTCGGACCCCTACCTAACGAACTAAAATCCCTAGAAAACCGTGCAAGTAAAAAAAAAGCGATTACCTATTCCACATAAAGTTTTGTCACTTTTGAAAACAACAGAACCAACACCCAAGACCAGCGTCAGGTTTTCCTATAAACTAGGAGGCCTGACATCATACTGAGCGGGGGCACCTGTTAGTGCCACTTATTTTTTTAATTTTTGATGTAATGATGTGTGTTGTGGCACTAATAAATGTTTTCCATTGTATTCTAGTCTATTCTATTCAACATTAGAGTCACTTATTAACGAAGACACAGATCTAATTCTTTGCACAGATGAAGTCCTCATTAATTCTGATGATGAATGAAAATACTTATAATATCACTAGCTGTGCCCAGCGGTTTCACCCGCGTTAATTAGCGACTGTTCCACTCCTATTAGTCATAGCGTGATGTAATATAGCCTATAGCCTTCCTCAATAAATGGACTATTCAACACAAAAAGAATTTTTCAATTCGAACCAGTAGTTCCTGAGATTAGCGCGTTCAAACAAACAAACAAACTCTTCAGCTTTATAATATTAGTATAGATTTAACTTCCGTTCACACAGCTCATTTAAAATATTTATTTATTATTTACTAGTTGTCGACCGCGACTTCGTTCGCGAAGACTACACTATCACACCCGTTACCAGGATAAAAAGTCCTGTATTCTAGTCCAGGTCATGGTCTGTCTATGTGCAAAGTTTCATCCAAATCCGTTCAGCCATTTTCACGTGATGCGCGGTCAAATACACAGACAAACCGATAAACAGACAAAAAATCTAAAAACTGTTGGAACGTTATCAATTCTAAGTATCCCCAGCCAATTTTTTTTCGAATATCTTCCATGTACAGACTTTCGACCCTCTTTAGCTTTATTATATGTATACATAGATTAATAAAACACTTGTACGGTTAAATTATGCGAGAAATTATTTGGGAAGTGTTAATTTTTTTTTATAAAACAAGGGTAACCCCGAATTGTCAACCCTATTCCTATAGAAATCAGAAAAAAACTTAGAAGTGCCATAAATGCTGAATCATACAAGATTAGTGTTTGAAAATTTAAATTAATATGGGTACTCTTATGCTTAATGCAATACAGATGTAATAAATCGCTAATATTGTAAAATAATCCAATAAAATAAAAATAACTAAAAAAAAATAAAAAATACATAACTTTTTATGTAGTTAAGGTACAATGCTGAGTTTTTAATATACGAGGGGAGGTCAATAAGTTCGCGGAATGGAGGGGTTGGTGGGGATAAATTTACTCGTCCAGGTAGGCACCAGTTAAGCACCTCATTAAGAGTATATATACCAAGTTTGAACCTAATCGGGTCATTAACTTTTGAGTTATCGACCTGCAAACAACTAAATCGGGAAGAAGTCAGCCAGTATGGAGAAAATTGAACACCGTGCCGTTATTAAGTTCCTTACCAAGCAAGGAAAATCCACTCAGACGATTTTTCAAGAGCTGTTAGCGGTTTACGCCGACTCTGCCCCTGGTAAAACCATGGTTTACAAGTGGCATGGTCTTTTCAAACAAGGAAGGGAGTCCATTGAAGACGACCCCCGCTCCGGACGGCCAATTGAGGGCACCACACCGGAAATCGTCGAAAAAGTAGAAAAACTTGTATTGGAAGATGCCCGACTGAAGAAGAAGCAACTTGCAGCAATGGTTGGAGTATCCGAATCAAGTATTTTAAATATCCTACATCATCATCTTGGGATGACTAAAGTCAGTGCAAGATGGGTTCCGAGAATGCTCACGCCACTTCAAAAACGCGAGCGTGTCGAGTGCTCTCACCAGTTTCTGGAGCTCTGTGGAGAGAGAAAGGAAGAAGTTATGGCCCGGATTGTTACTGGAGATGAAACCTGGGTTCACCACTATGAACCTGAGTCGAAGCAAGAGTCGATGCAGTGGCATAAAAAAGGCACACCTCCTCCAAAGAAGTTCAAAGTGTCACAATCGGCCGGAAAGATCATGGCGACTATCTTTTGGGATACAGAAGGTATTTTACTGATCGATTATAAAGAACGTGGTGCGACTATAACGGGACAGTACTACGCTTCTTTACTGGAAAGATTGAAAGAAGCCATTAAGGAAAAAAGAAGAGGAAAACTGTCAAAAGGTGTGCTCCTTTTGCACGACAATGCACCCGTCCACACGTGCCATGTTGCGACGGCTGCTATTCACCGATGCGGCTTTGAACAATTAAACCACCCACCATACAGTCCAGACTTGGCCCCCAGTGACTATTATTTATTTCCAAAAATGAAGAAAGAGCTGCGTGGAAAGAAATTTGACGACGATGAAGAAGTCAAGTCGGCAATTTCGGCCTATTTTGACACCAAAGACAAATCATTTTTTTTCGATGGTATAAACAAGCTATTTGAGAGATCCGAAAAATGTATTAGGGTTAAAGGAGAATATATTGAAAAGGAAAAATAATTTGGTGTTTAATTTCAACCTCCTTCTCTCTCATTCCGCGAACTTATTGACCTCCCCTCGTATTATTAGAATTATTATTTAAAAGCCAATAAAAAAAAATTACGGCTCTATCAATTTTACTTTAGGAGATATAAAAGTAAACACGATTACTATAGGTTATTGACCTCACCTACAAAAAATTATAGCGTTAAAATTAAACATAATATTCATGTTTTAGTTTCATAGTAGGCTTTATCAAGATATAATGCAACATATAAAAACATAAAACGAAGGTGTCCAAAATTGATCAAAAATCCCACACTGTGCCATCTTATGTAAATTTGTCGCCATAACATTAAGGGTGCGCCGACCAAAAAACCCAAAAATGCAGTCACGGTTAAGTTGATATAATTGAAAATACTATCGTATTAAATAAACAAAATATATATTTAGTATCAAAGGGAACGTGTTTACAATTAGTCCGATCCATAAATTCATATCACACAATAGTTTTTTCTACAATATCATTAAAGTTGAGCAAAAATCATCGGCGTTTAGTTGATATCTTATAAGATATCATACTAGATGATTTACTATAGTAAATCTAAATTATTATACCTCTGATTTTGTCTAAACAGTTTTTTTTTTTCTTTTTTTTATGCCTTATAAGTTATAAGACAGCTCTTGACCTCGATCTCGCCTGATGGTGAGCGTAGATGAGGTCTAAGATGGAGCGAGCTGCCCTAGAAGATGCCTATTAACTCTCGCCTTGAAGGAATTCAGGTTATAAGTTTTTGGGAACACAGACGATGGCAGAGAATTCCACTCCTTGCCAGTGCGCAGCAAAAATGATGACATGAAGCGCTTAGTGCGACATAGTGGAATTTCAACTAGGTGGGGATGATATCCTGCAGTACGTCTGGAGGTTCGGTGGTAAAAGGGCGATGGTGGTATGAGCTCGAAAAGCTCCCCGGCACACTCTCCGTGGTAAAGTCGGTAAAAGACACACAGGCAGGCGACACGACGCCGATGTACGAGGCTGGTAAGCTTGGCCTCGACAAGCGCATCATCACCGATGAGCCTTATAGCTCTGCGTTCCACCGAGTCGAGTGCGGCCAACTGGTATTTGGCAGATCCGTCCCAAAGGTGACTGCAGTATTCCATGCACGATCGGACTTGAGCCTTGTACAGGCTAAGGATCTGCTCTGGTGTGAAATACTGCCGCACCTTGTTCAGGATGCCCAGCTTTTTTGCTGCAGTCTGAGCTTTGGACTCGATGGTTAAGCCGAAGTTGAGATTTGCAGTCAACTCCATGCCTAACAGCTCAAGGGTGCCCTTGATTGGGATGGACATACCACGGAAAGTAGGAGTCAGAAGAAATGGACTCCTTTTGGCGGAGAACAGACACGCTTGTGTTTTGGAGGCGTTGAAACGGACCAGGTTGTCGTCCCCCCAATTGGAGACGAGGTTTAAAGTCGCGTCTGCTCGCTCAACCATGGCCTCTCTTAGAGAGTGAATGTTTCCCTCTCTGGCTCCCGCAGCCGGAATGTATCTTTCTGCAACAGTACTATCGTCTGCGTACCCAACTATCCCTGGCTGAAGCAGGTCGTTGATGTGAAGCAGGAAAAGAGTTGCCGAAAGAACAGACCCTTGAGGAACTCCGGCGTCGATAGCCATGATGTCAGAGGAGCAGCCATCAATGACTACTCTGATCGACCGCTCACTCAAAAAGTCTGTGATCCAATTGCAAAAGCCAGTAGGGATGCCGTACGCGGGAAGCTTGCTTATCAGACTTTTATGCCAAACCCTGTCAAAAGCCTTCGAGATGTCCAAGGACACGGCAAGGGCTTCGCCGTGTTTCTCGATGGCTTCGCCCCAACAGTGCGTGACGTACACTAAGAGGTCCCCAGTAGACCGTCCCTGGCGGAAGCCGTACTGACGATCGCTGAGGAGATCGTTGTGCTCTAGGTACGTCAGCAGTTTGTGGTTTAGGACCTTTTCCATAACTTTGCAGATTATGGAGGTTATGGCGATTGGTCTGTTGATTGGTTGACAGTCACCAATGTCTAAACTACAAATCGTTCTTCTCACATTTGCGATTCATGAAGCAGTTATTTAAATTATTATTTCCATTAAGCATCTTAAATTCCCCATACAAGATTAGTATGGCCGCGTGGCATCAAATAATTATGGACGAAGACATTTCAAACAAAAATATATGACACTTGTCACTTACGGACGGCGCCCCCCTAACGTTTGTAGCATTGTTGTGTTCCGGTAGCTAGAGATAAGATAGCCAGTGCCTCAGTAGTTGAGGATTCCGGGTGAAGTGCGCTTCCACCTTCAGCCTTATCATCACCACTTAACATCAGGTCATCTAGACGTCCTTAACGCGTCTTAGATGACCCCGACGATCCCATAACAGTTGCGAACGCCCCCCCGCCCGATCCTCTAAATGTCACTACACATTTACAGAATACACTAAACATGCACACTAGCTTAGGTTCAAGACACCGTACTCGTAGAACAAGGGTACGAAGAACCGGTTCACACGCGCTCTATACCAGGTACAGACATGTACCTGAGCGCTTCTCTCCTCCTCCACGGCCCGGTCTACCCGAGCCGAGGTCCGAGCCTTTAGAGGCGCCCTCGGGTGGTTCCCCTCCCCGATCCGATCCGAACCCTTTGGAGAATCTAGTAGGGACGCGGACGCGCACTAGTGCGCGATGCCGCTCCCTCTGGAAGAACTCCGAAGGTGATTCGTTTTACACGGCTTGAGGGACCCTTTACGTTCCTCGTCGCCCCCAAAAAAGCCCGATGAAGCTGAAAAGGCCGTCTGAGACCATCGGCACTCTCTCCAAAAAAAAAGAAAAAAAATTAACATCACGTGAGAGAAGGCCAAGCAACTTCAAAATAAAACACATTCATATTCCTCACAATCAGCTTTATGATATTTTATAACTACAATTAATTTACTATACTTAAACTGTAAAAAATTATTCTATTTTTTTTTAAATTCTAACTCTAGGGCCGGCAGACAGCACATAAGTCAAAAATGGCAACTACAGGAATCAAAATTAGTCCTTAAATAAATAAGAAGGTGAAAAAGTACAACATTTTTTTAAGCGATATACGCTTCTGTTTGATATATGTTAGATTTCTATCTTTATGACAGTTCTATGAATAGACTTATACAAAATAATAAAAAAAGATTTTTGTGACCATGTGCTTTAGTCTGCCGAGCCTACAATTCTAAACGCATTTTTTGTATTTTTTTCTTTTTTTAGGACCGTGTCGCTAATAAAAATACCCAGAGAGTCTTACTACCAAAAAAGGTAATTTCACTTATTATTTTACTTATTCTGTAAGATATATCTTGTCATTAATATTTCATTATTATATTATCCACTTGAAAATATTTTAAGCCTCGGCGGCAGAATGGTAAAGCGCTTGTCCCGATTTCTTTAGGTCCTGGCTTCAATTCCCAGGTCAGGCAAAGTGTGCTTTGCATTGTTCAATCGCCCTGTTCATTGCCCGGGATTGTGATCACTGATCACCAGTGATCGGAATAGGTATTGCAATTTAAGGTGAATGATCTTAAACGTTGTATTTATATGGATAAGACTTGCGGGATTCGGGATTTTATAATATCATACTAAGTTTACAAGTATAAAGAAAAGTCAGATTGCATTTTAAACATTCATTTTCAAGAATATTATTTAAAGAAACAATATTAATTAATCATTTTCAATATATAAATCCCGCAAAATTGCACTACCTATTCCGATCACTGCTGATCACTAACCCCCATTTGGCATGCGTAGTGATTAAGCCATTCCAGCGATAACTCGATTTCAATGATGGAGGCCTTTGCGCAGTAGTATGTAGGCTATTACTTACTTTTTATTATTCTGTGTAATGAACATGTACATTCAACCAAAGATGGAACCGGCGAATATATTTTATCTAAATTGTTTCGATATGAATGACGTAAGAAAACCCAAAGATATCATCAACATTATCTTAGCCAAAAGACGTCCACTGCTGGACAAAGTTCCCCTAAAGATCTAAACAACGATCGGTTTTGTGCTGCTCGCATCCAGCGAAAAGATTTATTATGTCCAAATTAATAACGTGTTTGTGTGTGTCGGTCCCGGCTGCATTAGCACTCGTTAAGAACCACCGCCCGCACTGGACCCGCGTGGTGGTTTACGGCCGTTCTCCCTATGAATAGGGAAGGCTCGTGCCTTAGCAGTGGGGACATATAAATGAGATGGTTATGGTGAACTAGCTGACCCCGTAAACGTTGTTCTGACATATAACGTTTTATTCGTGGGGGTAAGAGAGTGAAAATCAAGTAAATCTGATTTCAAACAAAAATGAACCATACAGACTTTGCCACCCTTTTTCATGCACTTCACCCTTAGAGGTTGAATTTTCAAAAATCCTGAAATACGTCATTCTTAATTTCTAAACAAATAGCTAAATACCATTTTTTATTGATTTAGCTTCATAACTGACGGAGTTATATACAAATGTACCCCCCCCCCCCCCTTTTTTACCCCCTTAACTAGCACTAAACAAGGATTTTTGGAAATACGCCCTATTTCCAAAAATCCTTTCTTAGTGCTCACCTACACTATAAAAGGAAACATGGTGCATGGTTTCTTATCCTAGTAGTTTGGGCTGTGCGTTGATATGTCAGTCAGTCAGTCATTGATAAGTCAATAGTAGTAAGTCAGTTTTCCTTTGTTTTCCAGAAATAGGTACAACACGTTAGCGATAGTACAATTTGGGTTTGTAGAAGTAAAAAAGGTGCCGCGGGGTTCCACTGCTCTGGGTATTTATAGGGGTCGCGCGGATGGGGATTCCTCCGATCCGATCCGAACCCTTCGGAGAAACTAGTAGAGCACGGAGACACGCACTAGTGCGTGATGCTGTTCCCTCTAGAAAACCTCTGAAGGTGATTCGTTTCACTCGTCGTAGACACCTTTTTATATATTTAGAAGATAACGTGTGTGTAATATAAAGTAAAAGTACAATAGTTTCAATAACATTGTTACGTATTTTGTTGACGACAGATTTCCAAATGATGACATCGACACACGTCCCACACGGTCTTCAATACATGGAAATAAGTGTAACAGCTTAGATCGGAACCGGAAGTAAGTGTGTTTGTTTTTTTTATTACGTTTTTGGAAAATTTTACAGACACAGTTTAAATTTTACAATTGTAAAATAAAAATCAAAAATTAAATATTTTTGCCTATCATATTACATTTACAAATAGTACATGGGACATTCTAGAATACCTGTTACAGGAGGCCCCGCTCTTCCGTAACATATTAGTTTACTTATAATCAGTGGTCGGCGTAGGTAGTGCCATATGGGGTGTATGACCACAAATGTATATATTAACATGGACAAGCCCCGGGATTCGAGTTTTTAAAATCGATATTGAGTTGAAAATTTGCGTAAAAAATTATTTGAACCTTTATAGGTTCAAATAATTTTTTACGCAAATTTTTGTTGCTTTGGCTTTCAAAGTAAAAAGTGTTGAATAATTTCGGCGGGCTGGTTAGAACCACGATAGCTCAATTGGAAGAGCACCTGACCCGGGATGGCAGAAGGGTGCAGGTTCAAATCCTGCTCATGGAAATTTTTTCAACATTTGTGTTTTTGATATTTAGTTTACTTATTTTTAACATATGTAGAAAAATGTTTGTTTATTCTGTGGAAGAGATTATGTTAAGCGGTAAGACCGTTATGCCACGATCGACGAATCTCGTGAAATAATTTTGACATAATGACAGATTCTCTTTAGAAAATATGTCACAATGACAATCTTATTCTCTGGATAAGACTTATCTGATTGAAAAATCAGCCCTAAGGCCCGATTTTTAAAATTTATTAATTGAATAATTTTGACATAAATGACAGATTAGAAAATATGTCAAAATGACAATATTATTTGTTGGATAAAACTTATCTGAGGATTGAAAATTCGGGCTTTAGTCAGTAAAATTTGTTATTACTTAGAATGTATAGTATAGATTCACTCATATCTCCAAAAGCTTTTTTGAGCTAACATGTCATAAATAAAAATAAAATAATAAAAGCAACTATTGTTTGTCTAGAAGATCTCTATTACTAAAAAAAGTATTGTTTATGCGCAAGAATTTTGAAAAACAACTTTCCGTACAAATTGCCCATTGCCCTTTATACTTTCAGAACCGGCCCCAAGAACAATGTGGCTTTCCAAAGCGGTGGTACATTAGAAGCAGAGAACAATGAAACTGCTAATAACACAGACAACTCTAAAGCTACAGACGAATCTAAACCAAAGACAAGACTCTCTAGAATAGATTATCGGAAGCCATCAAGTTCCATAACTGAAAATGACATTAATACTGAAAACCAGGGTGAAAAAATAAAAGACACTAATAATGAAAACCAGATAAAGAAATTGAATCTCAAACGCGCTCAAAGTGTTCCTGCACCCACTAAAGATACAAGTGATACAGAAGACAATGAAACCGTAGACCTGAAGCAGAGTGACGGCAGGAAGTTGTGCGAGAGAAAATTGAAGTTGTTGAAAGCGATGGCGATTCCGATGGAGAGCGATATTGCTATGAGGTTAGTGAATTTGACTAACAAAATTATGAAAAAAGAAGACAAAAGGGTTTAAAAACATTCCACGAGCGGTAGTTGTCGACATTGAATAGGGCTACTTTGGCTTTCAGAGTAGAAGTAGATAGTGTTGATTAATTTCGGCGAGTTGGATTGAGCAACATTAGCATAGTTGGTAGTGCATGCATCTGACCCGGCATGTCATGGGATGCGGGTTCGAATCCCGTTCGTGGATTTCTTTTCAACTCTTTTTTAAATATATTTATAATACAATCAAATAATTATAATAATTAAATATTTTAATTTAAAACCTTAATCTAAAATACCACCACGGGCCAACCCCGGCTCAAAGGTTCCCATGATACCGTCAGCGTTACCACGTTGTATTGCCAGGGAGAGTCTCTGAACCAGGTATGACCCGCAGCGGCGATCGTACCCACGATCCGCTAAACGGTGGCCTAGTTTAGCAATAAAAGATTTCGTTTCCGTGCCCCACACCCCACTACAGCGAAAGGGAGAAAGTGGTACTGTAACTTCAAAGCAGCATACTTCAAATGTTTCTGTCTCGCGGCACTCTCAGCAGCAGACCCAGCAGTCCGCATTGTGCCTTGAATGTGCGACGTCGCGAAGGTGCTAACGCACGTCGCATCCCACAACAAGCAACGACCTTTCTCCCAGGGAACCAAGGTCAAACCATCCGGCCTCTTGTCGTCTGATCGGCTCAAGGCCGGGGGCTCCAAAACGCACAGAATATTGGCGGTTATTAATGCCCGCAGATGTTGTCGTTCAGAGCGTGATGTCTCGGAAACCTGCCAGAGCATCTACAACAGCTCAACCCATGGTGTCCATTGGCCGCAACCCGAGCTCCGCATATACAACGATGTGGTTCACAAATGTCTCAACCAAGCCTCAACGCTACCGCCATTTGCAAGGAATCATCGTCCATGAACGCATGCAGCCAGGCGCCCGCTTCTCGTTGCGATACCGCTCTGAGCCTTGCTAAATCCAATGCGCTGGCGCCGTCTTTAAGTTCAGCGAGGGTCAAATTGGATCGAACATCCTCCCAGTTTCGTTGAACTTCGGGGTGATCGGGGGAGGTATCATGATCGGGACAAAAGATCGACCAAGCAGCCAAAGCCTAACGCGCAAGGGGCAATTGAAATCCGTTACCATTTACGTTGAGTATGTGAGTAACGAGACTTAGTGCTCCATGCATGGAAGCCATGAAAGCTGGTAACGCCGTGTCCTTTTTCCAATTGTAATTTGTTCGTAACAAAATTTGCGTAAAATTATATATAAATCATCATAATATGAATACGCTGATATATTATCCGGTTCAAATGCTGTTAGGATAAGACCTTTTGGAGTTGCGTTACGCGACAGTGATGACTTGAAGGGCCAGCTAAACAGTCTGATGAATAATATTAATTAATTATTTTTTTGCAAGTATCAAGGCGACTAAAATATTAAATAAAGATAGTAACTAAGGTCTTTTAACAAAGAATTCAATGTTTTAAAAATGTTTTTACACTGCTCTTTTTCTCTTCCAAAATAATCGTTCACACTCATAAGCATTTCTCAAACACGACTGTTTAGTACATCTCTTCTTTTAGCACTTATTTTTGTCACAAAAGTACCAATAATTATAATTTAAAAAGAAATACTTCCAATAAAGTTGTATTCGTCACTCACGTGTCACGCACGCACGCGCTTTCTCGACAGCGTTGCTAACGGTACTGACAGGCGTCAGTTGACGTCATATGCCGCTCCATTCCAAAAGGTATTATCCTAACAGCATTTGAACCAGATAATACTAGTTTTGTTAATCAATATTCAAGGCTAATGTAATGTAATAATAATAATAAAACTAATGCTTGTGTTAGGTATTTTTATTTAAAATGAAACTACTTTTACGCATTAATTTGTTTTAATGTTTATCCCGACGTTTCGAACCCTTTGCAGGGTCCGCGGTCACAGGAAGACTGAGGTGTTGGTCGTCATCCTTGTTAGATGATCAACATTAAATCGTATTAATGTGTAAAATAAACGGGAGTAGATCCGTAAAAGTAGTTCCATTTAATTATTACTTAAAACTAGTTATGCAAGAAACTCAGTTTTTAAGGCTTAGGAGGACTAGGCTCATTTTTAAAGCCTCACGACTAGAATAAAACAGCTCGAGTCGTTCAAGGCTTTTAGACTTTTATTGTTGAGATTGAGTCTTATTAATAAAGACTGTAATACTCTTAGCCTTTTTAGACTTAAATTGTGTAAAATGAAGTCGAGTCGTTTGAAGTTGAAGGCCTTAAAGGACTTATTCACTTGCATCACTACTTAACAGATTCACAGTAGTGATTCTGGTGTTCCTCAAGGTTCTCATTTAAAACTTTTTCTATTTCGTGCATTTAATAACGATATCTATAAATACCTATTTATTTTATAAATAATATATAATTTGCAAAACATTAAGCTTTTCTTGTTTTTTTATCTGGTTTTTGAGGAGTAGCTGACATACCCGTTGTTATCGGGTATGTCAGCCCCATCGTACCCTTACCTTACAATATAAAACTTTAGGTAATAAAAGTTGAAGGAGTCATGGTTTTCATGGTTGTCTAACTCTAATACCTATCGCAATACCTTTCAATTTGACGTTTGAAAGCTATTCAATAATTTCAAACTAATTAACAAGTGTCAGTGATAGCGATCGCGACGCGTTTTTGAATGATGTTGAATGAACGACATCGTCAATTTGACATAATTTTTAATTGTCTATGCAAAATGACAAGCGTAAATACCGTTGAAGGGTATCGTGATAGAGGTTGAAATTAGACAATAAGCCCCCAGATTCCAACTGATTTATATGCTACAGGATGATGCGTCAAATGGGATGGGAAGGTGGGCCCTTGGGAGTGCGTGGTGAGGGCATCACTGAACCTATCGTACCAGCATTACACATTGTGAGTTTATATTTATTACTAGTCCATTTTTTATTTATTTAGTGTAGTTACATAGATAGAGTTAAATAGATAAACTACCTAGTTATCAGGGCTTTGAATACCGTAAAAAAAAATGGTATCGATACTTTTGTCAAACGAAGATACCGGTAAAAAAAGTTACGGTAAGCTTGATATTTTTACCGGTAATTTAACTAACCGCTCTTCGCGGATTGGCTAAAACGCAATATTTACGAAAAAAGTAGCGATAAATTTTTAGATAACCTGCAACACCGGTACCAAATTACCTTTATAGAAATAACGTTACCGGTACTTATAGAGAGAATTCGGTAACGGTATCAAGCCCTGCCAGTTATTTTAAGGTAGGTCCGGACGTGCGCAACGTGGAATATAATGTAACGTGTGATTAACGCGAATTCTGTGTATAAGCGGCACTACGAGCATGACCAGAGTAAAGTAAATATCCTATAACTGTCCCACTGCTGGGCAAAGGCCTCCATCATTGAAATAAATAATAAAATAATAATAAATAAAATAAATTTACAAAAACAGAAATGTTGTTTTTATTAAATTTTTATAAATAGCTTGCCTACTTCTTAACTGATCTTTAATATTTGTAAAAATATTATGATCGGATGTTAGTGACGGTAGTTGTCGACATTGAATGGGCGCCTTTGACTTTCAAAGTAAAAAGTGTTGAATAATTTCGGCGGGCTGGTTAGAACCACGTTAGCTCAATTGGAAAAGCACCTGACCCGGTATGTGAGAAGGGTGCAGGTTCAAATCCTGCTCGTGGAAATTTTTTCAACATTTCTGTTTTTGTAATTTGTTCGCAACAAAATTTGCGTTAAAAAATTATTTGAACATTTTTAAAATAAATTTATTAAACAACATTAACATTTAAAACAGATTCATGTTTGTGTTTAATCAAGTCATCGCTACAATTGATGGGTAATGGCTTAATCACCACGCTTGCCAAATGCGGGTAGGTGATCACAAACCCGGGGTATGCATCGACAAATTCAAAACAGACTGGCTCAAAAAAAATATAAAAATTCAAATTTTTTTCCAAGAGTTTTTTGAACGTCAATTCAAACTCTTGTCTTCGTTAACCCTACGGTGTTGAACTCGGGAGCTTCGGGTATCGGGCCGAGCGCTTTGCTACTCGACCACCGACGCCGATAAATTGGTATTAACCAATTTATCAAAAGCGCAACTAGAGCAGTCGCGTTGTAACTGTACAACTGACAACTGGTTGCTTTTTTCGGTAATATATTACCGCCGCTGTCACATAAATAAAATAAATTAAAAAGTCGTTTATTTTCAGACCAGAGTTCATAGATTGTTAGTACACAAAAACCTTGATCCTATGTTAATAGCAAAACAAAAAGATTGTTAGTACACAAAAACCTTAATTCTATGTTAGTAATAATAACAAAAATAAATAAATAATAATAACTTACAAACCTCCTTTCACCGCTTTGCTTGTCTAACATGCAAAGCAGTGAAACGGGCAAAAAAGGGAGGGAGTACCTAGCCTCTCTGACATCATCTCAGTCAGTTCATTGACATAGTCTTGCCGCTGTCAGTTATTAGCACGAATACAATGCTTGTCGCAGTGCTCTGCTCGTTTGGACGGAGTTCGTGACGGTCGTATTGTGTGGACGTTCATGTGAAGGACTATACGAGACGACACTTCACTAAATTCGTCCCTTAAAATGTCTATGCTTTTTACTCTATGGTGCCAAGCGGCCATCTTATTTTTTTGTCTTTGCGTTGTCACGTTTTGTTATGAAAATAGTGAAGTATATAAAACGGTTAAAGTTAAATATAGTCCAGTTTATTTTCTCAATTAAAAGCCAGTAATCTTACAACCTTAACATTTTCTACCAACCAACATAGAACCATTCAGAACCAGCAATAGGCAGCCGTCAGTTCTAGTTATCCCAAACCCGGTATTGACATGAATGAGCCAAGCGAAACGAACTTATCTTCGTATCGCCTCGCTCTTTGTGTGGCCTACGCTTAACCTTTAAATTTTAGTTTTCTTTTGTTATTTTAAACATGGCTGATACTTTGGATCATTTTGTGCACGCATTCTAAAAGTTATAATCTAGATTTAATGTTAAGTACCAAAATATTGTTATACAGGGTGTTTGGTAATACCTGTATAATCCCGAATAATGGCAGATAGGGTACCGTTCATATAATCCCGGAAAATTATGAACATAACTGAAAAACACCAGATGTCCGAGATATTAAGGTTCTTTGTTGCTAAGTAAAATTGTAGAGTGACAACCCTATGTCAAGCTGATACGTTGTTCTTGGTCGTCAACCTCATAGTCAAACATAAACAGAAGGTGAAACATAGCAGGAATATACCTACAATAATATTTTAATAAAATAAATTTAAGTTTTTTATGGAAAAGTAAATCTTCATAAATATAGTTTTGTATGTTACCACGGTGTTATTTATACTTGGTTGCATAACCATGTTTCGGGATTATACTCATATTACCAAACACCCTGTATAACATGATAGTAACTTGTTTTGTGTGTCTTTAATAAATAAATAAATCGCATTTCAACAACCATATTAGCGTATAAACAATTTGAATTCGCATTCTAGGCTTCCGGCGCCGGCCTAGGTCACGTGAGGCCCGACAACAAAAAGAACACCGCAAAAAAAACCAACAGTTTCCGGCTTGATTTCTTGCAAAAACTCCTAGGTATTTACATTTACGCTTTTATCATAGTATTGGTTATAAGTAGTTATTTTGTTAACGCTTTGGGTTTATTTGTGTTCTTCGATTTTTTAAGGATTTTTTATAATGCGCTGTTCACATTTTATTAACAATCTTGTTAACCCACATATTAACCTAATAATCAGAGATCGGAATTAGGTGGAGTTATTTATGTATTTACACTGATTTCACACAGAAAGAATAAAGTGGATATGCCTCAAATCCCGAGATTAATTTTTAACCTCACGAGTCTAGGCTAGAAGCAAAAGTATTTTCGTATTTATAAAAAAGGCGAAGTATAAGTAAGAGAATTTGCTTAAGACTATTAATAATTTGTATTGTGAATTAATGTATGTAAATACTAATCAAAATTGTATGTTAATTATCTTTGTTTTATTTGTCTTATCTATCTCTGAGGTTTTTATTATTATTTATTTGTAATATTGTTGGCCACACGGGATTGTCCATTAGAAATCCCGGGAAGATCCATATTTGCATCAACATTTCGATGCAAGTACATAAAAAACTCTACCTGATTCCGACCTCTGCTAATAATATAATCTTCTGTAAGGCATGGGTTCGCGTCAGTAGTCTTAACGGAGCCGGAGCTATGTAGATTGAACCACGAATACTCGCATTTAACTCTACGATCTATCCATTCGGCTACCGACGATTCATTGTTATTATATTATTATTAATAATTAATTATTTTTTTATTATTACTAATCTAATAAATAATAAAATAATTAATAAATTAATTTCGTTGTGTGTTATGTGTAATGAAGTGTTTTATCTATAAGATAAGATAAGATTAAATGATATACTATTGTATGTATATATATATATCTATCTTTCTATTATTATTATGTGTGTGTTAACACTAATAACAGTATCAACATAAAGGATTTATCTTTCTATATATCTAATAATTATTAAGTTACACTATTACTATAGAGTAGTTTCTTTGTTTTGTTATTCTCCCACTCGTTTGGATCCTATGTCACAAGATTAAGGGTATCCAGATATCCGTTTCATCCGGATATCTGTCTAATTGTAAATCCGGATAATTAGTTGTAAGTTATCCGGATATTTGTATAGTCGTTAAACGATGGTGTCTAGTGCACTTTTTATTTTCCATTTGATCTCTTTAAAGGAAACGAGAATTTGTAAAGCATTGAAGCGCATTAATGGTAGGAAACGAATAGTGTAAATTTTTCCATACAAACTGTCTATTCACTTCATTAATTATAATGCATTAATTTCATTCATTCATACCTACTTACTTTTACGTCCTTACAAAAAGGGGGAAACCACCAATTTTGCATTATAGTGGTCGGAGTAGGTATATTGATTTTAGATACTTGCGTCATGATATCATAACATGGACATGCATTTCTTCCGGAATGTACCGGAGTTTCCAAAAATTTGGTAAATAGAGTAATAAAATAAAAAACCATATGTAAGCAAACAAAATTGTTTATTGTTAATACAAATAATCATTATTACAGTTTTATTAAAAATAATTATTTTTAATCCTCATCGGTTACAAGTTCTACATTTTGATTTTCTGTCTCTATACAATTAAAATAAATAACTATAATTTTTTCAATATTTTCTAATTTTAAGCTATTTCTTTTAACATCTAAGATCCATTTGTAAGTGGAAAATGATCGTTCAACATCTGTAGATGTCAATGGAGCGAATTTGAAATAAAGTTTCTGATTATTTGCTACGCTTTTTTCAATACTCTCGCTGTATTCTCTAATTGTATCTAAATCTGGATTTCGTTCCATAACTGATTCTATTTTATTTTTTATATTCTCATTATTGCACTCGTTAAGCGTAGCCCTTACTTGATCAAATACTAAAAGTGAATCAGCTAGAGATAAATTTTGTTTTTGTAACTCTTTTAGGGCTAGTAGTATAATAGAGTAATTTTCTTCAATATATTTTAAATCATTTTCTAAATTTTGTTTTTCCAAAATGTTTTTTGCGTTTCGTATGGCTATAGCATCAGAACTGCTCAAGCAGGATAAATCTTCTTTTATTTTATCTAAATGTTGAGCGTAGTAAGATGCTGCCTGTAACCAAGTACCCCATCTGGTAATGACTGGTTGCGGAGGCAACGGTAAGTCAGGATATTTTTCTTTTAAAATGTTTACCCTACTAGGAGCCTTTAAAAATACTTTTTTAACATTTGATATAAGAATATCAACATCGTTGTATTCTGACCTTATCTGCTCACTTACACGATGAAGAGCGTGCGCCAAACATGTCACATGCTTCATTTCAGGTAAGTAATGTTTTAAATTTCGCCCTGCAGATAGCATGTACGCTACACTGTCAGTGCAAAGCATTAAAATATTGTCAACTTTCGCTTCAAAAGTGTTTTGCCATAAATTTTCTAGACATTGCAGTACAAATTGTGTTATTGTTTGTCCATTTACTGCTGTTAGCATTTTACAAGCAATCAAATAAGGCCGGCCTGCACTATTACTAGGATGCAATGGTTTTATTAGGAAATTGACTATGTATCGACCAAAAATGTCTGTTGTCTCATCCAGCGATATCCATAGTTTCTCATTTTTATTAGTTTCATAAATCGAATTGATTTTATTCCTATAAAACTTCTCCAAATAAACTTTTCGTAACTGTGATTCGTCAACCACTTTACGATTGGTACAAACGCAACAACAAGTACTGCACATATATTTCTGAAAAAACTCTTTGAACGCTGGATTTTTCATTTGCGACCAAGGAATATTGCATAGAATCAGGAACTTAATGAGGTCGAAGTAAAATTCCTCTTGCGGTCTCTTAAATTTTCCTTGATGTACAGCGCCTTCAATGTGTTTGGTAATGTTGCCTCTATTCACAGCTTTCAAATGACTTTCACACTTTGTACAGTATATAGTGCCACTAGCGTTATCGTAAAGTAGCTCAGGATAGTGCAATAACCACTTTTGCACTGTTTCAGCCTTGACCTTTGCCATATTTATTTATATCTCACCTAAAACAATGATTTAAATTTACAATATATACATACACAACTGTAAAGTCGATAATGAAATTCTGTTTCATATAAAGTGTTTTTTTTAACTGAAGCGGTGATAGCCCTGCGGTGTGCGTACCGGACTCTCATGCGCTGTGATGATTGCTATAAAGTGATTTTTTTAACTGTTTCCAAGTTCTAAAACCTTCTTAAATAGTGAAAATAATTAAAACTTACCCGTACAAAAACAACTTCAAATAGGCCCAATCCAAGAGTAATAAATCGATGTCCGTAGTTATAAGCCAAATTCGTCGTTTTAAGTAGATTTCAGAAGACAGTAAACAAGCCAGGGTCAAGTCAAGATATTCACAACACATAAAATAAGCGCACTCCACGAACCGAAATAAGTGAGTGAGCCACTTGGTCTGGATGTCGGTGCGAGCGCATTGTTTTCGAACAAACAGTCAATGAGTCATCCTGGATACTTGATTCTAATTGGTCAGATGCGTTGAGCATAGAGATAAGAGGACAAAAGACCCTGTTTGCCGGATGTCGTGTGTTGAAATGAATATTATTATTATATCATTTTATACATGCTTAGGCTTTTACTCCAACACTTTTACTACAACAAGGTTTTTACACACCAGTCATTTTTTACTATTAAATTCTGGTCATCTACGCCACTAGCAGCATAGCGTTGAGAGTATTGATACATTTTTAACTAGTTTCATGTAATAATTTCGATGTTTCGGTATTTTTATCATAATAATCCGGAAACTCGGAGGAGTATCCATATTAACATATACGTTTGATGTCAGTGACCTTAATTCAATATACCTACTCCGACCACTGTATCACATTTAGCGTAATCAAAGTAGGATGCCAAGGTGGAGTAGATATCATCAGTGATAGGTTGCTAGCCGATCCTTTATGTGCGAGCATCTTGTAACCATTCACTGGACATGCACTGGAAGTCAGGCTGCTGCTATGTAGCAGACCAGCATGAAATCGTTAATTTCAGCTTAGAACAAATATGTATCATTCCATAGGTATGATTATGGAAGAAAAAGTCAAACTGGTTTTGGAGTATGCCAAAGCTTTGACTAAGAAGGAGAAAAGTTTTTTCAAGAAAACCTTGATGAGCTTTAGTAAGAGAGGCAAGGTACTGACAGACGATGAAGCGTGTAAGAAGGTTATTGATGCCATAACTGAGAAGATGCTGTGTAAACCCAATCTGAGTTTGACCTGTACATTTTCTCAGGATTCCAAGTAAGTTAATTTCATAATGTGACTATAAATGCAAACTCTGAAAGTAGATCTTTTTTTAGTGAGTTTATGATTGCTACTGGGCATTTTCAGTTTCACCGAGCTTTTTTGGGGCGGCGAGAAACTTAAAGGGTTTCTCAAGCCGTGTGAAACGAAGCACCGTCAGAGGTTTTTTAGAGGGAACAGCATCACGCACTAGTGCGTGTCCCCGTGCCCTACTAGATTCTCCGAAGGGTTTGGATTGGTTTCGGAGCTGGTGGGTTACTCTTGAAACACAATTGCAATAATTAATTTCCAATCCCAAATCTAAAAAATTAAATGGCACTCTTAAAAGCGATAATAGCGCTACATTGGAATTAAATTGCGTGGAAATTGAGTAAACAAATTATTATCGAGATGGGGCGTTCCGAAATTGCGAATCTTATCCTAATATCGATACATAGTAATCGCATTGGAATTGTATTGAGATTGAGTTTGCGTCAAGAGTAGCCTACCAGAACAACCCGAGGGCGCCTCTTAAGGCTAGGATGTTGACTCGGGTAGACCGAGTAGGTACTCACCCCCACGTCTAGTGATGCAAGAAACTCAATCTTCTCGAAGTCAAAGTCATATAGTTTATTCAATATAAGCCTTCACAGGCATTTATTGACGACAAAACTATAAAATCCAAATAATAATAAAAAACAAAATAATTAGCTTAGACTGAACTACTGAATTTACCACTAGTTCGGATTCTGGGATATTTTTCGACCAAGAAGAGCTGGCAACGAACTCAGGAGGCTTTTAGGTACCCTCAAGTCTTGGCAAAAGACTAAAACTGAGGCTTAATTGAGTCGATATCGCCCTTAAGTATTTACTTTCAGAGTGTGTGTTTATAATACACTAAACCATTACACATTTTAAAAATCTTTCTTTATATCTGTTTTTTTTATGACAGGATACTAACAATTGTCGATGAAGGCGACCCATCCAAACTAGTCGAACTCAAAACCACCCCAATCTTTGTAGACAGGAACAATGTCAACATGCAAAAATGCTTAGAAACACCCGACGTAATTACCGCTGATTGGACGAGACAAATCGCAGAGCATTACTACCCAATCAGGATGTCTCGCTACACAAACACAGCTAGCAGCGTTGGCCACAGAATAATGGTGTTATACAAGATTCTTGAGTGTTTTCAAAGTGATGATATGCAGATGGTTGTGAAGTTTGCGTACCTGTTGACAACTAAGAATTGCAACTTTGTGAAGGATGCTGTCCAGAGGATCAATCATAGGGCGATACCGTCATACAGTGAAGGCATTGAAAGTGAACTGGGAGAGATGACGTTGCAGTATGTCAAAGATACTATGTTGGCTGTGACCTTTGATACTCGGTAAGTGTTTTTTTTTTGCGCCTTTTGCATTTTTTGGCAGTTTTAAGTAGAAAGATAAAAGAATTTATTTTCACTGTTTAACCGACTTCAAAAAAAGGAAGAGGTTCTCAATTGGGTTCTAAGTTTTTTTAATTATGTTTGTTACCTCATAACTCCGTCATTTATACACCGATTTGGAAAATTATTTTTTCATTTGAAAGGATATACTTCCAGATTGGTCCCATTTTTATCAAAATCCAGTTCTGATGATGGAATCCTTAAGGAATTGAGGGAACTCCTCAAATATTGTAGGCATACCTATAGCGATTTTGGTATTTTCAGCAATAAGTCAAGCATTTTTGTAATAAAATTAAAAAAAGAAATTAAAAAAGAGCTTGATGGCGCAATAGTAAATGCTTGGTCTGCGATCACTTTAGTTAAGCAAGTCTCGCAAAGGCCTCGTATGGGTGACCAAAAATATCAAGCTTTTGAAAGTACACACACCCTTCAGACTACCACAAACTGACAAATTACCTTAATAGACTATGTACTTTATGTATATAGCATATGATTGAACATTATTGAAGATATTTGATAGTTTTGGAAGGGTTCGGGCGTCTGTACGTAAAGCCGTCGGTCCCGGTTGTTTGTTTTTTTAATTTAATATCGCCATCTTCCTACTAAATAATAGTAAGTAAACATTCTTAAAACTAATAAATTTTTTAAATATCTATTTACTTACAATTTTTGTTTACCTGAAAGGACATGGCTAAGCAACTACCCTCAAAATGTATATGAACTTCTCACTAGCTTAAATTATTCAAATATTGATTAAATAATAATAACGTGTTTATTATTTTCCTAGAACTTTCGTGAACAAATCAATAATTTAAAAGATGTTAACTTGTTTTTATGGTTTCTGTTTGACAAGGAAACCATAAATATGATTGAGACGTTCCGTTTTACAAAAAATATATGGAAAATATATTTTTATCATTGTTGATTTAGTTTTTCCAAGCAAAATATATTTTTGTACCTAGTTTTTAAATTCTGTAAACAAACGCCTAGCTAATGTAGCAAAATGTCTAATTGAAGCTTGTTAACCGATTTACAAAGTAGGAGTTTCTGTGACTTTATTTTTAGAATTGCAAAGATTTGAAAAGTTCCTTAATCGTTTTACATATGAAATAACAATATTTAGCTATCCAGCATTACGTACTACTAGATACGATGTTTATACATTTCAGGGCAGTCGTCCATACTGTATTCAGCCATGTCCTTTAACACAACTTATCCCGGATGAAGGAGAAATATTTCTAATATATAATATTAGAAACATGACAAATCTTACATACATACAACTTATCTTAGTGGGGCCTGCTGAGTTTGCCCTCTTCCAGTAGCACTTCGACCCATCAGGATATTTTATAAACATTTAAATAAGAGCTACCCCCCTATTCCCATAAGAAAAACTCGTAGCAATTTAGTCGTTACAACGATTTTCATATTAATATCAGCCACTACTTTCCCACTGCAAGGCATAAGCCTCTCCTCCCTGCTTCCACCTATCTCTGTCCTGGTGGGTTACTCTTGAAACACAATTGCAATAATCAATTTCCAATCCCAAATCTAAAAAATTCAAACGGCACTCTTAAAAGCGATAATAGCGCTACATTGGAATTAAATTGCGTGGAAATTAAGTGAACAAATTATTATCGAGATGGGGCGTTCTGAAATTGCGAAACTTATCCCAATATCGATACATAATAATCGCATTGGAATTGTATTGAGATTGAGTTTGCGTCAAGAGTAGCCTACCTGAGCTAGTTCGTCCATACTTTATTATTTTCATGCTGACATCCGATTTTAAAGACGTTCGTACGAAGTTTCACATTGGCTCGATTGACGGAAGTGAATACGAGTTTCAACGACTAAATCGTTACGATATCTGTACGGTTTTTGTTACGGTAATCAGCCCCCAGAACTGACCTAACATTTATTTAATTTTCAGATCGTTTACACTAGCGAAAATGAACGCTATTCCCGATGCCAATGCCAAAGTACCTTGTGCCCTCGCCAACAACAACAACAGTATCGTCGATCGTAATAAATCTAAGGATAACAAATGTAAAGACAAAGATTCGAAACTCGTAAATAATAAACCAACAAAAAGTACAGTAGACATTAAAGAATCCAAAACTATTGACAAACCCACAGACAGTTCAGTTCCGAAACCTTTAGAAAACACATTAACCAATAAAAAAATTACATGTTCCAAATCTAATGACGTTATAAAAGTTGCTGATAATATAATTGATTCAAAAACATTAACAAAAAATCCGACTAAAAAAGTGGTCAACACTTTAAAAGAAAATAAATCAAAAGATGCTACTAATGGCAGCGATAATACAATGACTACACAAACTCTTAAAAAGATAAATAAAAAGGTTTTCGTCGGAGAAAGTGATGAAACTCTTAATAATGACATAAAAGGGGAGAAAAGTGATACGGTAGCTAAAAAATGTATTGACACTGCAGTTGAAGCTAAATTAAATGTTGAGTTACAAGATAAAGCCAAACCTACGGCAGCAGCCACCAAAAGAATGCGTTCTTACTCTGAGCAATCCGAAAAAGATAATAATATGAAGAAATCTCGATTCACTATAACCTATTTATACATATCGCCTATAGACAGTGAGAATATTTCAAACGAGACCGTACGCAAATTCCAAATTGCCATCAACGAGAAAATAGATTTGGGCGCCAAATTGCCGCTGCTTGAGTGTCATGGCGTCGAAAATGGCGTCTTAGTCTATGGTTGCCATAACCAAATAGCCACTTCCTTAATCAACAGTGTTGCCAGCGATATGAATTTGAAAACTACCGATGTCTCTGATGAGTTTGAAGAGATAAATCGTTACAAATTAAAGATAAAATTTTACAGTTATGTTGGAGTTAATATAAAGAAACTCTTTTTAACATTGGAGAGTTATAACGCTGGTTTGCGGACTGATAACTGGGTTGTGGTCGACGTGGAAGTCTTCAGGGGGTATATTGTGATCGTAGTCGATGTAGATAAGAATTCGTTCCAATATATTTTGGACGCAAACTTTAGCCTTTTTGCTGGGATCGACAAGTTACGATTCAGTAATGCGTGGGACTAAATTTAGGGTTAGTGGGAAGAGTACATATTTTTGGATGAAACTTTCGGAAACGGCTTATGTAAGGAAGGAAATGGAGTATGGCCTAAGTGTCGTAAATTTAAGATTGATCAGTATTTTTAAATTGTCATTACTTTTAGAACCTTGAAAGTCCAGTATTATTAGTATTACTATTTGACGCCAATTTAGAGAAAGTAAAAATTAAAATTCACTCATTTTATAAGAAGAGAAAATCATCAACATATGTCTGTGTTATAAAGGACAGCTTAGATAGATCTTACTTAGCTTACCTCTAATTATAGGACTTAGCTGATGTGGTTTTCAAAAACTGTACAAATAAAATTGCAAGTCCAACAACAATAATGATTCACAAAATAAATAAATAAATAAACCATCAGAAATACAAAGAACATAATGCTTACAATCTTCTAAAAATTAAACCGTTTTTTTAATTTGATCTAAACACGAATTTCTATACATTAAAAAGTGGTTAATGAGCAGTGATCGGAATAGTTAGAGCAATTTTTTGTACTTGCCATATGTTGTATTAATATGGACATTCCCGAAATATTGTCGATAAACAATTTGAATGCTGTAGAAAGAGACAAAAACAAGTGCGTTCTTCTAGCGGCGGAGCCCGCTATTGTATTCTTTTGTTTCCAAAAGCAGTGTTGCGCGGCAAAATCGTGCGGCAACATTGCGCGTGTGCGCAATGGAAATTGGCAACGCGACGCTAATATAAGTTTGACAACGTCGTGACGCCCACAGCCAATATGTAAGACAGGCCTTTTATCATGTTTATAAAAAAAGTTTCAGTTAGAATCTCGCGTAATGTCCATATTAACATCATATCGTTTACGGTCAATGAACCAAAATAACTCTACCTATTCCGATCACTGTTAATAAGTAAAGAACACTCAATTTATCAGTCAATAAAGTACTAGATTCCCTAAGAGCGCTTGAAAAACACTGGCCTGTGACTGGGCCACGGAGCCACAATGTCGTTTGTGGCGATGACAGTAAATATTAAGTGCAAATATTTTGCAACCTTAATTGAATCTTTATATTTAAGGCGAAGGGTAAGGCACACTATCGCCACCAATTGATAATTTGACAATTACTAACGGACCGGATCTTTTTTTAAACATTGCGTACCGTCCGACAACAGGAAAGCGTCCATAGTATTTATTTAATAATTGTGCACTACTTTTTGTTGCGTGGTTTATTCACAAAACGGGCTATGCATTTATTCACAAACAATGGCCACTTTTGGTGTTAGCGAATGATTACAAAAACAAACCTAAAAGTAGTGCACAATTATTAAATAATAGATGTTTGCATAGTGTCGGAAGGTCCGCAATGTTTGAAAAAAAAAATCCAGTTTAGCTGTTATCAAATTAAATACATTAGCGGCGCTAGTGTGCCTTACCCTTCGCCTTAAGATTTTTGTATTTTAATGTTTTTCAGATTTTAAATGTAATGTAAAAATAGGTATGAGCAAACAGGACCACTCTCGAAATGCATTTTTGTTCCGGGTCCTTTATCTAGTTCTTTATTGATCGAAGCTATCAATACATTTAAAAAAAAAGTTCTGACTCATTTATCAACACCAAGCGCAACCCTTTAAACCAAAAAGCTAAACTTTTGCGAGTAGATTCTCCTTTTGATGTACGGTGGCGGCCACATACGCTTTACCGGTCTAAAGGCGAAAACCCTTTGCACCCCGTGGCTCGCTTTTAATACAAGCCACAGTAGCGGCGGCGATGCGCGTGCACTCGATTTGTTCTTCAATGCCTTCGAGACCCCATAGTACACAAGGATTTTTTAAAGTTCATCTTCAAACTTCATGGGGCGGTACACTTGAAGAATATAAAAGTAACGTATTTCCCGTACAATGTCTATGAAAGCATATCGTTTTGAAAGAAGGTGCTAAAAAGTGGCTCTATAGACTTAAGACTATCCAGTCAAACATCTCATAGGTTTGGCTTTACTAATAATTTTAAAAGAGAAATATTAAATTGATCCACAAAAAAATAGTAGGCTAGCACCTAAAATGGTAAGTTAGCATCTAAATGTAGTGTTTAGGTGCTAACTTTGTATTTTTAGGTGCTAACTTAGTTATTTTGGTGATCGATTAAATACAACCCATTTTAAAAGATCGACAGTTAAATTCGGTAATTAGTATTTCTACAAAATTTGGTCCCAGTTTCAAAGAGTATTTATGTAGTACGGTCACAAGGCCTTTTCACATTTCAAAACATCACATCACCTACCTAAAAACTAGACACTAACTATTAATTAGGGAGCCACCATCAAACAAAAAATTGTATGGAATATATTTAAAAACGCCAATTTAAATTTTAATAACTAATACTAATACAGCCATGTCAACATGACTGTTTTTTTTTATTTTGCTTTAATTATCAAGTCCAAAAAAGGCCTCAAAGGCCATGTAATGTGTAGTGCATTATTTTTTAGTTCTAAGTGGGTGTTAGGGTATATAAAAGGGTAATTTTTACTTTTAATGTTTAATAAATGGTCTACATTAAATTGAACCATATATATATTATAGGTATATAAAGTATTTGATAAACAATTATTGTATTGAAATTATGTTGAACACAATTTGTGAAGAAACACATAGTTAGAAGAGACATAGTTGATGTCAAAAAACGTGTTTCAAAAAGTATCAAACTTACAAGATATCATGTAGATTAACTATTCCTTAAAATATTTTTAAATTCTTTACTAACAACACACATGCATAACAACAAGATTTTTGGGTGAGTATATCCTTGTGGGAAATTAACCATTGCAACTAAGTGACGTTTCGTGTTTTAACAATAATTAGGTACAGAAGGGTTGCGCTGGGCTTGATGCCTACCCGTGGGGTGGTACTCAGTGCTTGCTATTCGGAGTTTCAAGCCACCTCTGCAAGTGGATGGTACTGGCGCGTCCCCTGCGCCCCGTCGAACTTAACGAAGTTTCAAGGGGAAAAGCGCCACATAACTAGCTGACCAATGTATGCAAAGCAATACATTTTTTGCAGTTTAAATCTAAAACACGTCGACGACTACAACATCTAATTAGTAAAGTTGAATTTAAAAGAGAAGCAAAGACAACGCTAACTCATTTCTATTTATTATCATAAGAACGTCGTCTACTCACTGTAACACTCGCGTTCTCCCGAGTATAGCCGAGATCCTGTACGAATGCGTCTTAGTGTACAGACGCTTGCACATAAGACTATCCAAAACTGTACTGAGTACCTAAGAAGCCCTTCTGTATCTATTTATTGTGTGGATACAAATTGAATCTCTTTAATTAATCATGACTACACGCTCAAATACTCCCTTGGTGTTTTTAGATAAGTGTGTTTAAAACAATCATCTACTCATAAACATTTGTTTAATTAACAAACACTGTTTATCTTAAATATAAACTTGATGTTTAGTAATAGTGATACTGTTATACTCGTATTGGTGTTGTGTTATATAATATATTACATAATGTATTACTAGATTAAGTTAGCTTTAACAAAGTTAAGGAAAGCACATTCCGAATACCTGTTGTAGTGATTATTATGCCATATATATTGCATTTATTTTGTGATATTACTTTATGCTTGGTATTTTCACAGTCAGAGGGATGTATATTCCCACCACATTTTGAACTTTATTTGATTGAGATAAGATAGTAAACTAGTGAAATATTGAAACATGTTCTGTCTGTTAAAGGGTTAAAGGTATTATGTATCGTCACGTAAAATGACCGCTACCTACCTTTTGTTATGCAAGGAGGAAGACATCTCAGAGGAAAGAAGTTTCTAGACTCCAAAACTGATCTATAGTTATTTAGTAATAACAGGCCTGTCTCACTCCGCACTTTAAATACAACGCTACAGGCACATCGGCGGGCATGTTTAAACAGGCCGACAGGATATAAGAGCGATACAGAGGCTGCTCGATCCGATCCCAACCCCTCGCAGAATCAAGTAGGGCACGGGGACGCACCAGTGCGTGATGCTCGTGTGCTTCGTTTCACACGGCTTGAGGAACCCTTTAAGTTTCTCGCCACCCCCCAAAAAGTCCGGTGAAGCTAAAAATGCTGTCTGAGGCAATCAGCCATCAACCTCTCTAAAAAATAAAAGAAAAGAGAGACTGCTTGTCGCTGTCGCAAATGTCTCTTAGTCGCGCCTCACGACCTACGATCAGCCCCCCAACCGCGTAACACTCGCTTTCGATCGCTTTGTAGGCGAAGCCCTCACCTCGCTTTCTAATATAATATCGAATAATATCGAAAGCTATAGCCTATAGCTTTCGATATTGCTTTCATATTGCTTTCGAAATGACAAGATGACGCCTCCTCCTCGCCTCGCCTTCAAAGCGATCGAAGGCGAGAGTGTTAGGCGGTCGACCCCCTGGTAGGCTACTCTTGACGCAAACTCAATCTCAATACAATTCCAATGCGATTAATATGTATCGATATTGGGATAAGTTTCGCAATGTCGAAACGCCCCATCTCGATAATAATTTGTTCACTCAATTTCCACGCAATTTAATTCCAATGTGGCGCTATTATCGCTTTTAAGAGTGCCATTTGAATTTTTTAGATTTGTGATTGGAAATTGATTATTGCAATTGTGTTTCAAGAGTAACCCTACTGAATTGAACTTTATTTTGTCTTAGAAACGCTATTCAGTTAAATGTTTTTGCGGAGTGACCTCTGTGGTAATAGTAATTTAAGAAGATTATTTTTTTCATAGTTTTTAAGTTACACTGATTGTGTTCGCTTAATATTTATGAGCTTTTTATAAAAATTACTGTAACGTTATGTAACATTAGTAAATGTCGGTCATCTGATGACCGGAAATGGGTGGATGATCTCGACCGTGTTTTGATGGCGGGATTTTAGATTTTTAATGTCGTCTCATTAATGTAAGTAGGTACTTATGACTTTTTTTATGAAACTGTGATTTGATTGAAAATAGTGAGATTTCATGTTCGTTATTTTTGTTACTTTATTTTATGTCAAGATTGCTGACTTGATATTGATCTCAAAGTTAAGTTAGAATATGGTTTTTGACGTGTTTTTAGTATAAGCCAAAGAAAAGTACTAAGTATCATGTTATTTTTTAGTAAGAAATTTTTTTATACCTTTTAGAGTGAACTTTTGAAAAGTCTCGAGTTTAATAAAAAAAAACCTTATTTTACTGTTTTATAATGGCCAAAAACTTATAGTAACCGTAGTATACTATTTTAGAATGATCACTTTCTATTAGATCCTTTACATTGGTTGTTTGTTATGTAACTTACAAATATCTTAACCGAACTGTACTTAGTTTTATTCTTAGACATATTTACACTATGAGATGTAGTCCGTCACTGTCCGAATTAGAAAGTTTGATTATGTAGTAGTATACATAATAATAATAATATATAACTACAACTGTCTGTCTGTATAATCGTACTCAACTTGTATGTTCCCATACATAATTAAATAAATGTTGATTATTTAAAAGTTTACTTTTATTTTGCCCGCATAAGGCTGCTCGCCCACGTACTACTTTTTGTAGCTCACAAAATCGCAACTACTTTTTCGGCGACTTTTGTAAGCGATTTTGCGAGCGACTCAACGCACACTTGCGTCACTTTGTCGCTGGCTATCGTGGGAAGTGCACGTCATGGATTTACAGAGGAAGTTGGATTTACATAGAAAGGTGTGTGTCTGGTTATATTTGAGGAACACAAGAAAAAAAGGTGGTTCTGGGTTGATCCAATAATTTCTGAGACTACTAAAGGGATTATTTCATATTCGTCATGCTGATCTAAGACTTCAACCGAATACCTATCAACGTATTTTCAAGTATAATTTTCCTTTCTTTCCTTTAAAAATAAGTAAAATTCACCTATCAACGTACCTACACAAAATGACTGACAATTCGACAGTAAACCGTTACTTACTTAATTTGTACGGATTTAGGAAATTATTTATTCTAACAATTCAATAATCTAATATTTTTTTAATAAATTAGTTCCACCTACCGAAATTTGCGTTTTCTGTCTTGTTAAACGTTGCCCATCTACTATTTAATTTTAAACATATTTCTTCCCATAACATTTTCTTTTTATTGCAATCGTGATACTCTTGCAATCCCTTGTCGTATAAGGCAGGCCGATTTTCTACTTCTTCGATTAAAATGTCGATATCGACACCCATTATTTCACGTCACGTCACACGTCCTTCCTTAGCTAGAGTACGCGGCCGACTGTCGCTGAGTAGTGTGCGTCTGCGTTGCTAGGTACATTTCCGAACGTTCCATTTCACATCGACAATCGCGTCGCCCGGGAGGCAGCGATTTTGTTCTAGAGCGACTTTTTGTAGCCGGTGGGCGTTGAAGTATTGAATTCTATATGTTCCATATTCTTCTACAAAATAATCGCTCAGCGATTGTCGCTCGTGGGCGAGCTCCCTTAAGTACACACTCCTGTACCTACCACAAACTGTCGAATTTCCTCAATAGACTTTAAACCTTATGTCTAAGTGATATAGTCGAAAATTTATTGAAGAAATTTTACAGTTTTGGATAGGTTGATGTGCAGCCGTCTGTACCTACTTCAGCAGGATTATTACCCAAAAAAGTAACCAGTTGCAAATTGCACAATGGCAACGCGACTGCTACTAGTTGCGATTGCTACAATCGGTTTATACATGGTGGATCTTCATGAGGAGCTCGACGGCGCAGCGGTTAACGCGCCTGGTCTGCGAGTGCTGAGGTTAAGCAACTTTCGCAAAGGCCGGTCATCGGATGGGTGACTAAAAATTTTTATCATCTCAAGCTCCTCCGTGCTTCGTAAAGCCGTTGGTCCCGGCTGCATTAGCAGTCGTTAACAACCACCAATCTGCACTCGGCTCGCGTGGTGGTTTATGGCCCGTTCTCCCTATCCATCCATAGGGAAGGCTCGTGCCCCAGCAGTGGGGACCATAAAATGAGCCGATGATGATGATGATGATTCAGGTTTATTCTATTGCGCAGTCATACACTTTTAGTTCGTCAATCGTTCGCTCGTGACGCTATCGTAGCGTTCTACGTTCCGTAATACCAATAATATGTGTTTGGTAGCGATAAATTGCAAATTGTTGCGATTGCAACTGTCACTTAAAGATCGGTTAAGCCTGCCTGCGGGTCGCCCTTTTTCAAAATATATTGTTATCTGTTTTGCTGTATTGTATATCAATGCGGCTCGCGGAAGTTTCCCGCTGCCCACAAGTCTGACTAAAACTAAACTGAAATGTTTTGAAAATTTCAAACAAAAAAAGTATCATTAATAAACCATCTTTATTTATCATTAAATTGCTGCTCATTAGCCTGGTGGCCATCCCAGCTGCCGTCCGCCCATAATGTGGATGTGCAGGTGGTACACGCTCTGGCAGCCATTCTTACCGTCGTTGATCACGAGCCGGAAGCCTGACTTATCCAGGCCTTCTTGAGTGGCTACCTTGCGGGCAGCCACTAGGAGATGACCTGTTGAACAAAGAACATAGATTGAATTTTTTTTTATCTTTATTTATTTGTACATAAAATACAAAATTGAGGGCTTTATTAGAAAACATGCCAACCTCATAGTTTTAAATAAATATTACAAAATCATATTTGTTATCATCAAAAGCACTTATTATAATTAAAATCAAAAATATTTATTCTCTTCAAATAAAAAAATATAATTTCTTTCATTTCTGCTCAGATTCCACTCAGCACATGTTGCAGCATGAACATCACTAAAAACCAACTCTTCAGTCTAGTGGTTGAAACCACCGGTCATGGATTCCATTATCAGCAGCATACTATTAAAGTGGGTTTGGGTGATGGTCGAGTTTGGTTTAAGTCTGCTAGGCTAGCTACTGACATTTTTTATAAATAAGTTGCCATAACAATAATGTTAGTAGCATTAGAATACCATGTTTTCATTGTGTTGTGTGTTGTTGTGTGACATTTAGAGTGGTCATGATAGTTTAAGAAGTTATATTGTTAGTAGCATTGGTGTATTTTGACAGTTAGTTCGTAGACAGTGGTTGACGATTATGATTTCGAGTTCAAATGGCATAAGGAACAAAACAAAAAACTAAAATATCACGAAAGTTGGTTCACGATCGCGATATTCCCTGTCATAGTAAGATATAATTCTCAAAAAGAAAAATCAATACCTACCCAATAGCTGTTCATCTCCATCTTCAGACTTGGACAGCTGCGAGATTGGCTTCCGGGGGATCACGAGAATGTGGGTAGGTGCTTGTGGGTTCACATCGTGGAAGGCCACACACTGAAATATTTAAAAGGTCATAGGGTATGAGGTGACAGTTACCAAGTAACCATGCACAAAACAATTGTTAATTAAACATGAAATTCTAATTGAATGTTGAATAAATTATATTAAAACTACATTAAACTTAATTTACATTTATTTGCGATGAATTGACGCACTCATAGATAAATTTTTGGTCTAGCGCGCGCGAATTTATCTAAGTGACGCACTATTTGTAATTAACAAATGAACAGCTGATACCAAAATGACACCGGCAGCGGCAGCACACAACCTACAAAACTATTACGAAAATGTTGTGAAACTGTTATACCTGCTCATCTTCGAAAACGAACTTCGCCGGTATTTCTTTTCTTAAAATCTTCCCAAATATCGTATCTCCGCCTGGAGCAGCAGATTGCGCGAGCTCCACCTCACCGCCAGGCATTTTGATATTATATTTTTTTCAAACATCTGCCAAAAGCAAGCTGTCATATTTTTTTTTACTTTTTTATTTTTAGAAAGGTTAGGCCATGGGGTTAAGCCTTTGCCTATCTAGCTAATCTAACTTGTAACATTTGCGTTTTATTATGCAACTCTTCTTAATGTTTTTTTATTATGTAAACAGCTAAATAACTTTAATTATTCGTTTATTTAATTTTAACCAATAATTGGTAACTTCAAAGATTAAAATTGCTAGGCCATTTCAGGTTACTGAAAATTTCCATCCAAGTTTAATATTTGGTGATGATTTAACTAAGTTAAATTTTTATAATTATTTTAAATGTTATATTTTTGACTTTATTCGCTTAAGTCCTGTTTCAGTTATTAAAAACACCACTAAATTGTAACAATACATTTATTTCCGTTTATTTACACAATTAGAAAATTCTATTATAAAAGTACTTAATTACTATAATTAAACCGATATTGTACCTATATTTGGTTATATGGTCTAACATATGGTAGTAATATTATATTATATAGGTACAATAAAGGTTTAATTAGATAGGTAATATCTAAAGCCGACTCCCTAGACCAGTCGGCCAGAGCATGTGAAATAAGGATCTCCCAAATATATGTATTGCATTTAGCTTCTTCGTTTTGTAATCCTCATCAACCACGACATGATAACCTGTTTGATGCAACCCTTTTTGTACTGCTATGTTTTTGGAAACTATTAGAAGGTACCCTGAAACAAAAAATAAATAATTACTTACTGTTAATTCGTATTTCTTATTTATATTCGTAACAACTTCTTATTATTTTTATTTATACGATGAAAAAATTACCAAGCAATTTCTCATCCTGTAAAGAAGCGTCCGACAGTCGAGGAATTACTTTCTTGGGTACCACCAAGAAGTGCACAGGCGCCTGCTGGTTTTTCATTGCGTCGAAAGCTAAACACTGGAAATAAAATTTAAGTTTGAATTTAATTTCATCATAATCATAGGCCTACTCTTATATAATTTAATAGTCTGTCTGCATAGTAAGCGTTTCTGTAAAGTTTGCGAACAGGGCTTGGAATACCGGTATTTTTAGATACCGGTAAAACACACCTTGATATAGTACCGGTACTTTAGTTGGTACCGGTATCGATTATACAGGTTTTGACCATTTGATCGTTTCAGTATTAAAATACCCACAGTGTTTTAATACTGAGAGCAAATAGGCGTTTACATAAGTGCGAGCGAAAGAGCATAGTAATCGATTCCGGGGTAGTGCCAAGGCTTGATACCGGTACCAAAATTACCGGTAAATACCGGTAATTAACGTATACCTTATACCGAGATATCGTAATGAAAAATACCGGTATTTGACATTTTGATATTAAACTGTTATTTAAAGGTAAAATTCCGTATTTTTGGTACCGGCATCACAGACTAAAGACACCGAAACTATATAACTGCCTATTTTAATCTAAACTTGCTGCAAAATCTTTCTTCTTTTACTAGTAAAAACGAGTTTATAAAACCTAGTTTTAAAAATAAATGGTCTAAGTTTTTCAAACAATAAGCTTAAATTTTTTTTGGCATAACAAACACTGGCTAAGCCGTTAGCGTTTTTGTATTTGTGTTTTTGTAAAGTGGCTAAGCCGTTAGCGCGACGCGATTTAACATAAATCAAAAGAAAAAAAACTAAAAGCGCTGCGCGGGCCGGGCCGGCTTCGCAGTTTCGCACCAATCAAAATCCACCATTGTTGATTAAGTTGATTTGTTGTTTTCTTAAATGTTTTTCGATTGAAATTGTTTTGCTCAGCACTTTGTTACGTTATAATAATTTTGACTGTTTTTTAAAAGATGGGTGAAAACATATTAGTAACAGATATATTTACTAAGTTCCAAAAGGATCTTGATGCAGACCAAGATCTCCGCGAGGTATTGTAATTTTTTCAATAAATTTTGTTATTTCTTATTTTCTGGTTAACATTATTTTATCAATAGTTGTGTACCTACATTAACACGATGATGATGTAAAGTGTAAATCATCTAGTTTTTAATAATGACACGATTTATTTAATCTACGATTTTAGGTTATACGAACAATATGCAAAGAAATACAACAAATATCCCGCGAGGCCGTGACGACTCTGCAAATCATTCACCATAAGGAAGAAGGGAGTAAGTACGAATTAAGTAGTAAGATTTTATTTCTTTTTCTTTTTATTTAATTATGCATGCATTTATTTACAACAGTACCTACTCTTATATTTATTTGTATGTTCATGATAGGAAATGTCCTAAGATAGCTCTGACCCAATATTCTTTACCTTCATCAAACCGATAACATAATAACTTCATTTGCTGCAATTTTTTTATTAAAAATGTTTATATAAATTTGTATATTTACGTTTTTGGCGAGAGTTTGCTGATTGCCACTGGGCATTTTTAGCTTCACCGGTCTTGACAATTTGTAACACGTTACAATAATTATATTGTACTTTTACACATGCATTGTATAGTATTTTAGAAAGTATAATTAACAATAAATGCTTAAAACGACTACTAGGTACAGGATAACAGCTTAATAATTTTAATAATTATTGTTTTGTAACTGTTTTCAGTTGTTCAGGCATGCCAGAAAGCTCGAGAGCAGTTCGAAAGAGCTAATCTGGGATATTTGAAGCTCAAGAAGACTGTACCTGCCACAGATTACTTTAAGTAAGGCATATAGAATAACTTATTTCTATGTCTATCTATGGTATAACAATATTAAAGATTTTAATGCTACTATGTTGGCAAAAGTGAACATTGCAGCTGCAGGTGAGCATGTTGAGAAGAAACGGGGTCAACGGCAGCACCTACTGTGTGATCGACTCTGGCTAGGAAAAGAATGGGACTCCTGGGATCGGCTTATCCGAAACCAGAGGACTCAGGCTCTTTGCCCTTATCATTTGCATCTAACTTTGCAGAGGATGAAGAGTGATAGGATTGGGTTGCACAAAAGATCCTGATAGGTCGTAGTGCTACTGCAAGAGGGAAACCTCAGCAGGCCCCAATAAGATAAGACCATTGCATCCACACAAATATTTAGTAGCCCCTTTAAGGCCTGCGCAGACGAGGGACTATTGTGCGCGGACTTTTTTCCGTCAAAATAAATCGCTTAAAGCTTCATTGATTAACGCACACGAGGGACTGTAAATAACCAAGCGAGGCAGACAAAGTCCGTTGTTTGTACGCCGAGGATTGTCTCTCGTCTGCGCAGGCCTTAAACCTGTCATCTGCTGTGAATAGAATAGAATAGAATAGAATATTTTATATATTGAATACAGACACAGAATTATAATTGTTTGTAGGACGGATCTGGTAGTGCCAGATGCAAACAGATGAGAGTTTAACATAAGTTCTTACAACTCTGTACACCATTGGCATAAATGGCAAAAAATGCACAAAAATGGCATACCTACCTACTGACTGACATTCACAAGAGTTTAATTAGTAGGTAACTAGCACTTTACTCGCGTCTTCGTCCGCGCGGATTTGAGATATTAAAAATAATATTTTGTAAATCAAAATATAGCCTATGTTACATGAAAGGAATGTAGCATTCTATCAGTAAAAAATTTTTGGAATTGGACCAGTAGTTCCAGAGATAAGCCCTGACATACAAACAAACAAAGTCACAAATGTTACCTCTTTCTTAATAGTATAGAAAAAACATTATAAATGCTCAAGAAGTTATTTCTGTCATAACAGGTACCATGATCATTGGCGCGGCGTCACCCAGCAGTATTGCTACCTGATCTCTCTGGTTATTTGGTTGGAGGCAGGCATACTGGCATCCCATGAGACAGTTGCTAGTGTACTGGGCAGTGAGTATGGGAGTTTATTTATTCATTGCTTCATAAACAAATGTTGTAAAGGCACCACAATTAAAATATTAATAATCCATTTTTTTTAAATCTTACAATACTTGTTCATTAATTGACTTGTAATTTTCAGTTGTGAATTTGATTGATGTGATTTTGAATTTTTTTTACTTTTTTATTGTCTCGTGCTCCAGCAGTGGGGACATAAAAATGAGCTGATGATGATAATGATTATGATGATGTTTACACTAAAAAACTTGCAGAGAGTTTACAAGTAACATAGAAACTCTTAGAGCTCTTTCAATTTAGACCAACCCTCCTGGGGTTGGAAAAAAATCATAATTTTTTCCAACAAGAGGGTTGGAAAAAAATCATGATTTAAAAAAAAACGTTTTTTGAATTTACTTTTAAAAAATATGATTTTTTGATTTTTATTGTTTGTTTTGTGTTTTTTATGTGTCAAAACCAAATACACTATTATTAGTACTGACAATTGAATAGGCCAGCTATACTCTAAGTGTGTTCCGCGGAACCCTAGGGTTCCATGATACCTCTGTCGGGGTTCCGCAAGAATTTAGAAAAAAAAAATCAAAACACCTCTCTCTGGTCGCTCCGCGGCTGCGCGGACTCCGCGGCCGCGCGGGGACAAAACGCTATGAACGTTATTTATTTATTTATTTGTATTTGTATAAACATGTGTTACAATAGCTGGTACAATATCTCATAAGTTTGGTATCAACAATTTTATACTTGTACAACCCGTTCGCTCTAAGTTTGACGGTCTGTGGAATGCGCGTACCCTCCCCCACGTGACAACAAAACTTATAATGTGTCATAGTTTTACCCAAATATGTACGTACACAATTTTATTGTTACAATTAAATAAAAAATATTTTTATATTATGTTTTGCTGACGCTACTTTTCGAACGTCATACCTATCGCCAGCGGCAAACTTAAAGCGAGCGGGTAGTATACTTGTGAGCGCGCAGTCTCTTTGATAAAAGCCGCCTCTGAATTAGACGCTATAGTTGTCAACAAGCGACTTTCGACTCTAACTTCAAAGGATAAAGTCGATATTGTTTAAATTTCTGTTTTTATTTTTGCTTTTTGTTTATCAAAGGTGCCGACTCGAGTATTTTCGAGAATATTTGAGATCGAGTCTAGGACTAATTATAAAAGCGGCGATCGCGCGTCGCGCGTCGTCAGTTTGACAATTAGCGTTCAGAGCGATAAGTTACTACCTACTTACAAGCTCGCTAGCGAGAAAATAGTGTTCATTGTTTTACTGCCTGCTGTATTCTGTTGTCTCAGTTTTATACATTTCTTCACTGTAGGTACTAAATTTAGTCTCTTATACGCAGTAACGATTGTGCATTATTTAAACCCCACTATCCTGACGTGTAACATTATAAATAAAGAAGAATGAAACGTTGGCTTAAAGGTGTTAAACGTGTTGCAACAACATCTAATGACGCTGAATGTTCAAAAGCAGTGCGCGCGGAGAATATAGCAATCACCGATCCAGAAGATGATGCCACGACGTCAAGCTCGACGGTTTCAAAGACGAAAAGAAGGAAGTATGATGAATCTTATATCAGTTTCGGATTTGTTGATTCCAACGGCTCACCTCTCTGCATGCTCTGTAGTAAACTGCTTCCTAATAGTTCCATGGCACCTGCCAAATTGCGCCGACATTTAGAAACTGTACACCCCGAGTCTAAAGACAAGAATAAAGAATTTTTTGTTCGCAAAAAAGATCTGTTATTAGAAAGTCAAAAAAATATGATGCATGTAACACAAACTATCAACGAAAAGGCCACGGAGGCATCATATTTAGTTAGCTATCGCATTGCACAAGCAGGTGAAGCGCACACTATCGCTGAAAATTTAATAAAACCATGTGTATTAGACATAACAAAATGTATGCTCGATGAAAAATCTGCAAAGCATCTTTCTACTGTTCCGCTATCAAACGATACTGTTTCACGACGAATCCATGATCTGGCAAGCTACGTCAAACAAGAACTAGTTACACGTCTACAAAATACACGATTCGCCTTGCAAATGGACGAGTCGACTGATGTCGCTGGTTTGGCTATCCTGCTGGTTATTGTGAGATATCCATATAAAAGTTCTTTTGAAGAAGACATGCTTATGTGTTCACCGCTGCTTGCAAACACTACCGGGGAAGAAATTTTTAATAAAATAAATATATTTTTTGAAGAAAATAATCTCAGTTGGAACAATTGCATTGACATTTGTACAGATGGGGCCAAGGCGATGACAGGTAAAACAGCAGGAGCAGTGTCACGAATGAAAAATAAAGCGCCTAATTGTAGTTCCAGTCATTGTATTCTGCATAGACAAGCACTTGCGATGAAGCAAATGCCGTCAAATCTAAAATTAGTTATGGATGAAGCGGTAAAAATAATTAATTTTATCAAATCACGACCACTACAATCCCGATTGTTCTCATTATTGTGTGAAGATTATGGCAGCAAACATAAAACACTGCTGCTCCATACAGAAGTGCGATGGCTGTCTCGGGGTAAAACTTTAACAAGGCTATTTGAACTTAGAGCCGAGTTACAAATGTTTCTTTCAGCAGATACTTCTTTTAATTTGAAGGACCGTTTGTATAATAAAACTTGGTTGTTCCGATTGTCTTTTATGGCGGATATCTTTCAAAAACTTAACGAATTGAATTTATCGTTGCAAGGTAAACAGACAACAGTGTTTCAGGCCTATAATAAAATAACTGCTTTTAAAAGAAAATTAGATTTTTGGATCATTTGCATTGGTAAGAAAAAAAGACTCAGAAATGTTTGAAGATGATGTGTTTGAAGAATTGGTCCAATATCTCAGTTCGATGCGCGCATCTTTTGAAAAGTATTTTCCCGAAGAACACAATACAAAAATTAAAGTGAATTCATGGATTTATAATTCTTTTTTACCCAACTTAGAAAAGCCTGAAAACTTGCCAAACGAGATATATGAATCTCTTTTAGAAATGTCATCAGACACAAGTATGGAGTCACTGTTCAAAACGACGCCTCTCACTGATTTTTGGTGCAAAATCCAAGATGAATATGCAATGCTTGGCCAAATGGCTCTGGATATTCTTCTCCCGTTCCCAACTACATATTTGTGCGAAACAGGATTCTCTACCTACGCAGCCACGAAAACAAAATATCGCAATAGACTGGACGCCGAAGCTGATATGAGACTCCAACTTTCTTCCATCAAACCTGATATCAACCAATTGATGAAAAATAAAAAACAGTTTCATACCTCCCACTAGTTAGATTTTTTCTTTTTTAATGTTTTCTATTATTGTCCTTGGCAAGTGGTGAAGTAAATAATAATTAGTAACTGTTACATTGTACTTTTATTATGCTGATTAATAAAGAATACACTTATAAAAACAATTGTTTTATTGTAGGGTTCCATCAAGTATTTTGCTTCCCAAAAGGGTTCCGTCATTAAAAAAGTTTGAGAACCACTGGAATAGGCTGTTCAAACTTTATAATAACTAGATTATTTACTTTTACATTAAGTATGTAGAATTGTTTTTGCTCAATATTTTTAAAATTTGTTGATAATTTAAAATTACTTTGAGAATTAATATGGATAAATTTGACCAATTATTATTAGTTTCCAAGTTTACTAGACTGTTTTCTGATTTGAGTTGCTACAGTTGAAGACAAATTTCAAGTATGCAAGTTTTTAAGTTAACACTGATGTTAAAATTGCTTAATACTAAGGTGGGATGTCAAATGTTACACATCATATGCGAATACTGTAGGGTTCTTTTTTTTTTACAGTCAGCTCGGTAGAAGAGAAAGAAGGTTACCATTTAGATATAGAGGATTATCTCGTTGGACTACTGTTCCTTTGTTCAGAGTTGGTGAGTGCCTTCTAATATAGTTTTGAATTGAATTTAATTTAGTTTTTATGGCTATTGTACTATTGTTATTAATTATTAGGCATAGTTCAAATGGCTAAAAAGTGCCTTTATGCCTTCATCACTAGTTATTATTTTGGTTGGGACATGTGCTAATACTTTCCCTGGTAGCTTGTTCCACACTCGACTAGGGTTGCCAACTTTTATTAGAAGAAATAGAGTATATCTGATTTCAAAGGAGGTAAATAAAGAGTATGGACTTACAAAAAGAGTATCATTTATTTTATATTTTTAAAAAGGTATTTTTTGTACATTTTGCAGCATGTTTTTCATGGTTTTGAAAAGAATTGCATGAGTCCAAACATTCTAACTCTAAAATATAGATCAAGAGCTCTTTTGGACATTTTTGGTTCTGATATTGGGTTTGTATAATATTACATGACTGGCACTAGTATAGTAAACATTGTGTAAAAAAGAGTATTTTAGCATACTCTATTAGTGTTATAGATTATAGAGTACGCCTACATGATATAGAGTACAATACTCTATTTTAGAGTACGGTTGGTAACCCTACTCTAGACTGTTTGGCTATTGAAAGCTGCTTCAAATTTTTTTTCATCTCATTTGAGATTAAAAGATGATAAGGCTGAAGGTGGTAGCCCACTTCACCCGGAATCCTCAACTACTGAGGCACTGGCTATCTTATCTCTTGCTGCCGGAAAAATAATGCTACAAACATTGATGGTATGGCGACATATTTAGATAAGAAATGGTAGCTAGCCAGGCGGATAAACAAGCCCTACCACTAACCGAACCGAGTATACAAACATATACCCCAGCTGGTAATCGAACCTGGGACCCTCTAGGTCTAAACCGGTGGTCTTAACCACTAAACTACAGAGGCGGTTCTAAACTATTCAATTGCTTCGAAAGTAGTAAATAATATACTTAATAAAAAAATATTTTAGATATATTAATATGTTAGATAAATTAGATGATGAAGTATTTCTTATTTAATATGTTAATGTTGTTTAAGTCAATCTTTCAATAGATATTGTATAAATTTTTAACAAAATTGTAAAATTGTTTCTACATAATTATTTCTTAAAAAAATATTGTATCTGTAATTGTATCTGTAATTGGTGTGAGTGTGGGAAACATTTATTTATTTATTTAATTTAAAAGCTACACCAAAATGTAGTGTAGTGTAATTCTAAAGTAAATGTATAGCAATTATTTTAGTTGGTAATCCTTGAAATAAGATAAATAATAAGAACTTTATTATTTACAAACAAAGACGATACAAAGTAAGTTAATTAAACTACTTAAAATTAAACTTATAAAAACTATAAACTATAACTACTAATTTTAAAATTGAGCTGTTGGTTTGCTTAAATAAATTTAAATTTATGGGATGTAGACAACAACAATTAATTTAAGAACACTAAACATATAAATTAAATTACGTGACAGTTCTTTAAAACATTGAGCTATTTTTTATTTGGCCCTAAGTATAAATTCTTGCAAACTAAAAAGTTAGTAATAAACACTCAATTGACGGAACAAAATAGTGACGTCATAGTTTGCTATTCCTATAAAATTTCTATTAAAAAAAAGTCGGTTGCGCTCACCACTGAGCCACCTTTCTTTTTTTTGTTAGAGACTGCCGATTGCCACTGGGCATTCTCAGCTCGACCGGGCTTTTTTGGAGGCGATGGGAATTTAAAGGATTCTTCAAGCGGTTTGAAACAAAGCACTGGAGGTTTTCTAGAGGGAACGGCGTCACGCACTAGTGCGTGTCCCCGTGCCCTACTAGATTCTCCGAGGGGTTCGGATCGGATCGGGCACTAACTACTAGAAAAATTCAATGAGTCTGAGGTGGCGGTAGCTCAGCGGTCAGGGCGTTGGACCGGTTAAAAGTTTACCTATTACACATGGGTAACTCAACAAAATTCCTTGCGTCAACTCAATAACTCTGGCGCAGCTCACTACGCCGGCTCATTGAGTACTGAGTTGGCGCAATTGAACGGCGCGGACGCACATGTCTATTTTCTATTGACTAACCAGCCACCTCGTTGCAGTCTCGGTTCGCTGTGAACTGCGTGACGCGCGGAGACTATGCGCGCCCGCTGCAGATCTCAAAGTTCATTATGGAGCTCAACGCTGGCTTCAGGTACGTATATAAGGAACTTTTTTTTTTAGCAAATTTAAATAAATAAATAAATATTAGACATTTATTTTTATTCTGATTCCGAGTTAGTAACTAAAGCACTCGTATTATGGAAATCAGCAACAACGACGGTACCACAACCAGACCCGACACATTATAGAAAAGTTCGTTTTCGACATTGACCCGACCGGGAATCGAACCCAGGACGTCAGAGTTTGTGCCGCCTTAAGTCCGGCGTGCAAGCCACTTGGCTACGGAGGTCGTCAATGTTTTTTTTTATTAAAATGTGAAATAATTCCTTCAAATCAGTTATTTTCAAAATCAAGAAAAGCATTTTGTTTTGGCGTTTAAAAGGTTAATGAAGTGAAAGTAAACCTTAAAAGCGGTTTAAAACTCTTAACCCTTAATAGGGCTCTGTCGATATATTAGACACCATAATTTTAACTTTATTACCTTAACATAATGTTGAAAACCAATAAAAATTTCAACATGCTCTGCCACTTAAAGGGTTAAGCCCCTAAGATGTTGGAAAAAGTACTTTTGCCTTACAAATTCCGTGTTTTGTTCCTGTTATGTAAACGTCATTTTAAATTAGAGTAAAAGAGATAAAACACACAGAGAATAACTATTTGGGCCTTATTTTTTGTTTATTTGTAAGGCAAAAGTACTTTTTCCAACATCCCAAATAAATTCAGTTTAAACTAACGTCTTCCCATCAACAGGTTATTGAACTTGAAAAACGACCATCTACGCAAACGGTTCGACGCGCTGAAGTATGACGTGAAGAAGATAGAGGAGGTTGTCTATGACCTCAGCATTAGGGGCCTCCTCCCCAAACCACAGAGCAGCGGGGACCAGAAAGCAGAAGAGCAGACTTAAGACTGTGGTGAGATGTGAGATATGTATGAGTTGTGATAAAATTATCCAAGCCGTGTTAAAAGTAAAGTAAATAGCATACATACTGTCCCACTGCTGGGCAAAGGCCTCAATCATTCAAACCAAGTCATCACTACAATTGATGGGTATTGGGTTCATCACCACGCTTGCCAAGTGCGGGTTGGGTAAGACTGGTGGGTTACTCTTGAAACACAATTGCAATAATCAATTTCCAATCGCAAAAATCGCAACAATCTAAAAAATTCAAATGGCACTCTTAAAAGCGATAATAGCGCTACATTGGAATTAAATTGCGTGGAAATTGAGTGAACAAATGATTATCGAGATGGGGCGTTCCGAAATTGCGAAACTTATCCCAATATCGATACATATTAATCGCATTGGAATTGTATTGAGATTGAGTTTGCGTCAAGAGTAGCCTACCAGAACAGAATTATACTAAAAAAAACACAAATGTTGAAAAAATTTCCACGAGCAGGATTTGAACCTGCACCCTTCTGACATTCCGGGTCAGGTGCTCTTCCAATTGAGCTATCGTGGTTCTAACCAGCCCGCCGAAATTATTCAACACTTTTTACTTTGTAAGCCAAAGGCGCCCATTCAATGTCAACAACTACCGTCATTAACATAAGATCATAATATTTTTACAAATATTAAAGATCAGTTAAGAAATAAGCAAGCTATTTTATAAAATGTTCAATATGATTTTTAAATGAATGAAATGAATTTTTAGAATTATACTATATTTATTTCGAAATATTTGTGGTAATTAAAACAAAAGGGTTTTTTTTGAGAGAGATTGCCGATTGCCTCAAACGGCATTTTCAGCTTCATCGGGCTTTTTTAGGGGGCGGCGAGAAACTTAAAGGGTTCCTCAAGCCGTGTGATACGAATCACTTTCGGAGGTTTTCTAGAGGGAACCTTGCCCTACTAGATTCTCCGAGGGGTTCTGATCGGAAACATATTATAGCTAGTATCATGTAGCTTGGATCGTTTTAGCATCAACTATGACATACATTTATTTCATAAAAACTTCACGAATTGTGATTGTATCCCGCAATTCGATGCAAAGTTAAACATCTTCAGTAAAAGTGATATATTAAGATAGACATATATTATTTGCGTGATGCCATCCCCTTAAGAACCCTATAACGGTGCTTCGTTTCACACGGCTTGAGGAACCCTTTAAGTTTCTCGCTGCACACTAAAGTACGGTTACACTGTAAAGACCGTCTGCAGCCGTTTTAGAAAAATAGTAAATAATTCTATTTTTTTTTTAAGTCTTTCCAAAAAAGTTGTAATTATACAACGTGTAACAGAAAGGTGTGGTAAATATTAAATTGAATTACTTAAATTAAATTTGTCTTAAATTAAACACATAACATAACAAGTTCAGTGGTCATCTTTCATTTTATTTTATTTTCTTATTTCAAGCGTCCATGTAAACCAACCACGACTAGCACGTTCACACAAACACAACCACACAACACATATACAATTTATCAAAATTTTTTTTTTTGCTTTGCACAAGCATTTAGGCAATGGAAAAGTCTTACAATATTATTTATTATATAAGGTACACTTACAATACTTAAGTTAACAATATTTGTTTCATGTATGATGATGATGATGAATGATAATAGAAATGAGAAGTGAGAAATGATATACCCTCCAACCCCTCGAGTATCTCAGTAAAGATGTGGGGCTTTACTAAGGGCGGCCTCGGGCGGCGGTAAGAGAATTTGAAAAGTAACGTTGCACTGTTTTGTTTAACACTCATGCACACTCAGGAACATTGAACGATTAATAATCCACCATTATTTCACATTAATATCCGACATAACACAAATTTTAGAAAATAAAACAAAACCGCAGACATGACTCTTCACTTTCCCGCCAAGTAACCTTAAATGTTAAACATAAAGATTAATTAAGCTACTTAAGGGGTTGCAGCGCGGAATTTCGAAAATTTACGTGTTTTTAAGTCACTGGTGCTAGGCGCTGAATAGGTCATATACATTAAAAGGACTAGTGTAGGTTAGCTTGATCTTTTCACAAGGGCATGGTTGTCTTGGAATTTGAAACAAAAACCCAGAGACTGCATAAACATTACGTAAAATAATGATATCTAAAAACTTATTTCTTCAGAAACTTTGTAAATATAGCCCAAATGAAACAATGATCCGACATCAAAATGTTTGTATTGATATTCCGCAGGCCACTGTTGTCTTATTTTTCAATTAAAAAATATGAATATGAAAATATTAAGACTTTTATTATTTTTTACCTAAACGCCTATGATTTCACGAAAGTAAACTTTGCTCTAATTAAATCACCAGCCTACTCTGCACAGATATTAGTGTGCGTGCGTATTCTTGTCGTGCGCCGTTGTCACACCACTGCCACGCGCCGCTCGCTCGCTATCATAAAAAAACTTGAAACTCGCAGTTTTGCGTCCGCGCTGCACCCCCTTAATATTTACTGTCATCGCCACAAACGTCATTGTGGCTCCGTGGGCGTGGCCTCAAAGTCGCGTACCCTTTTCCTGCTCATCGGGAATCTTGTACAAAATTGGTCGAGGCTATGACATAATTGTTTACTTTAATTTGTTATGTAATTTTTTATTAACTTTAACACACATTTCTGTTACACGTTGTACACTACCAGAATAGTAGAAAACTCGGCAAGTTATAGTTATTTAAGTAAGTATATAAAAGCAATCATTCTTTTAAATTATTCTTTATTTATCTGTCATCTATAGATAGCAGTGGCTAGGGGTCAAAATATGGGGAAGGTAAGCCGGTCCAAAAAAAAAAAACACCGCGTGATGCAAGGTCCAAGCGTTTCTGCAGAAGTTAAGGCCCCAGATATAGTGCTTTCCGAATTAGCCGAATATAATTAATTATACAACTAAGTAAAAAACGTCTTAAGTCGCGATGTGTATGCTTCTATCACTCTAACACCCGTTTGCACTAAACTTATAAATCGCCTAAGTCTTTGCCTAACTACTACCCGGTCAAGTTAAGTCGGCATCTGAGTGTAAGCTACGTTTTCGAGCCAGGTGCCGAGTTAACTTGACCGGGTAGTAGTTAAGCCGACACTTAGGCGATTCATAAGTTTAGTGCAAACGGCTGTTAGTTTTTTAATTTCGCAATGTTGTCACTCGGATGTCGTTTTATTTTATTCGCGCCTACTCGTCATAGAAAAAGAAAGGCAACGTTAAAATCGCTTGAAATAGAAAGACGGAGAAAAATGCAATCCGGAAAATAATAGCTTAAGTCGAATGTGTTTTAAGCGAGAGGTACGCGTGCGTGCGAAAGAGACAAATAACAATGTTCCGATTAAGGTTTGCTATGGATAAATAATTGTAGACGCCAAAGCGTAAAAAAAAAAATGAAACAATAATACTGTCTAATATTTAATTATTATTTTTATTTTTATTTTATTTTTTTTATCTGCATAGTGGAGGATCGGGTTTCAGGGAATTTGTAAAGGGAAGCCGATGGGAATCGGCTTGTATGGAGCCTTCGCCACTGATAGATAGACATACATAAGTGAACTGATTATTTTTTAAAGTTTATTATTAATACGCTATAAACACATTTACTGGTAGTGGCAATATATTATATGCCAATACAACCTTATGTAGTTGCAATAGCATCGATAACCAATGAAAAATCTATATTATAATGTATTTTTATAATTTTTTGCATTCGCAATGCTTTTAAGTATATAGTTACAAAATAAAATTTTGCTAAAACAAATCAACTAGTCTCAGTATTCAAAATTAATAAATAAATAAATAAATTCAAAATTAATAAATAAATAAAATGTTTCCCACACTCACACCAATTATCTAGCCCCAAGAAAAGCTTCCTTAAGAAACTCGTTATATGGTTAACTAGACAACGGATAAACATACTTAATATACTTAAATACATACTTATACATAGGAAACACCCAGACCCGAAATAATATAGAAAAACATGTATTTCTAAATTGATCCGACCGGGGATCGAACCCGGGACCTCAGAGATAGCGACACTATGAAAACCGGTGTGCAAGCCACTCGACCAAGGAGGTCGTCTTCAAAATAATTTATTCAGTTTAGGCTACAAAAGGCTTTTATGCTCACTGTCACTATGCCATCGGTTTATAAGTCCACATAGGGCGGGAGACCTTGTACTGAGAAGAACCGGCAAGAATTTCAGCAAGGCCATTTCATTTCTCCCTGACAGCGTCATAATATTGGTAAATGTCCTGTCATAGCAGGACACTTTCCATTACAAATGAACACACAGAAAAACACAAAATATAAAAGACACACAGTAAGAGACAGGTTGATTTTTTTTGTGTTGGGTTCACCGTCAGTAGTGTTTGATGGGGATTGAACCACGATTACTCGCTTTCAACCCTCAGTATCTATCCGTTTTGCTGCCTATGCTTCAAAATATAGTTGTTTTTAATAACGCCTGTATGTATACACATACATAATATAGTAATTTTTGGTAAACTTAATTATTACATATGCAATGAGTACTAATTATAATTACTAGTAAAGCTTATGGCTGTCCCACTGCTGGGCAAAGGCCTCCATCATTGATGGGTAGTGGCTTAATCACCACGCTTGCCCAATGCGGGTGGATGATCACAAACCCAAGTTTTGCATCGAAATATTCGAAACACACTGCCCGACCTGGGAACTGAACCCTGGACCCCTCGAGCACCGAGGCGTTAATTATAATTAGTACTAACTAGTTTTTAAACACGTCAATTTAAATAGAATTTTGATCACATTGTTATGTAATATTAGAAATGCCTAATGCGAGTTTTATTTACTAAAATGTAACATTTTAAATACAATTTTTTTTCTCGTATTTTTCACCAGGAGACGCTGCTTCAATGCCATACAAATTCTCGTTTTTTTTTGTGTTATTTTCAAAGTGACCGAATGGCAATTAAAACTCGCCCTAGGCACTGTTGTGTATTTTACTTAATTCGTATATAAATATTGTGTTTTGCAACTAGTACAATCGAAGTGCCTTTGCATTCCAAGTGTTCATAATATGATTATCTCATAGTTTTCTCATTTTTGGAATTTAGCACTTTATCGTTTTGTAAAGGTGGTGTGGTGACTGACCGGAGCATTTTGCCGTAACGTAACATGTTCGATGCGAGCATTCGCCAATTCGCATAGTCAGTATTAGTGAGTCGAGTTATCAGTCCTTCAGCAATGAAGTATCGAACTCGCCACGTATGGTACACTCCTGCACATCAGATTAGCACAAGCTGTCAAATTTCCTGAATAGACTGCACTTTTCAATATATTTTTGATGTGTAACATCTTTCCGCTCGCTTTTTATATAAGCAATTTGTGGGAGTGATTTCGTGCAATGGGACGGAAGTATGTGTAACAGTGTAACAGGAGGTCAGGGAAGCCATTTTGTAAATTTAAAATCGATATGACGAACACGACATATTATTATCACTTGACTATCAGGTCATTTTGATATGTCAAATGTCTTCTAATGAGTATTTACTGCATTTATTTTATAGTTATAAAATTATGTAATACCTGACCCATTTTTTTCAGAATAGGTATAATGTTAAACATTATTATTACTAAGGTGAGATGTCAAAGGTTGCACATTATATTCGACTACTGTAAAGCTCTTTTCTTTCTTTCATAATGGAAAACTGAAACTTCACTAGGCATTCGGAAATGCCTATAATAATTATATTATGCAATTACAATGCTATGTATAGTTACAAGATAAGAAGCTTAAGAGGAAATCGAACCCACTATCCGTAAATCAGCTTAAATCACAAACTACTAGAAACATTCGACGTGTCTTCTGGGGTTTTGGTAGCTCAGCGTTCTGAGAATTGGACCGGTTATCCGTAGGTCGTGGGTTTGATTCCCACTTGAGCCTTTTTCTAGTAAAAATTTTATCCTGCCTATATTATGTAATAGTAGGTACATAATAATAAATAATGATGATAAGTTTAAATTAGTTCTTTTTGTAATAGTATTTTAATATAACTTTTCTGTCGTTTTTTGTTGCATTTTAAAGCAAAGTTGGATGTTTTAAGTTGAATAGGTAAAATGTATGTTGCTAAGTGAATGAATAGTGAAATGAAAATGTTAAAGTCCAGTTGCTTGTTTTTCTATAAGTAATAAAAAAATATTTTATATTATGGTGTTTGATTTGCGTTAAATTCTTTACTCTTAAAATGTTCAAATAATTTTTAACGCAAATTTTGTTGCGAACAAATTACAAAAACACAAATGTTGAAAAAATTTCCACGAGCAGGATTTGAACCTGCACCCTTCTGACATACCGGGTCAGGTGCTCTTCCAATTGAGCTATCGTGGTTCTAACCAGCCCGCCGAAATTATTCAACACTTTTTACTTTGAAAGCCAAAGGCGCCCGTTCAATGTCAACAACTACCGTCACTAACATCCGATCATAATATTTTTACAGATATTAAAGATCAGGTAAGAGGAATGTCAGAAGGGTGCAGGTTCAAATCCTGCTCGTGGAAATTTTTTCAACATTTGTGTTTTTGTTTTTCTTTACTCTTCTAATGAAAAGTCTTCTAAAGATGAAAGTACACTTCACCCGGAATACCCTAACAGGGTCATACTTTAGTAGTAGAAATATGCCTATATGTGCATAAACTATATACATGACATACACCCTCACATATATATTGTACTTTTTTTTCTTCTTTATATTAACGGGTAAGCACAGTGCCTTGATCTCACTTGATGTTAAGTGATGATAAGGGCAATGATGGAAGCGCACTTCACCCGGGATCCTCAACTAGTGAGGCTATCTTATCTGTAGCTGCCGGAACACAACAAATACAAACATTGATGTTATGGCGGCATATTTATTATTGCACATATTATTATTACTAGGTATATTAATTTATTATCTTGGGAAGAGCGAGTCATCCCAACACGACAGCTGTGTTACTTTCTGGGGTGTCTCAACATTTTCTTTATTTATTTATTCATTTGAAAAACCAACAGCTAATAAACAAAGTAGAAACTTAAAAATAGCAACAAAATGCCAATTAAAAGTCTACCTAAAGCAACAAATTAAAATTAAAAAGTAGCTGTTATATATTTATATATATATATGTAGAAGCATAGCACATAAACTCAATAAAAACAAGACAACACAATAACATCACAGCACTTCAACCATTAAAAAACAACTGTCTTAAAAGACGCCTTGCAGACAAACAATTTGTGTTAAATAAATCGATGTCCACTGCCCAATGCCCCAGCGGCACGAGTAATCCCTATGGATGGATAGGGAGAACGGACCATGAACCACTACGCGGGCCTAGTACGGATTGGTAGTTGTTAACGACGACGATGCAGCCGGGACCAACGGCTTTACGTGCCTTCCGAAGCACAGACGAGCTCGAGATAATAAACTTTAGGTCACCCATCCGATGACCGGCCTTTGCGAAAGTTTCTTAACCTCAGCACTCGCAGACCGGGCGGAATAACCACTGAGCCATCGAGCTCCTCATTTTTATACTATAAAGTTTTCCTCAATTTTTTCAAAGTTGGTGAAAAAGCGTAGATGTTATATATTGTATAGATGATGATAATGATACTGATTGTGATGAAATCAACTAACCTGCTCATCTTCATAGAAAACTTCCATCATCGACCCGACATCACAAAATTTCCTAAAATCAATTTGCATTCCTGTGGCGATCGCCATTTTCTGTCTTCACTAACAAAATATTTAATTTAACAAAAAAACTATTGTAACTTTGTAAAACATACTGATGTAATTATCGTCCAATTTGCTTATCTTATCTGTATGTGACTAATACCTATATAGGACGATTATTGCAACGTCAGTGATAAGAAAGATACAGATATACAACATGAAAAAGAACTTGACGAGCTTGCATTTTAAATTGTTAAAAAAAAAAATTCTTGGTAAACGTTTGTCGAATCTGATAAAATATTACCTGGATGACCGAGCTTTGAAAATTCAAAATCGGCATTATTTTACGGATAAAACGACGTTTTCTAAAAATTTAAGCTTTAATCTAAGCTAGATCGAATTATCGCCCCCAAAAACCCCTGCATACTAAATTTCACTGAAAATTGTTGGAGCCGTTTCCGAGATTCAGATTATATATATATATACATATATAATATTACAAGAATTGCTCGTTTGTATCCAGCGAATAACATTGTCATTTTGACATATTTTCTAAAGAGAATCTGTCATTATGTCAAATATATTCAATGAATAAACTTTAACTGATGATTGAAAAATCAGCCCTAAAGGTATTAGTTAAGCACTTTTGTACTTTGTCAAAGTAACTTGTGTTAACCACAGCTAACTTATAACATAACATAGGGCGACAGGGTTCTATACTCACTGTTAAGATATTATTCTTGGACTTTGCACTCCACTCAACTGCCACATAATAAAACCCACATTTCCAACAATATCAATTATATTACAAACACAAACATGAGCTTTGTATTATTACAGCACATAAACTTACAGTACAATGTGAATCACAGTCTTATGGTATTCATACAAATATACTTAGTTATTAATATCGAAAAATTTAGAAAATAATTTCACTCCCCACAGTGAACGGGCGGGCGTCGTGCGAACATTCATTGTTTACAGCTATTTACATAAACAATAGGTACCATCTGTTTAATAAAAACACAAGTTCTAATGAAAATTCTTTGAAGCAAATAATAATTAAATTTTATTTTACCCAGACAATAGAGTTTTTAACAGTTTTTTTTAAAGAAAAACGTACTTTCGTTTTCTATTATATTTCTCTTATGCATAGAAAGGTTCATTAAAATCTGCTTAGTGGTTTGAAAAATTATAACTTTTTAGCTTTTGGAATGGTAAAATGTCAAACAGCTCTTAAGAAAGTCACCTGTCAATCTTTTATATTTAAGAACCTATCATGAATTATCTCACGAAACATAGACTTTACATTTAAACAAAGGTCATTGTCAAGCGATTAATTCAATTCATAATGACGTAAGATCAGACTTTTATTACATAGATTTTTATACCACATTAACCTTTAAAATATATTAGATATATTCTGTACAATTGAAAAAAAAACATCAAGATTATACAAAAAAAAATTAGAAGTTATTTATTATGTACTTGTATAAAAAAAACCTAATGCCAATTTTTAAGGAATTATTGTGTAATTGTGCTTAGTAAATTTTAACACCAATTTTATATAGGTATGTTACATCAAAAAAAATACATTCCGGGTATTTTTAAATTATGTAGAATTGTAACATTCCTATATTTGAAATAGAAGAATAAAAATACATTATCGTACCATAAATACGAAGAGATATGTGTCATATTTGTATATTTACATTACAATATGCAAGTAATAAATTGTGTATACCTTTTAAACACGAAATAAAATAAACATTTAGCATTATGGCATAAAATATATTATAATGGAAGATATTTTTATTATTTACAATAAGTAAAATTCAATTTACTAATATAGGAACTTAGTTGTATTAATAACAATAATCAATACATTGTGTGACCTCATATTTGCCGAATCAAATGGCAAATCATAAAATTAAAATCTATACTTGGTGTCCATTTAAATGCAACTTTAATTTTTACAGAAAAAAATAAGAAAACGGTAAATTATTATATTGAATATTTATTTTATATTATGATTGTTTTTTATTATATTATTTTATAGCACTTGTATTGCACTTAAGTGAACATCTAGGTATGTTCGAATATGCACTGCGAGCACTGTAAGGTGTGACGTCAATTTAGTATACTGCCAAGCCGTTCCTTTATAGTTAGCTATACTGGTTACTGTTTAAAACGGAACGCTGTCCAGTATACTGTCATCCATATCATTTGAGGAGCTGAGCAAAGCACAGAGAGCACCTTACCCCGAAAATGTTTTTTTACAGTAAAAAAATGGCGACGATTTATGACGTCATTCCCTAGGATATTGCGACAGTATACTGTCAGTCCATAACGGAACAAATTTCTCACCAGTAAGAGCACTGGACAGTGCTCGGAGTGTATATCGGAACATACCCACTGCATGCACGCCTGCACAACCTACTAAAAACTGTCGAATTTCCATAACAGACTTTGAACTTTATCGTTAGGACTTATGGTTGAAAATGCATTGAAGAAATTTGACAGTTTTGGATAGATTGATGTGCACGATAGGCGTCTGTACATTTCTCATTTAAACTAAGCTGTCCAAGACTTGAAAATCATTACAATCACTTTTTACGAATTTACTTGCGTTATTTTTCTCACGTCCTCCAAAAAGGGGGAGACAGAGCATAATAATCACTTTTGAGTATACTCGCCGTTAGTGACCTCGGCGCCATTTAGAATAATCAAAGCAGGGCTCCGAGGTCTCCCTCCCTTAGTCAGCTCTTACGACACGCACGGGAAGTTAGTCAGCTGATACATTATTTTTTTTTACATTGATTTTCATGTTGATGTTTCAAACTCTTTGCAGGGTCTGTGGTCACAGGGAGACTGAGCTGTTGGTCGTCTCATAATTATTTTTTTGGAAAGACCTTGATGTTAGCTTTCACCGCGCAACTTGACTTGTTTCAGTGGGCGGCGAGAAACTTAAAGGGTTCTTCAAGTCATGTGATCGAAACACCCGCAGAGGGCTCTAGAGGGGATGGCATCACACAAACGTGATCGGATCGAATTAAACGCAAGTAGATTCATAAAAAGTGTTTCATTTCAATATGCAGTGTTGTAAAGTTAAGAAAATAATATTTAAAACACCATTATTATATCATTAAATAAAACTATTATTAACAATTAACCAAAAGTAAACGTGGAAAATCCAAGTAGCGCAGGTGATCCTTGTTTTATTAAATAAGGTTGAAAATCCCGTACGATTATCACACGCACGCAATTATTTTCTGTCAAACAGTATAGGTTTTATCATTAAGGTATAATCGAGCATAAAATTGCTTTACCACTTTTGATAAAAACTTCCATTACAATAAAATTTCGCTAGGGCTTCTTGGCGAGAAAGTGAAGTCATGTCTACGGTTTTGTTTACTTTAAAAAATTCTGTTACGTCAAATATTAATGTGAAATAACGGAGGATTATTAACCGTTAAGTGTTCGTGAGCGTGCATGAGTGTTGGCAAATTAAACAAAACAGTGTAACGTCACTTTTCCAATTCTCTCAAGAAATCCGCGTGAGGTCTTAGTAAAGCTTCCCATCTTTACAAAGATACTCGAGGGGTTGGGGGGGTATATCATTTCTCACTTCTCATTACCATTATCATTCATCACCATCATATAATAACAAAAGAAATATTATCTATATAAATTACTTGTAAGAAAATTATATTGACACTGGCTAAATTAACTTACCACACGAAAAGCCATCAACTAAAAAAAAAGGTGGTAAAGTAATTTTATTGTCGACTGTACATAATTCAGTATTCAGTATCAGCATAATCATAACGCTATTATACTGTTTTATGAGATCTGGGGTGCGATTTTTAAACCAGTTACTAAATTCCCACTATAAGTACCGGTATATAACGTTATTTCTATAAAGATAAAGGTAATTTGGTACCGGTAAGCGCGGTAACGTTATCTAGAAAAGTATCGCTACTTTTTTTGTTAAATATTGCGCTTCAGCCAATCCGCGTAGAGCGGTTAGTTAATTAATACCAAGCTTACCGCTACTTTTTTTACCGGTAACTATCTTCGTTTGAGAGAAGTATCGATACCAATTTTTTGACGGTATTCAAAGCCCTGATTTAAACTGATGACAATAGTTTTTACACTATATATCAGCTACGAGTATTTGAATTCACCAGTGACAATTTTGACTTAGGAATTTATTAGGTACAAACTTAATTGTAAATAATTTAAAATTTATCATAGTATTTTTGTGACTTTTCAAATTTCAAAATTTATTTGTTTACATAAACAAAAATAAAAATAATGAAAAATAATATATAGTAATAATTTTGTGACAATTTTAATAACAATATCACCGGTGACATTCGATGGTGTGCCCTTGGCTACCATACGTTTTTGAGAGAGGCCAACAACCGTTTAAATTTACACAAAAACAGACTCAAAATATTCAGTATCAAGACTCATTTTACATAAATTCTTTGCTATTTTTGAGTACCGTTGGTATTACAATCATTTGACGGCTATTTACAGAGTGACATAAAGTTCAAAATGCGATGGCATCTATATTTTTGATCCTGGACTTTAGGCAACTGTTTCACTGATCAATCCCGGATGGGTTAGCACTAGTGACCGCCCGAAACATGATTTTTGGCCGAAACCGAAACCATAACTTATTTAGACATGTTAAAATTTCTATTGTATACTGAAATTAAGAGTATTTTACACAAACACAGACAGTTAACCCGTTTTAATTAAAATAAAAAGCAATTATTGAGGATTTATGAAAAAAAAATCTATATTTATAATATATTCCGGCGAACTTTACACCGGATGTACTGATATTTCTCTGGAAAGCGTCATCGCGAACAGGAATAAACTTGTAACTGACACCGAGAACATGTTAAGTCATGTCTCGAATTGGGGCCGTATTAACCTAGTCCATTTCAACCCTTCTCAAACACAAGTTTGCGTGTTTACCGCTAAAAAACATCCCTTCGTCGTATCTCTAAACTTTGAAGGAGCTCCCTTTGATACCAAACCGACCATTGGAATCCTTGGCGTCGATATTTCGAGTGACGTTCAGTTTCGCGGTCATTTGGAAGGTAAAGCTAAATTAGCTTCGAAAAAGTTGGGTGTGCTCAATAGAGCGGGACAGTATTTCACGCCGACCCATCGCTTACAGCTTTACATAGCACCGGTCAGGGCTCATATGGAATACTGTTCCCATCTTTGGGCTGGAGCGCCCCTGTACCAACTCCTATCATTTGACCGCATTCAACGCCGAGCTGCTCGAGTTGTCGACGACGTGGTAACCTCTGGTCGGCTCGATCCACTGGCCCTTCGGAGAGACGTTGCGTCTCTCTGTATATTTTATCGCCTTTATCATGAGTGCTCTGAGGAATTGCTCGGTTTGATCCCTGCCGCTGATTTCCTCCACCGCACTACACGCAATCGACTGTCTTTCCATCCACACCATCTTGATGGATGGCGGTCTACTACTGTGCGTTTCTCACGTAATTCATTACCACGAACTAGTGTTGTGGAACCAGCTCTCAGCTCTCTACGAAGTCGACCGGACCATTACGACTTCGGGATCTTCAAGAAACGAGCCTATTCCTTCCTCAAAGGCCGGCAACGTATCTGCGATTTCTCTGGTGTTGCGGGTGTCCATGGGCGGCGGTGATTGCTTTCCATCAGCCCCCCAACCGCCTAACACTCTCGCTTTCGATCGCTTTGAAAGCGAGGCCCTCGCCTCGCTTTCTAATATAATATCGAATAATATTGCTTTCATATCGCTTTGGAAATGACAAGATGACGCCTTCTCCTCGCCTCGCCTTCAAAGCGATCGAAAGCGAGAGAGTTAGGCGGTCGACCCCCAGGTGCCCCGCCTGCTCGTTTGCCTCCTTCCAATATAAAAAAGTACTAACCTAGCGGTAGCGATCACACATGAGCCACGAACTCACCCAAAGTTAGCCGACGACGCGCGATAATCACGAAAACTGAGATTTGGACGATTTTTGGCCGAAACAAGACTTTTTGGCCGAAACCGAATCTTCGGTCGGTCACTAGTTAGCACGTACAATGCTCAAGTAAGTAGGCAGAAGGTTAGTTAAGTCGTTACTTTATACAGGTTGACTTTTTTATCACCATCCAAACCTTCTGAGATGACTCCCGTGACACAAACGAACAACTTTTACTATTGGACCAACTTCCTAACTCGAAAAAAAATGCTGTTCCATACAACACATCAATATTCATTCGACCAAAATGTATGGAACAGCTGATTTTTTTTTCGAGTTAGGGATCAGCTGCTGAGACAAACTTTTATCTATCTATCAGCATTACTTGATGTTCATACTGCAACATGTGCTGAGAGTGAGGTCTTTTTCGGTTTCGCTTCATATATTTTATTTGTTTTTCAATTTTATGTGAAACTAAATATTTTTTTTTAGATTTTGATTTGACTTTGTATGTCATTTTAACCCGTTTGCCAAGTGTGCTAGTGGTTGGTTACTGTCTGCCTGGCTGGCTATTACCCACGTGGGATACTGAGCCCAGCAGTGGGACGTTTAAAGGCGGACTATGTACCAAAAATAAAAAAACGGAGACATCAAATTAAAGAGCCTTAATTAATAACATTGGTCAAGAAAATAATTTTTGAGTTCACTCGACACCAAAAATAAAACCAATATTGAGGTATGCAATACCAACATTAAATTAATATTACCCAATTGAGGGTTTAAAAAATCTCAATTTTTTCTTTACATAAACGTTTTTTGTTTCTTATGAACTAACAATTAATATTTGGAACACATTTTTGACACAGTCAAAGTATGTCGGTCACACACCATACAAAAAATTTGCAGAAAGCATAAAGCATAAAGTTGCAGAAATCCACGTAACCATCACAATTATATTTAAAATACATTTAATTCACATAAACATCAATCACTTTAACTTTAAGGAATATTAACTGTAAAATATAAAGATTTTGACACGTCCAAACATTTTTTTGCCTACTACCCATTCAGGACGTGTTAATTTTAGCTGTGGAGAAGAATGGGAACACAAAACTGCACAGATGCATTAATGACATTGTTTTTGTAGATGTCGTTACTTCTTTATAAAACTGTGAAGTTTTTTTGCGCTCATTTTTGTTACAGTTAAAATAAAAAAAATTACGCATTTTTTATTAAAAACCTGTGTATTAGAAACTTTAAATTTATTCTTTTTAATTAGTTAATTGAGTTAAATACAATTTATTAATGTTTTTTAAAGACCATTGTTCTTACTAATACAATTTTTTTTAAAATTTATTTACGATGAAAAAATATTTTTTGCGCAAATCTATCGTAAGGTGTGTTACCGGCATAAAAGTCACGTTAACACTAAAACTCACAGAGTTTATAACTATGCGTTAATTTAGAAAATAACAGTGCACACGCCTTCACACAGACTTCCACAAACTGTCAAAGGAGACTGGTCATCAGGCCCGGCGCAAATGAGCTTATGTCAGAAATTTCGTTAAATTAGGTAAAAGAAAAGTAAATCTAAAAAGACCGCATGTCCGAAATCAGTGGCGAACTCATTAAAGTTGCCCAGAATTTTTGATAAAGCGCAGTATTTTATTTTTGTATATTTTTTTAATATATTAAAATGCAACTAGCAGTTTAAAATAACAAAATATTCCTAAATACATTAAAATCCGGTAAAATAGGTAATGTGTGTGTTCTTTTTATTTAAACAAACAAGCAACAACAACAACAAAAAAAAACAAAAAAATAAATAAACATAAATAAACTTTTTATATTTATTTTACCTATTTTTACGACAATTCTGAGATACATTTCTTTAGCGCCGGGCCTGGGGTAATTTTCCTTAAACCATGACCAGTCTCCTTTCCTCAATATATGTTAAACTTTATTATTAAATGACATATGGTTGAATATTTATTGAAGTTTGGCAGTTTTGGATTGGTTGGTGTGCAGCCGTGTGTATTAGGTCATAAAATAACGTATTTCATAAATTTAGGTCATACTGGCCACAAATTGAGTTTTAAATTCGTACCTTCAATGAGTTATTAGTCCACAATATGTCACCGCATCAAGAGAATTAACCTTGGTACAGTAAGAATAAATTAGCTAACCACTTTAGTAGTATTCAGGGTCATTATTGACCCTTATTTAGGGTACCTAATTCAGATCTGTGAATAAGATTATGTTTTGTAATGCCATGGTAATTTGTGTGTGACCCACAACAAATTCTATATTTAGGATCAATTTGACCCTGAATAAAATTTCATATTTAGGGTCAATTTGACCGTTGATATAAAAAAGAAAGTCACGCAAACCAATAAGGTACGGTCACATTTAACACTTAAATGCCATCGGTAATTCAGGTTCATAATATTATAAATACATATTCACAGTCATTTTTAGTTCGTCTTGGAACTCAAACGTCAACGGTATAATTTTGACCTAACGTACTATTTAGGGTCAAACCATTTTTAGAGCACGCTATACTTAGAGTCATATTTACTTAATATGACTCTAAGTATGTACACTATACTTAAAGTCATATTTAGACGACTTTTAGAGTAGCAAACTTAGTACACTAGTCCCAGATTCGTATTACAGAAAGGTTCTAAAGTCGATATCTGATCTTGAGTAGCAATTCAAAAGACAGGTATTATATAACAGAAAACGTCACTCCAATCTGTACTCAAAAACAAATACCGGCATAGTAAATGTTCTGTAATAGGAGACTTATTACAATACACTTTAAACCACTCTTTAGAAACCATTTAAAATCGCAAATGTCTTATCATCATCACTAAAATCTCTTTCACACACACAAGCGTTCTTCCTTACCACTTTAGAGTCACTTTTACCCCACATTGGGGTCAATCTAACCCCATACGGAGTCAATTTAACCCCAGCCGGGGTCAATTTAACCCCATCCGGGGTCGTAGAGCGCCAGCTAGCCCCAGTTAGGGTCGTACTTGACCCAGGGGTAACTGGGGGCTAGGTAAACCCGCCTTCCCCGCACGAAGCAGGAGACAACGCCTCGGTACGCGGTGCGGGGCACGCCACTCTGTATGGACAAATAAATAAAATTGTATATTATGCATACAGGGTGTAAAAAAACTCTTAACGGAGCCGAAATCTATGCATAAGGGTACAGACGCCTTCACAATTGCACATCAACAAATCCAAAATTGACAAATTTCTCCAATACATTTTCAGCTAAGTATAATAATAAATATGCAAAGAAAAAAAACAAATAAACAAAGAATAAGCTTCTAATAATTATTCCGTGTTTTGTCTCTTTTACTCCTATTTGAAATGACGTTTACATAACAAGAACAAAACACAGAATGACTATTCGGACCTTATTCTTTGTTTATTTGTAAGGCACATAAAGTTTTAAGTCTATTGTGGAAATTTTACAGTTTGTGTAAAAGTTAAAGTTAGGCAAAAATAATTGATGAAAAGCCATTTTTATTCTTGGATTTAAAAAAATCTGCTATTATCTCTCTCTCTCGCAATGTAACGAGCGCAACAGACAGTGCATAGGTGTGTGTGAAACGGACATGTCTGCGGCTGGCTAGGAATGTCTGCGTTTGATATTCATTTAGTTTTGGAAATTCAAAAGCTGCAATTTATTTGTCCTTACCTATGAAATTGACGATTTTTTTCTCACTTATTAATAGGTGTATTACTTCTAAAAGTCAATACCGGTTGTTAATATTATTATACACCTTTAATTAGGACTACGAGTATGTTACTTAGGCTTCAGTAATAACAATGATTATTCATTTTGTGTCTTTATGGCCCAATTTTTTTTTTAATTGATTTCTTTTTTTTGTTCGCGGAATCGACCTTTTGTTTCATTGTAACTTTGAAGTGACTTGATTTTTTTTCTTTTTATGTCTGCTTTATTTAGCTAGTGAAACAAACACACTACTCTACAATTTTTATAGTGTTAACATAAATAGAGATAGAAAAAACTTCACACAAAACGTTAATTTCATAGGTAAGGACCTAATATAAAAAGTATCGAAAAGTTTGGTAATGTTTGTATAGAAGAAAGTGTAGTAATCACTTTTTAATACAGTTTATGCAAAAAACTTTTGAGAAAAATTGTGACTTTGAGATTTAAAATCTCCAGAAAGAGACAGGTATGTTATGTTAGGTTCCCAGGTATGGCCTAGTACAGAAAAATTATCGTATAGATGGGAAGAATACGTGGCTTTCGGCTTCGTTAAGGGTATATTTTTATCATCTTGTATATAAGGTCACTTTTTATCAACTGCAAATATTTTGACAAAACATCTAATTATATCAGAGAAATAAAGCCCTAGCATTTAAAAAAAATTCAGTCTAGTTTTTTTTCGGGAAAACCTGACAAAAATTGTAATATTTTTAAGAGCGGCCTCTCTGACGGTTTTTTTTAATGAAACTAGGGACACGTGTAAGCGGTGAAGGCATTGCGGCCTCTCTGTTTCGGCTCCTTTGAATTGAAACTACCGAAAGTGCTTTATTTTTCTTTTTAATCGAAATGTCTTTTGGCATTTTTCTTGTAAACTAGCGTTTAAAAATTTAAGGTTTTTTCATAAAAAATAGTTTATATATGTTATTGAATTTATCCTCAAAATATTTGCAGTTGATAAGGTGTGACCCTATATAATTACAACGACAACCATTTTTAACAATATTGCAGCAATGAGGCTATAAGAAAAGTTAGTAATCTTGAGTACCTTAAGGGTGCGCCGTCTGTAAGTGTCAAATGTAATTTATTTTATTTGAAATGTCTTCGTCTATATTTATTTGATGACGCGCGGCCATACTAATTTTGTATGGGGAATTTAACGTGACAAATAATTTAAAAAACCACTCGATAAATCAAAAATGAGAGACGGACGATTTGTGGTTTAGACATTAGTGATTGTTTAGACAAAATCAGAGTTACAATAATTTAGATAAACTATAAGATATCAACTAAACGCCGCCACTCGTTATCATGATTTTTGCCCAACTTTAAATGATATTGTAGAAAAAACTATAGTGTTAAGAATTTATGGATCGGACTTATTGTAAACACGTTCTTTTTGATACTAAATATATATTTTGTTTATGTAATACGATAGTATTTTCAATTATATCAACTTAACCGTGACTGCACTTTTGGCATTTTTTGGTCGGCGCACCCTTAAAGCGAAGGGTAAGGCACAATAGCGCCGCTAATGGATTTAATTTGATAACTGCTAAACTGGATTTTTTTTCAAACATTGCGGACCTTCCGACACTAGGCAAACATCTATTATTTAATAATTGTGCACTACTTTTAGGTTTGTTTTTGTATTCATTCGCTAACACCAACAGCGGCCATTGTTTGTGAATAAATGAGATAGCCCGTTTTGTGAATAAACCACGCAACAAAAAGTAGTGCACAATTATTAAATAAATCCTATGGATGCTTTCCTGTTGTCGGACGGTACGCAATGTTTAAAAAAAGATCCGGTCCATTAGTAATTATCAAATTACCAATTGGTGGCGCTAGTGTGCCTTACCCTTCGCCTTAAGCACCTTCAGTCTTTAGATTGTAGGTGTGCAAACACTCAAAGTAAATACTAGCACTACTTAATCCAACACATTTGTTCCTTGAGCAAATAAGCTGCTAGGTCTGGCGGCCCTGGGATCTTGCTCCAAAACTTCACAGCACAAAGTCTAAACCACTTACCCTAAAGTCGTCCATTAGCCCCATTTTCTTGGCGGCCTTCTGGTAGGTCTTGGCGTTGGAGTAGTAGACCCTGACCGCGGGAGGGTCTCCCCCCCAGTGGGTGGACATCACCTCGTCAGCCGTCATCTCGGGTAAGGAGTAGACGTTATTCATTAGGGCGTCATCGTAGTTTTCCTGGCGATACATACGGATTTAAAACAATGAGGTTCATCATCATCATCATCATCATCTCAGCCAAAAGACGTCCACTGCTGGACAAAGGCCTCCCCCAAATGAGGTTGATAAATAGATATTTTATTTATCTCAAAAATCTTTATAGTAAATAGGACATGATCAATATAGACCGGAATTTCGAAAATTTACGTGTTTTTAAGTCACTGGTGCTAGACGCTGAATAGGTCATATACATTAAATGGACTAGCGTAGGTTAGCTTGATCCTTTCACAAGGCCATGGTTGTCTTAGAGTTTGAAACAAATACCCAGAAACTGCATAAACTATACGTAAAAGTAATGATATCTAAAAACTTATTTTTCCGAAACTTTGTAAATATAGCACAAATGAAACAATGATCCGACATTAAAATGTTTGTATTGATATTCCGCAGGCCACTGTTGTCTTATTTTTCAATTAAAAAATATGAATATGAAAATATTAAGACTTTTGTTATTTTTTACCCAAACGCCTATGATTTTACGAAAGTAAACATTGCTCTAATTAAATCGCCAGCCTACTCTGTACAGATATTAGTGTGCGTGCGTATTCTTGTCGTGCGCCGTTGTCACACCACTGCCACGCGCCGCTCGCTCGCTATCATAAACAAACTTGAAACTCGCAGTTTTGCGTCAGCGCTGCACCCCCTTAAGCTTAATGTCAGTACAGTTATAGGTGAAGACTGCATATTTTTTAGTTGAATAATTTTAATCAATTATGGACACTTGTTAGCGTATGGGAATGGCGAACTATGACGTCACACAAAAATAAGATTAGAGCAATAAATTATTTGTAACATTACATCCACTGACTGTGACAACTTTTCTTAAATTATTTATAAGCAAGTATTTGACCGCGATCCCACCTGATGGTAAGCGATGATGCGGCCTAGGATGTGGCATTCTTAAGTAGATAATGCCTGTTCACCCTTGCCTTGACAATGTCCAGGTTATACGTGTCAGGAAACAGATCTCTTTCAGTACAACTTCACCGTGCGGCCTAAGATGTAGCATACTTGCCTAGGCAATGACTGTTCACCCTTGCCTTGAAAATGTCCAGGTTATACGTGTCAGGAAACCGAATCAAAATCAAAAAACAGGAAAAAGATCCTCTGGTAGTGAGTTCCTCTCCTTATCTGACTATATTCGGATACATACCTTTAGCAAGTAGGTTAGGTTGAGTTTGGTGAATTCCACATAGTCCATATTGAGTTGCATCGCCCTCAGATGCATTTCGTAGAACAGGCCTTTGCTCACGCCTATCTGCGGAACGAACATTCGCTTACAAATCTTTATATAGGATAACCGAAATCGTAAAAATGTTCGACGAGCCTTTCTTCATTTCAACTTTAAAGGTCTACATCGTTTAAAAATAATACGTTTCGAGCAATAATGATGGTCCTATTTGCTCATACCTATAAATACAGGTCGACTTTTTTATCACCGTCCAAACCTTCTGAGATGACTCCCGTGATACAAACGAACAACTCTTTCTAATGGACCAACTCCCTAACTCGAAAAAAAAATCAGCTGTTCCATACATTTTTGTCGAATAAATATTGATGTTTTGTATGGAACAGCTGATTTTTTTTTTCGAGTTAGGAATATTATTTAAATATTTTAAATAATATTAAAATCTGAAAAATAACATAGATAATAAGTTTTATAGTTAATAAACACAAATTTGTCTATTCTTGCTATGTTCTCCCTTTTGTTTGTTTGTGTGTACATAAATTATAAATAAATAAGAACTATGCATTCATTTAAATGAGAAAAGTTAAATATAGTACATACATTAAAAATTATTTATGTTGTCGTACAAAAATACGTGGAAATGCTAAACTAAGTTATAGAAACAACTTTTATCCAATTGACTTTAAGCAATTAATTTAATATCTCTGTGTAGAATTTTTTATTACCTTTCCGAACGTAAAGGTGCGAGAGATCTCTGGTCTGATACAAGCTCGGCCATCGGTGTTCTTAGGGTCGCGCAGCCAGTCGTCAAAGAATCTACAAACAATAGTGTTCCTTGTATTAGGGTCGATTTTGGGTTGTCTTTGGAGCTCGATGGCGTAGTGGTTAACGCGCCCGGTCTGCGAGTGCTGAGGTTAAGCAACTTTCGCAAAGGCCGGTCATCGAATGGGTGACCAAAAATTTATCATCTCGAGCTCCTCCGTGCTTCGGAAGGCACGTAAAGCCGTTGGTCCCGGCTGCATTAGCAGTCGTTAACAACCACCGCACCGCACTGGGCCCGTGTGGTGGTTTATGGCCCGTTCTCCCTATCCATCCATAGGGAAGGCTCGTGCCCCAGCAGTGGGGACATTAAATGAGCTATGATGATGATGATTGGGTTGTCTTAGTGCAAGTAAACAACGTTGTTGAGAAACAAATAAATATCATTGAAAACAGACGTCTGTTTTCAATGATATTTATTTGTTTCTGAATTCGCTAACGACATGAAGCCATTCATATAGGAAAATATTTTGTTGGCGTGCGTAGGGCGCGCAGTAACTACACCATACGTATGATTATTAACATATAATTTTACGCAAATATTGTTGCGAATAAATTACAATTTGAAAAAGACAGTGTTGAAAAAATTCCGCGAGTGGAATTCGAACCCGCACCCTTGTCATGCCGGGTCAGGCGCGCTACCAACTATGCTCATCGTAGCTGAATCCAACTCGCCGAAATTAATCAACACTATCTACTCTTACTCTGTAAGCCAAAGGATATTCAATGTCGACAACTACGTCACCAACATCAGATCTTAATATTTTTACAAATATTAGATAATCAATCGAAACTTGGAATTTTTTCAACACTTTGTCTTTTTTCAAATTACACAAACGTAGCTATTAAAGATCTTTTTTGTAGTCCCTATGGCTATGATATGTGTCAATATTTACATCTATTAAAAAACCGGCCAAGTGCGAGTCGGACTCGCGCACGAAGGGTTCCGTACTTTATGACGTATTAAAAAAAACTACTTACTAGATCTCGTTCAAACCAATTTTCGGTGGAAGTTTGCATGGTAATGTACATCATATATTTTTTTAGTTTTATCATTATCTTATTTTAGAAGTTACAGGGGGGGGGACACGTTTTACCACTTTGGAAGTGTCTATCGCGTTCAGTTTAGAGAAAAAAATGATATTAGAAACCTCAATATCATTTTTGAAGACCAATCCATAGATACCCCACACGTATGGGTTTGATGAAAAACAGATTTTTGAGTTTCAGTTCTAAGTATGGGGAACCCCCAAAATTTTTTGTTTTTTTCTATTTTTGTGTGAAAATCTTAATGCGGTTCATAGAATACATCTACTTACCAAGTTTCAACAGTATAGTTCTTATAATTTCGGAAGAAAGTGGCTGTGACATAGGGACGGACAGACGGACAGACAGACAGACGGACAGACAGACAGACATGACGAATCCATAAGGGTTCCGTTTTTTGCCATTTGGCTACGGGACCCTAAAACCATCAAACCAATAGTTTGTTTTTATTTATTATGTTAATAAAATAGAAAATATTAAAAAAAAAATTTAAAAGGTATAATGTTCTTCATATAATCTTTCTCTATAGAAACCGTAGAAGTTCTTGACACTTTCACTCCCTGACAACGTGAGAATTGTTTTATTTGTAACATAGTTGATAACTCTTGACACACAGCTATGCTGAACTTACAATTAGATTATTGACTCTATCTTAACCAAATCAGCTAACTAAAAGGAGACTTAAGAGACTCACACCTTAAAGCAATCTAAAATATTGTACCCTATACACTTAAGAATAAGGCTGTAAAGCAACGAAAAATTACAACTATATTGCCTATCAAAGAGTAAACTAAAATTTTAACATACAGCGTTGATGGAGTAAACTTTATCAGGAATCTAAGCTAACTAAACTGTACACTTACGATACAGATACTTTGGAAGGCAATGCCAGCTATGTTGCCACCAAACATTGAACCTTAAACACTTGGGAATAAGAGTGAAAAGCAGAAAAACACTCACGCCTCTGACTACCGCAGGTCCAGGTCGAACCAGTCGTCCGCACGCAGCGTCCACCCCAGTCCTGGGAAGAACTCTGTGCGATGGAGGAGTTCCGGCCGGGATAGGTCTACCACCTTGCCGTTGAGACAAATCCAAAAGCGGGAATATTGCAACACTTACCTAACCTTACTCTAAGTTGTCGTGTACTCACTGTAAAACGTGAAAATTGTTGTCCCCTTCACTCTTTAAAACATGTAAACTGTTGTCTCTTTCTTACAGTTGAAGGCTCGCTAACATACAGCGTTGCTGGTTAGTAGAGTATAACTTCAACAACGAACTAAAGCTAACTAAACTGAACAATTACGCCTCAAGCACGTTTGGTGGCAATGCCAGCTATGTTGTCACCAGACAAATCCAAAAGCGGGATTGCTACAACACTTCCCTTACCTCACTCTAAGTTGTCTCTCTCTTACTCACTAGACACGTAAGAGTTGTTGTCCCTTTCACTCTTTAAAACATGAGAACTGTTATTCTTTCACACAGTTGATGTCTTCTTTTGATATACAGCATACTCGTAATTAGTCCATGCTTACGAGATAGCTAGCTAACTTGGGAGCTAAATGGAGACTTTTCGCCTTACAAAACAGAGACTCGGGAGACTCTGCCTTTCGAAGGCAATGCCAGCTATGTTGCCACCAAACATTGAACCTTCTACACTAGGGAATAAGAGTGAAAAGCAGTAAATCACTCACGCCTCAGGCCACCGCGGTTCCAAGGCGACCCAGTCGTGCGCGCGCAGCGTCCACCCCAGTCCTGGGAAGAAGTCGGTGCGGTGCAGGAGTTCCGGCCGGGATAGATCGATCACCTCCTTTTTGCCGTTGTCGTTCCAGGCCGATATGCACCTGGGTTTGTATGATATAAGTAAGTTGAGGAGCTTTAGGGTGACACCATTGAAGCTGAGCTGAGCTAAGCCAAGCCGAGCTGTGTAGAAATGAACTAATGGAGTCCCTTTATTATACAAATATATCGGATCCAAACGAAATTGCAGATAGTTTCAATAATTATTTTATCGATGGAATCAAGGATATTAGAGTTAATTTAAATCATAGAACATCTTTAACTAATAGTCAATTGCACTCTTGCTTTATCGCACCTACAAATAGCTATGAAATATTAAATATCATTAAACAGTTAAAAAACACTAATAGTACAGGTTATGATGAAATCAACACACATATAGTTAAACGATCATCGAACCTTATAGCGCCTGTTCTTACTCACATTATCAACAAAAGTATTGAACATGGAGTCTTTCCCTATAAATTAAAAACCTCCATCATAGTACCTTTATTTAAGAAACAAGACAAAGAAGATATGAAATTTTACAGACCAATTGCCCTTATTCCAGTTTTCTCTAAAATTTTTGAGAAAGTTATTTATAATAGTATTAACAGTTATTTTGAAAAAAATAATATTCTTGCACAGGAACAAGCGGGCTTTCGAAAATATAGTCAATAAATATGGCCATACTAGATTTTCTAGAACAAGTTCTTAAAGCACTTGATAATAGAAAGAGAGTAACGGCGCTTTTTATGGACATGACAAAAGCCTTTGATCAAGTGCATCATGACATCTTGCTTTCAAAATTGGAATCATATGGGGTAAGAGGAACTCCACTGGATCTCATAAAGTCATACCTTGCAAATAGAAAACAAATCACTGAAGTAACTAGAATTGATGCAACTACTAAAATTAGAAATAAACATCTATCAGATTGTAAAACTGTAAGGTACGGTGTTCCTCAAGGCAGCATTTTGGGACCTCTGCTCTTCCTTATTTACATAAATGATTTTCCTAAAGCTGTTAACCATCCGATGTTTTTATTTGCAGACGATAGTACAGTCATCTTTGTAGATGACAATTCCGGTGGACATGAAAATGAAATTAATGAATCTCTTGCCTCTATTGTAAATTGGCTAAATCATAATAATCTTAAAATAAATCTCGATAAAACTAATATTATGACTTTTAAAAATAAAAATTCTAATTTCAATAATTTAAATGTAAACTACTTTGGCAAAAAAATTGAAGAGATATCATCAATAAAATTCTTAGGGATTTTAATTGATTCAAAACTATCATGGAAACAACACATTGACCATGTTTGTGCTAAGCTAAGCAAATATTCTTATGCATTATACATGTTACGAAAAGTTGCAAATAAAGAGGCACTGTTGAGTGCCTATCATGCATATGCGGGTTCAGTGCTTAAATATGGCGTTTTGTTCTGGGGAAATGCTACGGATAAAGAAAAAGCCTTTAAGGCACAAAAAAAACGCATTAGGGCATTAAGCAAGTTGAAGCAAACAGATTCTTGTAAATCACACTTTAAGAAACTAAATATATTAACTCTCCCTTCGTTATATATCCTAGAAGCCTCTTTACTTGTAAAAAAGAATATCGAAAAACATGAAACACTTAAGAGTAAGCGACATAATAAGACATTAAAGGCAAAATCCTGTAAGACTTATCTACTGCGGAAAAGTGTATTTGGAATGCAAGTAGCTATATACAATAGTTTGCCAAAAAGTATTAAAGATGCTGAAATATTGGAAATTTTTAAAAATAAATTAAAGAATTTCTTGGCTGAAAAAGCATACTACTCAATTAATGAATTCATAAATGACAAAGATTTTGCACGATAATGTTTGGATATTTATATAAATTATTCTTGTAAAGCTGACATTCTAACTCAATTTCAATTATTTTATTTTATTTTAATTTTGTTTGATTTTATCTTGTTTGGAAATCGATTGTTTGGATATTAATTGTTTTTATTTATAATCTGAATCTCAAATAATTATGTTTTATTAAACTACATTAAACTATATTTTATTAATTATATTTTTGCACACCATTGCAATGGTTAAATATGGCGCTCTAACATTTATAAGGCCTACATTTTGTACCCATATTTTGCAAATAAAGTAATTTGATTTGATTTGATTTGATTTGATTATTTTAACGGCAGCTCTGCCCCAGTATTGGTTCATTTCCACACAACTCGGCCCCGAAAATGTATTATTTATTTACTTGATTAGCACGGTTACAAACACCAATTACACTAATCAAGATACATATTAATACAATTAATTAATTAAAAGAGAATAATCACAAACATAAAAATGCAAAAGGCAGTACTCCTAGACACGGCACGTATTGTCAGAAGGTTCCTCACTCTGCAGCCCTGACCACCGGTAGCTTGGGCCCTGCCCCGCTGCTGGTGGTACTCTAGGATTAGGTTTTTATAATGTTTTATTGTTTTTATATTAAAATATTGTAAAAATCTAGTTTTAAGAAAGAAAATAAATAAAGAAGATAATAATAAAATAATTATCAACAAAAGTGTAAAAAAAAAACATGCAAAATATGCAACTAGGTTATCTCGAGCTCCTCAGTGCTTCGGAAGGCAAGTAAAGCCGTTGGTCCCGGCTGTATTAGCAGTCGTTAACAACCACCAATCCGCACTGGGCCCGCGTGGTGGTTTACGTCTCGGTCTTTTGTGATGTTCCCATCCATAGGGAAGGCTCGTGCCCCAGCAGTGGGGATATGAAAATGTGCTGGTGATGTAATGTGTGGTTACACTCATTGTAAGAATGAAACACATTACAAATAGAAGGATAGATAATTTTTCCATATTAAATAATGAACTCAAATATGAATATATTTATAAAATATTTCGTGTGAATAAATGATTTTGATTTGATTTGAAAAATATCCAGAATCCAAATATCCATCCAGGAATCGAAGGTAGGCATCTAATTTTCTCACTGTACTTTAAAAATATTTTAGTTCAGCTTAAATGCAGCAATTAGCACTTAAAAATAAAAAATAAAATCAAATATTCATATTATCAGAGTGTTATTATTATACGTACGTACCATAGACTCGGATCCTTGATCAATAGTGGATACGTCCCCAGAAAGTATTCAAAGAAATCTTGAGATATGTCGAGGTCATCTGTGGACAAGAACATATTTTTTTACCTTCATTTCAACCCTTCTAATGTTCAGGTTTCAAAGTGTCAAATTTCCTTAACAGATTTTGAACTTTGTGCCTTGGGCATATGTTTGAATTGCCGAAAATCAGTAGATACGTTTTTTATTGTTTTCAAAAATGAAAGACAATCTCGCTATTAAAGATTATTGGTAAAGGAACCAAGTTCCACTTCCGAGAAATTTGAGGCTGCCCAAGTCTTGCGAGACATGAGCGAGACATGAATAGATTTAGACACGCGCAAAAAATAAGTTTTACCAATATATAACGACGAGATTGTCTTTCATTTTGGAAAACAATAAAAAATGTGTCTACTTATTTTCGGCAATTCCGGAATACAAAATAAGTAATAAAATCAATTACTGTATTGATAATATTAATTTTTAATGTTCTCAAGTGATGTCCAGAAACCCGGACAGTTGTTCCAAAAAAAATTTGTTATAAAGAAGTCTCCATTAATTTTTGTCTATGTTCTTCGAACTTTAGGTATTCCGATCACTGGTCATTATATACCTAAATCAGTATCAACTTTATTTTGAAACTCCTTTAATTAGCTGAAATAACACAATAACAACATAATAACATAACTCTGAATAAGTATACTTCAAAGTAAGAACAAGGCGCATTACATCAGATAACAATGACATTGACAGAAGTTGGCTGGATTTCTCAGAATTGTCAGCCAGCCTGTCACTGACAATGTCAATCACTGTTAACTGAAGCGTTCGGTTACAACCACATCATTAAATGAACGGAACAGAATTCCGCACGCTCCATCCGTATCATGTTTTATATTTTAGATCTTTGTATACCACAAGAAAGCATAATAAATAATTTTAATTTGAATCGGTACGCCCGCTTTTAGTCTATTTTTTTGAGAACACTGGTGTTCATTCAGTTTAACGAAACGTTTCGTTTGAATTACTAGTGTTGCTACACTAGTGTCAGTGTTACCAAAGAAAAATATTTCAAACGTGATTAACTCTTCTAATAAAAATCTTTGTTAAACTCTAAATAGTTTCCACGATCCATTATTTACATACCTACATTGTGTAATGTTGTTTTGCGAGAGATATCAATAAATAACAAATAATAAATAAATGGTAACCGGTGACAGTGACAGGTGTCAGTGGTTGCCGATTATCTCTGATCAATAGAGACGGGTGTAGACCGTAAAACGATAGAGGGGTAGGAACCGACTAAGACGATTAAGATAGGAAGAAGGTACGATATCAATAAATAACAAATAATAAATAAATAGTAACAGGTGACTGTGACAGGTGTCAGTGGTTGCCGATTATCTCTGATCAATAGAGACGGGTGTAGACCGTAAAACGATAGAGGGGTAGGAACCGTCTAAGACGATTAAGATAGGAAGAAGGTACCCTTATTGTCTTAGCAATAATGTTGTTTACACAAAGCTTATCCACTAAAACTGTAAATCCACGCTTATTGTGTTGTTTAATTTAATTTAATTTAATAAAACACTTTATTTTGTTAAGTGTGGTGTTTTATTATTTTTTTTGTAGCCTCCCCACAGGAGGAGTAGAACATCCACATTACAATTGTTGTACAAACAGAAATGCTATACATTCTTGGGTCTATTGTCAAAGGAATTTGCCTGATGTCCTTTGACAGATTTGGATAAGTTGTGATGTACAGGCGTCTGTAGGAATGATCCCGTATGTACCCCGGAACATTCCCCATTTTCAAAGACTATTGAAGAAATTTTTACATATTTTATTTTTATTTTTAAGTGCTATTTAAAAAAAATCTATTGAAAAAATTTGACAAATTGTGGGTAGTTTAACATGCAGGCGTGTGTACTTTGTTAATGTAATTTTTACTCGCTAATTTGGTAGCAGCTATCTTGAACAATAGTTTTTACAATGAGAAGACTTTTCGGCACAAAGTCTCCAGCATTTTTTTTGTAGATCTGAAAATGATTAGTCAGTACTAGAACAGAAAGCTGTGTGCAGCATCACTAGATACTTATTTTAACTCGCTAACTTAGATTAGCTAATATATGTAGGTGTAGCAGTTTTTTTTAAATTTTCATTTTCAGTGAGGAGACTTATCGCCCTAAAAAGTCTCCAACAATTTCTTCACTCTTTTTAAACACATTTATTTATCAGTGAGGAGATATTTACCCCTAAAAAGTCTCAAACAATTTATTTCACAATTTATGAAAACATCTGTTTTTCTGTGAGGAGACTTTCATCCTAAAAAGTCTCCCAAAATTTTTTGTTTCTTTAAATACCAAAATTGACAAGTACCTTCAACAATGATCACCGCTTCATGCCCCAGCGTTTTAAACACGTGGTTCAAAGCGAACTTGTAATGGCGCGCTATCTTGTAGTACCCCCTAAACTTGACCTTGACTCTTGGTAAGTAGATCTCTGACAGATCTGGCTGCTGGACCACTGTGATGGTGGGGTCAGCGTCTGTAAAACTCTTGATCACTTTGTACGTCGCGTTGTGGCCGCAGTCCTGGAAAGGTAAAATACATAAATCATCATCATCACCTAATTTAAAATATTTTTAAGTCATTGTAAACTTGTATAATTTGTTAACGGCATAATATACTGGACCGCAAAGAAAAAGGGTCGGTTAGAAAATCTACATACAATATATTCAAAAGTACCTGACCTATCTTTATGAAATAAAAAGTAAATTTAAGAATATTTTGTTATGTGCATAAATGAAAATTTAAAAAAAGTATTCAAGCTTTTATTTTTTATAAATGTAAAATAAATAAAAATGCGTAGTTTTTCCAGTATTTTCGTAAATGTAGGTTGGTTACAGATGTGCCGTTTTCACGCATTTTAGTGCTTTGTGTTGCCTCCGCGAGCTCGCAACCCTGCTGTTATACGATTTGGCATACTTTCTACTAGGTTTTTGAGACGAAGCTGCGGAATATTCTGCCATTCCTCTATTAGAGCTTCTTTCATTTCACGTAGCGTGATTGGCGGCGGATTTCGCTGACGTACACGTCGTCCCATTTTGTCCCATGCATGCTCAATGGAGTTTAAGTCGGGTATGCGCTCTGGCCAATCCATGTGTGGTGATACCGACTTCTTGAAAATAGTTAAACACTATCTGAGCTGTATGCGGGCGGGCATTGTCTTGCATGAAAACGGCATTCTCGCTCATGTCCACTAAAAATGGACTAACGTAGACATTCAGAATTTCAGTGACATATCATACTGCAGTTGAAGTGCCATTTTTATCACCACTGCGGCTTTCAGATGAAATCCCAGCCCACACATGAACAGAGCTGCCGCCGTATGATACTTTTTCTTCTATATTAATAGACTTGGCTCACGAGGTTACCGCCATGTGGGATGTGGATTCAACCATTATTGTACCGATAGTCGTTTCGGCAAACGGTCTGATAGCGAAGAGCCTCGATCAACACCTAGAGAGGCTCTCGCTGAAAGGTTGGGTTAAGGGTCAGATGCAAAAGGCAGTACTCCTAGACACGGCACGTATTGTCAGAAGGTTCCTCACTCTGCAGCCCTGACCACCGGTAGCTTGGGCCCTGCCCCGCTGCTGGTGGTACTCTAGGATTAGGTTTTTATAATGTTTTATTGTTTTTATATTAAAATTTTGTAAAAATCTAGTTTTAAGAAAGAAAATAAATAAAGGAGATAATAATAATTCATTTATTTATTTAGACAACAAAGATCCATTTTTGTTAGTAACAATTTGACTTATAAATATGTTAGTAAAGTATTTTTAACATTTAAAATAACATTAAAATTAAAATTACAACGCACTAAATAATTATACTATATATTATTATACTCCCCATGTACTGTACTAGTGGTTTATTTTTTTTTTGTTTGTTTTTTTTTTTATTATACACGCTTGTTATTGCGCTCTTCTCTTCCCGTCGTGCTTATAAACAGAATCTAGACTCGTCTGAAAACATAACTTTTGACCAGTCATCCAGAGTCAACTCTCGTGTCCGTGAAGTGGTGATCACAAACCCGGGCTTTGCATCGAAAAACTCGAAACATTTTTTTATATCTTACGGGCAAGAAGTCGGCCTTTCACCTGATGTCACATGAAAAGACCAAAGGTGGAAGCGCACTTCATCCGGAACCCTCAACTACTGAGGCACTGGCTATCTTATCTCTAGCTGCCGGAACACAATAATGCTACAAACATTGATGTTATGGCGACATATTTAGATAAGATGGTGGTAGCTAGCCAGGCGGACAAACAAGTCCTACCACCAACCAAACCGAGACACAAACATGTACCTCCGCTGGGAATCGAACCCGGGCCCGTGGGTCTAACCAGTGGTCTTAACCACGAGACAATAGAGGCGATTAAAACCATATGGTTTCGCGTTTTTGCTTAACAAGACTAATATTAACATAGTGCATTTAAGGAGGAGTGGTTAAGGCGCCCGATCTGCGATTGCTGACGTTAAGCAATCTTCGCAAAGGCCAGTCATCGGATGGGTGACCAAAAATTTATTATCTTGAGCTCCTCCGTGCTACGGGAGGCACATAAAGCCGTTGGTCCCGGCTGCATTAGCAGTCGTTAACAACCACCGATCCGCACTGGGCCCGCGTGGTGGTTTATGGCCCGTTCTCCCTATCCACCCATAGGGAAGGCTTGTGCCCCAGCAGTGGGGACATAATGAGCTGATGATGTGATGTGAAGAATTGCACCAACCCATCTCTTCCCGTGGGTGTCGTAGAAGGCGACTATGGGACCATTCCAGAGGATGGGCAGCAGCGTGTCTCTACACGGGTAAAAAGGATTTCTTAAACCAAGTAATGTCATTTTCTTAGCAATATTAGCTTAGCTCAAGCATATTTGCATCATATCAAAAATCTGAATATTTTGAACCAAAAACCCATATTTTCTTGTTTGATTTGCTAAATTTAAAACCAATATATTTAATTTGAGTTCAGGCTTGTTTGATTGAAGTGTGATCGATTTTATTTAAACCAAAACCAGAAATTTCGTCAAATTAAAAAATACTTTTTAAAACCAAGAAATAATTTACTTGCATTCAGAACTATTATACTGAAATCAAATAAAAATATTTAATTCAATCTGAAAGAACTCTTTTCTTGACTCTAAACACTAATTTTATTGGATCAACTAAATATTGCTTTTGCTCAAGTTTTCTGGACCGCAAGAATATATTTTGTTAGCTCAAGTAACGACAATATCTCATATCCACAAAAATGGTTTTTTTAATTCGAATTAACCTGTTATTTCAATTCAACATTTTATTTGTGATTACAAGAAGATCAGACTATTGAAATTAACATATATTTATTTAAACCTAGAGGATATCAATTCGATCTGATACAATAGAAATGTAAAACTAACAAAACCATTATTTCTCTTGATATAATAAAGCATGTTTTTGACTTAAATTATACAAATACTAGAATGAAATAATATTAGTCTGTAGTTAAGATTATAACGCTTTGAACTGGCTACACAAGTCATTTTCTGCCTTGAGCTGTCTGGGTTTGGTTGGTCACTGTTGCGCTGTGTTGCGCTTTTACCTTTAGTTATTATTGAAGAGGATTTTACATTCAGTCTGGCCACTTTTTAACGCGCGCGCTGCTCACCGAGTGTAAAGTGTGTGTCATTACATTACCTACTAGGTACATAGTACTACATAGGTATTTTGTACCTTACCTACTTAAGGACGTTAGAATGGAAGAACTTACAGAGCTGCAACGATCGTGCGTGGCTAGTTCCCGACGAAATTGTTAAAATTTTCATAGGTAAGTACCTAATTTGTTTTCCAAAATCTAGGATTTAAGAAGAAAATACTTACTGATATTACAGTTCGTATCTATCCATCAGATTATGCGCTGTTTGTGTGCCTTTATTGTTGTGTGTTGTAAACCTATGCCAAGGTTTAGCCATTGTTAATACTGTTTTTTAATGATGAAATTAATTTATTAATGAGAAAGACTGTTTAAATTATTGTCCTTCCGTCATGTAAAGGATCGACGTAATTTTAAATTAATATAGATGTAAGACAACATCAAATACAATGCTCTGATCTAAAGTAAGTAGCTAAAGCGCTTGTGCTATCAAAAATCGAATTCGAAACCCGTCACCGTTGCATAAAATTCGGATTCCTAGCTGCTACTTCATCTATTTACTCTTTATTTCTTATAGTAAAAATAATTATGTATTTTGCAGAAAGCAATTAAGCAGGTTTGATGTGGTTGCAAACAACACAGATCCATGGGAGGAAGTGAAAAAAACATGATAGTCTTTACAATGTCCTGGAAGAATAGAAGATTCTTTGACCAAATAAGTGATGTTCGTAAGTATATTTTATTATTTTCATATCATAGCGATCCTATTGGTGGATATCATACACATGCCTTGCTACATAGCTTAGCACATCTTTGGTCGAAAATCAGTATGATACAACCGCTATTTAATATTAAATATTAAATACACAAACTTTTCAGATAAAATACAATAAATGATGGTAAAACCCCAATATAATCCATTATGTAGCTTAGAAGATCTAAGCAATTAAGTGAAGGGGCTGAAGGCAACATTGTATGTACTAAATATAGAGAATAATTGAAAAAACAAGAAAAATATTGTGTGCTGTTATGGTGACTTGACTGAGCCCTAATTTATTTAATGTTTAATTTTCAGATTTTAATCCATTTCGATATGATATATATACTAACAAGGGACTAAACTTTTATATAAACTGGAAAAACTGAAAATATTTTTATTTAAAAACCAACTTAGTGTTATAAACTTTATACACAATCTGGATGATGTGATAAGTTTTTTCATCGCTTGAATTGAATTTTGGAAATTCCCTTTACTAGTGGTAAGAGTCAGAAAAGCTCTTATATATTTTAAAACATTATTTTATAGAATCAACTCTTTAGTAATATTACCGTAGTTAATTTGGTATAATGCAAGGTCATCTTTTTATTTCAGTAAAAAATCCTCACAGATGCCATCCACACCTCATGTATTGGAACATCAAGTAGGTACCTACCAAAAGAAAGGCTTACGAAGAAATTTAAATTATCGACGCAGGAGCTATAGATAGCATATTTGTCAGTGCTAAGGTGTGTATTGTATTATTTTCTTTTACATTATCATAATTATCTACTGTGTTAATAGGCCAAATAATATAATTTGCCAACAAATTCCTGCATACCCATATTAGTCAAATGGGAAACTAGTGAATAATATATTTAAATATTTACAGATTGCTGGTGACGACAACATAATTGCCACACAGAAAGAAAAGGCTTCATTGAAAAGCTTGTAAAATATATACATAATTTTTATTAATTATGTTAGTTATGTACCTGACATGAAACGTTAAAAACGCAATTAATTTAAGTATAAGTAGAATTATAAATAAACAGTAAATTTGTAATAATGACTTTCAATTTTTATATTTGTAGGAGTTCCATTCAAAATGTTTTATAGTTTTGTATAAAGAGGTATTAAGTTTTTATGGAAATGTAGGATGTTCCTGCACCTTCTAGTCTTTTTTATATAGCATCCTAGCCATGCTATGCAAAAAATAGCATGGCTAGGATGCTATGTAAAGAAGACTAGAAGGTGCAGGAACACCCTAAACTTCCAAAAATAAAACATTTTGAATGAACAACATCCTCTATTTGACCCAAGAAAATATCATATTATTTCAAAACATTAACGTCTTCAGAGAAAAAAGTTGTAGTTTTAATTTGAAATAATAATAACTACATGATACTTGTTTTTCTTGATTCAAAATAATAATTCTGTAGATCAATTTTTTTATTCTTAAAACAAGAAATAGAGTTGGTTTGATATAAATTATAACAGTTATTGAGTGAAGGCGTTATTGTAGTTAGAAGAAAAAAACTATTTTCTTTAATAAAAACAACAATCATTTAGTTTGAGAATTTATAGAATTAAATAAAGAAAAGCATTTTTTTTTCTCAACAATACATTTTTTTATTCTAAGAATACATTTACTTATTCTAATATATTATTTATTTATTTTTAATTGCATATAATCTAAGAATAACGCTTCCATGTATTGGTTCAAGAAAAAAAAAATTTCAATTAAAAAAATATTTACTTGGTATTCAAGAAAATAATGATTTGAATGGAAAAAAATATATTTTTTCAAAACAAACAAAACTAATCTTATTGTAAAGAAATAAAACCAAGATTATTGTGATATTAAATTTAAGAAAATATTATTTTCAGTATATATGAGTGGATCATTTTGTTGAATTTAAGAAATATGCTTTGACTGAAGTAATTTTGCTTTGTTTTAAGAAAACTGTTTTTACCGTGTATGATTATTCTCACCTTACTGTGATCGCCAACCCGCCTGCCAAGCGTGGCGATTATGGCAAATTCCCCTCAAAATGATTTATCTTTGAAGGAGGCCTTTGTCCAGCAGTGGACGTCTTTTTGGCTGAGATGATGATGATGTGATGTGTACACTTAATGAAAAGATGTGTTTAAATTTCAATATGATATTCGTTATGTAATAACGCAAGGAATTCGTTATATCTATTTCCTAGTGTCAACTATAGCACAGATAAGTCGTATCAATATTATTGGTAACATTTCCTGTTATGGTGACGATGACGTGCGCACCGATCGCTTAGCCTAATGACGCCGGTAATCAGAAGTGCACTGATATCACACGATTTACTCATGTGCTGATATTGTTAATGCTAAGTGCGGTGTTTCTATTCAAAACATACACATTTACAAACAGCGGAACACAGCTAGACATACTCACATACTTGGGTAGTTGAATGTTTAGTCAATAGAGATTCGTTTTAGCAAATGTCAAAACGATTTTTAGGGTTTCGTAGCCAAATGGCAAAAAACGGAACCCTTATGGATTCGTCATGTCTGTCTGTCTGTCTGTCCGTCCGTATGTCACAGCCACTTTTTTCCGAAACTATAAGAACTATACTGTTAGAAACTTGGTAAGTAGATGTATTCTGTGAACCGCATTAAGATTTTCCACACAAAAATAGAAAAAAAACAATACATTTTTGGGGTTCCCACGACTTAGAACTGTTTGATGAAAAAAAAATTTTTTTTTCATCAAACCCATTCGTGTGGGGTATCTATGGATAGGTCTTCAAAAATGATATTGAGGTTTCTAATATAATTTTTTTTCTAAACTGATATTAGAAAATAAGAGAATGATAAAACTAAAAAAAATATGATGTACATTACCATGCAAACTTCCACCGAAAATTGGTTTGAACGAGATCTAGTAAGTAGTTTTTTTTAATACGTCATAAAGTACGGAACCCTTCGTGCGCGAATCCGACTCGCACTTGACCGGTTTTTTTAATATAAATTGTATGGAAATGGAGTTCACCATGTGTGTGAGTGTGTAGTGGTGGCGTTGGGAGAATCGGGAGAGTTAATGACTGTCATCATTATCAGCTCATTTTATGTCCCCACTACTGGGGCACGAGCCATCCCTATGGATGGATAGGGAGAACGGGCCATAAGCCACCACGCGGGCTCAGTGCGGATTGGTGGTTGTTAACGACTGCTTATGCAGCCGGGACCAACGGCTTTACGTGCCTTCCGAAGCACGGAGGAGCTCGGGATGATAAACTTTTAGTCACCCATCCGATAACCGGCCTTTGCGAAAGTTGCTTAATTCTTCTTTTTTTTTAAGAAGGAGGCAAACGAGCAGACTGGTCACCTGATGGAGAGTAATTATCGCCGCCCATAGACACCCGCAAAACCAGAGGAATCGCAGACGCGTTTCCGGCCTTTAAGGAAGGAATAGGCTCGTTTCTTGAAGATCCCAAGGTCATTAACTTTGAAATCCTTTTCACCGCTTGCCCCAGTTCGATAAATACATTTATTAAAATTCAAAGTTCAATCTTGAATTATGATAAGTTTTTGAATATAACTGATACTTACCTAATCATTGTTTGATATCTATGTTGATATTAACTGAGTAGGTGATTATTGGGCATTCTACTTCACTTTTTCTTAATCGTTCGCTCACTTCGTTCGCTCTCTCGAAAAAGTGAATTAGAACGCCCAATAATCGATATGGATTATTAGCTTTTCCGTTATTTAAGCGTAGCAACCATTTTATGTAGTCATTTCTGAAAAATCCTTTTAACACTGCAGTCAAATTTAATTTTTAATCATAAAATATAATGAAATTCTTAAAACAAAAAGAATCGTTAAAATTGGAATGTATTTGTCCAACTTCATTGACAGGGGCAAGTCGACATGGAAAGTTATTGCCAAATACAATTCGTTGTATTGTTTGCGGTCCATCTAATTGCGGGAAAACCAACATAGTAATAAGTTTATTATTACATAAAGATGGTCCACGATTTCGAAACCTGTACGTGTATTCAAAATCTTTGTATCAACCTAAATACATTTATCTCGAAAAAGTTTTAGAATTGGTTCCAGGTACATCATTTCACAAATATAATCATAATAGCGAAATATTGAACCCTCACGAAGCGTCACCGGATTCCATTATTATTTTCGATGATGTTGCTTGTGAAAATCAAAACAACATCCGTAACTATTTTGCTATGGGGCGTCATAGGAATATTGATTGTTTTTATATCAATCAAACTTACACCAAAATACCTAAACAACTCGTAAGAGACAATTCTAACATGATTATATTGTTTAAACAAGACGACGTAAATTTAAAACATGTTTATGATGAGCATGTAGGGTCTGATATGTCATGGCTTCAATTCCGTGAAATGTGTTCAACTGTTTGGAAAACACCATACAATTATATTGTCATAAATAAGGATTGTGAGCGAAATAAAGGATGCTATAGAATGACGTTTGATACATTTATAGTCGTAGATTAATAATTACATATACGGATGTTATAATATTTATAAATCATTTCCACATGAGATTTGGAGGTGAAAGGAAACCCAATAAAATGGAAAGAGATCTAAAGAGACAAATCATTAAATCAGCATCAGCTGTTAAAAGAAAGTTTGACATGATAAAGGATGCAAAAAATACAAGAAATAATACGTTAGAAACAATATTTAAACCCATAGTTGACCCTCTTAATATGATAGCAAATAAAAATGATGAAAAGCACCATGACAAAGAGACTGTTTATAACCCCGTATTTAAAAAAATAAAGAATAATGAAAGCGAAGCGTCGTATTCGTCTATTGAAGAATTTAACGAACTAAGTAGCGAAGATGAGGAAGAAAATCATGAACAATTCCGAACAACCGACAAAACCCTTACTGTATCACCTACTCAAGACCATGATGTGAGTGAAGGTTCGTTCAAATCGCTACAATCATCGCCAAACGTTAAAAGTCAATCTTTATCATGGTCTACATCATCTGAAGTATTTAGTGCTATACCTTTTGGAATAAGAAATGAACAAGGAAAACTTATGCTTGGAAAAAGTCGCGTTTATGATGACGGCACCACTCTAATAATTGGAAATCATAATTTGAGAAAAACTCTCGGTTTAAAAGAACTATTGTATAAAAAGAAACCAAATCTAGATGATATCACAGATAACGACCTTGAAAACTATAAACTACTACTTATCGATACTAATGCACACAGACGTAATTATGATCCATCTAAACCAATAAATAGCAACAAGGGATTTAAATACATGAATATTATAAAGCCATTATTCAAAATCTCTAGAAAACCAACCACTAGTATAGTGAGTATTCCTCGAGGAAAAGGTATTGAACTTGTAAAAAAAGTAAAAAGAAATACAGATTTAGTTTACTGGGATGATCCTAACGAGTTAGTAAAACGACTGCAATTACTGTTCGCATCACGAGATGCTGGTAACACTGGGTTAGATAATGAAATTATTGCAATCATCGAGGAACTTCACGAAGCCGGTATCATAAACAAAGAATAAAAACAAATAGCATCGGGAAATTTGTGCAGTATACTTACAGTAAACAAAGCATCGGGACCGCAATGAATATAGATAAATTCGGTCATCACGTTCATAAACGTTTACGATTATCTGAACATATTGATATCTATAACGATACGTTACAGAAGTCTGAAACGGGAGAATACGATTTAAAATCATCCAAACTAAAAGGCTTGTCGTCTCCAGACAAGGACGATGAAGCTGTAAATAAAGCATATTTGGATAAAACAGTTCAAGAGCTGAGAAACGAAATAAGCCAAGTAAATAGTCGTGTATTAATTTATTTAAAGAACTTGGAATCAGCGAGAACAGACCGTTTATCTTCTATGTTTTACTCAAAAATAGAAATAGACCGTATGATTCAAGCCAAACAAAAATGAGTAAGAAAGAAATTGTAGACGAACTTCACAGAGCGGCGAGAAGAAATTTTCCACGTCGAAGTACAATTATAAAAAGAATAGATGATTTATGGCAAGCAGACCTTATGGATTTTCAAAAGTACTCACAGTTTAATAAAGGATATAAATATGTTTTAGTCGTAATTGATACTTTATCAAAATATGTGTGGGTTAATCCTTTGAAGTCAAAGAATAAAAGTTGCGTTACAAATGCAATGCAAAATATATTAACCACTTCATCTCGAAAGCCCAAAAATTTACAAACAGATTTAGGCAAAGAATTTTACAATGAAAATTTTAAACAATTGACGATAAAATATAACATAAATCATTACTCCACTTACTCTGTAAAAAAAGCTGCAATTGTTGAAAGAGTAATAAGAACTCTAAAAAGTCATCTTTACAAATTATTTAGCATCTGCGGTAAATATCAATGGATACAAAAAAATTTGGAAGACGTTGTACTATGCTACAATAATACTATTCACCGTGTAACAAAACTTAGGCCTATTGATGTTAGCAAAGAAAACCAGTTGATTGTTAGGTCTAACATTATTAAATCACAAATTACCAGAAAACATCAAAAATTTAAGTTCCATCTTGGGGATCAAGTCCGGATAAGTAAATACAAAGGGGATTTCTACAAAGGTTATACTCCAAACTGGTCAACAGAAATATTTTATGTTATTAAAGTCAATCATACAAACCCAGTTACTTATCACTTGGAAGACAAACATAAACAGAGAATTTTAGGATCTTTTTACGAGCATGAATTACAGAGAACCAAATTTCCAGATATTTATCTTATCGAAAAGGTTTTAAAAAGAAAAGGAAACAAACTCTTTGTCAAATGGTTAGGTCTCAGTGATGGTGAAAACAGTTGGGTTGATAAAAATTCATTGGTGTTTTAATATAAACTAAGCATTATTATTTATACGCTCACTTTATAATCATCGATGACGGAAGGAAGTGGTATTATTAACAACTTAATAAATAACATTCCGTTTGAGTTACATTTACCTGGATATCAATTTTGTGGTCCAGGCACAAAACTTAAGAGAAGATTACTCAGGGGCGAACGAGGTATAAATAAATTGGATGAAGCTTGCATGTACCACGATATCGCTTACAATAATAAAGATTGGAACGTTAGACATAACGCCGATTTAGAACTTTTAAATATGGCAAAGAAAAGATTGAAATCGAAAGATGCTGGGAAAGGAGAAAAGATTGCATCATGGATAGTAAAAAATGCAATGAAAACAAAGCTTAAAGCCGGAGCAGGAGTACGGTCATTCATGAAAGGTGTTAAAAAAATTCAAAAGCAAATGAAAAAATTAAAATGTAATGACAACCGCACGACTATAAAATATGCGCATGCAGCTGCAAAAAAAGTGTTTTCTAATATAAAAGGAATACGCTTCCCACGCTGCATTCCTGTTCCGAAAACTGGTGGGTTGTTACCCCTCATACCAATCTTTGCTGGTTTATCAGCTCTTGGTTCACTCGCTGGAGGTGCTGCAGGTATAACAAAGGCTGTTAACGATTACAAGGTTGCTCAAAAAAATCTTCAAGAATCTGAACGTCATAACAAGATGATGGAAGCCGTTGCACTTGGGAAAGGATTGTATTTGAAGTCTCACAAAAAAGGAGCGGGCTTGTACTTACAACCTCCAAAAAACTAATTAAACGGTTACCCAAACGAGCACTTACTAATCTAGATATATTAAAGCACTCAGTTCATATTCCATATTTTCGTGGCGTTTTTATGCGAGATACGTTACCATCAAAACCAAGAAAAATTGAATGTGCTATTCTAAATTTAGATAGTTCCAGAAATCCGGGAACTCACTGGGTAGCCTATGTCAAGCAAAATGAATACTGTGAATATTTTAACAGTTTTGGTAACTTAAAACCTCCGTTAGAATTAATAAAGTATTTGAAAGATATACACATAAATTATAATTACAAACAGTATCAAACTTTTGGCACTACGAACTGCGGTCATCTTTGTTTATTATTTTTAAGTAAGTATTGGAAAAATCATTTATATAAAGGTTAAAATTAAAATAACTTGACAGTATAATTATGTCTTTCACTGTATCCATAACTGGGCAGGGAGCCTCCCTCGTAACAAACTACTCACCTACTTTAGAATTACGTGGAGAATATGAGTGTGGACTTCTGTACTTTTCTACATTTAATTCTATTCCTAATATAGACGAAAGAAATAATAAGTTTTACTATGGTAATAATGAGGTCATTGAAATTCCAGAAGGATCATATGAACTTCAAGACATTTGTGATTTTTTAAAAGGCAATGTCAAGAATACTGCATTAAAATTGAGTTGTAATAATAATACACTCAAAACCAAAATATTCTGTTCAGAAGATGTTCACTTTGAGAAAAGTAATTCCATCGGTAAAATTTTAGGTTTTGCTAGGGAAACAATAAAGGCTAATATAAGTTGCGAATCTCGGTATCCAGTCAGCATTTTATCTACAACTATCGTGCGCATCGAATGTGACGTAGTTGGAGGATCATTCGTGAATGGAAAAGCAAGCCATATAATTTACGAATTTGTACCTAACGTGCCACCAGGCTATCGAGTTATTGAGATACCCAAAAACTTAATATATTTTCCAGTCAACCAAAATTCAATCAGTGCGATTAATATTAGATTACTAGACGGTCATAATAAGCAAATCAATTTACGAGGTGAAGAAGTACAACTATACTTGCACTTTAGAAAAAAATGATAAATTTCAATAAAAACCCTACCCCATCAGGTGTTCAAGTCAGTTCCAAAGGTGCATTTAATAAAAGAACACCGCTTTTATTAAAAAAGAAACTTACTAAAAATAATAAAGATTTCCTAAAGCTAGTAGGCTTGTTAAAATGAATATATTAAATATATCTCAGCCGACATCATACGACAACAGTATCGAGAGTTTTGAATATCATTCGTATAAGCCTTATGTAACAAGTTTCAACAATAATGATGAAATAAGAATACCAATCAATCAGCAAGATTTGTATGTGTTGCCGTCACGCAGCACTTTGTATATTGAAGGTAAAGCTGATGTATATAACAGTACCACTAAAGAAAAGGTAACAAGTATGCATTTTGTAAACAATCCAATGTTATTTCTATTTCAAGATATTCGATATGAGTTAAATGGAATAGAAATAGATAAAATAAAAAATGCAGGTATCACGACGACAATGAAGTCTTATTTGTCGCTGAATGAAAATGAATCCAAAAGTGCAAAAGTTTGGGGTTGGTCTCCTGCAGGAATAACCAATGTTACAAGCGGAGTTTTTTCTGTCTCAATACCATTAAATAAAATATTGGGATTTGCAGAAGATTATGAAAAAGTTTTAATAAACTGTAAACATGAGTTAGTACTGTTGAGAAGCAACACAAATGTCAATGCATTAAAATTGAGCAAAGAACAAATTGTGGAAAATATAGCTATAGATAAAATCGTTTGGCGTGTTCCGCATATTAAAGTGTCAGATCGAGAGAGAATTAATTTATTAAAACATTTAGAAAAAGATCGGGCCATCACACTGGCCTTTCGTAATTGGGACTTGTATGAATATCCGTTACTACCCAAAACACGTAAGCATACTTGGTCTATTAAAACTTCATCGCAAACAGAGAAACCTCGATTTGTTATTATTGCCTTACAAACAAACCGAAAACATAATGCTGGAATGTCAATGGCGGAGTTCGACCATTGCAATGTTCGTGACGTAAGAGTGTTTTTAAATTCATCATATTACCCCTACGAAGGACTTAACATCAATTTCTCTGACAACAAGTTTCTATTAATATACGAACAGTACGCAAGGTTTCAACAGTATTATCACGGACGTCGATCAGAACCGTTGTTGAGTTTAAAAGATTTTAAAGATATTGCTCCTTTATTTGTTATTGACTGTTCTCGCCAACAAGAAATGTTAAAGGGATCAATCGATGTAAGAGTAGAAATCGAAACAGATCAAGAGATACCTGATCAGACCGCCGCATATTGTCTTATACTGAACGATTGCATATTTGAATACAAACCGCTGAGTAGCATTGTGAAAAAGCTATCATGAATAACGAAACTATTATAGTGGATATGCAAGGATTTAAGGATTTGAAAAATAATTTTATTGTAAAAGAGTTATCAATAGCAACTAAAAATCATACGCAGACGTTCTTAATTAAGCCACCATATGCTTTTAAAAATCTAACAGATGAAGAAAAGAAGCAAGTCCGTTGGTTAGAAAGGAATCGCGGGCTCAAATGGAGCGAGGGATTCATTGATTACCGCGAATTTAGACGAATAATAGTTCCTTATTTAAGCAGTAAGAAGGTATTAGTAAAGGGATTGGAAAAAGGAATGTGGGTTCGCGAGCTATGTCAAGATTGCGAAATAATGGAGTTAGAAGAAAAAGGTTGTCCTAACTTTTTAAAATTATATAGTGATTACCATGTAGATGTAAATAAATTTAATTGTGAATATCATAAAAAAATGTGTGCTTTAAAAAATGTTCTGTGTCTAAAAAAGTGGTACACTTTAAATGTTACTTGATTTATAATTGTAATACAGTATTTTCCTCAATAAAATGTGTCTAAGTATTTTTTTGTTTTATTTACTAAAGGAAAAAGGGTTGAATGAAACGATCTTAGTATTCAATTAAATTATATTTATTTGAAAATTTCTTAAAAACTATAACTATATCCACAAACTTTTTTTGATATATTGCTAATGATAGCCTCTGTTTGATCCATTATGGGGTCAATATGCTCTGTTACCACATACTGCGCACATAATAATGGATCAGTATGATTTTTTTCCAAGTCTAACACTTCAATCTTTATTAATCGACGACCTTGAATCAGCGAACTTTTCATCACGTAAGAATGATGTTGCTTCAGATAACTTCTTTTTTGAGGTCTCTTCTTTGTGATATTTCTCATCACCTTGTTATACAGCGGGGAATCGCATCGCAATTCATCTGCTCTCCAATTCGGATACTCCTCTGTAAATCCCTCGAGCATATCTTGAGCGTTCTGTTCAAAAGTCGGAGATGTCCATTGCACGACCTCCTTGTTGATGCTGAACGACAACGAGTTCTCTTGAGTATTCTAAAAAATGAAATAAAATAAAATAATTAATTACATACATATAACCACAACAATTATCCTCGAAGGGTTAGTCAGAGACTAACATAGTCCACTTTTCACCAAATAGCGACACAATCACAGTAAGAATAAAATTATTTTATAATCGTATAAAACTATCTAAACTACTTACCATGTTGATATTATCTAGCTGGACTACTGACGCCTACACTTTGATAATTGAAATTAAAACTAATTTGAAACCCATTTATATTAATGTAGGTATATGATGACACAGCAACACTTGTATGTAGGTACAATGTAGGTTGCTTACTCGAAAATTATAAGATTTTGCAACAACATGTAATTTGCAATTTAGCAAAATAAAAAAACATTATTGATATTAATAAAAAATGATTAACTTAGCAATAACGTGACCTGATTTGTATTAAATAGGTTTCATATTACCTTATAGTCAGAAGAGTTGTATTACACAACCTACTCTGAAACTAACTTGTTCAAACTTGTTTGCGTTAGAATTTTCTTACTTATTTACCGTCAATGTTTTATTATAATAATGTATATACTAAATTAAATAAAAATGCAAGTTAGTTTGTTACTTTTATATTTTATTAGGTATATTAAAACAGCTGGGTAGGTACAGTAAATTTACATTACATTTCATAATATTAGTTACATTTCCTATTCAAACAATGAATCTGAGCAAAAGCAACTACATAATTAATTATCATTTTTTAATCAAAATATTGATTATATCTAAGTACTTAAGTATATTGAAATACGGGTTACAATACTTTATAACAAGTTCATATTATTTTTAATTCAAACAATGAATCTTAGTAATGATAATAAATAATAATACATTTTTTTTATTTCTCAAGCTCTAAGTATAATAAGATTTAAAAACACAGTGAAAACAATCGTTGTTAAAATATATAATCCCAGTGACCCCAAGACATAGTAGATATTTTATTTTTTAATATTACGCGTTTGTCGTCATTACCTGACAAAGCTATCTTGTTCTGTTCTTGGGTAAATATTTCATGCTTTAAAGATTTAAAAATAATGTTTTTCTTTCTTAAAAAAGTATTTTTGTCTAATACATTATAGTAATCTTCGAAATGCACATTTTTTAAAACCTGTTTCTGTATACCTTTAGCCTTTTTTAATTCCTCTTGTACTGTTTTTATACAGTATAATTTTGATCTTAAACCAACAAACTCAGAAATCAAATTTCCACCTAGTTCATCTTTGAAGAGACCCGGGACTTTTTTGTTAAGACTTGGTATACCGAAACAGTTATTTAATGGATAATTACTAGTATCGAAATATCTAAGGAAATTCAACTTTAAATCTGTATAAAAATCTTTGCTTTCTATTGAATAAAGAAAACTGTCAGTATCCGTATAACAAAGCTTTAATTTTTCCCCATAAAAAGGTTTCATAATAGAGTAATGAAAATCAAACATGTGACTTTTGGATATTTCTAATACAGAAAAGCCAATGTATATGAGTTTGTCTAAAGTAACTGTCTCAGGTTTCATTTGAACAGCTATAAAATTTTCTGTAAAAATTGTAGCACTATGGAAATTTGGTCGAGCTATTAGTTGCTCAGCACCGAAACTTTTCTTTGTTATATTTTTTTCATCATTCCACTTATTAACCAACTTCACGCTAACCCTTTTCTCAGTATCTTCTAATGTCTTACCAAATATACTATTGTTTAAAAGTTTGAAGAAATCCTGTTCAAATATAGATTTTGCCTTTTTCCGTAACTCAGTGTTCATATCAATATACTGTTTTAGGTATGGACTCTGATTGAATTGAATTACTCTGTGTATTTTTTTTAATAATAAACCATGTTTTAGGCATGTTTTCAGGTAGGAAAAATGAATGACATAAAAAAACTTATCGTATAAATTTGGTATCAATTTCGAAGTTTTAGATCCTGGAGGAGCAAATTTTTGAGCACAGAATGGAAAATCGTTATGATAATTATGCAAATGATTAGGGTATTCTAAGTCTACTTCGAGTATATAACCAATGTCCCCGTCAATAGGCATATTTTGAAAATCTATATTTGAAATTTCTAGTTCACTTAATAACTTAAAATTTGAATGAGGTAAATAAGCGCACATAGCATAACCATAAAGATTATTACAATCAATATAAACAAGGAAGTTATCACTTTTTGCGGGGTCATAAGTTTGTAAATACTTGTTATTGGCTTTCGAATATCTTGTAGAACATAAACATATACCACCGCGAATGCCTTTTTGTATCATTCTTAATATTTCCAAGTCATTTATTAATTCTAATTTAACATCTGTTTTTAATAGCATAGCGTCAAAACTCAGGCTAGGTGCTGTTAAGTAAAAAGAAGGATCCAGTTTATAATTCGTCTTACAAGTTTTTCGAAAACTTTCGAAGACGTCCGCTAGTAAAAGTACATCTGACTTAAGATATAAATCAGTGTATTCTCCAAGGCTCCGTAATTCAAAGGTTTGCCATACTCTTTTTGCATGTTCATAATCTGCTTTTGATATGTTACAATTATGCAATTTACTAAAAAAACATTTAAGAGGAGGTATTTCTTCCTCATCATAAGAATTCCAAGTAGTGACGTATTCGTAAGGATAAACCCCTTTACGTCTAAGTAAATTAAAATGTTCCTGATAAGGAAAAAAAAATGTCAGATGTTTGAAATCAATTGTATTTAAATTTGCAACTAGCTTCTCTAGGCTTGTGCCTAAAAATTTAAAAGAATCGACAAAACGAACAGGCATGATAGCTTTGTTATTGATTTGAAAAAATTTGGTAAACGATATGTTATTTTCTTTATTTTTTGCAATCACTTGTATCCTACCGGATAATTCTCCTAACTGTCGTATGAAAAGATGACTGTCGTAACCAGCTAAATTATGAAAAAATATGGGAACGAACTTAGGCAAACAATATTTAATATTACAATAAGAATGAGCTGCACCACGATATCGCCCAGTAAGATGGCAGTGATCTTTTACTTTGTCGTCAAATAATATTTTGTTACAAAGATAGCAATTTTTAGCTTGAACAAAATTGGTTCTATCTTCATCTGTTAAGAACATAGGGATCGATGAATGTAAAATATTATAAATTACAGTAATATCAGATAGAAGGTTATCAAAAAAATGTTTCACACAGTCAGGTCCTCGATAAGACACATATTTATTAAGGGAGCTGTCGTAGGAGCATACAACATAGTAAGCAAATGCAGCTGGTACATGCTTTTGCGTAATCGTTGTGCAACTTGTTCCAGAATTTGATTCAACTGGCTCTAACAAAGATTCAAAGTCTGCGTATAAGACGAAGGGCATGTCTTGCATACGTTCATAATGTTCAAATTGTATTAGAGTTCCCTGATTAGGTAACGTTGTTGCTATACCACTGCAAACGTGAGCTTCGAGTTTAAGATTGTCGTCAAAAAATATCATACAATCCTCACATAAAAATATTTTGGAATGATGTTTAGTTAACTGCTTGCGAAGTAATTTAGATAAATCTTTAATTAAACAGTAATGTGTGCGTTTTCCATTTTCAAGAAAAAGCATGTTGACGTGATGTCCTTTTCGAAATTCACACAAGAGGTCCAACAACCTTAGTGTTATTTTTAAGGCCATAAACATTAATACTTATGTCGGGATTATTCTTTTCAAAAATTCTTATATCCGCGAACCCTACTGGAAATGTCATATTTTTGACATTAAGTACACTTTCAAAGTGCGGATATGCTGTCGTTCGGTGTGCGTTATTTTTTGCAGGAAAAAGTGCTGCCATAACACACCACAAAAAGCAGTAATCATCTGAATTTTAAATGTTGATACATGCACGTTTGTTTTTTATGACGCTAGGTAAATGTAAGTAACCCGAGGCTCTCAACGGGTTATATTTGTTTATATTTACTTCTAGATACAAGCTTCGTAAATAAGCCCAACCACTATCTTTTTCCTCAAATTCTTCAACTTTTTTACAAATTTTATGGCTAATGTTTGTGTACATTTCATCAAAATTATAACTTTGATGTAAGATAGTGTTTTCAGTAGCAAAAGATTTAATTGAAAGTGAATCATCCTTATGCAGAAAAAATTCACAAAACAATTCAAAATTTACTTTAAGGTTTGCATAAGCCTCAATTCGGGCTAAGAGTAAAAGTTTTACGCGGGAGCGTAATTGCGTTAAAAACTCAGCAGGAGTAAACACACGCATACGTTCTTCATCGTCACCGATGACGTCCTCGCATCGAATCCGGTACGACGCTATGCGACCGCGAAAAGCGCTATGAACTTTTTCGATACCTTCGCTCTCAACGACAGAACTATTATTCTTGTGTAAAATACTTTTTAAATGAGCAGAGAAAGAATTATTTTTAACGGATAAGTTGCAAGTTGAACAAAATATAGTTTTAACCATTATGATTTTTTCACTGTGTTAAAAAATTTACAAGAGGTTAAAGTCGTTTTTAAGTAAAATGTAATATTACATATAAAATGATCTAAAACCTAACACACAATATAAAAGTAAAACCATTTAAGTCAAAATTTTCCGAAGAGAGTGTAACTAATTATAATGGACCCAGCTGACTGTAACTATTTTTTGTTTTTATCACTAAAGAATACCCCCTCTTCAGTAAATTTTGATTTGGCTAATTTAACAAATTTTTTTATAGTCAATAATTCAGGAGACTCGGCTTCGCCTTGTAGTCGAACCCAAACTATTGCCTTTTCACACCTTTCAAAGCCGGTGAGACTGTGCACCTCCTCAGCGTTGTAGAGACGCAGCTCCGCCACCAGTTCACCGCTGAGCTTCGCAGTCCGACGCGTTACCCCGCCTGGTACACGTCGCGTTAGTACGCTGTCGTTGACCTGGTTTGTCTCGCGTGGTGGCGGCAAAACTTCGTCATCTGACTCCGAATCATTTAGCCAGTTTGAAGCGGAGCTGGACGCTTCTTGTTTTTTCGCAATCGTCGTTGAGGTCTTAGGCACCGACGACGACGAGTACAGGCATTTTTTCTTAGTGCTAGAAAGATAAGAAATGTAATTAAAAAACATACATTACTTTACTTATTAATATCGCCGATATACAAATAAGAAAACATACAATATGTTGACACATTTTTAATACTTAGTTTTAAAAGTAGTCAACGCAAATTACCTTATGCTTTCGTTGTCCGAGTCAAACAAATTGGTTGACACACAGCTTTTCTTGGCAGAGCGTTTAATTTGCTTGGTTTCAGACCTGAAATAACAATAAATATTAGATACTCGATATTAACATTTGACATGACTCGACATGACCCAACATGATAGTAAATGCTAGGATGATTTAATAATAACATTTGCTGATCTAGGTCAATGCTCCTCTACAGACCTTCTATAATGACTTCTCTACACATAGAGAGAACGGACCACAGCCCACCACGCAGACCCAGTGCGGTTTGGTGGTGATAACGGTTGCAGATGCAGCTGGGATCACCCGCTTGATATACCTTCCGAAGCATATAGGTACTCGAGATGGTAATGGTCGACCACCCATCAGATGACTGACCATGCATGACACAACATATTAATAAAAAAAAAATAATAATATTCAAAACTTACGAACATTATTTCGGTGTATATCTTCTGGATGATTCTCGGGGCGAGCGACGTCGGAGTACTGAAGCACTGACTAGTGGTCGAACTACTGGGCTTGGCGTGTCTACTAGTGGTCAATCTGACTTAGGAAGCACTGATACGACGACTACCATTTTTCGGGTATTTATTGGAGAAAAGTGTTTAACAAGCTATTTTACTAGGCAGGAGTGATCAACTTTTTTTTAATTTATTTTTAATTTATTTTTTTCATTTGTTTGTATACAACTAAACTACCAGTGCTAGTTTTTAATTTCAAGATTACATACACCGTATGTAAAAACTGTTAATTCCAAATACTTTTTTTTTTTATTTTTACCTTTAATACATAGGTACTTAATACTTATTGGTCTTATAAAACACATCAATTCTAAGTAAGACAGGTTTAGCCGATAGTTTGACCTTCTGTACTACAATCAGTTACGTATACGATATACACATAAATGCTTGCATTCATCAAACAAAATGCTGCTACTAGCATTCAACTTGAACTGAGCCTTTTTCGCGTTATAGTCAAGTATCTAACCACTACATTAACTACCAGTTATATTTTACGAGTTATATTTTAACGAGTTTACGTTTAAGCAAAAGTATTTAATCAAGTATTGCAATATAAATAAATATGTAGGTTTTATTAGTAGCAATGAAGTATTTACAAAATTGAAGCAATGTTGAAAACCTCTGGTTTTTTTAATATTCAGCAAATTATATAGTTTATCGATTAGTGTGAAAAGTTGCAGCGTAAGTAAAGTATAACATACATATTTTAACATTTGCTGTGTAAAAAAGGTCAGCAACCTTTCGATAAAGCGCTGACAGCGATTGTCCGGATGTGCAACATTAGGACTGTTTTCACTAAGCATGAAATTTATTAATACATTCCATCTCATGATCGGTCTTTACGAGAGTTGCTTAACCACCACAATCGCTGATCGAGTTCACCACTGCGCCATCGAGCTCCTCACACTCTAAAATTATTTTCGATGTACTAAACTAGACAAATGTCTCGGTAACTTTAAAGTTAACCGCTCGGATATCGAGAGACGCAGGTTCGATTACCGTGAGGCAGTCTATTTTTATAACTTCTGTGTTTATGTATATGAATACAAAAGATAACTTATTCCCACAATAAATAAATCTAACCATATTTAATGGGTACGTATTAAAATAGACATTTGCATTAATAAGTTAAACCATGAAAAGGTACTGTTATGGAAATCCTATCTGATGACTTGTTGCTAAACGTGGCTTCAGCATGACATAATTGTTACCTGTTGCTCTGTCTATCCCACTTGTGGGAATATGGCGTGATGTTTATGTTATTATGAAAATTTATGTTTAATGCGTTTGTCAATTAAACAGTATAAACTTAGCTTTATCTTTTTAATTTTGTTTATATTAAAGGGTTATTCCCATTCTCCTCCAAGAAATTGTCCCAAAGTCCTCCACAGAAAAAATACGAATATAATAATTTGTTAATCGATTTTCATTCTCCTCCGTAATTAAAAAAATGGTAACCGGGTTAATCTCAAACTCCGCAGACAACTTCCGAAAATACTAATTTTAGCTACTCTGAGGACAATAGAACTAAAAAATTATACTAATATTTCATCAACATCAGCCTATAAACGATCCACTGCTGAGCACAGACCTCCCACGTGGACAATAGCACGTGAGGATAATGGGTCATAACCCACCACGCTGGCCCAATGCGGTTGATGGGTTTTAGCGACTATCATCTTACGACAACAACCGAGACCAACGGCTTAACGCGCCTTAGCACGGAGGAGCTCGAGATGTTTTAAATTTGATCACCCATCCAACGACTCAGCATTGCGAAAGTTGCTTAGCGGACAAGATCGCAAGCCGAACGCGCTAGCCGCTGCGCTATCGTGCTACTATACTAATATTTAAATAATATTTTTTATAATAGTCTTTGGAGGAGTCTAGGAATCAATGTTTGAACTTCTTATATTTTCCAAACAAAAGATTGGAGGCGTTTGGGAATAACCCGTATTAAAATTGTTTTTGTCAGCATTGAAATGGGAAGTAGTCGAACTCGTAGGTAACGTGTGTGAGTGTGTGTGTGTGTAGTGATTGCATACGTCGTTGTTGGTGGGATTGATATAAATAAGGTAACTAATAATTCCCTGCACAGTTGTCTGCATTGACTTAGATCAAAAAACACAAGTGTTTATCTATTATGAAAACCTTGAAAATGTGTTGAGTAGATCGGAGTCGATAAAGACAATTGGCAACTGATTCTAATCAAAATACACAAGTGTTTTCCTATGGGTCGAGGTACTACTTTGACAAATGTTATTCATAGTACTAACTTATTCGGGGATCCAGTCCTGGGAGACCAGGAGCCCCATCCAGTTTAAGTTGTGCTGTAATTCCATGTTGTTAAAAACCTTTGCATCCAATAGACGAAGACCTTGAAAATGTGTAAAGTAGATCCTAGAACCTATATTTAAAAAATCTTAATACGGTGGTACGACCAAACTGGCTGGAAAGAATCTTGAGCAATCAGCCACATGTTTTAAAAATCATTTTAAAAGCATGTGAAGATTTCGTTTCCAGGTACCTATATTTAGAAAATCTTAATACGATGGTACGACCAAACTGGCTGGAAAGAATCTTGAGCAATCAGCCACATGTTTTAAAAATCATTTTAAAACCTTGTGAAGATTTCGTTTCCAGGTACCTATATTTAAAAAATCTTAATACGTGGTACGACCAAACTGGCTGGAAAGAGTCTTGAGCAATCAGCCACATGTTTTAAAAATCATTTTAAAAGCATGTGAAGATTTCGTTTCCAGGTACCTATATTTAGAAAATCTTAATACGATGGTACGACCAAACTGGCTGGAAAGAATCTTGAGCAATCAGCCACATGTTTTAAAAATCATTTTAAAACCTTGTGAAGATTTCGTTTCCAGGTACCTATATTTAAAAAATCTTAATACGTGGTACGACCAAACTGGCTGGAAAGAGTCTTGAGCAATCAGCCACATGTTTTAAAAATCATTTTAAAACCATGTGAAGATTTCGTTTCCAGGTACCTATATTTAAAAAATCTTAATACGATGGTACGACCAAACTGGCTGGAAAGAATCTTGAGCAATCAGCCACATGTTTTAAAAATCATTTTAAAACCATGTGAAGATTTCATTTCCAGGTACCTATATTTAAAAAAATCTTAATACGTGGTACGACCAAACTGGCTGGAAAGAGTCTTGAGCAATCAGCCACATGTTTTAAAAATCATTTTAAAACCATGTGAAGATTTCGTTTCCAGGTACCTATATTTAAAAAATCTTAATACGTGGTACGACCAAACTGGCTGGAAAGAGTCTTGAGCAATCAGCCACATGTTTTAAAAATAATTTTAAAACCATGTGAAGATTTCATTTCCCGGTACCTAAAATAACTTATGACTTATGAATGACGATGGTACGACCAATCTGGCTGGAAATAATCTTGAGCAATCTACCACATAACATAAAAATTATTTTAATATGTTTTAAGTATAGCTCAATGGTTTTAAGTACCTTTAAACATATAAAATAATTTATTGTATCTGGTTAATCTGTAATCTGCATTGTGAAGGTTTCATTTCTGAATGACTATTGATTTTTGTTCAACAGCACATACCTCATCAGATACGCACCTTAAAGTAAAAGACATTTCTTATTATAATATTTTGGTGTTACCTAATGCGTAATGTGAAGTCAAGTGAACGTCCTGATTCTAATCAGTGAGTAGCATTTTTAGTAAACTAATTTTTAATTTTTCTCAACGATTATTGTCCAAAACACGAGTGGCGTTGATTTTTCAATCGCGCGATTATTGGACATTCTACTTCGCTTTTTCCAGTGAGCGAACGGAGTGAGCGAACGATTAAGAAAAAGTGAAGTAGAATGCCCAATAATCACCTACTTAACTGTTCGATAAAATGTAACGCATGAATGAATTTGTAATAATATTAAGATCGGATGTTGATGACGAAATTGTCGACATTGAATAGGGCTCCTTTGGCTTACAAAGTAAGAGTAGATAGTGTTGATTAACTTCGGCGAGTTGGATTGAGCCACAATAGCATAGTTGGTAGTGCACCTGACCCGGCATGTCATGGAGTGCGGGTTCGAAAACCGCTCGTGGAATTTTTCCAACACTTTGTTTTTTTTCCAATTTTAATTTGTTCGCAACAATATTTGAAATCATCCATCACCAACTTATATGGTGCCTTCCCTATGGATGAAAACACCGGAGAGAGATCGGGCCATACACTACCGCACACTCACTTAGGCCCAAGACACCGTACTAGTAGAACAAGGGTACACCCCGCTACCCACGAGTTTATACTGACACCCCTCACCAACCGTTAGGTCATAAAGTAGTAGACATCTTTGCGCAAGCACAAGGGACGCCAGATCAGGACGCGCCAAGCGCATTCTTCATCCGGTACTTTAAAGACTAGTGTCTCGAGCCAGTTGCCCCGTGGACACGTATAGTCCACTACCTAATATCCAGATAGGTTACAGGAGCTGTAAGCTCGCTCACTTCTCTTTGCAGAGTACAACCCGCAGTTTCCACCGAGCAGAATAACCAACTAAGGACAACTCACGTGCCCCGCAGATCCTTTCGCTAGAACAAGGGTACGACGAGCCGGTTCACACTCTATACCAGGTACAGACATGTATCTGGGCACTTCTCCCCACCCCCACGACCCAGTACTCTCAAGCCGAGGTCCTATATAGTCTGTAGAGGCGCTCTCGGGTTGTTCCGCTCCCGATTCAATCCGAACCCCTCGGAGAATCTAGTAGGGAACGGGGACGACTGCTAATGCAGCCGGGACCAACGGCTTAACGTGCCTTCCGAAGCACGAAGAAGTTCGAGATTACTGGATATTCACGCCGACTCACCTAACAAGATTGAATCTATTGTAACAAACTCAAATTAACACTTTTCTTATGATAATTGCGCTTGTTGCCTCAACAATGATTTTATTTATTATTTTTTAGACTTAACCCAGATAAGCCTAAAACCATTTTTTTCTTAAAATATATAAAAAAAAAGTTTTATTTAGTTAAACTACCTCTAAAATACATGAATAAATATTTAATAAAATATCGGATTGTAGGCTTTTCCGGAAAAGCCTGTCCTATATATAGGACAGTAGGATAATAGGTGGTAGGTAATGTAAAATATCAATATAGTTAAAATGAGACATTTATTTAAGAAAAATGTACGAAAACATTACTAAAAGTATTCAAAACGTAAAGAAAAGGTTACAAATTTGAGTTAAGCATAAAAAATCAAAATCAGTTATGAGTGATACTCCACAAAACACTTAACACACAATCCTACATCACATTTTCTGCAGCGAGTCAAACATTTTTTGTGACACTGACGGCAACGTGTCTGCCTTTCTTGAGGAATAACTAAATGATTTTTTCCGTCTTTGCGGCTATCCGCATGTTCATGTTGAGAGGGTCGACTTGATCCTCTTTTCACACTTTTTCTGTTCGACTCAATCAAAGCTGTTGCAACCCTCCTGCGAAAACCAAGATGGTCAAGTTTTCCATGGTTTGTTTTATAAAGTTGCCAAGCATTATGCTCACACAGATCAATCATGTGTGTAAGCAATGGCATATACCATTTTTTACCTCTTATGCCAATACGATAGTGAGAAATATTCTCATCAGAACGGTCGACTCCTCCCATATTTTTGTTGTAAATTCTTACCATATTTGGCTCGTCGACGAATATGTTTCTTTTTTCTTTTTGAGAGAATCGCTTTGCAGGTAACATAGGACTTATTCCGACAGAATTTGAGGCGATGCTAAATATATTGTTATCATTCCACTTAGCTATTATGAATTTGTTGTCATGTGTGGTTCTGAAATCCAATGCACCTCGGTCTTTTTTCTTCAATTCCTTTGATGAAATTAGTGGACATTTATGTGTTCTATTTTCCCGAATTGTGCCAGTACAACGAAGGCCCTTCTTAGATATCTCTTCCAACAAAGGCGTCCCCGTGAAGAAGTTATCAAAAACAATATGATATGGAATGTCGAAACCACGTGAAATCAAAACATCACAAAAGGTGAGCACTACACTAGCACCCAAACCAAGATCTTTGTATTTTGGATCACACATAGTTGTGGCACCTTGATAAGGCTCCATCCATAAAACATACCCCAGTCGTGTAGCACCAACCCATGACTTGAAACCATACCGGATTGGCTTACCTTTTATATGTTGCTTACAGCCATGTCTACCATAGTATGGAATCATAGCCTCATCTACGCTGTAATATTCTTCGACTGGAGCAAACTCTAAAAACTTCTCATTGAGCTTTGTTACAAGTGGGCGTATTTTTGTAAATTTGTCATGGACATCGAGGTCATCATTGACATGAAGATGGCGAAAAATAAAGTCAAATCTATCCCTTGACATAGCTGAACTAACTAGCTCATTCTTTGAATCAGGGGAGTTTTCCCAGTACATTCTTCTTCGCGGTAGCCATGCATAACCACTAACCAACAATACACCAATAAAACATTTCATTTCTTCAATAGTAATGTCTCCTGGCATGTTTTTCTTTACAGCAAACTTATTACTCTCTGAGACCAGTAAAGAAATGATATCTTCGTCCATAAAATTTTCGAACCACTCAATAGGAAGTTTTTCTTGAAAAGCTCCTTGAAGTTCTGGCCAATCTACTGGAGATGTTTCTATGTCCTTTTTCCTCCACGCATAGGTCTTTTTACGTTTAGGTCGACTCTCGTTAGGCTCTTCTTCAGTGTCACTAATGGGATCGTCTTCTTGACTATAGATTTCGGCAGGTTGAAGCAAAATATTCCTTGGCAAGTTATTCACTGTTACGTTATCTTCTTCCCCTGAATCTTCATCAGTGCAGCAACCAGGGTCAACAGGAGGTGGAAGAATACATATTGCAACCTCTTTGTTACCACCTTCATTATCGGAAGCGTCTTCCAAAGCATCTAAAATCTCATGCGCGGTAAGCTGCCTAGAAACAAAAAATATTATCCTTATTATCCTACTGTCCTATATGTAGAACACCTTTGTTTAGAAGCAATTTATTATAATTTTACAAAGTATAACATAATATTTTTTTACCAAAAATAATTTTAATACTCTTTAGAACACAGCAAACATAAAATTTCAAACCAAGATTTAAATAAATAAAAAAAATACGTACCTCTTTCTCGCCATTGTTGATCTTCACTGTAAGTACTCACTTTTCAGTAAAATAATTATAAATTTTCCTTTGCTAGATTTTGTATTATAATTTTTATATAACACAGCACTATAACCTTACTTTGAAACACGACAACTGAAATCAATAGCTTGCATGGGTAGTTAGATAAAAATAATTATTTTCACTGTCCTACATATAGGACGGTAGGTTTATCTGGGTTAAACTGCTTCACCAGCGTTTTCAGAATCTCTGAAGTATGACCATGTCTCGATTTTCCGATCTCAGCTTAAATGGCTGCCAATTCGCCGGCGTAGAGACTTATAGGTTCTTTCCTTTCTGTATACTGTCCTCTTTCTACCCACATCACCTTCATATCTTCAAAATTATATCTCCTTCCGTTCCACTTTCTCAAGCCATACATTGCGTTCTGCGTATAATCTAGCTCTTGAGACTCCTCTTCATTCAACCAATTTCCTTTCCTACTCTTGGTACTCTTGCTACGTTGGAGTCGTTCAAGGGTCAAGTTCAGAGTCATTTTTATCATTATGATTAAATACTGATTTGTAGTACAAGGGTAATTGTTATTAATTTATATTCATTACTTTGTCACTAGATAGCGCAGCTTCAATCTCAAACTTTTGGTCACCCATCCGAGTTCCCACCGCGCTCGTTGCAAATAACAAGTGGATGTAGGTAAACTCACCTGACTGACTATAATGGGGAATGTTTCCTTATCCGGTCTGAACTTCACTAAATTGTCGAGGCATCTCTTCACCGTCACTCGGTCGCAAGCTATCAGAAGCACCGGCAACACCAGTTTATCTGCAAAATAACATGTTTGGTCATTATTATTAGACAATTTGGGTAACGCGCTAACATAGTGGTTAATGCGTTCGGTGTGCAATTACTGAAGTGTTTTTTTTTAATATTTACGGGTAAGCACAGTGCCTTGATCTCACCTGATGTTAAGTGATGATAAGGCAAATTGGTGGAAGCGCACTTCATCCGAGATCCTCAACTTGTATATAGGCACTGGCTATCTTATCTCTGCTGCCGGAATACCACAATACTACAAACATTGATGTTATGGCGACATATTTAGATAAAATGTTGGTAGCTAGCCAGGCGGACAAACAAGCTCTACCACCAACCAAACCGAGTACACAAACATGCACCCCCTGCTGGGAATCGAACCCGGGACCTCTGGGTCTAGACCGGTGTCTTAACCACTAGACCACAGAGGCAGTTAAAAGAAAATAATTTTTAAGGGGGTGCAGCGCGGACGCAAAACTGCGTGTTTAAAGTTTCTTTATGATAGCAAGCGAGCGGCGCGTGGCAGTGGTGTGACATCGGCGCACGACTATGAATACGCACGCACACTAATATCTGTATAGAGTAGGCTGGTGATTTAATTAGAGCAATGTTTACTTTCGTAAAATCATAGGCGTTTGGGTAAAAAATAATAAAAGTCTTAATATTTTTATATTCATATTTTTTTATTGAAAACTAAGACAACAGTGACCTGCGGAATATCAATACAAACATTTTGATGTCGGATCATTGTTTCATTTGTGCTATATTTACAAAGTTTCTAAAGAAATAAGTTTTTAGATATCATTACTTTTACGTATTGTTTATGCAGTTTCTGGGTATTTGTTTCAAATTCCAAAACAACCATGACCTTGTGAAAGGATCAAGCTAACCTACACTAGTCCTTTTAATGTATATGACCTATTCAGCTCCTAGCACCAGTGACTTAAAAACACGTAAATTTTCAAAATTCCGCGCTGCACCCCCTTAATAGAAAAAATCAACTAGTTTCAGGGAGTTCGGGTGGGAGTCGAACCCACGACCTTTGGATAACCAAAGGTCTTGAATTCCTGATGCTGGTTGTTTGCTGGCTGGTAGTAAAATATTAATAAATATTAATTTAATATCTATACCATGTTAGTAATAACTACCTATTAATAGATACAATACTTATTTGTTCTGCACAGATAGTTGTAGATATTGCAATGGCATAATGACCTGTAAAGTCAAATTATACTGATACATACATAAATATTGAGGGTATCATATCAGCAGACACATTAGGGATGACGACTATTCAGGTTGCCTGCTACTGACTGAGTCTTCTGTGAACGAAACTGTCTTAGAGCAGGAGTGGCCAACCGGTCGATAACGATCGACTGGTCGATCGCGACTAATAGTCCAGTCGATCGTGGCAAGGCAAAAAATATAATCGAAGTCAAACAGCGTCTATGACAGTTGACATCGAAAAGAAAAAATTTCAACAATTTGTAAACATCAAGGATCATATGGAAAAACATACTACCACCTACAATTTCATTCCTGACAAGTACCTACACTAGTTATTGACATTGAATGGGCGCCTTTGGCTTTCAAAGTAAAAAGTGTTGAATAATTTCGGCGGGCTGGTTAGAACTACGATAGCTCAATTGGAAGAGCACCTGACCCGGTATGTCAGAAGGGTGCAGGATCAAATCTTGGTCGTGGAAATTTTTTCAACATTTGTGTTTAAGTACCTACACGGCAGAAATTAAGGCAGTGGTATCAGACTTCGAAATTCTCTTTAAAGGTTTTAAGACAAAAAAAAATTTAAAGTTGGTGCAATTCATCAGTTATCCGTTTAATAAAATAAGTAGTTACCTACTAAGAATAATTTTCAGTTTTATATTTTCCCCCTTAATTGTGTACTGAACTATGCTGTTTCATTTGACATTTCAAGAAGTATGTAATTGGTAGATCGCATCAATGAACAGTAGATCTTGGGTCTAACCATGTTGATCATCCAACCATGTTGGATTGTCTTAGAGAACGAAAACGAGAATTTTTATGGCATTAAAGCAGCGCTTCTAGGTGCCTAGTCCTAGTGCGAGTTTTATTCGAAATTTAATTACGTTAAGGAAACCGAAATTATGATTATTTAAGTACATATAATTTAACGCAAATATTGTTGCGAACAAATTTCAAATTGAAAAAAGACAGTGTTGAAAAAAAAATAAAAAAAATCCACGAGCGGGATTCGCTGTTCGGGGTTCGAATCCCGCTCGTGGAATTTTTTCAACACTATGTCTTTTTTCAATTTGTAATTTGTTCGCAACAATATTTGCGTATATGTAAATTATTATGATTATTTGAAATATAGCTTGCCTAATTCTTAACTGATCTTTCAATATTTGTAAAAATATTAAGATCGGATGTTGATGACGTAGTTGTCGACATTGAATATTCCTTTGGCTTACAAAGTAAGAGTAGATATTGTTGATTAATTTCGGTGAGTTGGATTGAAGCACGATAGCATAGTTGGTAGTGCACCTGACCCGGCATGTCATGGGGTGCGGGTTCGAATCCCGCTCGTGGATTTTTTTCAACACTTTGTCTTTTTTTCAATTTGAAAACTAAGTTTTAGCTCTCGTCGTATTCCATCAGGAGACGCTGTTTCAATTCCATACAAATCTTCGTTTTTGTTAACGGGATCAAATGGAACTTGCACTGGGCACCCGGCGAGTCCATGAACTTGTATGACATTGAAACAATGTCTCCTGAGTGCCTAGTATAATTCGAGAATTAACAACGTTAACAAAAAATTCACTGATTTCGCAGTCCCCGCAAGAATCGGAGCATTGAAAATGAATTCAACAATTTACGAAAAAAAAAAAACATTTTATTTTAAATAACACAATTCCAACTTGAATGCACTTCTCGCCTGCATCCGCATCTTTTAACACCATTACCATGACGATCGGTCAATAATCAAAGAAGCTACACCCGTTTTTCTACAATAGGTACCAAATCTAAATAAAGGGACCACCTTACAGGTCACAATTATTAACAGATTTTCAAAAATTTTTCGCCATTTTATAGCTAAACTTATTAGTTCAAGAAAAAAATGAAAAAAGGGGTCGTAGGTATTTTCTTAACTTGGTTTTCTTTTTGAAATATTTACAATTTAGTATACAAACACCCCCCAAAAAACCCGATTTTTTTTACATTTTTCAAAATTAAAAAAAAAATCCAGCCTATTTTTAAAATTCAAACACTCACACGTGTCTCGTTAAATTCCTCAACTCTTGGTACTATTTCCATCTCGATTCTCCTAAAATGCTCGGAGCTATGGCCAAAAATACGTCTCAGGCGACTTGCATCTGATAACCATTTTCAATGGTAAAAAAATCACCTAGTTCGTCACCAAGAGACGCTGTTCCAGTTGCTGTTACAAATTTTAGTCAACGTGAACGAATGGTAAAACCTCGCACTATAATACGAATATATATATTCCCCGTGTGCAAAGACATTTATCTACTTACTATAGACAGGACATAGAGATCGACACTGTAATCCACTACTTATTACCAAGTGGTAACAAGTCGCTCAGTTCGATGTGATACGACCTCTAATGCAGTCGTGTTTGTGCGCGAATAGATTTGACAAAATCTACAGAAAATATGCCAAATTGCGTGTTGCGATATTGCAAATCCCGATATGGTAAAACGGCTGAACGTGATTACAGTTTATTTTCGTAAGTATTTTGTATATTTACCCAATAATCAGCCAATATAATAATTTCCAATAAAGTATTCTAGAACATTTGCCTATGCCCTATACCGCCCTCTGGTGGTAAGAAGCAAAAGCACTACTTTTAGATGATTTAGTGATGTTCAAGCGATGTCGTTTTATTTATCGATTAATGTTTTATATAATATTTTTATATCGTAAGTTTAATATAAGTAGTAATATTCTGATACAATGATCATTGCGTTGGAGGACTGTTATGCACTGGAACAGTAAAACTAAGTGATACCTCAGCGGTCCCCCGACGCGATGATCATTGAATCAGAATGTTACTACTTATATTAAACTTAATGTCTGACGCCCCGCAGGTTCACATGTGAACCTATAACAATTGGTTTTCAAATGTCTGGTTATTGGTTGTTCTGTGTATTTTTATACCGATTTTGGTTAACCTTTATAAAAGCTATCGAAACGTCGAAATCATAACGGAACATCCCTACTGGTGTACTAGCGACACTTACCGTGTGGTAGAAACTTATTCTAATTGATTTTAATACGCTGTTTTGCTTCTCAACGTTAGATGGCGTTACTAGCGCCCCAGCTCAAAGTCTTTGTATGAAATAGTCTCTAATAGCCGCTCTATTACCTATTGAATCTCTTTGCCCGTGTGGTTCCGGGGGTAAAGAATTGCACCACCCCATCTCTTCCCGTGGGTGTCGTAGAAGGTGACTATGGGACCATTCCAGAGAATGGGCAGCAGCGTCTCTGTGTGATTATTCTCACCTTACTGCGATCGCCAACCCGCCTGCCAAGCGTGGCGATTATGGCAAATTCCCCTTAAAATTATTTATCCTGGAGGAGGCCTTTGTCCAGCAGTGGAGGTCTTTTTGGCTGAGATGATGATGATGATAATACGAAGATAAATTAGATAACTCAACGGTGTATTTGGTACCGGTATCAAGTCCAGCGTAAGAGATTTTTATTCTCTCATAAAAAAAAAATACTGTTCATATCCTTTCTCCAAACTTTTTTATTACACAATTTTACTCGTTATAAAAAGTTGACAACCATAACTGATACGCGCAAAGCAATGTGGTAACACAACAGCTATTGAACAAACCCAATAGGTACCAAGATAAACAAATAAATAATCATTATGTACCTATCTATACATTATATCCGCCCACTTTAGACCCATATCATGTTATCACCAAATTCGATTAGTCTTCCACTCAAGGTGTTTGATAAAGGGAATCAATTAAAAAATTAATTAACTTCGTTAATGAGTAGGCATGATGAGCATACAGCCCGTCTGATAGAATGTGGCCACCATGACTGAATCATGGATGATTTCAATACCACGATTTCGACGCATGTGTTGTGGACACTGAAGCTTCAGTTGTTGTGCTTATCATCATATCATCATCATCAGCTCATTTTATGTCCCCACTGCTGTGGCAAGAGCTTTCCCTATAGATGGATAGGGAGAAAGAGCTATAAACCACCACGCGGGCCCAGTGCGGATTGGTGGTTGTTAACGACTGCTAATGCAGCCGAGACCAACGGGTTTACGTGCCATCCGAAGCAGGGAGGAGCTCGAGATGATAAATTTTTGGTCACCCATCCGATGACCGGCCTTTGCGAGAGTTGCTTAACCACGGCGCTTGCAGACCGGGCGCGTTAACCACCGCGCCATCGAGCTCCTCGAGTCGATGTGTTGTGCTCGATTTGTGCCTATATGCCCAATAATGTCAGTGCGTCGAAACTGGATGTAAAACAATGCAAATTATTGTAATAAATAAATAATAGCTTCAATTCTACTATACGATTGGTGGCAGAGTGGTAAAGCGCTCAGGCCGATACCCGAAAGTCTCGGGTTTAATTCCCAGGTTGGGCAAAGAGTGTTTCAGAATTTTCAAAGCTCAGCCTGGGTTTGTGCTCTCCAATCCGCATTGGCAAGTGTGGTAATTAAGACATCATCCATCAATTGTAGTGATGACTTGATTTCAAGGACGGAGCACTTTGCACAACAGTGGCAGCTATAGGCTATTAACTAGGCACTAAAACTCTATAGATAGATCACTTAGAGAAGACGACACTTATTATTTATTTATTTTGACATACCAACGGAGCTAATATTAAATAAGCTATGCCCTGCGGTTTCAGCCGCGATAAGCTCCACTCCTATTAGTCATAGCATGATGTAATATAGCCTATAGCCTACCTCAATAAATGGAGTATTCAACACAAAAATAATTTTTCAATTCAAACCAGTAGTTCCTGAGATTAGTGCGTTCAACCAGACAAACAAACTCTTCAGCTTTAATAATATTAGTATAGATATAGATAATATACATGTTACAAACTAAGAAGGTAACTGCGCCAATAACAGGTGCATACAGCATTTCTTTAAATGAAACACTTGAATAAAGAGAAAAAAAGTCATTTAACCAAACAAAATTTTAATTCTTTGTTTGACTGACTGTGTGTGTTGTTAATAAATAAAACTAAAATTTAACACCATATGGTCCCGTGTTTTGACTGCTGTGATTGTGGTCACAGCTGTTGTGACAATACATTCTAATATACAGTAGAATAGTAGAATAGTACCACCTGGTAGCAACAACAGCTGTGACCACATGACACATGCATTTTACTCTTTGCTTTTGCTTTTTTGAGAGAGAGTTTGCTGATTGTTGGCCGTTTTCAGTTTCGCTGGGCTATTTTGGGGGGACGGCGAGTGAAAGAGTGAAATACTTAAAGGATTCCTCAAGCCGAGTGAAGCGAAACACCGGCAGAGGTTTTTGTAGAAGGAACGGCATTACGTACTAGTGCGTGTCCCCATGACCTACTAGCTTCTCCAAGGGGTTTGGATCGGATCCAAATAGTTAGACAGTGTATAGTTGAGATGGTGTGTAACTTTAATTTTTTTCTTGTGTGTGCTTCTTACTTTGTGAATCATACAATCTTTTCTTATGCCACCAAAATCGTCTATCGTAGATATACAAGGTCAATGATTAATTTACTCAAAATACCTTCTAATTCTGCTAGATTGAATATTAATCTGGTGGTGAGGTGATTTAATGAAGCCTATTTAGTGTTTGTTGGTTTGTGCACTAAATTGAAAATTGAACATGCATAAGTATGTAAGCATATATCTACAAACTTATGGACTTATTCTAACCTTAACTTATTATAAACTTATTCTAAAAACCATTTTCTTACAACTTTTCAGTTCCAAAGGTAATTTTAAGAGAGAATGCCAGAGTAAAGCTTTTCATTTTAAAAACCAAAATGATACTTTTTGCTAAGCAATAGATATTTTTTATTTCTATAATTAGGTCGAAAAATGCTCAGAATGTCCTATGACTTTATAAAATGCAATCTTATTATTTCTGGTGGGGACGTCGCTGGCCGAACGGACGATCCGCCCGCGTTGTCTGCGGGCCATTTCGTCCTTTTCCCCGTTTGCAATCTTAGTTCCCTTAATTTTACTGATTCAAGCACTTCATTGACACTTCATGAACTTTTTAATGTTCTAATAATATTATTAAGTTATATGCATGTTTAAGTTAATAAAACTAAATAGCTGAATGAGAGAAGCCTAGGATCATGCTCAATGGCATGCACTTGGAGAGGTCTATGTCCAGCAGTTGAATAATAAAGGCTGAAAGGAATGATGGTCATGATATTTTAGTTTTACTGCAAGTGCAGGAAGCATCTGATTTAAATAAATAGTACTCACTAGGCGAGTCCAGCTCATTTCCCTGTAGGTCCTTAATTTCATTTTTCCTGATTCTTTGCACTTTTATTTGGTTTTTGACCTTCTTCAACAGTTTACCACTCTCTGTCATTTGCATGTGCACCTGTTTCTGTAGGGTATTTATCCTGTTCTCTAAATCTACCACGTTACTTCTCACTGTCGCGGCCGGCACGTCCATCATAGAGGAATAGGTGAGCAAAACATAAGTTAACACTAAAATTGCACCGACGACAGTTAGTCTCTTAAAATTTAAACGCATCTTGGCAGATTAAATACGCAACCGCCTCTAATAAGTTAAAAAGTGGTTAAGCATTCGTTACGTCCATGCCCTGTCCACGTAAGTTGCTTTGATACGTCGCGAACAAACGTAAACAACAAACATCTCTCCAGCAGTACGTTTCGACAAGATGCTTTAGCAACAAGTAAAGTGACATTAGCACTGATTTGTTTTAAGCTAGACTGCCACACGCTAACATTCCATGGTCATGGGTGACGAACGTGTGTCTTGTAATCACAATTTTCGCAACAAAACAATTAAGTTCAATTGATAATTCGCAAATACGCGAAATCTTTTACGAAATCACAACTCTGCAGTACTCGCTCGCCGATGTGTCAAAGCGGTGTCAAAAACTGACACTGTCAAAATTTAACAAATCTTCTGGTTGAAGTTGACATGCTATGCTAAATGCTAATTGCTAATGTCAATAAAGCTCAACTCTCACGTTCAGTTAAACTGATCAGTTGAACTGACGTACATCCAAAATCTACCCAAACCATAAGTGTGAAATCTTAAGTTGAAATTTTTAACTGACAATAACCACGGATATTTCCGGGCGAACCGTAATCCGCTAACGTCAGTTCGTTCGTTTGCATCACGCCAAACTGACGGTGAGCAGTGTTGCCGCTGGTCATTTGTAGTGTTACCGTACGCAAGAGATGAAATTACTGTATTGAAACAAAAATTGCCGTACATTTTTTTATTTACATGAAAAAGGGTTTTTTTTTCATCAGACAAGAAACACAAGTCAAAAAAATAAAAACCTTCTGTTTATGAAAAGGATGCCACTGAACCAATAGATTTAATTGAAAAAGGCACCACAGATCACTCCTCTCCTCCCATCAAATCCACAACATCACATAATAAGACATCTTCAGTGGCATTCTTTTCATAATCAGACGGTTTTTTTATTTTCGCTATCATTTCGGGAGTTGGCTTGAACCTCGTACAATTTGAATGATTTCTGGAAATGCACTGTTTGGCTAATAATGTTGCATTTATAGTAGATGTTAAGAAGCGGTTTCTTTGTTTTGTTTTAATGAAGTTGACAGCACTGAAGATTCTTTCTGAATCGGCATTTGCATGTGGCAAGGAAAGAACTTCAAAAACAAACTTCGCCAAATTCTGAAATTGCGGTTCCGATAAATGTAATGTCTTGCTCCAAAACTTAGCGTTCATTTTTACGCAAACGCTGATTACGTTTCTTTTTTCATCTACAATTTTACTGTATTTCGTAAATATAGTAGCTAGTGGTATACCTACCCAATACCTACTTCCTTATGCTATGATTGCCTGATTGCCGTATGTTAGCGTACGGCAATGACCACTCTGCCGTATACCGTACAATTCGTCTTTAAAGAGCCTGAGTGCCGTACGAAACGGCAATTGCCGTACAAACGGCAACACTGACGGTGAGTGCGCGTGCTTACATCCGTTTGCTTGCCATCAGTCGATCGGAGCTTTACATTATAAGAAATATATATATACACGAAGACTTTTTATCGGTGATCAGGACCTACTGATTCCGACTAAGTAATTGATGGCCATTGCAATAATTAATAATAGTAGTTACATGTTTTATTTTTATAAATTTAATTTTGTTCTGTAATCAAAATTAAGAATGTATGGACTTTCTACATTTTTATGATCCGAATACATTTTTTCAACTGATGCGGTAAGAGATTGCTTGGCCAGTAGGTAACGCACGTCTTCGGGCGGCCCCTTCGATCCAGAAATGAAGGCCGGTTTGAAGCGTTTTAACTAATCAGTTTAACTGACAGCGAGTATCGGGCTTTTTTTGGCTTACATCCGTTTTAACCTTAGACCATATAACCAATGGACGTGCCAAAGCGGTAAATGACTGAACAATATTTTCTGCCACTTTTAGCGGGAGGCGAGGTAAACACGTACAGCACACTACGAAAATATGAGTAACGCGCACAGATACACCTCTTTCTATTGCTATAAACGCACACCACAAAAAAACCACAAACAAAAAACGCTTACACACCGACAAATTATCGTGTAAATATGCAATTGTTCTACGTATACATAAAGAAAAGTTAGTGGGGGGACATTAAGAACGAATGGTAATGCGTTCTTGATGAATAAACAAAATGTTGAATGTGAAATCATTCCGACTATTTTTACTTCGGCAAAAAACAAACGTATTTAAAGTAATCAGTAAATTTCATGAAAATCAACCGTAGTAGTAAGTACTGATTTTGAATTTTTCTATAACAAGATTATAAAGATGCAATGTTTGAAAGTGTGTTTGTGAGTTTG